>JAWWEV010000083.1:64185619-64273158 GCA_035583235.1 Hafferia zeledoni
AGCCTTGTTGCTCTTCTCTGGACCCGCTCCAGCACCTCAATATCCTTTCTGAACTGAGGGACCCAGAACTGAACACAGTTCAGAAAGGATATTCATCACTAAACTTTCCAAATTGCATGGTTTTGAGGCTGTAAAGGGGATGCACGTTTCATTCCTGATGTTCAGGTATGTCTACCTTGAAGCTTAGGCACAGATACAAAGTCCGGGTACCTCTTAGTGTTGAGCAAGGGCTAAAGTAAAGCAGTTGCAGTGAAGCATGTTACGTGTGATGAAATTCAGAGATCGAGTACACTGACAAAGATCCTTCATCTTCTCTGGTACAGTTCTCCTCAGTGCCAGCAGAGAACATGTCCTGCTGACAATGTAAACAACAACAACAACAACAACAACAACAACAACAACAACAACAACTAGTAAGCCAGTCCCCTGCTGAAGGAAGTTTTTTAAGGAGGTAAACTCTACAGAAAAGTGACTGAACTGCAATGCTACAGAATGATTTGCCATGCTAACATGAGGGTAATGCTGGCAATGTCACAGGTATGCATGTCTGTTGTTGTCTCTTGGCCTGTCCAAGTGTAGCATTTTCTTTTTAAGATGAGAGGAAATTTGCAGATTGCTTACACTGAGCCCATACTTCTAGTGAAGGAGCATCCCCCCTCCTTATCTAAATCTTTCGTTGACATTAGTTGATAGAGGCTGATTTCCAGTAGTTAGTTCACTTTTTTTTAAAAGCAAACTTTACTCTGAATAAACAGAAATCTTAAAAAATCACACCTAACATACTTCACAAGGGGTACAGAAATGCCAAAGTCCCCACTACTCACTCCAAAGTCAGGTTCATGTTGCCTGGTTGGGGGGTTTGGAGGAAACACACAATTTGCAGAGTTCACTGAATTTCACGGAAGATTTGGATTTGAATTTGTCTGGACCTACCCTGAAATATTTCTTACCATTTCTGAAGATATTGCTTACTCTATTTTACCACAGGAAACATCCTAAGGGGGTTTTTCTGCTTCTTCTTTTTCTCCTCCTTTCACTACATCAGACTCATTTCCCTGCTATCTTAAGGAGACCACCTACAACTTAAGGAAATAAAGACCTCTGTGAAAAAATACAGGCAAACCTGATATTTAAGGGTCAGTTCCCCACAATATTTATGTAGTTGTCTGAGCTAGTCTAACCACGGAGTGCAGAAGGGAAAAAAAATCATGTGGTGGCTGGGAGGGTTACCTCTGTTAAAAAACAACAACAAAAACAAAACCCAGCAGCAGCATAAACTGATGGGAACAGTGCCAAGTAAAGAAAATGGACTCTGATATTTATGAGGTATAGTGAATAATAG
Organism: Hafferia zeledoni; assembly: GCA_035583235.1. Classification (NCBI taxonomy): domain Eukaryota; kingdom Metazoa; phylum Chordata; class Aves; order Passeriformes; family Thamnophilidae; genus Hafferia; species Hafferia zeledoni. Next base: position 64,186,962 of record JAWWEV010000083.1, read on the forward strand.
CACTAGCAGTTAGTGCTTGGTGAGGATAAAACAGCAGACATCTTTAACTTTGGAGCACCCCACCTATTATAATTTATTTAAGAGGTTTCTCTGTGTTTATAAGAGGAAAAAGTGGTCCTGAAAATGAAAAAAAAAAAAAAAGAAAAATTATGGAGCTTGGGCAACAAAATACACTTTTTTCCCTGAAACCACCCAGAGGTTCCTTACAGTGTTCTGCTCCCTGATGATCACGTGCCTTTAACTTCAGACGTGAAAAAAAAGAGAAGGAAAGAAACCCTCCCAATTTGGAGCAAAGGCTGCCTTTCCTCACTGAGGCACTAAGCAGAGACATAAATTACAGGGTATCTGTTTCAGGCCCCTTTCAATACATGGCTCCTATAAGAGCTCCAGAGTAAGATAATCCTTTGGAGATCAGAGGCAGCATGTTATTAGCAGGAGCTCATAGGTTACATTTAGTGGTGTCTGGGGTACCTTTATGCTGAAGTGTTAGTGTCAGCTAGAGAGCACATAATCATTCTCTTGAGTCTAATTAGATATTCATTGCAGAGGCAACAGAATATTCATATGTGTTTAATTAGTCAAAAATTGTGCTCTAAACCCATAAAAGCAAGTAAGGAATAAGGATGAAAAGTCAAAGAGCCCTTAAATAAGACTTTTATCTAATCACATCTCTGACTGCCTGGGAACCCCAAAGCCCCAGTGTGAAAGATACTGTAAAAATATTTAAATATAAAACCACAGCAGAACAAGCTATAGGCAGAGCAAACTCCTGTGTTTCTGTTATACTTAATGGCCAGATGAATTCTTCCTGATTTACACCAGTTCATATAGAAATTGAAAAGCTTATGGTTTGTGTCTGCTTGGCCCCTCAGTTGGATCACCTATAACATTTGTAGTGTGGGGCAAATACCTTCTGGTGTTTGGAAAAGAAGTTAGTTGTCTGCTTTGGAAATGCCCTATTTACATTTTCCCATTGCAGAATATTAAGTAAGTTCTCCAAGATTTCCATTAAAATTAGGCTAATGGCCAAATAGAGGGTTACATTTAATTATAAACTGTAAAGACTTCACCCTGGAAAACAATGCCATCATTTTATCTTCTCATCTGAAGTCTCTTATTGTTTTCTTTTTCTTGGTGCAGAAAGTTAACTGGATTTTACAGGTGCTTTCTGAAATCTAATGGTGACATAATTCTTATGTAAAGTTGCAGCAGGTAAGTTTTTACCACAGATCATGTGGCTAAAGAAGAGGTCTGGCAACAAGGAGAATGAAGGCATGACTTGTACTTCTACCAGCTCACTCACTGCCCAGCACTGCGTGAGTGCTTTCAGCTGAGATTTTCAGGAGTGGACACTCAGTCCCCAAGCCCATTAGTTGAGGATTAATCAGCTCAGTCAGGATGGGAGATAACAAATGCCTCTCTGTGGGCTGGAACAATGCAGATGCTGCAGCCACAGCTTGTCTTTTGGAAGCTGCAGACTTTCCCCATAGAAGGGTGTCAGAATAAATCTGCTCAGTATCCCCAACTGGAAAATGTATGAAGGTTTCATCCTGGAAAGATAGAACCTCAGAGAAGGTAGAGCAGAAAATAGGCACATCATGCTAGGCCCTATCATACAACAGAGTCACTGTTTTACTTCATCCCTCTATGCAGGGAGCATCGTGCCATATGCAGAGCATGAACTGGGATACAGTGAATTTATCCTTTTAGAAGTTTTGAAAACCATCATGTCTGAGTATGCAGCATGTGGAATTTGTAATGCAAAGACCTCTCTTGTTTTAAACACCTGTATAACAGCTTTGAAAGGCATCTCAAAGAGTGCTAGATATTGAGGGACTGATTGAAGCCTTCTATGTACAGCATGGGACCATGGGACCATGAGACACAGCTCCTGAAATGTGTTCTCTTGCTCTTGCTACAGGCACTAACTGTGGGAAGCCTAGGGGGCTGTACCTCTGTGTTCTCCTCCCAGCTCTGCTAATAAATGTTAGGTAAATATCTACATTGTCTTTGGCATTTTGGTGCAAATAAAAGTCCTCATGTGCTGACTATTAGGGGAGATCTGTTCAAGCCAATTTTTTTTCCTTCTTATCCCTCTGCAGCTCCTGTCATTTGGATGTGTAGCTGGGGGGGCAGAGTTCATGGCAGTGTGTCTTCTAAGGAACAGCTTGGAGTGTTCGGGGTTTTTTCCTGAGGGTGCAATGACCATGCTGTGGAAAAGGTGTTCAGAGGGCTGGAGATATTGTGGCATGGCTGGTAGGAACATTGAGGAGGAAGTAATGAGTCTGCAGCTGCAAATATAAGTACAACCTCTGGTCATAAATATGATCAATTTTGTATTTTCTCCTCCTAGAATACCATCTGCTTGCTACTGTTTATCTTCCATGCCAACCCCTGCACATTCAGGCAAGTCTATGCTACTGGGACACCAGTGGTCACAGCTCCTCCCCAAAGCCATCTTTGCAACTTGGGAGAAAGGTGACCTCTGTTTTCAAAGTACTTCAGCATGTCTGTCTCAACAGAAAACTGCCTGTGGTTCTAGGCACACAATGTTTATGCCACTTATCTGTTACCTAAAGATGGAGGTTTTGAAGACACTTGTAATTTTTTTTTCTTTCAGTTGCTAATCTAACAGTGCCAGGAGCCTTCCCTCATGGGAAAGTTGCACCAAGTTACCTCAAGGGGCTTTAAATTTTAGTAAGAGTGACATGGGATGCCTTCTGCATGTGGACGGTAGGAAGGTTCTGCAGAGGAATCTGGACAGGCTGAATCAATGGGCCAAGGCCAATGGTATGAGATTCACCAAGGCCAAATGCTGGGTCCTGCATTTTGGTCACAACAACCCCAGGCAGCACTACAGTGTTGCAGTAGATGGGCTGGAAAGCAGCACAATGAGAAAGGACCTGGGTGTATTGGTTGACAGTGACAGAACATGAGCCATCACTGTGCCAAGGTCTCCAACAAGGCCAGTGGCATCCTGCCTGTATCAGCAATAGTGTGGCCAGCAGGACCAGGGCAGAAAGACACTGAAGGGCTGGAGTGTGTCCAGAGAAGGGCAATAAAGCTGGTAAAGGATCTAGAGAGTTAAGCCCTGTGAGGAGTGGCTGAGTGAACTGGGGATGTTTAGCTGGAGAAAAGGAGGCTCAGGGTAGACCTTATTGTGCTCTACAACTACCTTAAAGAAAGTTGTTGCCAGGTGCTGGTCAGCCTCTTCTCCCAGGCAACTAGTACCAGGACAAAAGGGCATGGCCTCAAGCTGCACCAGGGCACATTCAGAATGGATATCAGGAAGAATTTCTTCATGGAAAGGGTTGTTAAGCATTGGAATGGGCTGCCCAGGGAGGTGGTGGAGTTACCATCTCTGGAGGTGTTCAAGAAATGATTGGACATGGCACTTAGTGCCATGGTCTAGCTGACAAAGTGGTGATTGGTCAAAGGTTGTGCTTGATGATCTCAGAGGTCTTTTCCAACCTAAATGATTCTATGATTCCATGATTCATGCTAACAAAGCTGAAGTTAAACTGGTGCATATTTCTCACCAAGATAACAACGTATTATCTTGATAATAATAAAAAAATTTATCATTAAATAAACAAACAAACAAATAAACAAATAAATCCAACAAAAAGGAAAGCCTGAGAACCAGGAAGACAGTGTTAGAAGCAAAGTGTAACCTTGCAGCTTCCCATCATGTTCTTTCACTTCACTTTTCTGACCAGTCACAAGAGGTCTAGCTGAAGGCAGCTGACTCTCCCCATCTCCCATCTCCCTTGAAGGGCTGGTGCTGTCCATCCCACTGCAGGGGACCTGTCCCTGCCATGAGGTTTGCTCCCCAACAGGTAGAATGTGAGCACTGGTGGGACTTCAAGCAGTGGATCTGGTACGGGATGGGGTAGGTGGATAACTCACAAAAGCTGGGACTGTGTTCTGCCAGCAAAGTGAGCAGTGATGCTTCCAGTCCTCTGCAGACTGACATGAGCCTCTCCAGGGCAGCACGTTGACTCTTGGAGGGAGGATGAGGAGGAGGTATAAATCACAGCCAAGTTTCCACATGATAACCTGCAGGCCTTTACCTCTGCACCATGTTTCACAAGCAGCACAGTGGGTTGAGAGATGACTCTTGTGCTCATACTTGTTCTCCCACCTGGTTGGGCTCAGTCCTTCATGAAAGTCAACGGGCAGTAGGTTTTTTGGGTAACAACTGGTCAGTGACAGAAAATGAGAGAAAAAAAAAATCAGGAAAGGTGGCCTGTTGGGTTTTGCCTTGCTCATCCTGCATGTGTGCAGATGTGAAGGGCCAAAAGTGAAATGGCTAACTCTATTGACTTCAGCTTTCTTCCTCTTCATTTTTATGTCTCCTGTTACTGGATATGGGTCTAGCCTGTGGATGTCTGTATCCCACCATTCTTTTGCAGGATGCTTCACAGTGGTTTTTTGGGGGTGAGGAGGAGAGCTTCCTATGGAAACCAGGTGCAGCTCAGCCCATGGGACTCATTATCACCTCTGGTATCATTAGTATGCTGAGACATGAGCAAGGAGGTTCTTGCAGTAGGACCACTCACAGCTTGCAACTGCAAAAATCCCAAAGCAAAACAGTGGAAAACTGGCTGGATAGATGTGGAAAGCTCTTGGAAATAAACACCCCGCAGAGGCTCAGACAACCTTTTTGAAATTTGTTTAAAGTGATCAGTTACTTAGTCCTTCTCCATGTGGGTTGAGCCTAGGGGAAAGGCCGGCGTCCCCTGCAGGGTGTGCGAGGGGGCACAGCGTGTCCCTCTCCCAGCTGGGAGCCTCCCAAGACTGAAACATGGGGATGTGATGCCAGCTGATTGTGTTGGAGGCCAAAAGCGTCCCTTCCCAGGGGTTGGAGCAAAGTTGAAGGCATTGAGCAAGATGTGAGGCTGAATTTGGCATCCTCTGCTGATGGCAGGGGAAGGCGAGGACATGACAGGGTTGTAGGAGATGATGTCCTGTGTCCATCTGCCTCCCAACACTCTTAAAGTGCTAACATGTTTTATGATGCTGTGTGAGTGAAGCAAAATAGTGGCTCCTGGCTCCTCGTAACTTGTGTAAATTCCAGATGTGACAATCCTTTTACTGGCAAATGGAGCTGTTTATCCCCATGCTCTCCTCGCGTTGAGTTTGCTCCCACTAGGAAGAGCTCACTGAAAATGTGCCTTCCTGGCTACTAATTGGCTGCATAATTGTCCCTCTGCCCCTTCCCGGAGCTGCACATAAAAAGTGCAATCCAAATTCCTGGGCAAACCATGCAGGGCCTTGGAGAGCACTTCCCACCCCCCTTCAGGAATTGAACGTCATGCCTAAAGGATAATGCGGGATTAGGGCAAGGGGAAAATGAGTGGCTTAAACAGATCCCAACTGCAGTGAGGCTCAGCAAAATGTGTCCTTCTTCCCAGCCCCAGCCGTCTCTCTTTTTTTTTTTTACTTTTTTTTTTTAAATAAGATTTGCTCTTATTGCAAGGGGAAGGAGGAAAGGGCCTCCAGATTGTGAAATGGGCAGAAAAGGAACAGTGTTAGTTCCCTGAAAGCCCCCAGCCCAGGCAACAGGGCTGCCCTGCCCACTGCCACATGGCAGCCTATGTGGGAAACCCTTCCCAGCCCTTCCCTGACTGTCCTCCCCCACCTCCTCCTCCTCCTCTCCTGGAACACACAGGCGCTAGTTATTAGGGATTAGGTGGAACAGATGCATGTAAGATGCTTACTGCCTTTTCCAGACACAAGGCCACTTTCCAATCAGCTCAGAGAAAACAAGGTAATTAGATGGAGTTGTGGTCAGGGAGCAGGGGAGAATTAGCCTGTTACTCAAGCAGAGCAGCAAGCCCACCTCCTTCCCCCCACGCTCCCTCCTTTTCCTGCCTCCCAATTCCTCTGCCCACTCTGTCGTTTGAAAGCATTTTCTTTTTTCTTTCCCTTTTCCAGGAGGCAGCTGATGCTGGCCGGCTGGATGCCAAGCAGGTCAGGCCTCTGCAGCTGAAGCTGCCCGAGATATTTAAGCGGGGTGATGAATCAGCTGTGTCCTTTAGAAAATGCATCCTCTCTTGGACACGCTGCTGGGATGTGGTGTGTCGTCCCTGCCTCCCCCCGAGTGGGCCCAGAGCTGCTGGCTGATGACAGTGGGTGGGTTGATGACTTTGGGTTACCTCTGCCCCCTCCCCCTCATAAACCAGCTTTGCCTCCTGGTGAAGTTATTGCCCCTTAAGCTGATGATAGCAGTTGTAGATATCCAAGTGGAGGAGGAGTGCTGGGCTTTGGAGGGAATGATGCCTTGCTTGCCATTTGCTTGCCATTAAAAGCGTATTAAGACAGCTTTGACTTGAGTGCCCTGCAGGCAGAAATTCTGAGTGGAGACTGGTTTTCACTGTGCCCATTCCTGCTCCCAGAAAAGCCTGGACTATTGGGATTGCTGGAATGCAATTGCTGCAGACTGGAGGCTGCTGTTACTGGACTGCCTCATGGCTCTCTGATAGAGCAGGAGGTACTTCTTTTCCAACTTCTTTAAAAGATCTTGGGTGTGCTTAAGCTTCATTGCTTGTTCATCCCTGAGGAGATTTCACTGGGTAAAGTCCTCCAAATGTGGAAAGTTGTCCCGTCACTGCTATGCACAGGGCAGCTGTGACAAGGTAATGGTTATCAGACACTGGGGATGGTGATTAAGAAGCTGGCTGTTGTGTTTATTACCATCTCCTCCCTCAAGCTCCTGCCTTGCTTGTTTGGCTTCTGGGGCCTGTCTGCACTGCTGTTTATTGGGAGAGCCATGCTTTTCTCCAAGATGTTTGGTTTTAAAACCATCAGAATGTCCTCAGGGCGTTTGAAAGGGGATGTGCTTGTCACAAGAGGCAGTATTCCCCATGGAAGGATTTTTTCCAAGTGACAGGTCAGTTGGGCAGTAAACATGCAAATGAGGATCACCATTATGGATATAAGTGAGCAGAGAAGAGCTGACCCCAGTTTTGAGGCAAAGAAAGCAGGCAGTGTCTGAACTTCCCCAAATACAGGTGCTGCTCCTCACTGGTGGTACCCTTTTGCACATCCTGTAGATAATTTTCTGAGATTGACATTAACCTCTTCTCATAAGCACGTGCAAACACTGAATGTTGAAATACACTTGAGGGCTGGATGGAAAATTTCTGACTATGGTTTGCTGTCAGGAAATGCTAGTTCAGCAAGAGGAAAAAGATGTCAACTTCAACAGTAAAAAAAGGATCAGAAAGAAGCAGAAAAAATAAGATACCATTGAAGATACTCTCCTGGGAGCTTTTTGAAGCAGTGAGGTTTATTTTTCAGTGCCCTGTTTTTATTGTTTGTTGGCATGTGGGATGGACAGAGCCAGAGCAAAGGCTGCACTATCTTTTCCCCTGTGGTTTTACTCAGTATATGGTAGGTAATAGTTTCTGCATTCCCCAGACATCCTTCCCAGGGCCTACCTGCAAAAACAGAGGTGGTAATGGTGTGAATGATAGGTAGAGGAACTTTTTCCAATGCCCCATCTTCCTTAGGGGAGAGCAAAGTTCCTCTGTGGAGCATGAAACTCCCATGTGGAAGCATGCTGGGGTCCATCTTGGAGCTGGACTATCTCCTTCACTGACACCCTGCACTCCTGGCTGCGTGGGTTAACCAAGGGCCTAGTAAAACCATTGGTTCCCCTCAGCTCTTGACATACTCCTCATTTATGTAGCTCCAGCTGCTTAGGTCTGGGAATTCTAAAAATGGCATCCTTCCTGAGCATTCAAGTCCTCATAGGAGCACAAAATTAAATATGCCGGGCAGGAGCAAGATGTGGAAGAATAACCCTGTGTCGCATGGGGAAGTGTGTGTAATTTTGGTTACTGCTCTGCAATTTTTTTTCTGTCTGCCAAGTACATGAGATTGCCAAGTAAACAGACAAAAATATATATGTTGAAGCAAAAGCTAAGAAAAACAGTATGTTAGTGAAGCTCTGAAAATAGCCAACCAAATAATCCCCCCAAATACACAGCTTTGCTACCCAGGGTGGCTGTTTGGTTCAGGACCTCCCCAATTAGCATTATAAACAGACCAAAGTGCTATGCATGTTTTAGAATAAATTGCCTAAATAGATTATTACTGTTGGATAGCAATTAAAATGATTGAGTAGTCTAATCTATGTCCTGGTGTAGTGCCAGATATCAGAGCTCTGATTTATGCATTTCCCCCCACCTCCTCCTGCTGTTTCTGAAATGGGACAGCGTGGGAAGCCTGGCAACACAAGGGACCGGACTTCTCTCAGCAGTATCAGGCCACTTGTTTCTTGAATTCCCTTCCAGGAAGTAGGATGGTGAGAGGAGAAGGGGCTTGGGACTTCCCATCCCTGCTGAAGAATGGGGCTAGCCAGGCTTGCATTGGACTGCAGGGGGATGCACTGGGCCATATGCTTGGGCCAAGCCCCATGGCTGCTTGTTTCTAGGAAGGAAAGGTAGAAAATTCCTGAGTTTGGGTTTGGGTTTTTTTTTCAGTATATCTATTATGATGAAGTTCCTGTCTCTTAAGTGATGCTTAAATTTTATTTTCCTTTTTCAGAACTGCACCCTGATGTAAAGGATATAAGAGGGAGGCTTCATTTTTGTGATGATAAGGGTGTATCCTTTGCAATTGTGACTTCCCTTGGCTGGCATGTGGGATGCTGAGACCAGCCTGCTGTGTTTTCTGTCTTTCTCTGGGACAGCTGAAGTGAGTACTGCACTGCTGACATGTGACAGATAGCTTTGTGATGGATGGACTGGCAGAACCAACATATTTTACAGAGGTTAATAAGAGTTTTGTAGCTGTTATTTATTACCAGAACAGGGACCGCCTACATATGTCCCTATCTCTTATTGCAGCAGTAACGCTTTCTTGCAAACCGGCTCATCTGCTTTCCCCCAGGCACTCTCGCCTCCTTTTCTCCTCTTTAGTGTTTCTCCAGGCCATGCTGCCCATTTAGCATTTCCCTGAACTACAGGGGACAGACTGAGTGTCTGGGAATGTGTGCACAAATCAGATGACCCGAAACAGCCTGCACTTTTTTTTTCCTGTCACTGGATCACTCAGGTGTTCTTGCTTTGAATCTCCCTCTTTGTTACCTGTTGGGGCACTTACAGCTGGAAGCGTGTTGGGACAGGGGCAGTTTGACACAAGCATGTACAGCATGGAGGAGCAGCCTGACCTGCTTGCAGGCTCCACGCGCTGCTGCTCTAATGACAACGGTGATTTTTCATGCATGTTATTGGAAGAAGGAAGTACCTGTTTGCAGTAAGCCACGTACTAATCAGGATCTGGATTTTTGGGTACCTGCAGTCTGTTTGTTTTCCTCTCCGAGTGACTTACCTCTAAGCGGGACACTTTGCAGCCCGGAGTTTGTGTCAGCCCTGAAGGAGTCTGGCATTTGTCAGTCACTCAGAAGATGGGAGCTCAAGTGAGAGGTGTTCCCAGCTGCCAAACATTGTTCGTATTTAGGGAGGCTTTTGGCCCCAGCCTCAGAGGAGCTGTCAGTGTTCTGGCTTCTGGGCAGTGCTCCTGCCAGCCCACGGGCGAAAGAGGAGAGACAGGGTTGTCCAAGTCTCTGGCTAGATAACGCCTGGATTTCACCTCCAGCATGTGATTCAGCTGTTTAGCAGCTCGTGAATGCAAACACTGTTGAAAACCAAAGGGGCATGGGAGAAGAGGAAGAAACATTTCGGTTCTCATCTCCCCTCCTCTGCCTGCTTTTGTCATGCTGCTGTTCTCCTCCTTCCCTGCTCCTCAGCTATTTGGCGGAATCGCTGCCATTGCAAATGTACGTGACTAATCTGTTACTTGAGGAACGGGGAGGCAGATTCACAGGCACGAATGACCCAGGCTGTCAGGGAGCTGATGGGATCCTCTGCTGGGAAAAGTGGTTGGTTTATTTCTTTTTTTTTTTTTTTTTTTTTTTTCCCTTCCCTCCAGAGGGCTACTCCCTTTGTTAAATGATGCGAGAGAGATACCCATCTGAGTATTAGATGGATAAGGTCTCTGTTAAAGAGGTGGCCATCCTCTTGCCAGCCCCAGAGGCAGATGCGCTGCCCCGGGACGGCACGTTCCCCGTTCCTCCCCAGCCATGTGGATGCCGTTCCCTTGCTCTGGCACGGTGCCATCAGCCGCGGCGTGCTCGCTCGAGTGCAGCGGCTCTGGAAAGGTCTGGGTGTGAGATTAGGACAGATCCTTACTCGTTCATCTCCTGACCAGCTCAGGCAGAGACTCCGGGCCGTGGGACTGGAATGCTCTGACCTGAATACAGCCAGGCACTGTCCCTTCAAGCCTGGTCCTTGCCTCCCTCCACCACTTCTGCTTGCTCCATTTCAGCTGTGCATCCTTAAGTGCTTCAGGGGCTCCGGGCCAGAGGGCTCTCTGCCCCGCTGGGCTGATACTGAAAAGAAGGGATGATGTGCCAGGAGGTCTGGGAGGCAAATGTCATTTCATCACTGCTCTCCTGGGAGAGGTAGAGGGATCCAGCATGGGAACAACGGGGGTGGGGGGACAGGGGTTAATGAGGAGAAATGGGATAAATTAAAGCAGGGGAAATGTAGGCCAAGTACTGGAGGGAAACATATGTTTAAATCCTGGCAAGTCAAGAATTATTTGCTAAAAACAAAAAAAAAAGGAAAAAAAAATTCCAGAGAATGACTAAATTATTGGATGCAGCTCCTGACTAGGTATGTAGAAAATGTGTTGAATCAGGTTGTTGGTGTGAATTACTAGTCCAGTTCTGGAAAATACACCCTAGGGAGCACCAGGTTTCCTGATTTTTTCCACTGATCATAATGCCAAAGTGGAATCTCCTGAGGCAAAGGGACATTAACTAACTTACAGTGCCATCTAGCCCCATCTAAGACATAGGACGTTTATGAGTGGTTGCTAATTTTGTTCCTGTAACTAGGAGGCTGAGTCACTTCAGCTCAAAGCCACCTCCTAGGTCATGTGCTTGTGGATGTAAGTGTATCTTGGAGTACATCCCTACATGCACTGGGATGTATTTTAAAAAACCCTTTCCATAAGCCATAAACGTAAATGGGAGCCATCCCAGCTGGACATATCCTATGTGTTTTCATGGCCACTTGACGTGGGAAGGACAGCTCAGTGTTTCTTAGGCCTGTCTGACACTTCCCATTGATAAGACCTTACTTTGATGGCTTAGGGATTTACCAGTCTGCAACGGCTTGAGCTGGGAGTGGTGGGTGCTGGGTGCTTGCTGCAGGCTGTTTGCAGGGAGTTCCCCCCAGAGCAGTGTTTGTACAGCTTCTGAGGAGTAGATGGACTGATACATGTGTTTGCTCTTTTTTGGAGGGGGGAAAAAAAAGGCAAATATGAAAGCAATAATGCTGTCACTACTATTCATCTTGTGGAACACAGTGGGGACAGAAGATAGTGGCATCTCTGCACCTTTCAGTGCCCCCACTGCAGATATATCCTCCCTTGAGAGACGGGGACGTGGTCTGAGCTCTGATAATCCATGAAAGGCCACAACATGGAGAAAGATACCTTGGGTTCAAGGATGCAAGGGTTCAAGGCCCCCTGAAGTCTATGAGAGTCCTAACATTGCTGTGTTAGCTCTCTGGGCATCTGTTTTTTGCCCACGTGGGCTCCAGAGGAATTCAGGGGGTGATACTGGGTTTGGTGCAATATTTTAGTTTTGAGTCTGCTAAGCTGGTGTCAGCCTTTCTTTTCTGCCTTGCTAAAGACTAATGCAGGGAAGCTGGCCAGACTGCCAAAGGTAGTGCAGTAACCTTTCTCTGTGGAGGGAAACACCCATTGTCCTAACCAGGCTTGGATTACCAGATTGTTGTTTCGCACTTTCTCCTTTATGTTTCTATTTTTTTTTTTAAACTCGTGTGCTCTCAGTAATGCCCAGAGCCAGAGACAAATGCTCACAGCCTGGAATGAAGTCGACTGCAATTACATCCTAAGGGAGTCACTCAACAGGGGTTTTGTGAAGGCAGGATGCAGGCTCTGGTGGAGCCTGTTGCTGCTGCACATGTGCTGTTAGACCTCCAACTGCACTCACTCTGCCTTCAGCTTTGTGGGAACGAGGAGCAGAAGGCTCAGAAATACAGTCAGTCTGGTGCACATCTGGAGGCAGTAACTGGAGGGAAAGTCTCCACCTTCTGTTCTCTATCAAATGAGGTGTTTTCTTGCATTAGTCGTTTCAGCACATCAGCACCAAAATTCTGCCTCTTTTAAGTGCACTGGCTTCCCGTTTCCCCATGTTCCATGCTGGTCCAAACCTTCTCCAAGCATAGAGGTGCTTGGAGCTGGGTTGCAGGGTCAGGCCTTTCTCCCATAAGGCTCCTTGTGCCTTGCTTCCTTTATCTCCAAGAGCAGCAAGAAGCACATGCTGTGGCAACGTAATCATTTAATCCAGGCTGGTGAAACCTGTTCTCCAGATGAACAACTGACAGATCGTTTGCTCTGTAGCTCTGCATATGAATGCAATGTTTGTTGGGGTGGCTGGATGTCGGTGCCAGCTTTCCACTCCTGTTTCCAGCAAAACCGAACAGCAGCTTGACCGTGAATCTGCTCCCAGCTCCTTCCTCTGCTCCCTGCAACGTGCTTGCTTCAGCCACATTATTCCCAGGGCTCCCCCTCCTTGGCTGCTGTTGTGGATGCAGATACCTGGCAGGCAAACGCAGCCCTTGGAGGAGCGCAGCGGGCTTGGGGTGCTCGGGATAGGAATGTGTTTGCCTGGGGAGGCAGGTGATACCTGAAAGGGTGCAGCCAAAACTAACAAAGGTGTGTTCAGAGATAGATACAGTTTGATCTTTAGCCCCTGATACAAACCTTACCTTGGCTGCAGAGGCTGCTTTGCCAAACCCCCTTGTAAGGGCGTAACAGCCTGGTGGATTGCTGGTGATATGGGTTCCAGGAGTGGGTTGGAGCAGGATGTGTGTCTCCCTTGTAACTGCTGTGAGTTAGCAGGGGCAGGAGAGAGATGCATCCCCTGTTTTAGGCCTCTGGAGTCCTCAGGTTTGAATGTCAGATGTGAGGAGCTGGCACACGTGTCATCATAGAATCGCAGAATTATTTGTGTTGGGACTGTAAAGATGATTTAGTTACAACCCCCCTGACATGGGCAGGGACTGCTTCCACTGGACTAAGCTTCACAAACCCCCATCCAACCTGGCCTTTACCACTTCCAAGAATGAGACGTTCACAGCTTGACTGGGCAACCTGTTCCAGTGCCTCACCACCCTCACAATAAAGAATTTCTTCCTAGAATCTAATCTAAACCTACTCTCAGTTTAAAGCCATTACCCCTTGTCCCATCACTATGTGACCTTGTCAAATTTGCAGAGCCCGTGGTTCCTTGCACATTGTGCAAATGCATGTGTTCATGTAGGGTTTCTGAGTGCCAAGCACTGAAAATCTGTCCTCTCCTAAGTGCTGGAGGTGCTCCTGGTGGACAGCCTGTCCTGCTCTGCTGCAGGAGGCTGCTAGCCCTTGTTTGCAGCTTCTCTGGTTTCAGGTTCCATCTCTCTTCCAGATTTTGTAATGTGAGCAGCAGCTGACAATCTCACAGCCCAGCTGATGGCATGGTGGTGGCACAATACCAGGGAGAGCACTATGGTGTGCACTGCTGGCAGCCACTGCTCTGCCAAACAGCATTGAAAACTCACCAGGTGAATATGCAATGTTTTTGCACCCATATTCTTTATTTTTGACCTGAGGAGCAAGCTGAGGGCTGAGGCTTTACCAGGGCCATCTTATGGCTCTTGAATCTTCCTTGCATTGCCTCTCAGGATGGAGAGCTAAAAGAATTGCTCACATTCAGATTGAGGTCCAGACTTCTTTAAAATGCCTTTTTTTAAGAAGAGCATGTCTTAAATATTTTTGGGGCCAGCACTGTGAGGTTGGCTCAGCTCTCAGAAACACTTTCCAAAGCTTGTTGTCCAGAATAGTGTGCTCTAAAGCACACTATACATCTTAATACATCAGTATTAAGATCTGTATTTTTTGCACTTGCAGTAGTCTCTTTTTCTTTCTTACTCCCTCTTATGCACCTCCAGTGCCTGGCTCCATGCTAAATGAAAGCCTGTGGGGGTTCAGGGAGTGCAGGTCTGGGCCATGTATCACCCTGTCACCAGGGCCAAGCTGGGAGAGGTCAGTACATGTGCACAGCTCAGAGCAGTGTGTGCTTGGGGGGAGAACGGGAAGTTTGAAACTATCACTGGTATTTTATCTTAAGTTTGGCATGGCTCAGGTTTGTCAGTAAGGCACCATGGTCCTGAAATTTCAAGCCTGAGGTGGACCTGGGAAGAACATCCTAGAGCTGCTAGATTGCTCCCTAGGGTTTTGGACACAGCTTTAATCAAAGCTTCCTTCTTCCTGAAAGAAGAGAGTTGTCGAAGTGTGATGTTTGTGTCTGTTATATGAAGTCCACTACAACCTATTCAATCCCCTGCCTCTGTACCGTTTTTTTGGGCAAACTTTAAGCATGTTTGTCAAATAAGGAAGGGAGTAAATCTTACTTGAAGTTATTTTTCTTGCTGTTCCCCTGTCCCACTGTGAAGCTCCCCATGGCAGGTGCTGCAGAGGTGAAAATGAGGCCTCCTGTAAAGACAGATTAGCAGTGCACAAAGTGATCTCTCTCCTCCTTGTGCACCTCAGAGCCTGGAAACTCCCCCATCTCTCCATCCTGGCAGCCCAGCTGTCCCAAACCCCAGACATTAGGGACGGATAACAGCAGGCTGCTCTCTGCACTGTAGCCCAGGTGATGGAGAAGATAATAGGAAGGATTTCTTGGTACAAGTATGAGCATGAATCCTCTGAAGAAATATTAAGTCTAGTTGTGGTGGGAAAAAAAAAAAAAGAAGTAAAGCAAGTGCACACACATACAACCTTAACTTTATGTAACATTGGAGGGTTGGGTTGTGTCTGACTTTTCTTCTCAGCTGCTGGTATTTGACTCCTCTCGTCATGGCTCCACCACTGGAGCAACAGCTGGCATGCTGAGGTGCACTGCAGGGCTGCCAGGCTTCCTCGCTGCAGATCAAGCCTTGCACTGTGATACTGGGGGATTTCGTTGAAGTCCTTGTGCCTCTGCCAGAGTGCTGAGATTGTGTGAGCACCTTGGCTTTTGATGGAAGAAAAAGAGGTGTGGGAGGGGGAAGCTAATTAAGAAAAAAAATATTTCTAGTGTTCATGATTGTGTAGGGAAATTTATAAAAAGGAAATGAGTGTGACCTACAGTACAATATTAATTTTTTTGCCCCAAGCAGGGCTGTATGAACTGTTTGGAGTGAGGAGAGAAAATGGAGCCCTGCTCAGTGCTGCAGGCCTTTTGCCACTGCAAAGGAAAGAGTGAACAGTTATTTTGGCACTTTGGATGCTAACTCCTGACAGGCAGTGGCTTTAGCTGCGAGGAGAGGCATAGTTGGTGCTTCCTACTCCTGGTTACTTCCTTTTGCCAAGGTTTACCTCAATGGTGGTGGCCCAGTGAAGGGTGTGATGGCCCATCACAGATTAACTCCTAAGTCCTAGGATGTTTTGCTAAGTGAGATGCTAGAGCAGTCTGTGGAAATCCTATTGTTGAATTATTATTTCTTTTAAATGTTAGTCCCTGACTGCAAAGATGAAATGTTTCCTGGCCTTGCTTTTCAGTATTTCTGCTGTTCTTTCCATCATCTATCCTCATTGCTTCCACAGTGGGTACAGAGATATGAACTTTCAATACTTGCAAGTTTCCATCCATTTTTTGGCAGTGCTGTGCCTGAAAGGGACCATGAGAAGTTGGAGATGCTAGAGGTAAGCATCCCAATAGTAACCCTTGCTTCTCAATAAGGCAGTGTGTTTTGTGTGGTGAGGGCGGCAGGAACAGGACTCACGAGTGACAGAGCAAAAAATCAGTGATTGCTATTTGGCAAGAGATACTTAAAACTTTGTCAAGCTAGGCAAGTATCTCCATTGTGGTCTCTGACTCACAATCCAAATATGCTGGGAACATTTGAGGGGGCTGGGTCAGTTCTTTAAGCAGTGGGAAAAACAAGGCTTTAATGCACCACGGGTCTGTGCTCTACTGTTCTGCTTTTCTTTGAGGAAACTGGTGTGGCTGGCGTTGGGGAGAGGGAGGTGTTGTGAAACCACACACACACACACACACACACACGCGCCCATGTGATTCTGATCCCTCCTAACAGTGTTTCAGACTCATTTGACTGCTGTGGCTGAGCTGAACCGCTTCTGACTTGCCCTCCTTAAGGTGAATGGAGGACAAGGCTGTGCAATGTGGCTGGTGGCAGCTGTCTCCACCTCTGCTGCAGCAGCCTGGCTGTGGTATGCAATGCAGAGGAGCTCCTGGAGGGGCTCACCAGCCCTTCCAGCTATTCGATACCACTCTGTAGGCCAGTGAAACCAGGTTTGCAGTTCTGGTGTGTGGTCAAAAGCAGCCAAGCTTCTGGTGAATCAGGCTGTGAGGGTAGGAAGGCTTGCTGGCAGCTTGGCTGTCCTGCTTCCTTCCCCTGCTGCAGATAAAGCCCTGCAACCTCCCAGGGAGGAGGGTGCATTTGAGCCCTTACCAAAGGTGCTCTCTGTTGATATGGCATGTTTCTGCACATGGAGGGGAAGGCAGCTATAGCCAGACATCCTCTCCCAGATCCTGTTGCGTGGGTGAGAGCGGCTGCTGGCAGTGGGGTTGCTCCTTCGTGCTCCTCTGGCTGAAGACAGCAACCCATCTGGGGATGCTTCCCGGAAAATACAATTGCAAAGTGGGCAGATGCTTTCAGTCCGTGGTTTTGCACCTTCTGCTCCTGGGAAGGGCTGGAGGGAGAACCGGGAAATGGTGTTGGAGGAGTATGGCCAAAAAGGAGCAAAAATGAGGTTTGGCTGTGCTCGATTCAGACCCCAGCTTCCTGTGTGTTCCTCCCCGCTACAGTTCTGACCAGAAGTTCCATTTTTGACCTGAAAAATCTTCCAGATGAAAATTAAATTATAAAAGTGATGTATTCCCACAAGAAACTTCAGTGTCAGCAAATAAGCATTTTTTTTAAAGGAAAAACTGTTTTATTCACACACACACACAAATGGCTCCCATTGATTCCATGCTAGAGCATTATCCTGGTAAAATCTCCATTTTTTTGTTTGATAAAAAATGTTTATCGTTTGCAATTAGCATCCATTAGGCGTACAAGTCTCAAGTAATTGATAACAACTTTGCAGTTCTCCTCTATGTGATACAGTTTGTTGGTAAGTAATTAAATCATGACCTATGCTATATTTATGACTGATAAAAGGTTATTGGCAGTGGAGAAATGGTATGGATGTTGGATGAATCGTGGGAGTGTTAACCCAGATAATAAGATTTTCTTTCCATTTGTGCAACAGATTGCCTGGTTTCTGCACAGCAAAAGTGCAAGCATTTTCCTCCAGCCAATGTAACTTGTAACACGGACTCTTTAAATATTTTCCGTATGCAAAGGTCTTTGCTCGGAGTTGTTATTGGTTCCATATTTACTTGGGATCTTTGCATGCAAGGGATGGCTTTTGGCTTGTGAAGAGCAACTTCTCTGAGGCTGGACCATTTCCCTTCACACAATGAGTCTCTTCAGGATTGCATGTAATGCACAGAAAGGCTGCTAGGGGCAAGGTGCTGTTCTGCGTAACAGAGAACTTTGCAAGCTCATTATAAAGGCCAAATAAAATAGAGCTTGGAAAGTCAACATGTTCAAGAAGATACGCTGTTCTGGGAAAGAGAGGAGGTGTGTATTTATGTGAACAAAAGAAGTCCAAAATGTAAACCATAATATATCTGTTAGCTCATTAATGCGTCTCATTCTGACTAATTCCAGGGGTGTTCCTGCTGCCCAGCAGCAAAAGTGCAAATAAGTGGACAGCTGTGATTTAGTGCCAAATATTTAAACACATCGTGACAATTCAGGCCACCCACACTCTAAAGTAAATACAACTTCTGGAGAGTCATTTCAGACCAGGCTGAAGTGCAGAGCAGCCACTTTCATGTGCATCTCAGCCAAATGGCCTGCAAGTATTTGGGGCCAAACTTTGCCAAACTGTTACACTCTGGGAGCCCCCACTCACTCCACATAGTTTGCACTATGTAGCTGAGGGCAGAGCTGACTCTTGATGCTAAACTGACTTTTTCTAGCTCAGTAAGTACAATTTCACATGTAAATGTGAATGTGGAACAGATCTGGACTCGATTAGCTCCTGAATCTTGACAAAAAGCCATAATCGTTTATCCAGATGATGCTTCACTGTCTCTCTTTTATTTTCCCTATGCTTTAAACCCAAGGTTTTAATGTGTTTGTAAAATAAATACATGCATGTAGATCACAGTGGTATCAAAGGTGTGAGGAAAGCCCTTCCCTTCTCCTCAGCAGGACTAAATACTTGCTTGGTGCACACTTCAGCTATGCTCTCCAGAGCCTTGAGCAAGGGTGGCTGTGGATCCAAGGGTAGGAGGGAGGGTATTTCCAAGAAAGTGTTTAGCCTGGGGCTCCCATTGCAGATGTGAAGGACCTATGATATATATCTTTATTTTTTTTTTCCTGGTAGGCAGTGAAATCTGTGCTAGTGGCAATATTTGGGGCACAGGGTTGTTGTGGGAGGGGAAAAATGAGGGAATATGAAAAAAAATTGTATCTATCAGGGTAATTTAGTTTAGGAGCACAAGTACTAAAACATTTTAATCACAGTCATAGGGCTGTGTCACTGCAGGGCAGAATGAAGGCTATTTGTATGCCTTGGTTGCACACTGCCACACTTCAACTAGTCTGAATTTATTTTAAGCATAACTTTAACTCTGAATTCCCTGATTTTGTAATGCCTGGTCTGCAAATAAATGCAACCTCTTTATATTGTACTTTACTCTTAAAATAGGCTTTCCACTCTTGCTCTGTTTCTGTTGGCTTGGCAAGAGCAAGGGCTGTCATTTCCTGCCCTCGCGGGTTTGCAGTTTAAATGGAGAAGGCGGAGTATCTGAATAAAGAAACACGGCAGTAAAAGCTGGGATGGGAGGTGGGATGGCACACACAATGGGCACTCCCAGGGTTGCTGTGTGCAGCCCAGTTATTGCTTGAACTGCCCTTGCCTGACTGTCTCCTGCATGAATGTGTGGCTAGCTTTGGCACTGAGATACTTTCCTTGGAGGCAGAAGGAGCTCACATGGGATCAGAGTCTGAAATTCAGTTTCATGCTGTGGAAGTGATGTTGTGATGTCAGCTCCCAGTAAGGCTACTGGAATTGATGGGATGATGCTCAGCTCACACTCGGGCACTTGAGATCTTGGCTCTCAGCTCTGGGGCCACGTGCTGTGGCTCTCCATGTGCCACAATGGAGAGGCTTCACCTGGTCTGGTGGGGCACAGCTGGTCAAGTGACATGCCCAGGAGTGGGGCACAGAGATAGCCCTCTGCAAGAGAAATTACTCTGTTTGCCTTCCCACAAGGGAAATCACCTCCTGCCTCCTGTGAAAGGGAGGGCTGGTAGCTCAGTGAGCTCTGGGGATGGAGTCAGTGCCCCGGCTGTTTTTAGCATGGGTTTCTTTGGACAAGACTTCTTCTTGATAGGAAGGAAATGGCATCATTCCTGGAGCTTCTCTGCCTTGACTTCTGGCTGCAGCCATTACCTCCTCCCCTCAGTCCTGACTGTCCTGCTGGGATTCTTGCCTTGCTACACATCCAGAGACACAGTGCATGTCCCCCCTCTCTCCCTCGCTCTCCTGTGGAAAGCTACTTCACTCTTTCAATTCCCTCCCAATGCACCCATGCCCTACCCCCTGACTAAAGCAAAATTTCCTTCTTTTTTTGGCAGCTGGCCTTCCCAGGGGCCCTGACTAACAGAAGCCTGAGCCCTGACTGCCTGTGCCTTAGCCAAAGCAGAGCAACTCTTCACTGAGAGATAGTGTTGCCTTAAAGGAGAAGGGATTTTTTATTTCCCCATCTTTTTTCCCATCATGCTCACCCATTGGTTTCTCAGCTCCCACGGAGAGAGGGTTGCTTGTGCCTGGAACCTGCTGCCACCCAGTCATCTACTGGGAGTTCCCCTCTTCCTGCATGATCATCCTGGCTGTGGAGTTTGTCTTTGAGGCAGGTTTCCCATAATTAGTGCAAGCCTCGCTCTTGACTTTCAGTGAGCCCTGGATAAGCCCTTTCCAGGACTTGCAACTTTCCTCCAGCTCGGTCTTCGCAAGCCAAGTGATGAGGCTACCAGGACTTCTCCCACGGGATGGCTCCAGTGCATGCATCTCACTGTCAGGAAGCTTTCCTGACATTCAGCCTAAATTTTCTCCTTTTCAAATGTCATCCTGGCACTCCTACTTAGCATGCACTTTCTGTGTGTCTCACTCTCACTGCTCAGGCTGTGCTTTTCCCTCTCACTGCCTGGGCTCTTTCTGCTGCTTGCTGGCTGTCACCCACTTTTCTCACACCCGCCTCGGCTTAGCCCGTCCAAGCACATTATCTTACAGCTTATTTCCCTTTATAAATCAAACCTTTCAGGCAATTTTTTTGTTTTGTGGGTTGTTTGTTTGTTTGTTTCTTTTCTTTTTGTTTAGTTTTGGTTTTTTCTTTGTCTCTTTTTTCCTCCTCCCCACCACACACGAGTGATTTTTCAGCATCTGCCACATGGTTCAGAACATTTTTCTCTCCCATTTGGCTGACAAGGTTTCTAGTGCAAAGCACTGACATTTCTTTGTTGGTGTGGGCAGCTGTCCCTCTGGGTAACAAACGGCTGGGGATGGGTAAATGCACAACTGGAGGTCCTGGGAACAGCCCAGACAGGTGCCCCTCAACCACTGCTGTTCTCATACAGACTGTCCAATACAGACTGAGCTCCTGCAGTTGCCTGCCTCTGTGTGGAGTCATGATTGCTCTCCCCTGTTTGTCCTTTTCCCATGGATTTCACGGATCTGAGGGTACTAACTCACTGCTCAGTTAGATCCTTGTGGGCAATGGCCTTCAGTTCAGGGAGGGAAGATGGGCAGGCTTTGCCTTGTGGTGAGCATACATGAAATGAGTTCATGTGCATCATTAGCAAGCCAGTCTGAATGTGCATCCTGATGAGCAATAAAACATCACCAGAATGGAAAGGAGTAAGTGACAGCTTGCTTTTTGGTCTGTGTCCAACTTCTTTGCTGTGACATGATGTGGGTTTTGTTGAAGATCAGGACCTGGTGTGAAGGGCTGAGCTGCTGTCCTGCTCACACGGCTGCTGGTGTTGAGTTCTTGCTTTGCTGTAGCCAGAAAACAAAGGTTTTACCATGCAAAGTGACAAACACAACTGTGGAGATTGCCATGACAGGTTTGAAGAGAAACTGGGTTGGCCCTGCAGCCCTTGGAGAGGATCAGTCACAGGTGAATGGTGGTTACCTGTAAGCCCACAAGGGCAAACATGTTTCAGCACTTGTTATTGAGCTGACTGCACGAGTACTGTATTTCCTGTGAGGAAACCAAAGAGTTTTAAACTTGGTTACCATTTCAAAATTAGTACAGATAAAATGGTTGGTTGTAGCTCACACCACTGCTATGGCAACAGATATATACTTTTCTTTTTTTTTTTTTGAACATGAAGTGAGAACTTTTCTTGCACTTAAGTAACTCTTCAGAGGAGAAGATGTTGAGAAAGTAGAATTAGGAACAACATACTGTGGGGACTAGAGATACCAGGCCAGCAGATTTGAATACAGGATCATTTCAAAGTTGAAAAGAAAGTCAAGGATGAATGGTGAGGCGGAGAAGGTGCTTTGGCCAGTGAAATTCCTTAAATAATAGTGTCCTCCGTGGACTTAAGAACAGGTTATGAAACAGGTCATTAGTTTGACATCAAAATAGGTTTTTCAAAAGGCAAAACTGTGTGTTCACTGATACTTGCTCCCATTGTCCCATTGGAGAATGGGGTCACAAAAGTTTCAGGAGATCATGGCTGAAAGCTGTGGAAGAGCTGTCCTTTTTTTCCAGCCATTTACCCTCTTCACCTTCTATACATTCCCCCCCCCCCCCCCCCGGGTATTATATTGATCTATTAATTCTCCTTTTCTCCTCCTACTTGTCACTTTCTAGACAGATGACACCAGTGCCTGTTTTCTGGATACCCTCCTTGGAGAACAGAAGAGATGGGTAAGGCTCATCCACCAGTGCCTGCAGTAGAAACTGAAGTCACCATTGTTCCTTTTCTGTGGCATCACCATAACGCTGTTGTCTGCTCTCTGTGCAGGAGAAGTACACTCTTATGGCCTACCTCCCATGGATCCTGCATTACCAGCAGTTTCATAGCAGAGGAGTTTTAGGCTTAACTCCAGCTCTGCTTTTGTGTAGATACCACTAATGGGTAGTGGTGTGACCTGTTCAACAGTGCGACTATACAATCTGTGGTTATTTCCATTTAAAAGACACTGCATACTTTTGGAGAGACAGGGAGATTTTGGGGGAGTTGCATGTGTGAAATATAAATTAAAGCATTGAACTGTCTTTTGTACACACATACATGCTTGCACATGCACACACACACACACATACATACACAAAAGCATGGGTTTAGTTGCAGGCTCAGCTCTGTAAAAGTGGTGTTGATTTTGAAGGTTTAGCTGCTGCCTTTTGCAGCCTCTTTCCTGTTGCAGAGGCAAGGAGCACCAGAGGGTTTGCCCCACAGGGTGCTGACAGCTCAGCACCATGTGTTACATGGTTCGAGGGTCACTGAGCCTGATGTCACCTGGCCAGGAGCAGAGTCGTGGTAGTGACCCAGCCCTTAGAAAGAGGTGCCTCTGTTTCTATGTAGGTAACCAATGTTGCACTGCTGGGATAGTGGTTTAGCTACGACAGCAAAATGATGACCTTTGCTTGTGCTTACTGAACACTATCACTGTACAAGTAGTAGTTATTTGAGATCAAACTGAGCCCTGGCTGAATCAGCTGACACACAGGCTGGGCTGGGCACAAGGTCTTTCAGTGTTGGGATGGAGCCCCTGTGAGGCACCAGAACATGCAAATCCTTCCTGCCGGCCTCCTCCCTGCCTGGTTTTCCTGTCTGTGGTGGGTTGATCCTGGCTGGACGCCAGGTCCCCACCAAAGCTGCTCTATCACTGTCCTCTTCAGCTGGATAGGGTAGAGAAAATATAACGGAAGGCTCCTGTGTTGAGATAAGGGCAGGGAGAGATCACTTGCCAACTACAGTCATGGGCAAACCAGACTCAACTTGGGGAAATTAGTTCAATTAATCATCAATCGAATCAGAGTATGATAATAAGAAATAAAACCAAATCTTGAAAACAGTTTCCCCCTGCCTCCCTTTTTTCCAGGCTCAGCCTCACTTCTGAATTATCTACCTCCTCCCCACGGTGGCACAGGGGGACAGGGAACTGAGGCTGCAGTCAGTTAATCACATGGGTTCTCTGCCACTCCTTTCTCCTCAGAGAGAGGACTCCTCACACTCTTCCCCCAGGGATCCCTCCCATGGGAGACAGTCCTCTATGAATTTCTGCGAAGTTCTTCCCACAGGCTGCTGTTCTTAATGAACTGCCTCAACCTGGGTCCCTTCCACAGGGTGCAGTCCTTCAGGAACAGGTTGTTCTAGTGCAAGTTCCCAATGGGGTCACAAGTCCTGCCAGCAAACCTGCTCCGGTGTGGGCTCCCTCTCCTTATTCTCGTTCCTGTTTTCAGCCGCAAATGCTCTTCTGTGGCAATTCTTCTTCTTAAACACATTATCTCAGAGGCACTACCACCATCACCAACATGCTCAGCCTTGGCCAGTGGTGTGTCCATCTTAGTGCCAGCTGGCATTGGCTCCGTCTGTCATGGAGGAAGCTTCTGTCAGCTTCTTACAGCAGCCATCCTATAGCTGCCCCACTACAAAGACCTTGCTTGCCACAAACCAAATATACTGTTTGGGATATCATCTCCTCTCCAAATTCATCTGGAAGCATTTCTTTCCAATGTTTCTAGAATCCCAGAAGGGAGCTTAATCCCTTCAGCATCCTCCTTGTGCAAAGCATACCTGGAGTGCTGGATGTCTGAATAACCTCTCATGTACTGAGAGCCATTAGCATTTGAATTAGTGACATGAGGATAGGAGGCGATTATCCCATTTAACAGCTGTTGAGTGCTGTTAAAGGGACACCTTCAAGAAGAACGAACCAAAAAGGCAGTGGATTTTTCACTTTTAATAATGGCTTTTCTGCCTTCTATGGATATTGACATCCTCTCATGCATGAAAAGTGGTCCAGTTTCCACAGGGACATCTTATAATCTTTAAACCTCTTTCCTAGAGAGAGCTGGAAACCTCAATACACCCACAGCATGCCAGCAGATGAGAATGACAAAATGGAACTGTCCCCAAACAGAAAAGGAAGTGGTCCCAGGTATTTGGGAGCCAGGCCAAGCCAAGCATAAAGAGAATAGTCATAGAAAGCTGCAAAAAGAAGCAAAAATTAAAGCATCTCCTCTGCTCTGGAGTGCTTCAGCCATAAAATGAACAAAAAAATCTCCTCTCTGAGGATTTGGCTAGAGGCAGGGAAGTGCATTTTGAGAGTGTAGGATCCATTCAACATATTGCATAAGGAAACCTTTATTTGTGCAGGGCATTTCTTCTACAGAAGACAAAAGTGAGCAGGAATTATTACAGTTATTAGTTTAGGTAATGCTGTAGTACAGAAAAATCTCTGTCCTGGTCCATGACTCCATTTCTCCTGGTAGCGTGTTAAGCAAAAACAAAGTATCAGTCCTCATCATCACATTGAAGTGTTGTCTGGACTCCAGCATCAAAGATGCTAGAACATAATTCTTCACATCACCAACTAGGAGTCTCAAACACAAGTAATTTTGAGGCTTTGTCTTTTAGAGTAAGCTGAACAAGCTGAGGATGCTGCACTTTTACAAAGATTCATCCATGTCAGCTCCCACCAAGAGGCTGGTGAGTGGCCTCCTAGCCTTTCTGAAGGTCTGACCCCTCATTCAGGTGTGTTGCTGATATCTGATCCCCTTTCTGAAAACTGGCTCAAACGGGATACCTTGAGACGTCTGTGGAAAGCTGGCTTCCTTCTCCCCCCAGAGAGCAGCATCTCACAGAAACCAGAAATAAACCACCCAAACTTTCCAGTGAAGAGTGAAAGGGCACTGTGATGTGGGAAAAATGAAGCAGCTTTTTTGTCTCCCTGTCTTCAAAGTTGGTGGCAAGAGGTGTGCCTTGGGTTGGATGAACATGGCAGAGTGATCAAATCAGTTTAAGATGGTGAGGCTGTCCATGAGGCGGAAGTGATGAGAGTGGACAAGCGGAAATATTTCTCCAGCCTTCTCAGTGGAACTGGAGGTTTTGGCTTGCTCTAGGCTTGAGGGGCCAGAGGAGTTTTTGGGGTACAAGACTTTTCCACTTGACTTTTCAATTTCTTTCAATACAGTTTTTGTCCTCTCTTTATAATCTCTTCTTTCTCTTTTAATAAACTTTCTGCGGTGAGTGCAGTGGCAATATCCAAGCAAAGGTGAGGATATGCAAACATTTATAATGTTAAATAACATCCTTGCTATTATTTCCTCCCTAATTATTTTTACCCTCTGTGATGACCACTTATAGTCTGATTTACGTAGGCATTATTTCCATACAAAGTAGTGGTAGCAACAAAGATGAAGGCACCTCTTTTTAAGCTTCCTTGTTTCTAAGCAGGCCTTTTTTCATACCATCCTTACCACTTATCTGACCAATAAATCTGCAAATACATGCAAATGGTATTTACTGTGTTGTTACATGTACCTCGAAGCAGATGGTGAGCCAGTACCAAAGCTCACATTTTTACACCTTTGTGCAGCATCTGGGGAGCTGGATTAAATTCCTGCTCAGCTTGGGGCTTCTCACAGACCTCTGCCTCTATGGCAAGTGCCTCACAACTTCTGCCAATCTCAACCATATTGTTTCGGGGTATTTTTCTTCATTTAGTGTGAATGGAAGAATGCTGACAACACTTCCTCCACCTCCATGTCACCCCTGCCCACAAGTAATATTTCCAAAGAGTCATGCCAAGGTTTTGAGCCATTGTTGTGTGCATTGCTGGTGTCTCAGTCACCTGGGTGCCCTCCTGCTTTTTCCGTACTAGGTGGCCCAGTTCAGCTGATATTGCAGCATCCCTGGGCACTGTGTGTGGGCTGTATGGTGAGGCAAATGCAGGGACCTGGAGTGCTGCAGGATGGAGCCCAGGGCAGAGGGCTGAGCCCTCTTTGCTCACTGACATGGAAAAAGGAGTGGGAAGCACATCTCACTTTTCTATGACGTGAGCTGAGCCTGTAGCAAGACTCCTCGTGACATTAAACCATCTGAAGGGCCCTTGTTAATCACCGTAAGGAGATCAAGCAGGTCTGTCCTGTAACCAGGGCTAGCAGTATGCTGTGGGGGACTTGGCTGACCCTGAGACAACAGGAGCTGCTTTGACTCATCCACATGCATAGCAGGAAGGAGAGGGCAATGGCAAAAGGGTCTGAACTGCTGCCTGTTGGTAGATGTAGAAGCCCGCTTGTCATGGCCACACAGAGTCAATGCCTAATCCTGCTGGCATCCTTGCATTCCACCAGCTCTTGCAGTTTGTCCTGGGGCTCACTCATCACTCCTGGACATAGTGTTTCTTGCTGGCCTTATATGCATGCCGTGCTCAAAGCCTGTGGGGTTAAACCTGCAAGATGGGTGTTGCCAGCAAAGTGAAACCCACCTGTGGAGTTTCCTTGGGAAAGTCCTCCCTGCTGAGGAGTTAAGCAGTGAAGCAGCACTGAAACCTACTCATATTTCCTTAGGTAACACCCAGGCCTGGGGAAAATCTCCCAGGAGATCACCCTCAAACACACATACACACACCTCCCTCATCCCAAAGCTCTGCCCTTCCACTTGCCACCCAAGTGCAGAGGATTATTAGGCATAAAGGGTTCTTTCATTGAAATCTGACCTGCACAGGGTGGGTATCTTCTGGATTTATTGCCATAGCTCCCTTTTTTTAGAGAGAAGTAGATGTATGATGCATCTGACATCTGTTTTGGGATAAGATGGATTGCACCTTCAATA
This sequence comes from Hafferia zeledoni, assembly GCA_035583235.1. Lineage (NCBI taxonomy): Eukaryota > Metazoa > Chordata > Aves > Passeriformes > Thamnophilidae > Hafferia > Hafferia zeledoni. Next base: position 64,213,973 of record JAWWEV010000083.1, read on the forward strand.
CATCTGTTTCTCAAGTGGATCTGACATCTTTGTATTTCCAGATCATTTCCTTCACCTCACATAGCCGCTTTTGCCATCTCTGTAGCCTTCATTGCCATTCCTGTCCTGCAGCACCCACACTCATTTTCATCATCTTTCCTCTCTTTTTTCTCACTTTGTTTTCAGAGGCCTCAGCTATGGGTCATTCCTTCCCATTCATGTGGTCCCTCTCTCCTGTACATGGTGTAACTCTCCCCTCTCCCCTCCTTGGAACCTGTGTTTCTCCATGATGCTGTGTCTCTCTGCCTATTTTCTGTGCCATAATGTATCGCAGTTCCCAGTCTTCCTACGCACAGACCCTTGCAGTCTCATACCCATATCCTCTCTTTATCCCTCTCTCTTCCCCTGGGCAATGGCTTAATGCCTCTTTGTTGAACTTGATTTTTTGGGAAACATCCTCCAAGCTCTGCCTCCACAGCAGGCTCCAGCATGGCATGCCATTACCTTGCTTACCTCCGAGCCAGCCAGTAGCCAAGGCTGACGGACAGATCTTCATGGGCAGAAGAAGAAGCTTTATTGGAAAGATGCTTAGCATTTTAGAGGAAAAACAGGTCCTGGGATGTGCAGTCCTGACACTCTGCAATCAGTTCTCCAACCTGGGATTCACTGAGCTTCCTCCTCTCAACATTCGCCACTGCAGCCAAAACTAGGCACAAGAGTACCCATTGTATGTCCCTGGTGTCCTTGACCAAGCACAGGGCTCCTCAGGACTCTTTCTCCAGCAGCTGTTGAGTGCAGGAATCCCTTTATAGCCTTATACCCACCACACAGTGGTAGCATGCAGGGTAGGTAAGCTGAAACCCTGCACTGAAACCCTGGAGTGTGATGCATAGCAGTGAGCTCAGCTGGGGAGCTCAGCAAGTTTGTGGCCTGTTCTCCCATCTAGTGTTGGACTTACTCAGCTGGACCTTCTTACAAAGCAGTCTCCCTGTTCCCCATGTTCCAATGATCTCTTTCTCTTCTGCTGCTTCAGATCCAGTGATGGGAACTTCTAGGGAGGGAATGACCTCAGGCTGTGGGCTGTTCTCCCTTGTGGCTGAAGGGATACTGTGTTTATTACCTCTTTCCCTGAGAAAACACAAATCCCCAGGGTGATCACACTCGACACTGTCCCACTGTTATAAGAATGGCTGACAGAGGCTCTTTCAGCTTTTGGGTGGTATTTAGGCTGTTTTGGTAGTGAGATACAACAGAGCAAGGAGCCATACAGGTCAAGAAGACCTGTCTGGAGAAGATGGCAGTGTTTGGAAAGAGGGTGTTTCCTTGGGCATTACCTCAGAGATGTCTGTCATTTATTTCAGATTTAATCAAGGTACCCCTGGCAGCACAGATGCAGACTAAGTCTCAGCATGGTAAATTCAAAAAAGTTTGAATTCAATTCAAGTTTGAATGGATGGGCATTTTCTGGTTTACCTCCAGACCAGAAAGAACAATGCCTGTCATTTATTCCTGACATGGGAGACATTGCAAAGGTCTGCAAACAGCCTTTGCGCAGCCAGAGCATGTAGCCAAGTGTGCTCTGGACATTGGTCTTGTGGCTCCTTGCTTAGGGCCGCCAACACAGCAACGTTCCTGAAAGTGGGGCACCACTTTGCACTCACCTACAGCTGCCCTGCTCTCAAACACACAGAGGCATCTGTGGGAGAGGGGAGGTACCACACTGGTGGAGGCATCAGCCGGATGACGATGTGCCTTTGACCAAGAGGAAAGGAATGCAGCATCTCCTGGTGACTGAGAAAGCTTGGGTGGTTTTGCACATAGGAAGCTCCTTTAAATGTGTTTCCTCTGACCGTCTGGCCTTTTGTTTTTCAGCCATGCTTGATGCTGGTGTTGGAAAGCTGAACTCCCCAAAAGTGAACTTCCTCTCCTACTATAAACTGACCCTTGGGGTTGCTATAGTGACTGCAGAGCAGCCAGCGGGCTGTGTAAACACTCCCTCCCGCTTCCCATCGCACTGGGCCTGAAAGGCTGAGCCACGGGATGTGCACAGCAACCTGGATTATGCAGGCGGTTGTGAAATGCAAAACCGACAATTTCTCTGCTTCCTCCCTGCTTCCCCCACGGGGAGGCAAACCCAGCAGGCTGGTAGCAGGCACAAACACGCCCGTCCTGATGAATTTGGGCACATGGTGTGGTACCGCAGAAACCAAATCCAGACACTCACCTGGGGAGCTTGAGCAAGATGTGGAAATATATGGTGCAACTGGATCCTCTGCAACATCTGATTCCTGTGGCCTCACTAACTGTTGAGCTTCCAGCTGTGCGGGGGGAGCAGTTTGGTATACACAGTGTCACAGCTCTGTCTATGTAATTAATTGCAACAATCAACCAAGTGTGAAATCCATCAGTTTCTGGGTCCTCTCTTGCTCACTTTGATGTCAGCTCTTCCTCTTTCATTTTTTCTTTACCCCCTTTTTTTTTTGTTTTGTTTTAATGCATTTCATTAAAGTCTGTCCCTGACTCTCTGAGTCACTTTCCAGACATTGATGTTAGTGTGTGACTGTATCCATCCCTACAAAACTAGGTCAGGTATTTGAGCAGCAGTAGCCTGGGAGACACACTGAAGCACGGAGAGAGGTGTTTCCCCGGCAGAGCAGGATATACATCCCCTCCAGCCACTGCAGATGTTCTTCTAAAATGGCAGCTACTGCTTAGCCAGGAATTTTGTGAGAGATGAGCTAAACCACCCTGCCAGGAGATAACCAGTTCTGCTCCCAGTGTACTGAGATGCAGCTTGATGGGTTGTTTTCAAGAAATAAGGTTGTTGTCCCACCACAGCGGACCTGTGGCTGCTTCAAAAAGCACAAAGCACATTATCTCAACAGTGTGGAAAGTGAAGCCCCTGCTTCATGCCCTCAGGAGGGCCAGGTTAGGAGTGCCAGGCATCCTGCAAAACACCCACTTAAGCCAACTGCCAACACACACTTTTTACTGTTAAGACTTCCCGGCATACGGATGGATGGACTTATGTGATCCCATCTTTATGTGTGCTGGGTGTCACTGACCAAGCTGATCAATAGGAACCTTTGATCAGACAACTGGCTATACAGTTGCAAGCTGTCCAGGGATTCCCTGAATTTCTATCCTTTTTGCCACATCCATGAGCATACACAACCTATTAAGCAAGGTACTGGTGGAGGTGGAAGAGAAGGAGGTTTCTGGAAAAGCACTTGCCTGTAATCCTAAACATGTCCCTATAATCCCAGCCTGTGACTCAGAGCTGGGGGGATGCAGAGGGTCAGTGTGGCCTGTGAGTCATTATGTCCCAAAAAGAAAAGGAGACTTAAAAATTCACTCTGATGGCTGTAAATGATGACAATGGGACATGTTACACAAAGTAAGCTAAATCAAAGGCAATTCTGATATGCATTTCATTACAATACCCAGTCCCTATAGTGTCTCACTTAACAGATGGCAGGACCTGAGTCTGATTAAACAGGTTTTTCTGAATCACTCACAGAGACAAGTGAAAGGCAGGCAGAGGCATAAAGCAACACACGGTGCCTTCTAGATCTCAGTGGGTTTGCACTTCTCCATTCACTCTGTGCCTGTCTTGCTATGGAATTTAAAAATAAGTCAGCTGAATTAGCTGGTGCGGGTACATGGCCTTTCCTGCTCCTGTCAAAGGAGTGCCCCAGTGTCAAGCAGCGCTGCCAGCCTGCCTGTGCTTGATGCAGAAAACTGGTGAACCGATAAGGTGATAATGACATTGATACTCCCTTTCACTCTGAACCTAACATCACAGAAACAAACAGCCTGCAAATCCCTTATTCAAGTAGGGGCTTAGGAAGTGCGAGCTGAGCCACATGCATTTGTGAAGTAGCTGGAAGGAAGGGAGGCAGGAAGAAGAACAGGCAAAGTAGATCTGCTTTGGCAACTCTGGGAGCTCAAAGATCACCGGTCAGGTGAGTTTATTGGTTTCCCTCAGAAGAAATCTTAAGCCAGCTTGGCTCTGATGAGGGATGGGACAGACTCAAACAATGTGGCATCTGAATTCCATAGAAGCAGTTGGCAACCTGGATGCTTTATAAGTTATCAAAACCTCTGCAAACCTCAAGAGACTGGGAATCTTTTGTGCAGTTTATGATGATTCTCCTTGAAAGGCCAAATTTGTGGGCCCCACAGACAATAGCACCACTTAGTTCTCCAAGCCCAGCTGCCCAGTGCCAGGGGCTGCATCTCAGCTGAATGCCTGGCATGGCAGGGGGCACGAGAAGGCACCACCTGAAGTCACTTGTGGTCTTGGTGTTAGTGCAGTGCTAAGGAAGCCTGAAGGAAGATAGTGCAAGGGACCTCTCCAATCTTTCCTACATCTGGCTCTGATCCAACTGCACATGGTCCAGGGATGCCCTTTCCAGATGTGGACTGACACCGTGGCTGTCCAGGGAAGCTGAAAATTGCTGGGGGAGGGGAGAGGATTATTATCACAGCTCAGCTTAAAACCGAGGGGAGGTTCGTGAGGCTTCTCCACGGTCTCCCTGCTGCAGGGAGCATGTTTTCAGAGGCGCCTCTGGCTCTGGACTGCGAGTGGCCGGTCGGCGCTGCGGTTGGCTGCTGTTGCCTCCCAAAGCCGCAGCAGCATTGTGGAGCTGCAGACGTGCAGAACAGCTCACGCCAAGGCTGCACACTCACAGGTGATCTTTTCGTCTGTACATTTTCCAGCAGAGCTGGCAGCTGCTCCTGCAGTGTGCATGCTTCATTGGCTGTCCAAAGAAGGAACTGGGCGGGCGTTGATCCAGTTGAGGCGGTTTCAAGGAGTGAAGGCAGGAAGGAAAATTACCAACTTTGACATATGTTGCTCCCTGCAGGTCTCTCTTATTATAGCCTGGCGGGATGTCAAGGTGCACAGACACGACTCAGAGCTGTAACACACGATGGCTGCTTTGCCTCCTGTCCCACCCCTTTCACACAGGCAGGAGTGGCAAAACCATTTCTGACATACCAGGAAATCCTGGTCCTCGCTATTATCAAGGAGGGAGTGCGCAGTTATACAACTTGGAGCTGCCATCAGCAGGACCTGTGGGAGGGAGGGGGGGAATAGTTCACTTGGAAAGGAATGCTGCAGTGTAGGGCAGTGGTTTTGACATGCTGGAGTGAAACTTGGCATAAGGGAACAGAGGGAATTCGTTTGCCAGGTAGACGTGGCACTTGAGCAAGAGATTAAAAGAAATGGCAGTGGAAACCTTGAGAGATCGTAAGAGGTGGCTGGTTAGCACAGGGCATGTATCTGCAGCCCTTAATGCAGGTTTCACAGTGCTGGAAGTCCATAGGTTTCTAAAAACTATTATTTACCTGACTCTCTAGATCTTTTATCTCACCAGCACATATGAGGAGCCAGCTGTGTGCACAGTCCCACCCGGGGTAGGGCCTCCAACCTGACAAGAAAAAAAGAAGACCCAGGGTTCAGTGGCCTGAAGTGTTTGGCAGACATTTGTGATGGCAGAAATCTACTTACTTTTCTGAGAATATTTATTCACTCTAGTGTGCCAGGAAGAATGTAGTGTGGCATAGCAGCCATCCAGAACAATGGCAAATATTTGTTCCTGGTAAAAATTTGCTTGCCACATGTCTTCATTTACAACATATCTCCTGTCTTGAAGCAGATGGGAGGGGGGTCTGGGGTGTCCTTCAAAATGTCACTATGAAAAGACTGAGTCTTAAAGAGAGCACTTATGTGGAAAGGCTGGAAGAAATACACCTGTGCATCGAGAAGCAATAGGTGTGCATTGGATTTTCACCTTTCATTGTGACTCCTGAGAAGTCCCTGCCAAGGGCTTGACATCTAAACAAACTTGTTAAACCTTCCTCTTTGCAGATTCTTTCTGCTGGGGCAAGTTCCCCATTGCTCTCTTTCATGCTGTGCTTTCAGCCGTTGCTTTTGTAGTCTGTCAGCACAACCTTGAGAGGAAGGACTTTGGCTGAGAGCTGAACACACAGTACCAGCTTTACTGATTTCCATCTCCTGGTATGCAGCAGTGGACTTTCACACTGTGGCTTCTTTGCCTCCCCCAGTTAGGCTGAAATCTTTCACCACAGTTTCTGCTTTTTTTTTGTGGTGGGATTGACTTGGCCATGAGAGGCAGTGGATTTAGGCTCCTGCAGACCTGCTGTCAGGACAGGAGGTCCTTGGCAGGGTGCAGGCAGCCATGTGGGATGAGGGGCTGAAGGCATTGGAGGAATGTTGATGTTCCAACAAACCCTGTGATGAGTGAGGGAAGCTGGAATGCATGATCTGATCAGAGAAGATGAGAAAGTGAGCGGAAAAGGGAGATACCATGTGATAGATGGGAAGGAGAGCAGAAGGGCAGTGTAAAATCACACAGCGGGTGGGCAGGATTTGGAGAATAAGGGCAATAAAAGTTGAGGAAGTGTTATAAGTGCCTAACTCTCTGGGGAGCAGTAAGAATTTGGACATCCCTCACACCCTCCATCTCTGACTCGGACTGTATTTTGAAAAGAAAAAAAAGTAACCTAAAATATATTTTAGTGACTTTTTTTTTTTTTTTTTGCGAAATAGTCAGGTTGTTGCGCCATGATTTTTTTTCCTTTGTGTTACTCTGGTTATAGCAGTGAAGTAGACTAAAAACAAAAGTACTAGATTTTGCACTTTTCGACATGCTTTGCTACTCTGTCCTTTTCTCCTTTTTGTGACTTTGGCAAGGAGAGATCCAATCTCCTCTTCCTTAGCAGGGGTTTTACCCTGACCTCATCACCCATGTAATGCAATGTTTCTACCTGGCAGTTATGATGTTCTTTAACCTTAAACAAAAGTTCACATGAAACACAGGCCTTTTGTGTGGATAGAGAGAAATAGGTTGAAGAAATTGGATAAGGCCTGGAACAAAGGTTTAGAAGAGTAATGTGGGAAGGGGATGCTCCACTCTCCTCCTCAAACATTCAGTGGGTGCTGGGACATGATCCAGAAAGTCCTTATTGTCCTAGCTTCACCCAGATGTAAGGTCTCTTCATCCTTTCATGTGGCCTGCAGATACTGGTCACCACTGACTCCTTTCACCTGCTTCCCCTTTGCATGCCTTGGAAAAGGGTGTAAAACTGTATTTCTACCCTGTCTCCTCTCTCACTGCTGTTTGTGCCTGCAAAGTGTACCCAGCACACCTATTTTCTCTGGCAGCACTTTTATTTGTATCCCAGGGGACTTATAAGAATTAGGGTCGGCTTGACATGAGTGGAGTACTGTGCAGCAATATTTACAGCTGTTTGCAATGCTTGTGTTGAGTATGAAACCAGCAGCAATTATGATCCAGGCCAGTGCCTTCAGTGAATAATTGTCTTCGTTACTTGGAAATATCAGATGGCTTCAGCTTTATGCAGTTGCTACGAGGAAAAAAATTAAGTAAACAACGAAAAAGAATGAGAGGAGGGAGTGGTAATTTTTTTTTATTGGCATAGTCAAGAAGGGCAGTCAAAAAGAGAGAAAGAAACTGGAAAACAATACCCTGGGTCTTCTCTTGCAGACCACAGCACAGAACATGTTCATGTTCAATATCCTTTGCCATGAGCACTTTTGGTTCCTGTCCCTCAGAGACCTTTCTTGGAGGTCAGTGTTCTTATTTGGGTGCTTTGCTGTTAGGATTTGTTTCTAATGCCGAACATATGAACTTGATTGCCACACAGTCCTGGAACCTCATCCTTGTGAAGCACATTCACATCTCATGGTCTCCATGACAGCCAGCAGTAGTCCACAGCACATCCCTGGGGCCAGCACTCAGCAGTTGTCCCTTCTTTGTGAGATGTGCCCAAACAGCTCACCTGCTTTCCGCTGTGGTTTTGAAGATGGGGGATCCTGAGAAGAGATTATTTTTGGAGGTTTTCCAGAGATGCTACCCTGTCTGTTGCATAGATGCCTTCCTCTCCTATAGATAAGTGACAAATACTTCCAGATTCCTCGAATTATTTTAATTTTGTCCTTACTTGGATAAATAAGATACTATGAGGGGACTGATTATGCTGTGTTTTCCTGGTCTCCAGCTGTGGAAACAGGCACTTGGCCACCTTTGCCAGACTGGCCTCAGAGTTTGCAGTCTTTTATGTTTCCCCTCCTGACTGTCAGCGTGGGTCTCACCTGCAACTGGGAGCTGTGTAGGCAGTTTCTGTAAGTTGGGGAACTTCACCTGGATTTTTGGGCTCATCTGTTTTGCCATCCCAGAAGAATCCCTCTGAGGACACTGAGGTGAGGCAGGACTTCTCCTCACAACTTGTTTTCCCTGCCCACAGCAGGGGTTGCCTCTTCTCACAGTGTCCCCCACAGTGGCCCCCACTTCCCACTGGAGATGCAGCCTGTAATGAGATCAGGATGGAGGGACAGTCTTTTAGCAACCCTTCAGCCTGCTCTAGCAATGGAGGAGGGCTGCCAGTGCATCTGTCAGTGAGAATGAGATCTGGGTAGTCTTGCCTTCCAGCAAGGATGGAACTGGTCCTGCCAGACCAGTGTACTCCTGCTTGTGATGACACCAAAAAAGCCTTGGCTCCTTGCAGGCTGCTGGCACACACGGCTTGCTAGAGCACTGGCAAGTTTTTAAGGTTTTGTCAGATGGGAACAGTGGTTGAGAAAAGAAAAGTGAAACCAGATGTTTTTCCCAACAGTTGCTTCATATTCATATGAGTGGGGGAGAAGAGAGGCCATAAAAATGTCATAACCCTTGATCCCTGAGGCTCAGCATTATACTGTGCAAAAGCCAGTCTGTAAATCTGCACCTCGGTGACCAAGGGTCCCGATGGCACGAGACTGTTGCGATAGCTGAGGGGGAAGAGTCTTTGCATTTGTCAGCATAAACTGGAGGAAAAAGCCTTTGGGAAGTTAACACTGATAGGCTACTTTTATGGAATCAGTTATTTTTTCAGATTTCTCTGGGGATGCATCAGTGCTGAGTCCTGAGGCTGACAGGCAGGCTTAGAAATTGGGATATGTTTGCACTGCAATCAATCTACCCTGCAGGCTGTGCCGAGGGAGCAGAGTTAACTTCATCCTCCCCAGAACAGGCTCACCTGCCAGCACAGACAGGGCAGCCCAGTACTGGACTGAGGACTTGCTGCCAGGGCATTCACCTGACTTGCCAGACAGGGTTTTGCAGCCCTCACTGCCCTGTGCTGCTGCAGCTACACATGTCCCTGTTGCCTCAGGCACCCCACCTGGGTACCACCAGGCAGCCAGCAGTCATGTAGAAGCAGTTCTGATCAGAGGGTCCAGTGGGCACCAGAGGAGAGCTGCTAGCAAAATTCTGACTCCAGTAATATCTTTTTTTGTATCACTGTCTGTGATAGTCAGAAAACAACTACGAGGAGTTCCAGGCAGTCCAGGGAAATGTGTGCTTGGGTGAACACAGGGAAGGAGAAGGGGAAATGAAAGTTGTGTACTCACAGGCCTTGAGGCACACAAGGATTTGAACAGAAAGCAGCCAGACCTTTTCTGTCGTGTACAACTAGGACTCTGATAACCAGACAGTTTTTCTTGATATTTCCATACTCAGTTTCTGCATACATGTCAGCAGAGAGGAAAGGCCTTCCCTTATCTAATGCAGACTGTATGGTGTGGGAGGTGACTTCAGCCTTGCAGGGGCTGGGTTAGGAGGTGATTTCAGCCACCAGCCTGGATTCTGAATCTGAATTTCCCTGCAAGATCAAAAGTGACTAGGTTTAGCCCTATTTTGGAGGAATAAGTTGTATTACTTCCCATAGCATTCAAGTAATTTGCTATGCTGGGCAATGTATAGTTACAATTCTACTTGTACTAAGGAGTGACCTGGAACAAAAACAGCATGAAAGGTGGAAAGTGCATGGAGAGGGCTATGGGCATGAACTTATAGGATTTCATTTTAGATCCTGGTTCAGCCAAACACTTCTGTGGTTTCTGTGGTTAAATCATGCAAACCATCTTTTGGAGCCTTCTGACCTTTAGCAAAAGAAGTAAACAGCCCTTGGTAGTCTCTGTAGGGCCCTGAGATTGCATGCTGTTCAGGTATTATGACAACATGGCTCGATTGGTTAGAATAAATTTTAAAAATATTTTCATATGGGACTTACTCATTCCGTAAAACAATTTCATGGAATGACTTCAGTGGTTGTTTTTTGACTTTGCAACATGTTTTACTCACAAAATGACTGAAAGTTTAGTCTTTTGGGGACAGGAATTGCAGACATTTTACCTCACTGCTTTATTTCTCTTCTCCATCACTGGGCCAAGTGATGGAAAGTTGGAGTCATTTGCAAGCTGCCTGGCATTGCCATCACACTATTTGTGCTAAAGCTGGCATCCTGGGCATCCTGCTGCACTACAGCTATCAGAAATAGATTAGTCTGTGGGCAGCTGTGCTTGCATAAACTTTGTATTTACTGGGATGTTCTCAGACAGACAGAGTTCTTCATCACTGGTTATGTTCTCTATACCTCTTGTCTATCTCATGCCTCTCTTTTGGACTCTTTCCAGTTGGTTGGTGTTGAAGTGTTGCCTCCAAAACCATGGAACAGTCCAGCTCCAGCCTGAATAGTCCTGGGTGGAAGGATTACTTCACTTGTCCCGAGGGCTTTACTCCTGTTTATACATCCAGCACATTGATTGCCTTTTGCCTAACAGTGTTGCACTGTTGACTGACATTCAGCCTGTGACCCTGATCCTCCTCTGCGGAACGTGTACCGAGACGGTGGTGTCACCATCCTGGATCTGGGAACTGATATATTTCTCATGGCATACAGTTCCTTGTGCTTGGGTCACTTGAAATGCACACTCCATCTCTGTGACCATTTATTCAGTTTTCTTTTGGTAAATGCAAAGAAACTTCTATTGTTGACTGAGACAGTTGATCAGTGTCCATTTGAGGGAGGCTTGGGTGATGGAGCTATGGTGAGCCAGAGGAGTCAGAGGGAGATGTTGTGGGCAAGACTGAAATGTAATGTCTGATGTTACCATGCTCGGTTGTGAAAATACTAGTTAGCTTTGTCAGGAGATGGGTGTTGCTGACTGGGTTTAAAAGTAATTACAAAAGATTGCCTGGTTGTAGAAATGAACATAAGAACAGTTTTGCATCTCTCTTTGAGTTAGGGAGTTAGTAATAGCCAGAGGGTGAGAATTTCAGGTGCATGTCTATTATCTCCTGGTATTTTGCAAAATGACTGAAAACTTCAGCCAGTTTGCGAAATGACAGGTTTCACAACATGAGAACAGAACATATGTGCCTTAAAATGCTACTGTAACTGAAACAGAGCAGTAACTGAACAGCACCTTTGAGTGTTCTGCGAGAGACCAAATTAGTCTAAGGAGAGAGGAGTCCACTCCCTCCATCAGATATTCCAGTTCTCCCTGTTGCAGCTAAGCACTCTGAAGCCACCCTAATGGACAGAGTGGCCTTTAGACTTCTGTTAACCTGGAAACTCCCCTAGTACTGCATTTTTTCTGCTCTTGTCAAAAAACTCCTCCCCTTGCCCCCAGCTGCTCCTCCCTGCTCCTTTTCCTTTAGCTCACCACAGCAGAACTTCTTCAGGATTAAAAGTCTGCTATGCAAGTGTTGGGAGAGGAGAGTGATTGCTGGGCACTTGATGGGCTGGGGTGAAACAGTGTTGGGAAACGGAGCTCAATGTTCTTTTCTTTTTATGGAAAGGGATATATTACTACAGACCACAGTAATCCAAGGTCTGCTCTTAGCTACTTCACGATTAGTGAACAGGCCCCACTTGTGCTGTACCAACCATTTGTGCAGCTGTGGAAGGCACAAGGATGTCAAATAATCTTGATTTCTGCTGTAGGATTGCTTCATATAAAAGGAAACTTATCATTGGGTTTGGTTTCAGGGTATATAGATGGACATCATGCTACCTTTGCAGGGAAAGCACGGGCATCCACTGTGCCAGAGGAGTCACTGGTCCTTGCTGGATCTTCCCTGGCAAATTACCTCTCTTCTCGGGAGCCTTTACTTGGTCTAAAAGATGGAGCAATCAGCATACAGCACAAACTGTTTCGCAAGCTTTGCCCAGTCTGTCCCTGTGTCACACCCATTTCAGGGAAAAGAAAAATAAGGCTTTTGCTCAGCCATAGAAATTGTTGCAATTATAATTTGCATGGCTGCTCAGACTTTGTGAGATGCAGGGTAAACACAGACACAGGTGAAGCCCTGGTTCTGCATTAGAGACCACTAAGCCTGAGTAGATAAAAACCCCCAAAAGATGAAAAAGATGTAGGCAAGCACGACCTCTGATAACAGATGTGTTGTCTTTTAAAATTCCTTCTACCATCATCCTGAATCAGAGAAAAATTAATTTACCGTTCAAACTGCAAGGCTCAGAGAAATCAATAAGCAGCAACTACAGAAGTGGTATTCTGGCTTCTAATGTAAGGTGAGGTGTGTGCTGAAGAATGAAGCTTTCATTTCTGAGGTGTGATGAAAAAATATGGAATAACGTGACTTGTGACAAAATCATGAGACCTGTCAAACTGTTTCTCAGACCAGTGCCCAAGTGTACCTGTTACTCTTTAGCAGCATACCAGCCCCTGCTACATGAAGCCATGCTCCCCAGGGACCAGGCTGCTCTGAAAAGCTGCAAGGCAGCACATGTTCCCTGATCTAGTCAGTACAGGTCAAAGCAGGGAAGAGGGAGCAGCGTGGCCTTCAACAAAAACCAGTTCAGGGACGTGGAGAACTGGCTGCCTTTGTGAGACGGGGCTGAAGGGCTTGCTGCTGTGCCTCTGCTGTGATCGCTCCCTGCCTGACCCCGCTTGGCTGCAACCAGCTCAAGTATGCCAGAAACACTGATTGTAACGTGGAGATCCCTGTGTGTGAGCCAGAGGAGAAAATAGCTGGGCAGATGGTGCTATATTAAGGGGAGAGCATCTCAGAATTGTCTGTTGGGATTCTCCAGGGGCAAGGGCTTGTCTTGGCCTTACTTGCTCTCTGATTTCCCTGGCACCTCCTCCTCTTCTGCCCCTTGTCTCCCTTACAGGTCCTCCCTCTCTGAGGAAGCTGTGGGGTGATGCACGGCCCAAAGGGTGCTACCTCCAGCTGGAATCTGGGAGGAAGATGAAAACTGGGTGCATAAAGCCTCTGCCCCATTTGTGTTCAAGCAAGCTGGAGGTCCCTCTGTTCCCACGCTTTGGTCCAGCTCTGTGCTCTGCCACAAGTCTCAGAGCAGGACCCAAGTGGCAGCTTTTCACAGGGATGGGCTGGCATGGGCAAGGGAGGGCCTCCTAATCTCCTCTGTCAGCAATCAGCTTTCTTCTCTTCAGACTCCATGGGGGAAGGACTTGCAGCAGCATGTTTTTCTTCCTCCTCTCCCAGTCTCAGCTCATCTCCTCCCCCTCTCCCACCACCCTCCCAACCCCACTCCCAGCCAGTACCAGCCCTGCCCCTCATCCCTGCCAGTTGTCTCTGCCTCCCTCCTAGGTCTCCCCTCCGGTTCCCAGCTAAGCTCCACCGAGCAGGGCAGCAGGCAAGAGCGGGAGGGGAGGACAGTGACAGGACACAGCTGCTGGCTGCGCTCAGCAGCAATGAGAGTGGCCCCTAGTGCCCAGCAGCAGAGCGGGCTGGGCACGGATGGCCAGGCAGGACAGGGAAACAGGAATCCCCTCGGGAGGTCAGTGCCCTCTCCCCGGGATAACCTTCTGGAAACGAAACATCTGTACCCTCTGCAAACGTGCATCTAGCACGGAAAACAAATAGGAGAAGCGAAACACATGGGTTGGTGATTCAGTTGAAGAGCCTGAAGATTTGTGGCTTTTCACTTTACCCTTAGATGTTTAGGGTGGCACTAAGACCATTTCCTGGCACAGGAAAGTCTCCAGGAAAAGCTGGAGAGAAGTTGTCTTGCCTCCATCTCCTCCCAAGCACCACTGGAGGACAGAGAACATGCATTGCATGACTTTTCCAGCCCTTTGAAACATCCTAATAGATAGTATAAACACAGTAGCTGAAAGCACATGGAACGGTCATCCTCCTTTATCAGTGCACGCATCTGGTGTTTGGGGGGCTCAGAAAGGAACGCAGCTGTGTGGTCAGATGTGATATGAGCTCCAGTGTGGTGTATCTGGGCCATGACTGGGATCTCTAGCTGGTAACCACAGAACACTGGAGTGTAGAAAAGCCCTGGAGTTGCTCTAAGTAATGGATTTCCAGAATCCTACACATACAGAGAGGAAACTGGCTCTTTTCACCAGTCAGAGTGTGGAAGGATTAAAGATGAAAATACTGGGGTAGTCATGGGAGTTGAAAGGGATGCTGGAAGATAAAGAAACACTGCAGCCACATAGGAACAGTAAAGCAGTCACTCAGAGTGCTGCAAAAGACATGTGGGACCGTGGCCTTTATTTGCTCTTTATAGCACACTTTTGACTTGGTTTGCTCTTCTGTTTTAAAGATAATTTTACTGCCTGTGAAAAGTTTTCATGACGATCCTTTTCCACACAGTCCTTTCACAATGTTTTTCTCCATATTAAACTTGACAGGTTTTTAAAGTGTAAGATTGTCACAGAAAAAGAATTTTGATTTTTTCCATCTCCTGAACACTAAAGGAATCTTATCCACAGTATTGCTCCCAAATATTTTTTCTAGTTATTAAAATATGATGCTCTTGGGTTTATATCAAGTGCTTCTTCATATTACTGTTACCCAGTGGTATTTTACCCCAGCATATCATGGTCCTCTCAGAACTTACTTTGTTATTCAAGATGACTCTGCATCCATAAGGAAAGAGGCAGCTGAGGTCCTGAGCTGCCTGTTGCAAAGCACCAGTGCTCAAGAGAGGGAAATACTAATTCTGTTGTAGAAAGCAATGTGACATGCCATCTGTACAATGCAGGGCAGTTATGGTCATTCATGTTCAAAAAGATTGATTCATGCTGGAACAGGTGCAGAGAAAGGCAGCAGGAGGATTAGCGTGTTGGAGAGCTGAGGTTATAAAAGTAGACTAAAAGAGCTTGGCTTATTTAGTCGAGCACCACGAAGGCTGAGAGAGGGATATGATCGCTCTCTATAAATACATCCTGGAGGTTAATGCTAAGGAGGAAGAGGAGCTATTTCAGTTAAAGGACAATGCTGACACAAAAGCAAATGACCATCATAAACCTGGCATGCAGAAAACGAGATGGGAAGTTAGGTCGATGTCAGGCACTGCTGCTGGCAGGCTGAGGGCAGGCTGAGGGCAGGGGGCTCAGGCAGCCCATGGGAAGGCTCCATGGCTCTCACTACCTGTGCGTGCAGGCTGGGCACAGCAGCCATGGGCT
The DNA here is from genome assembly GCA_035583235.1 of Hafferia zeledoni. Lineage (NCBI taxonomy): Eukaryota > Metazoa > Chordata > Aves > Passeriformes > Thamnophilidae > Hafferia > Hafferia zeledoni. The sequence goes on from JAWWEV010000083.1 coordinate 64,229,235, forward strand.
TGCCAAGCCCCACAGGAGGCATCTGCCCAAGTCTGTTTGGTGGTGCTGGGGAGGTGACCTAGCCCATCCAGAGCTCCCTACTTGGACCCTGAGGGCAGCATCAGCCCTGATGTCCCTGCCTGGCTGCACAGGGCTCCCTCATGGCCCAGGACCCCAGTGCCATCAGTCCCTGCCCAAACGATGTGGCAGCAGGGCCAGTGTCCAGCTTCTCACATCCCTGCCCTGCCTGGGGATGGCACTGCTGTCCATGGGACAGGTCCCCACCAACCATGCTAGCCCCACTGCCAGGGATGAGCAGTGCAGGGCTGGCCTGATCACGCAGGACTTCCACCAGCCTGTAGGTTGCAGCAGCCACAGTAGTCTCAGTTTGCCTGCCTGGGGAGAAAGAAAGTACCATTGAGATGGAACTCCCATTTTGCTTCATGGTCCAGGGAGAAGTTTCCCCTGCCAGAGGCAGGGAGGGGTATGGATTACCCAGAGGTAATCTTAGAGTATGGAGGGAGGCAGTTGCTCCATCCTGTTACTGGCTATGAGGCTCGGGAGCGCAGTTGGCTTTCCAGGGCAGTGCTGCAGCAGCACAGGGTGTCCCCAGGAGCCTGCAGACATTTTGTTCCTGGCACAGTGCGTGGTTGGCTGCTGGAGTTAGCCCATGGCTGAGAAGCTCTCTGGGTGTGTCTTGCACTTGAAATCACTCGCATCATGTTGTGATTCAAGCCTCTGACTTGGGCTTAAGCTCTCGCTGCCTCAGTGTTGGCAACATGAGATGAGTGAGCTGCTCTCGGGGATGGGAGCTGAGTGGCTCTGGCTTGCCAATCCAGTTTTATTTCCACCCCACACCTTACAGCTTGCTGAGAGGCTTCACCTTTGCATCAGTGGGGTTGAGGGAAGCTGCCAGTGAAACCGTGCCCCCTGCCCAGGCATGCTCGGCCAGGGCAGGGGCCCTGCATCTCCTCCCCAGGAAGATGCTGCTGCTTGCTCTTGAGATACTATGCTGGTACAGTACTCTGAGCACACCCCAACTTTGGGGGCCAGATCACCCATCTGAGGACTAGATGACACAAAACATTGGAGACTGTACCTGTCTCGCGGGGTCAGCTTCTACTGCTCCTTGCAAAACAATTAATCTTGCAGTCACAAGTATCCCAGCTCCCATGTTTTGGGGCTTGCCCCCTCCTCCCCTTTTCTATTTTCATTGCTGGAGGCTGAGGGCAGCCCATGGGATGAATATTTCGCTTCAGACTTCCATTTAGCTGTTAATTCAGGATGTTTGCCAGAAATGTAATTCTTTCTTATATCTCCAGGATAATAGCTGGGTAGGATGGCAGATGGCTCATTCAGGATGAGACATTACAACACTTTTATTCCTGGCATAGGATGGTATGTGGCTGTCCCGCTTGTGCGTAGGTGCCGGCTAATAGTGCTTCTTTAAGGAGATTTTTTTTTTCCTGTTAAATACCTCCTCTCTTGTTTTTCCCTGTAAGTTCTGCTGGCTGGGACATCCTGTATCAGAAAGAGATCCATCAATGCATGTGTTGGATACGTGCTGCCCTCTAATGGCTGTCTCTCCTTAGGAGCTTTGGGACAGCACGGGTTTTGTTCATCCCGTGGAAGAAATCTGCTTACCTCAGAGCTTTTTCCAGTGTTTTCATAGCATGGGGCAAACCTCTGGAAAGAAAGTATGGAGAGATCTCTTCATTCCTCTTCCTGGTATACTGTGCTTCTTCCCTGCACTCATTGCAAACTCATCTTTTTTTCCTTGCTTCTGCCATATCCCATCCTGCTTTGATTCTTGTTACTTGCCTATCCTAACTAGCTTTAGATGCAATTTAGAGGGTGGACAAAGAATAGCAACAGCACATCCCTTGAACTCCATCACCTTTCTTCAGACCACAGGAGACCTGGTCAGAGAGACACGGCTCTGGACTTGCCAAACTCTTGGAGGGAGTTCAGACAGCTCTATTTGTGAAATGCTTTACTGTGGTAACAAAGACACATAGTGACAACTTCTGCTAGTTCACTACCAGACATGTAATAATGTCTGCTCTGTTCTGAGAAAATTATCAGTGCCCTGCCTGCCTTGTTGACTTAGAGGGATTACATTTCTTGGGAAGTGGGACCATGCAGTTCCCTGCTGAATGGCTTGCTGCAGCTTATCAGCGGGCAAGGTACAGCATGTTGTTCCCTCGGGAGCACTTCCTGAACCAGCACAGGCTCCCTGAAAAGCCTGGTGCTCATCGAGCGTTGTGGAGTTCCTCTGGTTTTCTCCCCAAAACCAAAACGTTTAAGACTGACTGGAGGTACACAGCTGTATTGGAGCAGCACAAAGGAAGCAGTAAAATATCTGGAAGGAATTTTGCAGATGAGTTAATGATCAGTGGGGTATGAAGAATGGTACCGACGCAGCTTGCAGCTCTTTGCCAAGGAATCTAGCATCCTACTGAGGACTGGAGTCCATAAGCGACAGGGGAGAATGAAAGATGAATTGCAGTTAAGCAGACAAACAAGCACTCTGAGAACACTTGGAGGAAAGTTCTGGGGGCTGGGGCCTGACTTTGTTCACAGCTTTCTCTCTCCTTTGACATAACTACTTCGCAAATTTTGATAACAATCTCAATGAGAACACAGGATCACAACTGTTGTTCCATCACAGTTAACCAGTCTCAGTGAAAATTTAACGAGAACAACAAGGCTGCAGTCTTTGATATTCTCTCTTCTATCCAGCCTGGAAAGAACAGTTTTAGTGCTCTATTTATAAAATATATTTTAGATTTGGGTTTGTACATTTTGGAAGGTGGGGGGTGAAAGCCTGGCTTCATTCAAATCAGTGGGAGTTTTGCCATGATTTGCATGGGCCAGAATTTCATCCTTGTTTATACAGTTTTGCAGCCAGACTGAAGAACTACTAGGATGCCTGGGCCAGAAAAAGGAATCTTGAATCTTAACACTGCTGCAAACAGTTGGGGTAAAAATGCTGGGAAAGTCCCAAGGCAATTGAACTGGCATGGAAGTCATGTTTAGCTGGCCGTGGTTTAGATGCTTTTTTTGTGCTCTCCATCTCCTCTGTCGCTGCCCAAACTGCGAATGATGTGCTGCAGACCAACCTGATCTGCAGAGAGCTGCAGTTCTGACACGTAGCCATCTGCAATGCCTTCACGAGCGGGGGAATGCCAGGGAGCTTTTTAAGATCAGATAATAGGCGGGCGCAAGACAACCAGAAGTCTGAACATACTTAGTAAGCAATGTTCCTGACTAATGTAGGCAGCAGTCTGTTTAATAGCAATCCACACTTGGTAGCCAAAGCGCTATGGGATGTGCTTGGATCAGGTTTGGGCATGCACCAAATTAAAAAACTGCTCTGTTAGAAGGGCTGCTTTTTCTAAGCTGCCATTATAGGTCAGTGCAACACACTGAACTAGGAGCCAAGTGTGAAAAGGATTTCTAGGTCACATCTCTGTTGCTGAGCATTCGCACTCGTGGGGTTTTCAGGTGGTCCTTCTATATCTAGTAGCACTCAGCAGCTTCTAAATTCCTCAGTCTGTGTCTGCACTGCAAAGAACATGTGCAGCTGTTCATTTCATTTGATAAATCCTACACTTCATACTCCAGAATCACAGTGAACATACTTAAAATTTCTATTTTGGGTAGAGTAGTGAAACCAGTAAGTTGCAGTATAGTTTTTACCCCAGAAACTGCATTGATTTTAAAAATGGTGACATCTCTGCAGCTTCTTCCACTAAACCACTAGGATGCAAGATGCCATACAACCAGCTTGAACATCCACACACATCTGCTATGCTCTAAAGCAGTTGTATGATTTTGAACTCATTTAGTTTAATATTGTACCACCCAAGCATAGCACATTATTCAGAGAAATTTTCACAGGTACCACCAAGGCCTATTCTGGGTTGTTGAAACAGCCAACTCTTAAGGTAGAACTCTGAGCTAAAAATAAGTTGCTCAGTCCAAGTGTCCACATAAGGTTGTGCTATGCTCCATAGCTTATCTGGTCACAGTGACTTCAGAGGAACTACATTGAAGAATGCAAGAAAAAAATTTGGTCCCAGGCTCTCATCTCAGATTCTCCTGTAGGCCACAGAAGTGTGCAAAGCAACACTGTCACTTCTTTCTACAGAATTTCCCTGAGGAGAGTGGGGATCCGGTCAAGTACAGACTAATCTTGGACCCAAGCATGATGGCTGAAGGGTTGTTGGGCTTGATCCTGCAGGCCTTGTACAAAACAAAACAAAACAAAACAAAACAAAACAAAACAAAACAAAACAAAACAAAACAAAACAAAACAGTTCTGCTGACACAGGTTGGATTTTTGGCTGAAGGAGATCTACCAGGTTTGACATATGGTGAATGAAAAGTGAAATTGTTGGGGTGAGTTTCCTGTTTTCTTCAAAGAAATATGCCAACACTCTCACCAAAAGCAACACTCCATGCAGAGTCAGTTTGGCTTCCTATTTGAGGCAGAACTCACCAGAGAGAATTTTGTTGAATCTCACTGATATGCTGGTGGCTGTAATGAGCTGGATATAAATGCACTAAAGGGACAGCCCACAGGCCTTCCCTTTCCCTTGCCAGTGGAAAAGGGATGGGTGAGATTTTCCTGCTGTTGTTCATCTGTTGGTTAACAGAAGAAGCTGTTCTCTATTTGGGCTTGTGCTGGTCGAGCAGCCCCGTCTGCAGCTGTATCATGTTACACACTGTTATGCAACCCCATCCTCTCTTACTAACAATGACAGGAGCAACCTAAATCATGAAACATAAAGACTGTAATTAAAGAGGGGAAAGTGCTTATTTGGCATTTGGGTACCCGCAGCCAATTCAGATTAGCTGAACTAGCAAATCACTTGGCACAAGCTTAATGAGGATAATATTTGCACTGGACTAAATGGGGGTTTTACTCCACTGTTGACCAAGACAGTAGTGCAACCTGACTGATGCCACCATGGCTTGGGCAGTTCCCTCTTTTCTTAAGAGACAGTAACATTCACATCACAAACAGGAGGAGCCTTTGCAGTTGAAGGCTCTGCCTCAGGTTCTGAAACCTTTAGCATCCAGAGGAGCTCTGGGCAAGGATGATTCTTCAGGTCTGTTGGTTGATTGGAAGCTTGCAGGAGTACAAATGTGACAGTATCTGTTCAGACTATGCCCAACGTTTCCCTGCTGGTTGTGAGGTTTATGCACCCATGAAAATTGTTTCTGCAGTTGACTGTGAAAAGTGGAAGTTTCTAGCCAGGAACTCTGAATCTGAAGACAGTGTGCAACTGTGAAGAGCCTCTGAAAGCTTTGGAAAGTGTTTCTGAACTCTCTACGCCCTCCCTCCCTTCCACATCTTACAGAGAAAAGACTCACAGTTTTTAAGATCTGATATTTCTCTCAGATTTTTCTTGCTGGAGGTCTTCCTTGGGGAACCCAGATTAGTAGCTTATGCCAGTATTAATGGAAGGAACAGCAGCTGTTGAATGTTAAACAAAGAGAGATTTTCATCCAACTGATTGCTAGATATTTGAGTTAAATAAGAATTAATTAAGAATAAAGGCTCTGATTCCCTTTCAGCTTGCAGTTTTACACTGGTGAACATCTCCAAGGAACTCAGTTGAGTTTTCTAATTTGTGCCACAGTCATCAGGACTCCAAAATTCTAAGTAGGCTGAAAAAAAAGATGAGTGCTTTTATGCTGCTGACTTGGGGACTTTAAAACTATATACCTGCTGGACTTTCAGTTGACCCTGGAGATATTTAGTGGAGGTGGTGATGGGAAAAGCTTTAGTTTAAAATGTAAAATATAGGGAAGCTGAATCAGCACAATTTTGATGCTGGTGGCTCCTCCCACTGGTTTTAATGATGCATTTTCCCCTTTTTTCTGGTATAAACATTCTCTGCACATAGTTAGATTATTTTACAGGTCACAGAATGCCACAAAGGATGCAAGTTACACTGTCTCAGTATCAGTGACGCTCACATCTTGCAAATTTATATTGGATACCAAGATAATCACCCATGACTTTAGGCAAGTAGGTCAGCAGTTCAGTTTACGGATAGTTCTGCAAAACACTGATGGCAAAACACTGCAGCATCTTACCACTGGTCACATAGTGAACACTGTCTTGTCCCACAGCTGTCCAAAACCCTGCATTATCCCTTTCCACAACCATCCCATCACAGCCAGAGGCTTATCTATCTGAAAAGTCAGGCAGCTCTTCAAATGGGAAAACGTTGCATGATACTGAATAACAGCTCTGTTTCTCCACAGGCATACATTTCTTCACAGTTAATCTCTCATTCCTTTGCCTCAGTATCTGAGAGCATAAGTTCAGGCATCTTTGCCTTGAAAATAGCTCTGTGTTGCCCAGACAGTTAGCTAAATTTGAGATGTGACAGGTTATCCCACAAAGGCATCTTTGAGGCTGGGGACTGTGTTTACCAGGAGGGTGCAATATCACATTTTACTGACTGACATATCAGTCAGCCAGGAGACATCACCTCTGCCAATACAATGAGACAGTTCTTGAGCCCAAGTGTACCTGTATCCCAGCTTCCTCTCAGTGCCCCCCACACAGAGATGCTTCCTAACCTCCTCCAGGTTTTAGGTCCCTCATTTTTTTGTACATCCTGAGATGAGAACCTCAACAGCTCTGGGCCAGCCAAGCTCTGCTTCTGCTTAGATTTGCTATAGACTTTGGGTAGGAACCCTGATGATTTTGCATGTTAACAAGCCCTTAATTGCACCCATGATTAGATGCCTCCTCCCTTTAGCTTAGCTCAGTTTAGCCGAGCTCCCAGCAAGTGGTTCATGTACTTGAACATGTAGCAGGTGACCACCCTCACATGCTGATAGAGAGAGGCTTATTTACAACCTAACAGAGCCTAGGCAGCTTTGTCTGGGAAGACAGGAGGGAATTTGCAAAGTGGAGGTAATGGGATTCATTCAGCACTCCCTTGCCTTAAGGGCTGCCCCAGGTTACTCAGCTGAATGGCAGAATATCCTGAGTTGGAAAGGGCACACAAAGATAATCAAATTCAACTCCTTCCACAGGACAGCCTCAACAGCCACACCATGTGCCTGAGAGCATTGTCCAAATGCTTCTTGAACTCTGTCAGGCTTGGTGCTGTGGCCACTTCCCTGGGGGAGCCTGTTCCAGTGCCCAACCACCCTCTGGCTCAAGTGCTGCTTTGCTGAAGTCTGTCCTTTCTTTACTCTCTCTACTTTTTGGAATCAAATTTATGGTTGCCTCTCCACAGAGTATAAAAGTTTCTTTTTATTATTATTTTAAGTAAAAAATATAACTGCCGTGGTGTCCCACTTCCTGGATGACATTGGCAACTTCATGTGTGGCTACTGACATTTCAAGGGAACCATCTTATACAGGCAGTCTGTGTTTGGCTAAATTTAGCAAGCCATGGATCAAGTGGCAAGTATGTTCCACCCTGAAACCTATTTTTGGGAGGAACTCGGCATAGGCACCAAGAGGTTAAAAAGCTGTGAGGGGGAGAAGAAAAAAAAAGACAAGAAGCAAAATATTTTGCAAGAATCGTTGCTATGTTCTGAGCTTCAGCTCTTGAAAACTGTGGCTCTGAATCACGTTCACTGGGGAAACAGCTGCAGCTGTTTAAGATGCTACTGCTCCTCAGCTGCTTTTGCAGGCTGGGTCTGAACACAAACCTTTCCAGCAGCTTAGACTTAATGTTGCCCTTTCTAACCTAAAGCAAATAAGACCCAGGTATGTAGCCCTTTCCTCCAGCATCCCTGGGAAGTACAGCAGTCCCTGCAACAGGGCTGGGTGGGCATGGATTTTGTAAGCAACACCAGCAAGTTTCTGTAGTGGGTTTGGAAAGGCTGCATATATGTGTACTATGTGCCTGAGACTCCTTACTGTACTCTGCTGTCCCAGACCATGAAATATGTTTCTACATATTCAGTTGTGACTGGGTTAGTTAAAATTGTTTTGGAAAATTGACTTGACTAAATCACAAAGAAACCATGGTGTGGACATGCTGGTCTGTAATTAATTGATGAGCGCTAAGCAGATAAATACCGGTTGTCAGCTCGCATAAGTGCATTCATATGGGTTTGTGCCTGTTTATCCAAACAGTTCTAATCCAGTTTTGATTCAATTGCTTCTAGACACTGTTTATTTCCCCCTATAGAAGTGTACATTAGCAAAGAGGATGTGCAATGCTGTCCTAGAACAGAGGTGTACCACTGTGTGCCCATGCTCTCCCTGCTGCCAGGGCTGCCCTGTGATGGGAGATGCAAAGCAGACTTGCCTCCCTGGGAGGCCTGCCAGTGGCTGACTCAAGGTGAAGGATCTCAGAGTCTGGCTGCAATGGATAAGAGCCGCGCCCGGTCTGGTTAGGCAGCACACCTGGTGCTGTCCGCTTCGGCAGCGATTGGGAAAGACACTGGTGTTTGGCTGGCAGAGCCCCCTGATAATGTGCCTGGGGCTCACCTGGGTTTCTGAGCAGGCCTGTGCACTCACAAAGCTTTGAGGTCTCACATTGCTCCAGCCTGTGCGGGTGGGGAGCTGGCACATCCCCTCTCCTTCCCTGCTGGAGGAGGGAGATGGATGAAACTAGGCTGGGAGCAGGTGAGTCATGGGCTGGCTCCTTGGTTTCTCTTGGGGCAGTCTCTTGCTTGAGGATCCAGGGGTATGATAGAAACAGGAAAAAGACAGTTTCTAGTGGGGATGCTGGGCTGGCAATCTGGAAGTGTAGGAGATTCCCAGCTGTGCTACTGGCCTCAGCTTCCCCTGGAAAGAAAACAGAGCTAATAGTTACTCTGTCATGGAGTTTAAGCTCTGGAATATCGAGCATTATTTAAGGGAGTATTCTTGGGACTATCACTTTTGTGGTTTTATTAGCAACACTGGCACTTAAGATGGAAATAGTCTGGGTACTAACAGACTTTTCATCACATAGCTTGCTTTCTCTTTCCTTTACTGAGCTCAATCAATTGGCCAAATAATTCAGGGTGTTCTGTGTCAGCTGTTAGTGTAATATGAGACTAAGCATGATTAAGATTTTTTTAAAAAGTTTTATAACATAGAAAAAAAGAAGAGGGAGTTCCCTATTTTGTTAGGATGCACTAAACAGGTCCTTATTAAATCTTAACACAGAGGTTTTGACCAGCCTGAAAGGCATCCAGGTAATGAGGAAACTAATGCAGTAAGTCCTTTTAGTGCCCAAGTGTCTGGGGGAGCTGTTTTCCTAAGCATTCAGCACTCTTCTTTTTCACAAAAGTCATGAGAGCACAAGGTACTCAGCCTTGAAAACATCTTGATTTCTGCAAAACCAGAGGAGGCCACATTTATTTTGGATCCCTAAAGCTGCAGGGTGAGGGGGGTGAAAAGGGGTGGGGAGGGAAAATCCCACCCAATACCTGAAAAGAAGCACAGCTAATTTCTCTACTTCATGGGAAAAGAGTAACTATTTCTCAAGCCACAAGCAACTCCCCCAAAAAGAGCAGAAACCCAATTTAATAATGATGCTTTGGCCAGCAACCTTAAAATCCCAACAAAAGAAGACAAAATAAAACCTCTTGACAACATTGCTTGACATTATTTAGGGCAACAGAAGTTGGAGTCCAGTTTTCAGATCATGCTCATCCTCCCCCATTTTCACTTTGGTGAAAGTGAGTAGAAGTAGAAGGGGCCATTTCAGCCCTTCCTTGCAGGATGCAGCAGTGTTAAAAAGCAGAAAGCAATACTTCAAAGCTGCTTGGAAAGAGAAGAAATTTAATTTCCACCTTAATTGGTGCTCCTTCCTATTGATTTCAGCAAGGACTGCTGCAGACACAAATAGACTGAGGTGAAACTGCAAATAGACTGAAACTGGTGGTGGAGGGAGAACCTGCACACTCCCTACACTCACCCACCCTCTCCCCATTTATGGTGGAAGTGGGAAACAGCTAATGGTATCTGAAGGTAGAAATACTGGAGCCCCTGTCTCAAACACACTCATGATGGACAGCAGAGTCTTCAGCTGGATATTGACTTTTCAATTAGGAAAAGATCAAGGGGGGAGGGGGGGAAAGATGGTGCCTTTTTAATGATAGAGAAAAGCTGTCTTAATGTTTAACTGCTGCTGAACATAACATCAGCTCTCCTCTTTCCTCTGTTCCTCCTTCCTATGAAGTGTGCTACCTGGGAAAAGACAAACCCAGAACCCTTCAATCTCTCAACAGTGATTTCTTTTAATTTTTTTTTTTTTTTTTTGCTTGCTGTAGGATGGTAGGGATGGTCGTGCTGGCCTGAGGGAGAGGCACACTTGCAGATAGGGGTTGTAAGGATATAAGAGACATTGATCTCAGTGTGATTCTCAGAAAAAATTCTACTGAGTCTTGTGTTGGCAGCTGAAGCTGTTAATGAACAGGCTGTGTATCTGCTGTAGGGGATGAGCAGGTCTATTAATGCCTGGTATTGTCAGGTTTGCTAGTGCACCAGCCTGTTACTGGAGGTGGCTTGGGCTGTGCTTGCTTGGCTGTCTTCTCTCCAGGGCAGTAATTTCTGGCAGAGAAAGGATCAGAAGGCCACATCTGGCAGTGTCCTTGAGTTCTGCAGCAAGAATAGGGCACTGACAGGGCCACTGTCAAAGTTTGAAGAGGCTTTAAAACAGAGTTTAAATGTATTTCAAAAGGTGACATGAGAACGTGAGCAAATACATTGCTTGTTTGATCTCTGCTGTGTTCATGGTGGAGAGGGAAAAAAAAAAAAGGAATTTGTGCATTCTTTGCAAGAGATGGAGGGACACCTCATTCAGCTACCAAATCTGCTTGTAATGGAAACTTACCACTCCCTGCATTTTTGGCTGGCTGCTGAGGTCAGAAGGGGTAACAGAAGTACTGTGCTGGGGTTAGTGTTGCTTTAGTTATGAGGAGGAAGCTCTGTCTTGCCACTGTGGGCTAAAAACATCTCTTATTATAGACAGATGATACTTAAGCCATTAAGACCTCAGTGATAAATATCTCCTCACATGATAAAGTCCTAGGAGCATGGCTTTGATAAAAACTGAGATGATTGTCTAACTGGAAACTTTCTATTTTCAAGGCACTTGGGCTGTGTCGGTGTATGACACCAGATTTGCTCAGACAAGAAAGGTCCCCGTGGGGCAATTGGTAAGTCTTGTGGCCTGGTCCTTGTCACCTGTTTGGAGGGCCCTTCAAAGCAGGCAGTAGGCTACTCTTACACTGCTGATGTTGGCAGAGGTAGCTGAGGCACTGCAGCCCCATCTGTGTTTCATGATGGTCTTTCCTGTATCAGGAGGCCAGGTGTGAGCTCTCTCTGTGGGAGAGGAGAGGCTGCCAGACCCTCAGGAAACCTGGCAATTGGCTTGGTTTCCAGAAAAATCAGTGCTTGCGTGTAGCTTCTCTAATGAATTCCAGGAACTCTTGGTACCACCAGCTCAGGTCTATCCTGCTGATGGCCTTGGTGGTGAGAAGTAGGGTGGGCACAGGCTTGTCTGAGCGCCTGCAGCAAAGGCAGCATTTCTGAGAGGTGTTGAGCTGACTGCATGTACACGTCAACTCTTCCACCTGTGTGTGATATGTGATGTTCAGGAAAGATCAGGTGTGTAGTACTCACATGATGAGAAGAACTTGTGGCCTCTCTGGCTGGAAATTGGGGAACTGCTGTTCCAGAGCACAGAGCTGGCAAAGCTTTATTTGCTGGGAGTTTCTGCAATTGTGGTAGAGAAGGGCCAAGTTTCAGGGAGGAAAAAAGTGGCCATGAGAACTTTTAAATCACTAAAAAAAGACACAGACACTGCAATCTTTGCTATGACTCATCTGGGCTGTTATTTGAACAAGGAAGGCTGAGCAGTCATGGACCTCCTTGCTCAAGGGAGCAGCACTCATTTGTGAACTTGCTGAAGGCCTGAAAGTAGAATTGATGTAGGTGAGCAGTTCCCATGCTGAGTCTCTGACCACTGATTTCCCTCCAACCACGGCCAGATGCAGCTTAGGGAGGGCTACCAGGTCACGGCTGACTAGTTACTTCCCACCTGTTACTTCTAAACAAGTTTGAGAAGTAAAAATCCAGTGAATATATTCTCACTGTCATCTTTCTCCTAAAAACAAACAACAAAATAGTTGTAGGAATATCGATAATTCCTGGATGATGGAGTGTTGCCAGTGAGGAGGTGTCTGAAGAAAGCTGATGTCTGCATTATTGAAGTGTCAGTGAAGATAATTTCAGGACATTTTGGCAACGTTTTTCCCACTTTGAAATTTATTCCAGGTTCACAGAGAGTCAAAGCACTGCTGTTAACTGCAGCAGCTTGTTTAGTCACCTCCCTTCAGTGAACAAGCCATGCTCCCGTGGGGCCTTGCTGGGACATGAAAGTGCCGACAGATGCATTCTGGAAAACCTTGTAGCATCGCTGCCTCCTCCCTGGGGATTAGAGACTTGTTGAGTCCTATCTGCAAAGACTATGTCCCTTCAGCTCAGCAAATCGTGGTGCAAAGTGCTGAGGGCAGTTTCAGTGTCCGGCAGCCGGGCACTGGGCAGAGGAGCGCTGGCTGTCCCCGGCCACCACTGCTGTTTGCCCAGGGAGAGGGAGTCAGGCGATAACGTGTCCCTCGAGATAAAGCGCTTTTGTTGTTTGCCTGCTGGGTCAGAGCTCGGGAGGTGTTCTGCATTGCTGTGCGTTAAGGGTGTAGGCTGTTTAAAAGAAATTAAAAAAGGGACTTTGAATGGGTTGGGTCAAGGTGTCAGAGGGTTAAACCAGAACAGTTCCGGCAGCTGCCAGAGGGAGAAAGTTATATAACATAACCTTGTACCGAGTAAACTTCTCCATCTCAGCTAGCCATCCCTTTAAAGTTTTGATGCGAGAAACATTCGTGCAATCACAAAGCCATCCTCTGTTTAATGAGCTCTTATTGCTTTGGGTTTCTTTTTCAGCCGAGTTTTTGCAATGGTGTATCGCCATCCTCGAGGAAGGAAAAAAGATTACTGGGGAGAGGTAGGAGGAAAAAAAAGAAAAAAAAAAAAAAAAAAGAACACCAACAAAAATCCAGCCTGGTGGGAAGGCTCAGCAGTTTAACAGTGCCACCTCCTGGCTGGTCCTGGGAGGGAGGAGCGTCTCAGCTTTGCACTGACGTGTCCCACACCTCCCAATGACCAGTAGCAGCCACCGAGTCCCACACACGGATTTCTCGCCAAGTGATGGACGCTGTGGGGCTGCAAAGGGGAAGATCAGATGCAGCTTTATACTCGGTCATCCTGGCAGCGGCCAGGAATGGTCTTTGGTGTGCAAAGGCTGGCCTGGGCAGGATTTTTCCACTTCATACAAACACCACAAATCTTCCACTGATTTTTTTTCCTATTGGAAGAAAAGAAATCCTGATCTCACCGCCTCCCCCAGGGATGAGGTACTCAGAACATAAAATGTTTTGGTTCATGAGGGGCAGGGAGGGCAGGACAGATCCTCTTTGGAAAGGTCAGATCAATTGTCCAAATGCTGATATTAAAATTTCATAGAAAGTTAATTAAAGAGAACAATTAAAAAGGTATTTTGAAATGCACAGCCCATTCCTGTAGCACTGTCGTGAATCTTTCTCCTTAGGAAATGAGCCAGAATTTACTGGTGTGAGGGGATAGCCATCATCCCATCCTGTTGGCCTCTGGTCTATTAACACTGAGGAACACAGGACCCAATGCACAAGGCAGCATGGAGGCAGGCAGGCAGCCCTGGATGCTGAACCAGAATGATGTGAGGAAGGCATGGCTAGATTCCTCCTCAAGATGGAGGGATCAGCTGAAGAGCAAGGGCTTGCCTGGGCCTGAGGAGTTACATGTAGCTTGGGGTACTGTGGAAAAAGCTGCCCTTAGGGATGCCAGTAGAACAGGGTCTCAACTTTGGAGGGAACCTTGGTTTACCTAAAGGATTGGGTTCTGCTTCACTCGAGTTTCCAGGAAGCTGAGCAGGATCGGGGAATGTCTTGCACTTGGTGGCAGTCCCACAGCAGTTTAGGCATCTCTTGACCTCCCACCTTGTGTCCCCACTTCTGGCTCTGGCCTGTCTATGATCCCTGCAGGGCATGTTCAAGAAGAAAGCAGAAGGCAGAGGTGAGCAGCTTTCTGGTGGTGTGGTTTGTGAGCAGGTGTGCAGCAGAGCAGGATGAGCCAGGTGTGGGTGCAGTGCAGGGAGTGGGAGTGCACAGCTGAGGTGACATGGACATGAGTACAGCTCCAGTGGCCTTGGTGCTTTGCTTTGCTGTGAATGCTGTGTTTGTGATAGCTCCCACTGTGACTGGGACAGGCCTTCCTCAGCAGGGTTCACTTCCTAAGGCACATTGGCTGCTTCAACGTGCTCTCAAGAGTACTAGAGATGTGCAGGACCTTATAGATACAGGCACCATTTTCCCTCTCTAAAGGAACAATTTATATTTGCAGACATTCCAGTAACAGCATGGACGTTGGGGTTTTTTGCTCTAGATGGTAGAAAATATAATCATTTACATAATACAACAGACCAGCTTTCTAATCTTTCCTCCAGTATACCACTTTGGCAAATTCTTTGGATTTATATCTGTATTTCCTGGTGTTCCCCATCCTCCTCTCCTTCATCTCATTCTACAGTGTTTCCTGTGGGTGTAGTTACTACTGAGGAAGGACAGGAGGCAGGAACATCTTAAAATCACTGTAATGGAGAAACCTGGCACTGTGGTAGTGGCTTCTGAGCAGCACTTCAGCCTGTGGTGGGGCAATGCAGAAACCTTAGCAGCACTTTTGATGTGAGGACTGCTGCACCCTGGGATCTCAATCCTTCAGCCCAGCTGAAGGATTTGTGGTATGAGCCAGGCCAGACAATTTTCTGAACCTAAAATAAGTAAATAAAGCTACAGCATGGGTCTAGTGTCTTGATACAAACAGAAATTCCTTCAGTTAGTTTTGCTGCTGGAGCTCCCGTATCGTCTAGGCACAACTTATTAATTTTGTTCTTTCTTTAAAATAGGTCATGATGAGTCTTTGTCTTACCAGTCCTCTCTGCTGGGTGGTCCCAGTCTGTGTCTGGAAACTTCCTCCATTTAATCCATCCTTTAGCCACTGCTCTTTCCAGACAAAAGTGCTTTGCTTGATTTGGCTTCATCCCCTGACTTCAAGCAGAAATCTTCATTGTCTGTTAGCTCTGTCTCACCCAAGAGTCTGCTTAGTTTCTTAGCTGGCTGTAATTGAGGTTTGTGTTCATTTTGCTCTTTTTTGCTGGTCAGTGGGAGCAGTTTACTGTTGTAGACAATACTATACAAGAGGACTGTGTAAGCAAGCAGCAATGACTTGGAGGTGAAAAAAATCCTGCAGTGTTGTTTACTTACTACCTTCTGCAATTGCAGTACCAAAGCTCATTGCAATAGTAGCTCTAGGCCTGTTTGTTTGTACTCATCATCCCCAAGGTACTAATGTTTTTTTGAACTCTCATGGTTCTTGTCATGTGTTTACCCTTGGAGATGCTGAACAAAAGAATTAGAAATTGAAAAGTATTGTGTGCTCCTGATCTGGGTCTGCAGTTCCCTAGCACCCAGGGAGACTTTGAATTTGATGTTGCTTTCCTATTTTTAGGGAGCAAACCAAGCTATGAATTATAAATACAGGCTCTCGGGCAAAACTGTTTTCCATTCATAAAATTCAACACTGAAGACTGAACAGTAATTTCTCAGCCTGCTGCAAAGCAATAGGAATTCCATGTTGGGACTAGAGAGTTACTGACAGCTTTTTCAGCTTTTGCTGTGCCACAGTTAATAAATTGGTTCATCTTTGATTTTTGTCTGGATAGAACAAAAGTGTCTCCAGCTAAGTGATGCAGATTAATGTAGTCTTCAATTCGAGGAGTTTGAACTTGGAAAAATAAATGCAAAGCAAGCCCCTTTTTTCTGCTGTCTTCTCTTTTGGCTTTCAGAGTGAGAAATAGCTGGGGCATAACTTGAAACGGTGGTGCAGCGATTGAGGAGGATCTCTGTTTTGAAGGCTCTTGTAAAGAGCATCTCAAGCATTCAGTAGGGAAATCAGATTATGACTCGCCCTCCTCCCACCCTGGAGCAGGCTGTTGTTCTCTGAACTGATGATTACCAAGTAGTAGAAGGAAGTGAAGCTTTGCAAGGGGCAAGAAAGCATCCTGGATCAAAGTACTTGGTTTTTCAAGGTAAAGTTGCATTAAATTGGGGAGAAGTAAATTAACAACAGTGAAGAATATAATCTATGCATTTTATCACTCTGCTAACCCCAGCTGTAAAATTTACCATAGGCAGGCTAATAAAATGGGAGCCACACAAGTAAACAGAGGGCACAGGATTATCAGCAAACATTTATTTTGGCTCTGATGGAGCCACTCCTCTGATCAAAGTGGCTGGAGTTTGAACTTCTTTTAAGTTGCTGCCTGCATGGTCTGGGAGTGCCCTGATCTTGCATTGATGGCATCAGTGTCATCTGTGCAGCTCAGTGGAAGAGGAAAGGTATCAGGAGGGAGAAAGAAAATATATGTGAGGCTGATTTACTGCAGTGTGAGACAACAGTAGCTTATTTTAGCTTTTGCAGCCACTGCCTGGTTTAGGAAAACAACCTAAGGCTTATTGTATAACTAGGTAGTACAGGCATTATCACAGGGCCAACAGGGAATGCTTTCCCATTTGCAGGCTCATGCCTGGCAGACTGAGTAGCTCTGTAACCCTTATCAACAAAACGCCCTGCTGGCAGAAATCACCTTGAGCCTCAGGCTCTGCCCTTCAGAGCCTCTTCTCTGTCTGATTCCTTTGTTCAGGGTTCTCCTTTTCTCACCCAACAAGAGCTGCTTGAATCCCTCTTGGCAATGAGTCTCTTGGCTGGAACAAACCTCTCTTCTCTGATCCTTTCTTGCTCCATGGTTGGTGTCTGGTGGGGGATGCTCACTTGGTGAATGTGGTGTTCTTGCTCAGTCTCACTGGCTGGGGAAACATGTGAAAAGCTTCTGGGAGGAGGTACACAGGTGAGGAACACAGTAGTCATGAGAGAGACAGAGGAGAAGGCTGTAAGTCCTCAGGATCAGGATTGTTCTATGCAAACATCTTGCATCTCACTTTATATGTTAAGGACAGAGCTAAAGCAGCTTTACTTCTGAATTCTTTCAATGTTTTTTTTTTTTCCTCACCATTTTTGTCCCTTACATATTTCTTTTATTTAGTTTGTACTTTGCTGGGGAGATCATTGTAGAGACTAGTGTGCTTGAGCTAAGATTCAGTTTAAGGCCAGCTCACAATGTGTTTGCACTAGAGAAGCAAGAGGGAGCTGGCCTTGAATGTATCTCTCATGATTATGAGTGGGTCTCCTTGCTGGGTCAGGGCAGTGCTGAAGAACCACAAAGCATCCCTGCCTTGAAGGGGAGACCAGGCTGAGCAGCAAGGGAAGAGAGCAGACTGCAGGAATTAAATCCTGTGTCTGTTAGTCTGTAGGGGATTGCTTCATAAAACACTTTTTTACACTTCTTATTTTTAAATAGCTCCACATTACTCAGTGAACCCTAGGCCAGAGTGCTTTTTTTTGGGTGCCTCCCTGGAGATGTGGGTATTGAGGGGAAGTGAAGGAATCAGTAAGACTGGCAGAGCAATCCAAGCAAGACTTTCCTCTTGCTATCCCAGGGTACAAGGTGTGACTTTCTGCCCTTGTATTTGCCACAGTCAGCATTCTTGCAGAACGGTCCTGAATATACAGTATGTGAGGTCCAGGAAGGCTTTCCTGTTCTAGGCTGGTTGAACACTGCAGCATATGCCCCACCCTGCTGCTGGACAGAACTGAGGGTCTCAGCAGTGTACAGCCACATAAGGAGACTGGGTGGGTGAGAGCTGGATTTGTGGGTGGACCTTCACACTGAACTAGGGATGTGCTGGTGTGATGGGAGATCTGTTTGTGTCTGGCAGTCTGGGACTTTGCCTGCTGAGATGCAGAAGTCTCTGTAACTAGACTGTGCATGACTTGGTAGAAACATTGTGGTAGCTGTTTTATCTCAGCTTTAACTGATCAGTGAGTGTATTTGTAGCACACTGATCATTGTGTTTGCCTGAGCCCTTTGGGAGCTCCTGGGGAGCAGACTCCAGTCCCATCTGTCTCACTGAAGCATTTGTCAGTCCTGGAAAGGTTACCTCAGAATAATCCCCTGAAGAGACTGAGGTCTGTGCTTTAGGTGGGTTCTTCATCATGGTCCGTTGGATGAGAGCTGGGGGTAAAGATAGGTTCATGCTTTACCTTCCCAGTATCCTCTGGGACAAAAACTAGATTTTGGTTGGAGTAACATCCTTCAGATGTACCTGTTCCCTTTATTCTCTTTTCTCACGATGCAGGACACTATCAAAATAATAAAAAGGATCCACTCTGGGATTATTTTAGGGCCACACTGGAGAACGTAGGAGGTGGTGTATGAGAAGTTTGAACAATAGATCTTGAAGGAACGAGTAGCATCTTTCAACGTAACAAAAGTGACACCATAAAGACACTTCCAATCTTGCCAGCAAGGGCTAAGAATCTGGCCCAGAATCTGGCCATGGGATTTACTTGTGTCTCATTCCCCTCACTTCAAGGAGAGCTGTGAGGAAATGTGCAGATTTTTGTTTTGGCCAAACTCATTTGCCGCCTTGCTCAGGCTGCAAATCCCTGTGGGATGTTGCTCTCACCTGTGCACAACTGAGCTATATTCAGACTCTGGTTGTTGCTACAGTGCCCTGACTAAGCTTTTTGAGGCTATTTCAGAAAGATGACTGCAGTAACTGCCAAATGTGTTTGAATTCAGATGGGATAGTGTGAATAAACCACAGACCTTCTGAGACAGCAAGGGATTCATTAGCTGTGCTGGGATCAATGAAGATGAACTCTGTTTTTGTTGCTTGACAATGCACAATGGTGTCTGATTAGAAACAGGAAATCAAGGAAGAAACCAAGGCATTTCTTAAGCAGAAGGAGTAAAGCCCTTTGTAATTTAGAGGACAACTGAGACCTTGAGCTACTGAGCCCTGAATAATTTTTAGACGATGAATATCCCTGACTCTGTGGTGTGGCAAACATGCATTCCTCCTGCTATGGAGAAAGCTGCAGTTTAAGTAGTGGAATGTGGTTGTAAGACTTAGTCTTGGATTTTCAGTTTAATTCCAATAGAAAAAGGACAATCAATTTTTGGATAGGAAGTCAGGTGTTGTTTGCTGATTCTGGGAGTCAGGCTCTGAATGTTTATGTGTGAGCATGAACAGTGAGGGGTCAGTGATGGAAGATCTCAAGGGGCAGAAGTCTGATGCTTTAGAGGTTAAATTCCCACTTTTGGGGCAGTGATCTCCTGCAGCAGCTTCTGCTACAGATGCCCTAGGGGAGCCTCTGCACCATGTGGAGGCAAAGGCTGGTTTGTTTGCTGTGGTGGGCTTGGGGGCCCCTTCAGATGTGCCCAAGGGTATAAGGAGCCTGGTGAATTTGGCTAAGCAGATCTTGGCTATTACAGGATTGGTTTCAAGTAGAAGCGCTTAAACTAGCACTGTGTCTGTTTTTAATCTGCTGAGTCTTTCATCAGATAACAGACCAAGAAGCTTGGTGGCAGGAATCTGGGTTTTAGTCACGCTTTTGTTGTGTGATTGTGGTGGAACGGAGCTAAACAAGTGGACTCTTGTGTGAGTGCTGTTGCTGAATGTAGTTTTGTTAGCTTCTCCACAAGGTATGGCTCTTCTGATATATCATGGGGAAAGAAGTGAATCTGAAGAGGTGCTGACCCTGTGAGGAGGAAAAACATGAGCTTGTGTCTGTAGTGTGATACTATTTTGCTAGTTATGAAGACCTAAAATGCAGCAATGGTGGTGACTTAGACAAACTGTTCTCAAAACAACATCTGCACTTTAGAGTTGAACCCAGAACTGGGGAGTGGTGGCTGAAGCTGTGGTGTACCCCTTGGCCTTCTTTCTTTTCTCATTTTTTACCCCAAACCAGGGTGTAATAGAAATGGGCTTAAAGTGCAGTATGCTAAATGTTCTCTGTCCCATCTTGCAGTGCTTGCTGGTTCACGTCCAGCAGTCATAAGCCTCCCTCTGTGTGAACAGGGCTCAGAGACTTGCTCTCCTTGGCTGGGATAGCAGGTGAGAATTTTGCTGGACAAGAGGGAAGCAAGAGACCATCTCTTGCTGGTAGTTGTTGGCTGCTCTGCAGCGCTGGTTAGCTGTGCAGCAGGGATTCTCTTGCTGCTCAGGAATTTGAGTGTGGGTGTGTAGGATGGAAGCCATGTGTCAGAGCTGCTGTGTGGCCAGATGTGAGCCACAGCTGCCCTAGCTGCACATGTACTTCTCCAAGGTGAGGCATGCAGCCCAATGCATATTACCATCCTTGGTAAACTTGTCCTTAGCTCCAGGGCCCACCTGTGTCTCTGATTCCTGCCCATACCTTTCCAAATCAGAGCTCAACTGTACTCCCAAACCTTCCCCTCCAGGGAAGGATCCCAAACAGGTTTCTATCCTCTCCAGCCTAAGATCTTAATCCCATGTGCTGCCCAATGCCTATCTAGGTTATCTAGCTACCATCAACTATGCCAGGTCCAAAGGCTCTTGGAATGAGATGATTTGGGGATGTGCTGCACATGGAATATACTTTATGTTACTTCTCCTGGGGCTTTTTGCTCAAAGCAAGGAACAGTTTGTCCTCTGTGAATATAATATATGTGTAAACATGACTGATACTTCATATTTAAAATGTGCTCATTTAACTTGTTCCCCTCAATCTCCCCACCCCACTTCCCCTTCACCACACTCCTCTCCCCCACTTAAGCTTTGGAGAGATCCTGGAATAATGATGAAAAATGAGAAAAGAACATTGTTTCATTATGAATTTATTGAGAAGCAAGAAGAGCAAATAGCTTAAGTACAAAATGATTCACATATCACTTAAAAGACATTCAAAACCAAAAAATTCTGGGTAGACTCCAGGGTAGAAAACTAGAGTGATATGTATCCAGTGACAGGATAGGGATCACTGGAAAAAAGGCATGTTCATCCTATATGGTGCTGTCTTATAGTTATAACAAAATCTTTACTAGAGGAATCTCCAGACAAGCCCCAGAGAAGATTTAAGATATTGAGTGCTGTAACTGCACAATATATGATATAGATATGAAAGTCGTCTTCAGCCTGTGTTAGAAATGGATAACTCCATAACTTACTGGAAAAAAGTGTTTCGGCACTCGCCTGTTCTGCCTCGTGCTATTTTCATCCTAAGATGAGAATGTTGGTATTGGATACTTTCTACTTACAGCTGTATATGTTAGAAGAAAAAAGTAATCTGCAGTGTGCATTTAGAGATAAAATTACCACTAGATGATCTAGTAAATTCTTGAAAATAGCAAATTATGAAGGGGAACACCACCAGAATCATCCTGTGGGGATTATTTTCTTCAGAATCACTATAGCATGCAAGCAGCCCACTTGGCTTGAATAGTTTTGGTAGCCTGTAGCTTTCATGAAGTTGGTTTGTTGCTAATAATAGTCTAAATAATTCTTCACAGTAAAATCAGCACAAGCGACAGTGACATGATCTTCATTAGTCAGCCTTGCTGAAATAGTGTAATCTCCCTGCATGAGACAAATGCAAAGCAAGAGATTAACCCATCAGTAGTATATAACTGCTTCTGTTTCTATTTCAAAATCCTCTTCCCAGAAATAGAATAACCCCTTTCCCATCAACTTCCTCCAAAACCTTTCCGGTCCAAATGTTTCAGAGGTGGTAGAGAACTTGCCCGTATTTTCTGCCAAAATACTCTCATCAGTGATATCAATGCTGACAAGCACAAGTTCAAATTTAAAACAGTGCAAGGGGAACAAAATGTTTTGCTGCATAAAAATCCCTTCAAATCTGTGCAAATTCTCCTGTTTCTTATGAGCAAGCACAGCATGGCCTGTGCTGTTTAGTAACTGGAAAGCAAAGAGGTGCTCATTTGTCTGGCACTTCTCTTCCTTGCATCTTGTTGTTCAGTGTTATTGATATGAATTTTTATGAGAAAGCACCTTGGGGGATGTGTGTGTATAGATGACTCAGTCTACGATGAATTCCTATATAATAAAACAAAGGGTAGATTTATTTCAAATTGTGTATTTAAAATTACAGATTCAGGCTTTGGGGAGAATTTGTATTATTATAGTGCAAAAAACCCTGAACCTTAAAGAAGCCATGACTATCTTGTATTGGTCAAAACTGCTCTCTCCAGACACTTGGAGCAGGAGAAGCATTGGTTATGGGAGGTGACAAGCTTATTTAACAGGTTTGGAGGGAGAGGTGAACCAGATTTCATTCACACTACATTGCTGGCACTGCAATAATTATTTCTGGGTTGTTTTTTTTTTTTTTTCTGGAGGGTGGAGGGGAGAAAAACCTAGGGTAGGAGAGTTTGACAGCAGTGACCTTCTGGCTTTGAACCACAGAAACACTTGCCCTGCTCAGAACCCTTCTGGTTATGGAGTAGAGGGCAGCATGGCTAGAATGGGTCAGGTTTCCTGAGATTTGCCTTTTACAATGTGATTTCTAAAGCAATACCTGGCCTGTGTCCTCACAAAGAGGTTCAAGTGAAGTGTAACATTCACATTTAGAGAGAGGCCCAATAGCACCATGCTCATAGAATACAGCCTTGCTGTATGTGCTGTGTGGGCTGTGCAAATATCCCTCAGGCTGCTCAGATGAGGCTGTTCTTTGCAATGATCAGAAGATGATTGCTGCATGGAATAACTGTTTTTGCCAGTATGGAGGGATGGTGTTATTTGCCTGATTGATTAATTAGCAGAAATGGCTTCCTACTCCCTTTCTCACAAGCATATATACTTTCTACAAGCTTATAGTTTAATTCGTGGAAGGGAGTTCATAATAACTAATTTCTGTTGCTTATTAGTGCTTAGATTTTTTTTTTTCTCCTCTAGAATAACTTTTTGCTCGTGGTGAAAAACTGTTATTAAAAGAGGATTGTGAACAGTCTTGGAATTTCTGGCTCCAAATTCAACTAGTTTGCCCAGAACTCAAGTTTTATTGGTCTGTGTGCATGTTTCTAGGGCTTCCTCTTGGTTTAAAGATCTATTCCTCAGTTTGTGTAGAGGTTTTACTAGGTAAGTGTCCTCAGTATGTTAGTAAAGCTGCTCCTGGACCAGGATGCTGATTGATGTGAGCTCAAACACTCCTGTGTGAGATCAAAAGTCATTGCTCAACACAGCATCTCTAGGGATAGGCTTAGGGAAGCAGGCAGGAATGGATGGGATATCAGCCTGCATAGGGGCCCAGCTTCCTGTGTGAAATCCTTGGGATAATGAAGATTGTGGTTGCTGCTATCACCAAGGGAAGATTGAGACATATCAGATGGTAGCAAGTATGGAGGCTCGATCCTCCCAGAGCCAACTGTCCTTGTTATCATCTCTGCAGGTCTTGGCAAGCCTGGTTCTTTGGGACTCATGTCTTTGTTCTGTATCCCTGTTCTGATCCTGTTCTGATTCTGTCCTCTTTTCCTGTACGTGTACCAATCCAGTGCTGAGCAGGCCTGAGACCTCATCTTTGGGCCTCTGATATAGGTTTTTTGTCTGCTGATGGAGGTCTGAGAGCTCATGCTGTGCCTCTCTGAGTAAATCTCTAAGCAATATTTGTCTGACCACCTGAGCTGTATGATCTTGCAGTGGTGACTGTCATCCTTTGTCCAGCACATTCTCAAACAGATGCCTGAATAATCTAGATCTTCTTCCCTTCAATCCAGTCTCTTCATTATATGTCTCTCAAACATCCTTTGTTATTTAATGACCAAAGGGAGCTTCATGCTGTGCCCAGTTGAGAGACTGTGGTGCAGTCAGCATTTCAGACCTATCTTTCTATGCAATGCAATTTGGTTGACCTTCTAGAAGGAGATTTAGCTGAGTGTGGAGAAGGCTGCTGGTAAAAAACGTCTGTAATGGATGATCAGGAAATTCAGAGCAGTGCCTAGAATATTTCCTGTTTTCTCACCTTTCTAAGAAATTATTTTCTTATTTTAAGGCTCCATAAGTCCAGAGAAAGTGTTCTTGGCTCAGTAACTTGTACCTTCAGTCTGCAACCTGGAAGACCTCTCTCTCTACCTGCCACCACAGATGTACTGTGGAATACATTCAATTGCAATAACAATCTAAATTGCCTTTATAGCCAGCAAGGATGAATGAGCTTCTCAAAATTGTTCAGTCCACTAAGAATTGAGCTAGATTGCAGCTTTGGTCTCTTGGGAGTCTCTTGGAACTGCTTCTTTTCTTGCTATTTTGAAGTAAGAGAGGGGGACCCTACTAAATAACTGTATGGCTGCATGACTTAGTGCTGCTACAGGAGATCTTCTATGCTAAGAAAATCTGTCTATCTCTGGACAATAGTGGCTCCCCTATTCTTTTTAAACAAAGCCACTTAATTTCATATTGGAAAGGATTAGTCATGTAAAACACTCTCAGATCCAGTGTGCTAACCAGGAGAGCCTGGAATGTGCTGATATGATTGCTGGTAGTCCTCTGACCATACCTCATCTGGAAAGCCTTTCTGATTGGGAGCACAGCTGTGATCAACTTACCTGTGGGATTTCTTTAATTCCCAGTGTGACTGGTCCCTCATAGTGGAGGCGTTCTGAAAAGCAGCAATGGTGATGGGTGGTTAGACATGCAGCACATGAAAGAAACAAGCTGCTTTTTTTTTGGTAATAGCATTTCAAAGTGCTCCAGGAACAAGTGTTATGGAACTACAAAATGCTCTACACACAGTCTTGCAACAGCCCTCCTGAGAGAAATACTAGGATATATATTGCCTTGTGGGGAAAGCAAGGCAGAACCCGGACTCAAGTATGACGTGCAGCCCCTGCCTGAATGGAGGAGAGGGACATGGCTTTGCACAGCCAGGTGGGTGTTCCTACGTCAGCATGCATCTTGCAAATGGGGAAATGAAAGGGGTGGGGGGGATTGCCAGACTCAAGTCCTTTAGCATGAGCTGTTAAACACCTGCAGGCACAATAGTTGAACTGTACTGTTTTGGTAACTTTTATAAAAAACAATCTAAGCTGAGCATTTGAGTAGGTGTGGGCTTCTGACTGCTTGCTGAACATGACCTTAAAGTAATAAGAACATGTCTATCTCACTGCTGAGGGAGCATTTACCAAGAAGTTACATGAGGTATTAAAGTCATCACAAGTTGTGTTGGTGACTGGAATAGAGCCCAGGAGTTCCACCTTCCAATGCTCATCTCTCTAATCGTGCAAGGCATGCTTGCTCTTTGCTGTTGAAGAAAGGGCAACTTTGGCATTAATGGAGAGAATTAGCAAGCTGTTTTGCAGTTCCTCCTACTTTTTCATAGCTTAGTGGGCCAAACTGTTCAGACTTAACTGAAAATAAAACTTGTAGATGTTTCAGTATTTCAGAATTTCTAGCAGAACTTGCCCCACACAAGTCATGGAAAAGTCTTAAGAACTGTTTAAGGATTCTCTTTTGTAGGTGTCATGAAATATTCTTTACTTTGACAGTGACAGAGGAGTAAGTGTTTCATCATGTTTATATGAGTATGTGCTGGCATCTTGATGCTTGTCACTTCTAGAGTTGTTTCAGTCTAGTCTCACTGTTGGTTTAAACTGTTTCTTCTGAAAGGTTGGACAAAAGATTTGTAATATCTTTACGTTGTATGGTCCATCTCACCATACATGGACTTGGAAAACATTCCACAGAAGGTCTTCCCACACATGCTATGAAATGTTAGTCTTGTAACAAAATTTTATGAAAGAGTCATGACTATAAGATAAACTAGGAAAAGGAGAAACCTCAGATATCACCGATGTTCCGCACCTTTGCATTAAGTAGAAGTTTGTTTAATGTAATGCCCTGATGATCCTGGGAGCTGGAGAAGATGCAAAACAACTCAGTGTTTCCCTGACAAACCTGATACAAAAACAGAGAATAGAATAAGTATGTTTTGACTTGTCAATCACAAACTGATCAACTATGCTGCAGCACCTACACTGTACTCACTCCTCTCTGCACACCTGCCTTATTCACCTGGATACCAAGAAGTCTTTTCCTTTTCAGAGAGCATCCACCATCACTGCTTGCTTCTGTGCACGAAGCAAGAGCCCAGGAGTCTGACACATCTTCACTGCAGAGAGCAGTGACTCAAGAATTTTAAAAATACAGTACAGCCCACTTCTCAGTTCACAACTTCAATAGAGTCTAAATGGGAATTAAAGGCACTGCAGACTTGCATGACTTCAGTGATGAGTGACTCCCTTGGGACTTAACGCTGTATGTGTCGATGTGTGCTAAGGCATATTGTGAGCTGCCCCCTCAGGGTGGTGTGGACCATGCAATGGTGGAGCTCATGTTTTGTGTGCCCTTTCATTCAGTAGAGAACCTTTTATGACTACCTTTCTTTCAGAGAACTCTGAGCCTAGCAAATCTTGGATAGCAGCAGAGGAGAATGGAGAGGAAACTGGGCTGTGAACAATCACCCTTCCCCAAAGTCCTTCTCCCCAGGGACATGGAAACTCTTCTTGGATCACATGGCTCATTAGGATCTCACCTAGGCTCTCAGAAAGCCATTCAGAATCTAAAAATACAGATGCAGCATTTAAGCCCTGCAAAGGCTGTATTTTAAAATGAAGTAGGAGTCATCAGGCCATAAATTTGCTTCTGAAATGTGGCAATGCTAATCTCTCATCTAGTGTAGGTAGAAGCTATTTTTCCACACTCACTTCACTGCAATGAAGTAGCCAGATGAATGCAGTCTTGGGGCTTTGCCTCAACCCACTCAGAGAAGTTTGCTGTGATTGCTCTGATGTGTTGTAGATATGTCTTTGCTTGGTAATCAAAGAAGTCACTCTTATGGGATGTATTATCTTTCAGGGAGCCTTCAGCTATGGAGCTGGGTCCTGTTTGTCCAGTGTGAGGTCGATGTTTACTGGTTTGTGCTTCAGCACTGGCCTCATTTAGCTCTTTATAACCAGGGATCTTGTAGTGGTTTACAGTTACTAGTCATATGTACAAATAACTGAACTGGGGTTGTAAAGAGGATGGAGCCAAGCTCTTTCCAGTGGTGCCCAGTGGCAGGGCAAGAGGCAGTGGGCATGAACTGAAACACAGGAGATTTCTCCTGGTCATCAGGAAAGACTTTTTTGACTATGAGTGTGACTGAGATTGCCTGGAGAGCTTGTGAAGTCTCTATCCTTGAATATACTTAAAACCCCTATCTGGACATGGTCCTGGGCAACTGGCTGTAGATGGCCTTGCTTCAAGTAGGTGGGAATTGGGCAGAGTGACCTTCAGATATCCTTTCCAACCTCAGCCTCTCTGTGTTTCTGTAACTAGTCCTCTGGGAGACTCCTGTAACTTTTCTTGCTTCAATGGGGAGGAGGAAACTGTGCTGCTTTGAAAGTATGTCCTTACAGAAAAGCAAGGGCAGCTTTCGTTTTCAGCTAGTTGAGGTCTACCAGGAAATAACATGGATTCATACAACTGCTGAATTTTGTCATTCATATTCACTTTGGACCATGGCAACCTCCTCAGCGCCTGTGCTGGCTG
This sequence comes from Hafferia zeledoni, assembly GCA_035583235.1. Classification (NCBI taxonomy): domain Eukaryota; kingdom Metazoa; phylum Chordata; class Aves; order Passeriformes; family Thamnophilidae; genus Hafferia; species Hafferia zeledoni. The sequence goes on from JAWWEV010000083.1 coordinate 64,256,757, forward strand.
AATCAGGCTTTTCAAAGCCCATTTAATGTTCCAGTTGCATAAGGATTTCTGCTATAATTCCAGAAGTATAAACATCCTCCAAGGCCTTAAGGACTGTAGTTTATCACATACATTTTTTTTCCATATATTTATACGTTTTTACATTCCTCCATTAGAAGAGGATGAACAGTAAGTGTAACTGTCACGAACACTGAAAGATTTCTCGTTGAAAGATTTCTGTGGTCTTCTCAGAGAAAGCCCAAATGTAGTTGTAAAAAATGTGCAAACATTGGGAAGAGCATAAATCAGGAGTGCATTTTTCCAACTAAAAAAATCCCCAATTTCCTTATTGGTCTGCTAGTCAGTAACATTATATGTCAAGCATGCTGTCAACAGTGATGTGTTTTCAGTCCTTTTTCTTAAGGACTCATCTGAAGGTGACTTTTGTAGAGCACCTAGAAAATATTTCTAATGTACTACTCATTCAAGGTGACATTATTGTATTTTTTGTAGCAGCTTTTCACTGTTGTTTCTACCAAAAGTAACTTAGTCCTTTTCTTTGCCAGTGAGCAGGACTCCAGTAGTTTCCAATCTCAAACAGAGCCTTCAAGTGTGTAAGTAAGAGTTTCGTGAGGATTGCTTCAAGTTACTAGTTATCATTTATCATGAAGATGCCTCTCCTTCCTGACAAAACTCCTATAATGAAATTCTCACTCCTTTTTCTCAAATCTTCCTTACACTGAAAATCTGTATACGTTCTCACACTCTTGTACTATATAAAGGCCCTGTACATCTGCACCCACCTCTTCCTTTTTCTATGTTCTAAACATTTTTAGAACTTCAATGCTCCATGTTTGAGTTCTTCTAGGACACGATCTTGCAGCCATGCAACTGCCACCCAGCTTCTGCAGGTTTGTGGATGTAGGAATGAGCTGAGTAACTGCCAGCTATAGATGTATAGTTGAGTGAGAAAAACATAACATAAATACTTAGCCAGGTGAGAAACATTCACTCTCTTTACTGTGGAGGAAAAAGTAAGATGAATGGGCTAAGCAGGATGGCACTGTGCATCAGCCCAAATACCAGGCTTTGTGCTGTAGCCTGCTTTCTCAGAAACAGGCACCTAAACTCTCAATGTGATAACCAGTTTTGTAATTCATGTTATGTTTTCTACTTCTATTCACAAATACCATTTTAGAAACTTGCCCACTCTAACACCTACGATAATGTAACGGATGGAGGTCTGAAGCAAAGTGGGGGTTTCTCTGTGTTTTGGGAGTGTGCACAAGGAATTGTGCAAGTGCTGTGATGGTGCCTTTGTCAGTTGGGCCTGGAAGGAAACTTGCAGAGGATGCAGCAATCTTTTTGTCAGGAAGCTTTCTTTCAGCCTGCAAGTTGTGGTTGGCACATTGCTAAATATTACCCTGGTAGATATTTTACTCTGATTTTAGTGATTGCTTTGAGAAATCTGTTAAATCTTATGTAACTGTTTTCTTTGAAGGAAATGGGGAATAACCACAATTTTATACTAAAAAAGAAGAAGACCTGAGTTCATGCTATACCACAAAGAATGTAGCAGTCTTGCTGCTGATGTTTTTAAATGGACAATGGCCAACTTTCTTGCAACCTTTGAGCTAACAACTTCACAACAGGCATATAGCTCAAAGAAAAAGATCTTGGAATACTATCTAGGAGTCCTAGTGAGCAGTGCCAGATGTGACCTTTGCTTAACAAAAATAGTTAATACTATATGATTTTGACGAACATGAAGCCTCCAGCTCTATTAAGTCTTTCCAGCACAGAGAGTATTCCCAGTCGTGAGAAAACTGTAGCATTATAGAAGAGCAAATAAAAAAACCCACACCAAAATCTCAAATACCCAAGACTTTGCCACATCCAGTTCTTCTAAGTCTCTTTTTCTTGTAAATTCTGCTCTGCTCTTGCACAGGAGTGAGTGCAAAAATGAAGCCTGTAGCAGGATAATATTGTGTCTAATTTTGGGAGAGGGAGGAACAGGCAATTTTTGGCCTCCTTGTGAAAAGCAAGCAAATTCTATGTGAAACTATATTTAAACTCAGGTCAGGTCTGGCCAGATGTTGGAAATGTTGCCTGTATAACAGGGAACAAAAATGTGCTGTCCATGAAAAGCTTCATTTGAAAGCACTGTCTGCTGCCCTGTGCTTTTAGTAGGCTGCATACTTGGCCATTCACATGTTGTCCTCTCTGCATAGGTATTAGGTCAGATTTACAGCTGTGCTAATATGGTAAAGTATGCCTGAATTGTCTTAAATTGGTCTTCAGCTCAATTGCTAAACCATGGGTTGGAATCAACTGTCAACTAATTAAGAAATACCACATTTTTCAGTTTGAACCTTAGTCTGAGAAAATTCACTTCTTTCCCACTGTGACTTAATTACTAAATTAAAATAACTACCAAAAGAGAGCATGTGTACTAAAAAGTTCATTGCAGAGGTTCTTGCACTAATGCAGGGATGCTTCTAAATGAAGATATATAGTATTATTTAAAGAACCAACAATGGGTTTATATCATAATGTACTTCAATTAGTAGGAACAATTGCCTGTCAGTTTAAGATTAAGGTACTTGGAAACCCCAGGAGGTTTTGGCTTTGTGGCTTAATGTTTGAATAGCAGTTTGTGCTCAGCTCAGGGCTGACTCTACTTCTCCTTAATGTATTCTCTAAAGGATGTTTAGTACTTCATCAGAATACAATAGTTTTTCAGTAGGTCTGTGGATGGCTTTTTTCCTCTTGTGATTCAATACACAACTGAAGAAACTTCTGAATTTAATTTTTTTCTCTATCTGGCTTACAGGATTTACATAATTGGTTGCTCATGCAGCATTTCTCTATTATTCTTTGTGATATTTCTGTGCTGTGTGAAATGTCTTAGTAATTTTCCAGGGGCTGTCTTAGCAGTAGTGCTGTGTACGGTCTTTAAACTTACAGTCCTTGCACCTGAGTTATTTCACTGTTATCAGGATGAAGATGCACGTGCAGAGAAGGAAAGCAGAGCTTCTGTAACTAATTGGTGCTCTAACAACTCAAACTTCCCTGTGGCTCTACCTGTTTATTTTTAAATCAGCCTAAAGAGATGATCATGATGTAAGAGAAATTTAAAAATAACTGTTTAGGATATGTAGGTATTAGAGTCTAGAAGCATGACCATAGCTCTTCCAGACACAGGCATGGCTAACTCAGCACTACCTAGTCTGGGTTGTGGCAGAAGGGACCTTGAGGTGCTCAGGCTCACCTGGGACCAAAGATGCCTGTTTTCTGGGGGCAACTAATACCACTGTAAGCCAACTTCACCAGTTGGCAGTTTGACTGCCATGAACTGAATTCATCTGATTGACACATAGGCACATGCTGAGCAGAAATAAAATGCAAACTGTACATGATATCAAATAGTATCTTGGTCCAAATATCCTTATTCAAGTATAATTCCTCTTAAAGTAAGTTGAAAATAGCTTTTAAGGACAGGAAGAGTTACTTGCTTAATGATGAAGAACATGTTCAGAATGGTTGTTTGTCTGCTCAGCCATTTCTTTTACAGAACTAGCTTTTATTTTTGCCATACTTCTTGCTCACATGACAACCACATGCCCATAAATAGGGCTTATGAACCTCTCTGCTGTTGGATGAGGTCACATAACCACAGTTATTTTTTAGGGACTTGAAATCCCATGTCTGTGCAATATTCTGTGATTAAAAGAAAAGCAAACAAACAGGTTAGAGGGAAAAGCAGGCTCTTAAATTAAAACGTCTCTGCCCTACTGTGTTTCTGTCATCCATTAACATGCTGTTGAAGTAAACAGAACATTACGATGTATTGGTGTGTTCAACTGCACAGCGAGTGCATCCTGCTTGGAGTATTCAGTAGCCATCAAACACTTAGAGTGCCACCTAAATTACCTCCTTTCTTCATTCCACAGAAAATAAGCTTAGATTGACCCGGCCCGCAAAGCGTCTCTGAGTAGGTTAAGACCGTCTTCCTGTTTATGATCAGGTTCAGCTTGACATATAGTTCCTTGATGCTGTGTCCTGCACACAAAGCAGAAAGAAAAGCTCAAAGAAAATGCAAGGATAAACAGATTTATTATTTTATTTTTAAAAATATCCCATTTCACACCCCCCCCCCCCACACACACACACACACCCCCTGCTGTTTGAGCTATTAAATGTTTTCTCCTCACTGAGTACTCCTGATACATAGAAATCCATGCTTGAGGAACAGGTCTCTAAGCCCTTCAAGGTATGTGACAAGGGACATAATAGCATATATCTTTATTGTTAAATAAACTACACCCATGACCATTCTCTGACTCTGAGGTCAACTAGCATAGCTAGTTGTCTTTACAACAATCTTATGTCCTTACATCTAAACTTTTTTTTCTGTTGTCCTAAGCAGTTGGATCATATCCAATGGGCCCCTGGGAGCAACCTGTGAACTGTAACCTCTGTCTAGGAAAGCAGTAGCTGGCCCAAGCCAAACTTGTGCCAGGGACCAGTACAGCAGCTGGGCAGTGCTAGGAGGTTGCCTGGTTGTGCCTGGCTTGCTAACATAGAGCCAGTGAGGTCAATGTTATTTAGGGGGAGGTCTTGTACTCTGACTTGTGGGAACAATATCTATACATGGCTGTAATGTGATTTTTGAAGGCTTAACTTTGCAGCCACCTAAAAACTGATGCTTCCTGAGCAAATGGGTAGCATGTCTCACAGAAGCATTCCCAAGAGTTAAAAGACACTGGGCACACAAATTTATTTTCAGTATCAGGAATGTACAGCAGCACTTTTATATTTATGCTCTGGTGGTAGAGTTTCAAGGTGAGCTTGGGGCCAACAGGTTTGCAAGAAGGTGGCTTTTCAAAAAGCAAGCTATGACTAATGTTAACTTGTGCACCCAGTTTTGACCTTTTATTGCTGATCAGTCAGGTATTGAAGGGTATAATTTTGGGTAGTGCAGGTGGTAAACTGGTGGCATGACTATTGCCTCAGGTTAGCACTTTCCCAGCACATTTCTCTGTATGCCCAGGAGGGGCAGAGAGGGGTCCCCACCTTGCTCTGTGGGAGTCTCCTGCCTGCAAGGGTTACAGCCTTGGCAATTTGGTGAGCACTGCTGGTGATGACACAAGAGTGTGGGTGCTGTAGCTGTCCCATTCAACAAAACTCTCCCCAGAAGACTTTGCTATCCATGTGTAGGGTAGGAGAGGATAGAAGTTGGGGGCTGATATGACCTTAGGGTGACATACATAGTCTGAGGCCAAGCCAATAACAGAATTGACATTCCTGTAGTCCTGTACAGGTTTTGAAATTTCTAAGAAATGAAACCCATTCATATTTTATGGAAGGTTGTCACCCTTGCTTACTTCTTAATACCAGCACTCACATGTGAATTACCTGTTTACGGTATGAGAAAATAGCAATTCACTTACTTAGGATCATTGAAGCTCTGATGTTAAAGGTGTGGGTTGCGACATCAGAACACTTGTCAATGCTTAAAGAAAAATCTTGCTGGGGATCTGTTTGAAGACATAAAGCAGTGGGTAACAAGTTGTATCTTTAATGAAATGTAATGACTGTATACAAGAAAACAAGAACATAGAAGTGTTATAAAACCCAAATTACATATTCCTTAAAAATTCTCCAAGAAGTGCTCAAAGCTCTCATACCCTCTATTCAATAGCTACTTAGCTACTTCTGTCCTTCCTGTCCCTTCAATCTGAAGCACAGTCAGATGAGACTAAAACCTACTGTGTAGGAAAATAAGCCAAGTTCAAAGAAAGCAAGTTCCCCTCAGTAGTGGGTAGTCAATACTTTTTCAACAGTGAAGTCTTAGTGCACTTGCTCTTCCCAGGCTTTGTGTGTTGCCATTCCTTCCTCAGCACTGGTGAACAATTGGTTGTGAAGGTTTTTTTTAATTAATTTGTATCATAAGATGGCTTGCTGATGCTCATTAGGAAACTGAATCCTGAAGTGGAATGGAGAATCCAAAACTGAAAATGAAATTGGGTAACTGATATACTGCAGTACTTTATGCTGGGTCCACCATCCCATGACATTTCTAACCAAAGAAATATTCTACATTTCTCCCTTTCTGGGAGACTTTAGCAGAGCTGGATTCAAAAGGAGCCCTTTGACTGATGATTGTCATGAACATGGTTCTTGCCACTTCCTACAGTATTCTTTCTTCTTCATCAAGCTCTAAAACTTTTGTACAAACATAATTGTTTTCCCACCACCCCCACCTTCTCCCTTGCTGGCCTCCAAGAGACTTTGTGCTATGCCTGAAGGCTTGTCGACATGTCACGCTCTGGTGATAGGCAGCAGCAACAACTGACAGCTCATCTGCCACAGCCAACAGAATGTGCAAGTGTTTTCCAAAGCTATGTCTGGAGGTGAAAGATTTGGGCAGTTTGGAAATGTATCTTGAGCTTCAAGGGTTGCTTTAGGCATAGTTTTGTCCCTCATCATGGCTTTCCAGCCAGCCTGTGCATCCAGCTTCCCTCTCAGTGGAAAAAAGAGAAGCAACTGTGGCATGAGCAGAAGCAACCATTGGCTCCTTAGTTTACATAGAGCTGGTAGTGACAAATATAGACTTGGAACTGAGTTCTGTTTTCTAAGCTATTGTTGCTTGAGCTAATTTTCTCACTGAATTGAAAATAACAGGTTGGGATGATTTTCCTTTGATGCTGTGGTGAAACTTGAGTCACGAGTGTCCTCTGTGAGGCTGAGCTAGCATCCCCTAGCCCTGTTGTTGCAGCAGTGCCCCACAGCTGTAGCAGCTGGCAGCCTACAAGTCTGTGTGACCAAAAGCTGATTTCTTAGAGGAGATCATGAAATGAATGAAAGTGCTGGGGGGACCTGGGGGGCCCTAACTAAGCCAGGTTCTGTGAGCCCACAGGTTGTCAAGGAGTACACAAGCCCTAAGTTCTGGTAAATTAAAATAACTGTTTAAAGGAGGGAGGTAAAAGGCACTTTTATTTCCCACAGCTCTGTGTGCCTGTGATGGATTTGGTCCTCCACACCACTAAAGCAGTCTCTGCAGTTGCATAATCTGCTTGGGACAAAAAGGTAGGTCCTGTAGTTGTTTATCAAGTGAGAGCAAAGTCAGAGGGTTTTCTTTCCTCCCTCCCATATTCCTCTGAATTCTCACTTTGTTTTTTTCAGCTTCCGAAGCTGTTGGAATCCGTTAGGAGAGCAGTTTCCTGCTCCAGCCAGAAAGCACTTCAAACTTCTCTTTTCTCCAGGACCGTTGCTCCTGCTTCCTCTCTGGTTTCTACCATCTCTCAGGGCTTGGTTTCCGCTTTCCTCTGGACTTCTGCAAGACCCCCTCTTGTTTCTGTTCTGTGTATGGTGTGATGATAAGGTTCAGGAAGCAGCTGCTCAGATTCAGAGCAATTTGGGCATTCAGGCCTGCAAATAGTGCTGGTAGTCAAATTACTAAAATTGTCAGTTCTGTAATTTCCAGAGGGAATTATGGTCAAACATGGCACTGCAAAATATAAGAGGCTCTTTTCTTTTCAAAGTGAATAGGCTGTGCTTTAATTAACAAATTAAATCATGGGTTTAGGGCTAGAAATTGAATGTTTAGTTCAAAATTCCTCATCAATAACTGAGTAGAAAGGGAATGTTCATGAAATCAAGCTTCTCTGGAAAGCCTGGACTTCTTACAACGACCTTGACCTCAGGGTTATTTTAGTTTGAATGTCTCATGTTTTATTTCTATGGATTGAGCTCCATAGTAGATGACATATTCCATGGTGTATTGTGGCCACGGATATCTTTTACTGTGTGACTAGTGACAGGGCTCTGATCTATCCAGAGAAGTGTTACCTGGTCCCCAGAGAGGAAGAGAGTGTGGAAGCACTCACATGAGAAATTCCAGCAAAATTTGTGAATTGGAGCACTTGGATTTTGTTGTTTTTACTGTGTTGCTCAAAAATGTAGAATTTTGCAGTGTCAAAAGAAACCCCAATTAATTTCTGACCATCTCCCTCTGGAAACTCATGCTAAGACTTTGCAATCCAATATCTTAGATACTGTGGCGTACGTGGGGGCCTCCTGCTGAAATCAATTGAAAGAATGGCTGTGTGTGAAAGAAAAAAGCTGTGGTGCCAGGGAGACTGTATTCCAAAACATGTAGGCAGAAAGGTTGCTGCTAAAAAGGAAATTAATGAAAATAGTGGGTTTTAACCATTTGATCAGTGAAGATGTGTGTAAATTCAGCTGTGCACTATGCACTAATGGAGTGTTCTATACCCCTCTTTCTTTAAATGGTGAGGAGTCCCTCCTGTGGCAAAGGAAACTTGAGGCAATTGCCATTTTTGTTTTTCATCTCAGATGCACAACTGTGAGTCACTGTGTGTCTCTTATGGAGGTTTAATACTTATTCTTCTGTGTTTGCCTCAATCTGAAGTGAGCTGGTTAGACTGAAAAAAAATACATGTTATGTCTTTCACATGTGCAGAGCAATAACATTTACTGTTAAATCTTTAAAATATGTGGGGCTGCCCTTCAGCCTTCCACTTCCCTGCAACATTTCGTGGTGCACAGTACTGTATGTTCCCAGACTTCCCTCCACCCACTCCCTTCAATCTGCTCCCTCTTCCATAATTAAAGCTAGAAACTCTTCAACTGGTTGCAGAGTTTTGCTTTTACAGTTCAGCTTTGATACCTTACCAACACTAAAAACGTGGCTGGAAATTTTGCAAACACATTGAGGTTTATCATCGAAAATCTGCTTACTGAGGGGGGAAAAGGGCATTCTTTGTGTATCTAATGTGAAGGACTCAGGCTGCAACATACTTACAGCTTGCATGAAGGTGTCTGGGAGCAGGATTTGTACTCAAGTTTCTTTCTGCACAGTTCTAAGTCTTTCAGGCAACTTCTTGGGAAACAGGGCAAGTCTTTGGCTTTTGTAAACAATGTCCTCTAAGACCTCTTAGATCTGTTATTTAAACCAGGTATTGCAGCTGATGCTGAACTCCCAACTGTATCTAGCACTGAATGTACAGCTCTCACAGAAGACTGGCTTTTGTAGTACAACCCTGCTTGGTGAGAGATAAATTTGGGATGTACCTGGCATCTTGCCACCAATCACCCCTTACATGGCTTACTCTTAGTGATGCATCCCACCTCCCATTTCACCCTTATCTGGTGGTACCCTGCTGCAGATTTGTTGCTGTATTGACTTAGGATGTGGTTTTCCTTGCATACCACCTGCACTGGCATGACAGTGCAATATTTCAGCCTGTTTTGAGGTGCTCAGAGTGATGGGTTTGCCTGGGTTTTTCTCAGAAGACTGAACAGCCCAGATGAGTTCCTGAACTCTCCTTCCTGGAGATTTTTTCCCCTGCCTTTGTTCTTGGCGGAAGGTTCAGAGGTAAAAATTATCTCAGATGTATTTACAGAGGTGTAACCACAGTGACGGGGACAACAGATGGGAACTCACTTTCATGTGCTGGTTACCACAGCTGTGGGGCCAGTGGCTCGTGCTCCTGCTGAACATGGGTGTGCTCAAAGCCACAGGGCTGTGAGCTGGAACTGCCCTTACAGCCTCCTGTGCTCTGGGGGGTGATCTCCAGAGCACAGGATGAAGCAAACAGCTGGGAATGATAATGTGCTAACCCACTGTGGCTATGTCCCTCCCAGCCTGAGCTCCTAGATGACTAACAGGCAATTAAAGAAACTGAGTGGCCAGATGGGAAGCACCTGTTAAAGGAATTTTGCTGGGCTGGTGTACTGCCTCTGTCTTTTATTCTTCTCTCTTCCTTCCCCCATATTGTAGCTACCCTCTACTGGCTTCATCCTCATCTGAATCTACTCTAAAATCACATTGCTTCCATATGAGCATAAAAATCAGTGACGTGATTGAAAAGCAGCAGCAAGCAGATGAGCTGTGCTTGCAAGAGTCCACATCTGTAAGGCCTGCAGTGGTGGGAAGACTCTCCAAACTGGTAAGCTTTGGGTGTTTCAAAATAACACTTCTAGAAGAAGATAAGCCACAGAATTGAATGAAATGACACAACTGCACTTGGCTAGGGTCAAATAAGGACAGACTGGTGCTAGAGGAGCTGGATATTAGCACAAGGAAGAAATGTACTTAGCAATTCCCCAACACTCCTCACCTTCAGAGCTCTTAATAAAATTAAATCATTAGTCTTTACAGCATTCAAGGTGATGAAAGGAGAGGGAAAGAATGAAGAACTGTTTGGGATTTCAGACTTTATGTATTCATTCAACAGTTTCCCTTTAATGTCTATTTAAATAAATTAACCTGAATGCTCAAGGTTATATTTGACACTGGAATCTACTTATAAGGCCCTGAGAAAGAATCATCAGGTGAATTAGCAGCTCTCTGATTATGCATCTAGATTTTCCTGAGCACCTTCAGTTTAATGAACTTCCCTTTGGGCCTGCCTTCACTGCATGCCACTGCCCCTTCCAGGTGTGTCTGGTAGGGGCAGAGTGACCCTCTGTCCAGAGGAAAGTAGAATAAATTGTGAGACTCATGTTACATCTATTTTATTACAAGAATGCTGCACCCCAAGACACCTGCCTTAGGCATGACCTGATCCAGGCTTCTGCCCAGTTCAAACAGGCCCTCTGGCCTCCTTTGCAGAAGTCAGTGTATGTTTTATCACTGCATTTTTTTCTGGCTTGCTTAGAGAATATAGAGGAGAAGGAACAGGGAAGATCATGTATCCTAAATTTCCTGGGTTTACAGACTGTGTGAGTTCCCCTTTGCAAACAGCAGTATCAGCTTGTGGTCATCTTAAAGCCCTTGAAGATGACTAATGGAGTGAATAACTCTGCTTCCTTTCTGATAAAACTTACACGGCTGCAGAGAGAAGCCTAAAGATTTGGTTTCAATATATAAATTAAAAAAACACAGAACATTAGTGGAAGAAACTTAAAGTATGGCTTAAAAAATAAGTGTTTGTGCAAGTTCAATTATTTCTGCTCCTCTCTCAAGAATACTGAAGACTGGAAATGCAAAGAGCAATTATGTGCTTCATGGTTAGACTAAGGCACAGGCATTACTGGCTGGTGACTATGGCCTTAGTTTTCGAGCCAGGTGCCTCCACTGTCTTAGAAAATTAGTTGAAATAAAGGACAAAGGCTTTAGCTCTTGCTATTTCAAATAAAACCCATTGCTGAGTATAAGATGTCCAAATATGCAAATATTCAGAAACAGTAACCCAGAAGGTTTCTCCAAATGTCAGGTGGAAAAGAGAGGAAGGGATTTGCGGGTACCAGGCTGATGTGATGAGTTGGAGGGAAGCCCCTGTAAAGATGACAGGTGTGAGGGCTCTCTGCAGCTGGAGGGCAGCGTTTGGGGTTGGAGTGTCCCTAGCGTGCATAAAGCAGCCTTACCAAAGATGCCCTGAGTCTCCCTGCCTTTTCCTGCCTGAACCACCTTTCTTGAGAACAGGCTTGTTAGAGCTCTTTGCTGACGCTGAAGGGGAGGCCCAGTGTGTACAAGTTCGTGGAGTCTTTCCTTGCTTTTGCCAGGGGTGGTATTTGGAAATGGGGATTTCTGGGCTTTGTGTGGTATGACAAAGCTTTATCCAAGCCTGTTTAAGAGGACAAAACTGAAAGATGCTGGCTTTGAGGGATAGCACATACAGATCTGTATTTGATAATCCTGATTTGTCCTAGTTAGCTTGAGAGAGAAAGGCAGACAGGGCAGGCTTCAGCTACAGCAATGTAACAAGAAAATACTGCATTAATTTGGGCCCAGCAGGGAATGTATTAGAGAGAGAGAGTCTTTGTTCTTCTGTTGGTAAGAAAACACCATGCACTGCACGAATAAGATGCCTGCAGTAACTGCCTGTGTTCCTAATCAGATCTGTCTCTTCCCTCCTCATGTATTTTTTTTTAATATTTTTTTTTCATACTGCCCTCCTTGAAGATCTCTGGACATCAGTGGTTGCCAGTATGACTGGGGATTCACAACAGACTTTCAGGCTTGTGTCAGAAATAGAACCAAACATTAGTAGAAACTGCCCTGCTGTTAGACACATGCCATGCTCTGGGATAGCAGGGTATACTGCTGATTATACAGAACAGTAATCAGCAGCAGATAAATGGGCTAAATGTTCCCATTTTCCCAGGATGGGTTGAAATCCACCACAGGAGCATGGCAATAAGCTGTAGCTGAAATGCCTTGTTCCCTCTGCTGAGGAAACTAGCTGGGTTCCCACCTGCCTGATCACTGCTGGATCATTTGACAGGAGCCATCCATCTTCAGGTGAAGAGGAAACTGAAGCATTGAAATAATTTGTGGCAGTTTTTAAGATACTACTTTTGGCAATTGGAAACTCTCAGGAGTCTAAAAGCAGAATCTGGAACAGATCAAAGGTTTTGGATTTGGCACGTGATGAATCTGTATTGGCCATTTGGACCTCTTGCCCCTGATGGCCACTGTTTCTCCCCAGATTTAGGTTGCCATAAGTGTCCTCAAAGTTGGTACAGTAACACCAACGCACAATAATGCTGAAGTGATTTTTGCATTTTTGAGGTGTGTTAATTTTATTTAGATTATTTTGAATATTTTTGCTGATGAATGTTAAATTGCTGTAAGAACCTGATCTCCTGCCTTTATTTTCCTTGGTAAACTGTAAGCATAGTAAGGTCCAGAGATATTTTGAGGTCTTGATGTCAGCTCTGTATGAGATGTGGCAACATCAAGAAAGTGTAGTGATGCCTCATAGGCTTGAAGAGAAAGATTTACACTGGACCACCTATCATCAGCTGTGGTTTGTCCTTGCTCCTGAATTTCTGCAGTGAATGTGTCTCTTAATAATTTTTGCTTTGTGTGATACAGGAGCCAATCTCAAATTGTTATCAAACTGTTAAAATAGCTGTGACTCACCTGTTTAATATGTTAGAGTGCTCCCTTCATAAAGACTCAAATTCAGTATCCAACAGTAAATCACAATGTTGCCTTTGTCACAGTACTAATTGACCGTAATGCAACATATCACTTTTTAGGTGTGTCTCTTCTATTTTTTTCCAAAGGGGAGAACACATTTTCTCTGGCTTGCCTTGAGAACTGTTACCCGTCCTGCTTATGACTACCTTAGTGACTCAGTGGCTACAGCAACCAAGACATGTCAAAAGTCAGTAGATGAAAAACATATCAACCAGCTTAGATTTAACAGCTGGAGATAAGGAGGAGAGGATGTCACACATAAACAACCCTCTTTTGCAGTCTGTGATGCAGGACCTTAATGGATTTGGTGAAGAATTTGGCACTGTGAGAAAGCCAGTGAGAACTAAATTAGATGGAGAAAATTTAAAGCCTGGTGGGAAAGGTTCAGCTGAGGTTAATTTTCTCCACTACTAGTCTCATTGGAAGCATTAATATTGATTTTACTGAATGGTTTAAAGTCCAGATGCTGAATCCAATGTTTTTGCCAGAGTACCTTGGAGGTATGAAATTGTCTCCTGGTCCTCTTTGTCATTTACATTTTAAAACTAACCAAGTGCTTTTCTATCTCTGAAAGATGGGGTAAAATCATATTCAGAACTACCTCAAGAGTTCACATAGGAAAGAAAGTTTAAATCCTCTCTAATGAGGTGGAGAATTAAATAGATGAGGTAGTTTTAATTCATGGAGGGACCAAAATTTTAGAATATTTGCATGTACACTCATAACTTTGCTACCTTGATTCTGATGATAGCTTCAGTTTGTTAGGATCTGGTGCCAGAAATATGCATGTCAACATCTGGTCTTCCCCTTGGAATAAGTAAGTTATACCAGATGAGTACAGCAGCAAAGCTATGATATTAAGATGGCTTGGACAGAGTAAACAAACAAAAAAATTGTTTTCAAGTTAAATTCTTAAGTTCTTTGATTGTTTGCCCACTAGCAATCTATGCAACAAAAGATCAGAGGGGAGTTGGTGTTGTATGGCTTTAAATAATTTAGAAGCAATTGCTGGAGACTGTTTGAGGAAAACAAATAAATAAGTCCAAGAGAAGCATCTGGCTCAATCTGTCTGCCAAAAACCTGAAGAATAATGGAAAAAGAACCCCCTTTACCAACTGTCTAGAAGAATCTTTGCCCTGAAGAGGATGAGGTGAGATTATTTTTTGCAGATTTCCTTTGCCATTTTCTCCTGAAATCTCTGCTAGTTGCTATTAACCTCACTTCAGATGAAAAAGAGAAGAAAAAGCAAGAAAAATTGGACAATGGGAGAGGATGTCCCTGAAATTCCCTGTTATTTACTCCCATGCATAGAAAACAAAGTCCTTTATGGTTGGTCCAGACCCTTCCTAAGAACTTTCTGCTTTATCAATTTCCTTTGCAACACTGTCAAGAAATCTACAGTTTCAGGCAGTGGGCAGCTCTCAAATCTCCTGTATTCTAATCTAAACATAGAACTTTAATAATCCCTGAGCATACTGGTCTGGATTCGGTGGTCGAAAGACAAGCTGGCTTTCTGAAACACTAATTTATTAATGTAGGCCCAACTAACATTTCAAGAAAGAGCTGTAAAAATAATTGGAAAGTGTTTTTCTTGTGTCTGCAGGAGGAATCACCTGCTTTCCCCTACGAAGGGGGTCCTATTTAAGCACTATATTGTGAGAATGTTTTCATGGCTAATTAAGACAATTAGGCTTACATGAATGATCTAGAAGCAGGTGCTTGAAGATGTGTTGAGGAGTTATATTTTGTAGTCTCTGATTTCACTGCACTTTGCACTTCCAAGTGGATGCCTATTCCTCAAATAGCACTGGAATCTGCTCCAGGCACTTTGTTATCATTGCCTAACTGCCCTTCCCTTCCCAGACAATCGCCTTTTAAAATGTAGCTGGGAATATCAGAGGCATTATTACTGTAAAAATCACTGTAAAATTAAAAGGGATAGGAATTGGCCATTTGTGTGGCAGGTTCTTTTCATGTCTGTGCATAGACTTGCCAATTAGGGTTCTCTTTTCTCAGTCAGAGATGTTAACCTGCACTGCTTTTATCTCAGGATCTCTGCCCAGGTTTCTAGAGTGATTTGTGGCCATTTGAGGTTTTCCTTCATTTTTGTCACTCGTTCCTGGGAGGAAGAGTGGCCCTGATAGGAAATGTCTTGCTATTTATAGACTGTCTCAGTGTTATGTCTCCTGTGGTTATATAGAGGAGGCAGCACACTGTCTGTTTACTTTACTTTTAGACCACCCATCTCTCAGCCATGGACTTGCTGCTGAGAATTTTTGTCTGATTTCTTTTAGATTACTTTTTTATTGATCACTAGGATCTCGTCTAGCCCTTTCTTTTTTGATGCATGTCTTTGGGTCCTGGTAACAGAACATTCAGTCTGATGTAGTTTACTGGGAATGGGGATACTTTCTGAAGGATCCAGAGCATGGACTGAGGTTGGGGGCTTGATGAATATCTGAACCTTATGTGCTATAGGGGCAGGAAGCAGCTCAAGCAATTGCTTGTGACAGCCAATTGGGATTTACTTCTGGCTGCAGGAGATTGCTACACTTTCTCTATTTTCAGTTACCCACCTAAACTCTGCTGCATTAATCACAGTTATATTAGGTCGTATTTTTGGCTTTAGTCAGATTTTTACTGCATTATAGGAGAGGATCTGATAAACTGCAAGGCAAAAATGAGCACTTGGCTCCTTTTTAAATGCTCAGACAGGACTCTATTAATTTCTTGATAGAGGGCATTCAGCTCCAGAAATAAAGTTGTGAAGCACTTGGTTAAAATTCTCTCAATTTCCTTATATTTCACTTGATTTAATCCTAATTCACTGATAACAACCTAGAGTCTACAGTAGGAACAATGGAAGTGAAATCCTGACCTTTTTGATGCCAAACAGAGAATACTTTACACAAGATTTCATACTAGTTACCTCTCTGTGGCTCTTGTATCCCAAAAATGGGTCATCTTCTGACATTTCAGTGGAGTAGGAAATACCAAAGGGAATTCTCAGACTGGAGGGCATGTGGGGCAGTTTTCCTCTGAAACAGCTAAAGAGCATGGACACTTGCCTAGAATTGACTCTGTGTTTGCTGGTATTAAAAATTTGTCATGAGAAGGCTTGTTGGGAAAGGGTCTTGTCAAACCTAGGCCCTAAAAAGTCTGTTTTCTCCTGGGTGAGAACAACTGGCAGGACACAGATGAAAAATGAAGATATGTTCTGCCCATCCAGTTATGGTTTTCAGGGAAATAGAATCATAGAATCAATTGCGTTGGAAAAGACCTCCGAGATCATCAAGTCCAACCCTTGGTCCATCTCTAGTCCATTTACTAGATCATGACACTCAGTGCCACGTCCAATCTGTGTTTAAAAATCTCCAGGGATGGTGAACCCACCCCCTCTCTGGGCAGGCCATTCCAATGCCTGATTACTCTTTCTGTAAAGAATTTTTTTCTGATCTCCAACTT
>JAWWEV010000083.1:64273258-64315449 GCA_035583235.1 Hafferia zeledoni
CCTGGCTGCTCTCCAGCCACTCTGTGCCCAGCCTGGAGCGCTGCAGGGGGTTGTTGTGGCCAAAGTGCAGGACCCGGCACTTGCCCTTGTTGAACTTCATCCCATTGGAATGAAGCAAATCCCAAATGAAGCAGGGACAAAGCCTCCTCTTTGCTGAAAGGGTGAATAGCACCTTTGGCACCATTGTGAGCTTGCCAGTGAGCTCAGTGGTTGTAGACCAGTGTATTTGGATTTATCCTCCTCACCTGTAGATTTTTGGGCTCAGCCCAAAATACCTTATATTTTTCTCCTTCATGCAAAATACCAGACTATTAACTGGGTCAGTGGGGATGCAGACGGTGCATCCTGGTCTATACTACAGGTGTGGTAATCTCTGGAAAAAGGCAGGGCAGAAAATTGTGATGGCAGTTGTGACCTGCAACAACTTAAATCTGACAGACCTGTAAGGGAGCAAGGAATCTGACTTCAAACAAGGAATCTGATTTAGTTCTTGCATTGTTTCCATGTCTGTGTAATCTCTTCATCTCCCAGAGCTGCGAACAGGAGAACAGAAAACCACTCTCAGTGGCAAGACTTGACCTTTATGATCTCTGGCTCGTGCTTCTCAAGCTGTGAATTCCCCCTGAATGAATGTACCTCTTATCTTTCTGTTTGTTGCAAACCAAAATAAGTGACAGAAACAAGTGACTCTAAACAAATGCATATTGTTAGCTAGGCCAGTGGTGTGCATAGTAAGAAGCAATTCTTAACTGGCACGTGCCAGCAAACAAATTCATCATCATTTGAATTGACTCAAACTGAGCCTGTACCTGTGTCAAAGCATCTCATGCTAACTCAGACCTGTTGAGGGAACAGAATTCTCTTACGCAATAAATTCTTACTAAAATAAAGGTAATACCAAAGCGTGGGTTAAATATTTAATCATATATTTTCTTAGTGCATTATACTAATTTATAGTATGTGAAGCTTGACTTTAGTCCCCTGGGAGCAGGCCAATAAAGAATAGCATTACAAATATTTATTTACTTCTCTTGTCCCTCACTGCCTTTTTTTTAATGGGTGTGCAAAAATGCATGAAAGCTACAGGGGAGAAAAAGCCCTCGGGAAACCCCTTTGTATTAGGATGAATTGGAAAAACAAACTCTAGGGTGCTCATTTGCCATGAATCGCTTTTCACATCACGTGCGGAAAATGAATGAGGTGTCTGTGAATCTAATTCCCTTTGTCCCAGTTGTAAAGCAGATCAGCACAATAGGAGAGGCACAAGGCCAGCAAAGCAAGAGGTAGAAAGCAGGCACCATTCAGTAAATTCATTTTCAGTCAATTCCAGTGTCACTTGCTCCTTTTCCTCTCTACAGATTTAAAGAGCAAACAAAACCCTATGATCCCCGGGAAATGCCTCTGGTAGGGGCTGCTGCTGAAGTCTGCTAAGCAAGGTGGCAGTGGCAGAGAACATGAATCCTTCCCACTGTCACACTGGGTCCCTTATCACTCCAAGTGGGAGGACAGAAAGCACATCACCATGGTCTCATGGCATATTAGGAAAACAGCAGATCATTGAAGAGCCTGTTTTGTCCCAGGGGTAAAAAAAGATAAATATCTAGGGGTTTCCTTTCTCTCTCTTTTTTTTTTTTAACCTAACTTCTAGATAAAAATCCTAGTAATCTAACTTCTAGATAAAAAGCCTAGCCATCTCTTTCATGCTGAACTGAGGCTTTGACAACTGTTTGTTATTCTGAATTAAGTTACATTATTCCTCTTTATTATCTTCTATCCAAATAAAGGTAGATTTGTGTTTGTGTGAACCAAAACCAGTTATACTTGAAAGACTAAAAATATTCTAGATGCAAACCCCAGTGCTGGCTTAGGAGTAAAACCCTTTCATTCATTGCCTGGCTTTTAAGGGTCTCTCACTGCATAGGAACAACTTTGTCGAGCAGCTCAAAAGAAAATGGAAATTAAAAAAATCTCACCACAACTTTTGTAATATATTTCCAAGTTGTCCTCTTTGCAGACTGTGTGCGTAGGCCATTCTGTGCTGGCATTGATGTAAAGTAGGACTAAGATGAGAAAAAGAGCATTTGATGTCTTCATGGTGGTGGTGGTAGTTTGCTGGATCACTTCTCTTCTCTTGCTGACTCGCTGGAGGGAGGTGTTCCCTCCTCCAAGGGACACAGGAGTAACAACACTAGAGCCTGTAAAAGGTTAAGTGAGCCAATGCAGGCTTAGCTCACCACAATGTGGTATAAACAAGAGGCTAATCAGTATTGGAGGGTGCTATTTCCGTGTGCTTAGACTTCTGCTTTCTGCTTCATGTTAAACTAATGACAAACGAGCTAATCACACCTACCCCTGGCATGCCACAGCCTTGCCTCAGTGCCCGCTGGAACAATGCAGAGAACAGTTTATTTTGTCTCTTGCTGCCAGTTTCTTCTCTTGAAGTCAAAGCATTTAGGGCAAAACTTCAGACAGGCTTATTTTGCAGCCCTTGTGCCTGCAAAATGTTGCAATCGAGGTTGTTCCATCTTGTTCATACCAGGTCAGTGTGGAAGATGGACAGTTTGGTTTCTATGTTTTCCTAGTAACAAATCTTTCTGCTAGAGGGAAGGCAAGTGTGTCTGACAAAGTTGACACCAAATAAGCAAATTTTGAAACTTTTGGGAATTAACCCTTTCTGCTTGACTATGCCAAACACTACATTTACGTTCATTTTGTTCAGGGGTTCTTGGGAATGTGTTATTTAACAATATACCCAAGCAGGTAAACCTAGAGTTAATTTTTTTCCTTCTGTCTCTCTGGTTATTTAACTGCCCACTAATGAAACTGTGCATTTGTTATTTGCACTAGCTCTTCTAAAGCTGTGCTTTATGCAGAAATTAGTGGCTGTTGCAG
Organism: Hafferia zeledoni; assembly: GCA_035583235.1. Lineage (NCBI taxonomy): Eukaryota > Metazoa > Chordata > Aves > Passeriformes > Thamnophilidae > Hafferia > Hafferia zeledoni. The sequence goes on from JAWWEV010000083.1 coordinate 64,276,151, forward strand.
ATGGCAGGGAATGATCAGTAAGGAAAGGAAGGAGAGTTTCTTCATCTCCAGTAAAATTCTCTGATTCAGTTTAAGATCCAGGGTTGGAGTAGAATTTCAAACTGCAGTTGTCAAAAAGGACTTTCTTGGACAAAGCATCAGCTGGAAAAATGCTACAAGATGAATTCAACCCAAAAGAAAATGTCTGGAACAGTCTTCTCTGAGATGAAGACAAGGAGAAATTGGCTCTGTAGTATCACAGGGTTGGCCATCTCAGTCTTTTTTGCTCTGAGGGCTGCAAGTGTCATTTTCTCTACCATTGAGTAAAGTTGAAGATGGGAAAACCTATGTGTTTTAGCAAACAGGAGGGCATCTAACAACTTAATTATGAAATAATGCTAAACAGTAGAGAGGTTCTTCAGGCAAAATCCTGGCATGAATGAGGGTAATAAAAGTAACCCCACAGACTAAAGAGAGAGCCAAGATTTCAACCATGATGTATTAAATTTAAAAGCCAATGCAGTACAATCCAAAAGACCTTGCTTTAAATAATGAGGCTCAGGCCTGCCTCATATTTTTGGATAGTCTCGTAATGGTAAATTATATGTTCAGGACCAGAGTGAGAATCCAGGCAACTGTCCTTAGGCATGGAACAACATGTATGAGTCACACAATGAGGTTTGAGTTACAGATCTGCCTGTTTTGACTGGACTTCAGTTGTACCCAGCTGATAGTTGACAAAAGCAAGAGCAATTGAAAAGGGAATAGTAAGGAGAAATAATGCCTAGGATTACTGTAATACATTTAAACTAGAATTACATTAAAAAATGTCCTTACTAAGGTCTACAAAGACAGTGAAAAATTGGATATAGCAACTTATTACAAATGCAAAGTACTTTAGGTCAGGACCTTGAGAGGATAACCTCCAGACTGTTGGTTTGTTTCTTTTTTTAAGGGTGACATCATCATGGTCCTTCACTTAAAATGTCAGCTTAATGCTCAATAGCAATGATCAAAGCAAATGAAAAGATAGGGCAAATGCTTCAAAGAGAGAGCCACTGGGGATCATTCAATAAAGAAAGAAAATCAGGATCAGGACCTGTCCTGAGACAAAAATCATTGGAAGCTGCAAAAATCTGTGGGAGAAATACCATATATGCTTGACCTGCTCTTAGTCTTCCCTGTGTGCCTTCTTGTCCACACTGCTGGGCACAGGTTACTGGTTGAAATGGGGCTTTGGTCTGGACTAGAATGGTTTACCTGTAATACATTTAAACATTCTTTGCTTTTCTTCTGTCTGCCTGCCCCATCCTGTTGGAACAGTGTTGCCATTGGTTGTGGCTTTCCAAGTCTGACTCAAACAAGTCTGTCATCTTTGCAGAAAGCAGCTTCTCTGCAGGTATCCAGGATTCTGTGCCTTGCCTTGCAGAGATTGCAGTCTAAGCACAGGCAGACAGACGGGGAACATGGAATAACATTGGACTTGAGGGATACAAGTCTTCCTGCCTCACTGAAAGCAAGATGCCTGGGGTAGATCTAGAGGAAACCAAATAAGATTTTGTAGGAGCTCTGATATACACAGGCACTGTTTCCCCGTCTGGTGCATAGACTCTCTTGCTCTTTTAAGACAGCTATTTCATCTTTTTTTTTTTGGCAGTGCTTCTGACACTGACTCAAAATGACAAGTCACAAGATTTTTTTGTGAGTGTGAGGTTGGAATGTGTATCTCAAGCAGGTTTTGGGTAGCCCATGTTCTGAGGGGAAACAGCTATGATATAGCTAATGTTTTGGAAAGCCACGCTGTCACTTCCACTCTGTCCCATCACGTTCTCAGTGGGAAGGGAATTTTACTTGGAGTGGTTCAAGTTTTACAATATGTACTGCAGACACTGTTTCGCCATTTCATTCCCTGTGTAATCCTTATATCTCCTAGAAAGAGCTGTATTACCAACCCCATCTGTTCAGAGAACTACTTTCCCTTCAAACAGCCAAAGCCTGTGGGATGAGAAACTACATATAAACGAAGTGGTATCAGTGCTGGCAGTGGGAATTCTGTTTTGGCATGTTGTTTAGCTGGCCAACAAGCGTGTTTCTTTATCTGCCTGATTGAAGGCTTTGACCATCAAGATAAACAGCTCAAAAATGTCTGTAAAGAAAGTTATTTACCTAGAGGGGCAGTGGCTTCATGTATCTAGAGCCCTCTTCACCTTGTTTGGATGTTTCTGTGGTATTAAAGAGTGAAAAACCTCTTGTTCCTTATCAAGGTTATTTTATCTGTAATGTAATTGGGAAGAGTAAAAAGATACAAGGCAGACTGGTAAGAAGATAAACCTTACATTAATGTCTGTGACTTTTTGGGTCATCTGATACAAGATTGCTGATATAACTATTGATATAAGCAAACCAGACACACTCACATACACCCCCCTCAAAATAGCTGTTTTGTGCTCACATACCATCCTTGCCCTTGAATTGGTTTAATTACTCTCTGAGTTCCCTGCAGAGGCTTAACTAGTCATGAGGTCTGGTAGTCCAGAGGAGCCTCTTGCTTGCACTCATATAGCTGCACCTACACTGAGACTTTTGCCAAAACAGTTATGGGTATGTTGTTCTTCCTATGCTCCTATTCAAGTAGTCATGTTTGAAAACCTTTTTCAAACATAGACATGTAGAGCACTTCCCCTCAGCAATGGGGTTTCCTTTTAAGAGCTTATTTTATTTAAAGATTTTTTTTCCACTATTGAGCAGGTCCTGTATAACGTAAGTCCTAACTTAAGTTTAAGTTCTTTCTTCCAAACCAAACTTTTTTTCTTGCCTTTGGCATCTTTGTATGACTGTATCATACAATGGAATGTTGCCAGAGGGAAAGCTTTACATTAAAAGCTTCACTGATTTATCTTCCTTTTTCTTGCAATTCATTCTGAACAAAAGCCTTCTGCTTCATATTTCTCAGTGTGGATCTCCTGCTAGTAAAAGAAAGTGAGTGAAAATTTCTCAGCAAACAGACAAGACTTTTCAGAGGTGATGCCTTTTCTCTCCATAAAAGTCAGCTATTCCTACTGTGCTTGTAATAGCATATGTAGTATTTTATAGTTAAAAAAGAACAAGGCCTAGAAATGCAATGCAGGCTAATGTGCCATCCTCCCATGCCCTTTCCAGCTGCACCTGAGAGTAGGTGAATTTTGTTTTCTGAGATCTCCACAGTGCTGGGAGTGTTTGAGGTGCTCTGCTTTCAGCAGTGTGCCTGATGGGGCTCATGCACTGTGTAAGCCCTACAGGAGGAGAGACCAGCGGGTCCTCAGCCCTTCAGGGCTTTTTCCTTCCACGGGATGGGAAAGTTTCTGGATCCACCAGCCCTGTTGGCTGCTAACCCAACACCTGGGGTGGGCACGCAGCTCTTCCAATCCCTTCTTGTCCTTTCAAGTGCTCTGGAACCAAACCAAGACCTGGGGCTGAGACTTTTGCAAAGGGACCAAATTTGATGCAAGCAGGACTTGCAAATGGGGCTGCTGTGTAATGCTTTTCCTAAGCACTGTAAAGCTGGATTTTGCTGAGCCTTGGCATGCTCTCAGCACAAGCCCTGAGTGGCTACCTGGGATTGGACTGCTGCTCAGGAGTACCTTGTAGAAAACTGATGCTGTCTGTATTGTATAGCATGAGTCTACATGGTTTTATACAGGTCAGGTTTTGATTTCACTTTGACAGCTTAAATTGTAGCAGACTACTATGTTACCTACCTTGTTAATTTTAATTGCTCTATATGAAGTTAAAGGTTTTAGGAAAAGGGAGTCATCAGTGGTATGGTGAAAAGGAAAGAACTTCCTCCTCTCTAGAATTTTAATAAATGTTCAGAAAACTAAGTTGTGTGTTGTTACAACTTTTCAGAACTCCATCTGGAGTCTACAGCCTGTGAGACAGACTAAAGCTTCCTGAGTCATCTGCTACCAAGTGAGAGGGTGTGCTTCTGCACCAACACACACACCTTAGGCACGCAGATGTAATAGATGTGTGCAATGTGAAGCCTTTCCCTCTCGTGACAAACTAGTCTTTCCTGGAGTAAACTGGTGGACAGTCATGGAAAAAGGGTGAAATTAAACCGCTCTAATGAAGCAACCATGTTCCTTAGGTTTGGAGGAGGGCTACAGAAATGATAGAGAGATGGAACACCTTGTTAGACTCCAGATCTGCAATTATTGGGTCAGAACCACCTAGTGGGGGGTGTAAGTGTGTATGTGTGTGTTTGTGTGTCAGTCAAAGGCCACACCTGGAGGTTTGGCCATAGAGACCAGAACAGATAAAAGCAGAGGCATAGGGCTGGCATGTGTCGTGGCCCTGCCATCTGGTCAAGTGAGAGCTGGTCTTCTATGAGGTTCAGTGGTAGGTCTATGATCTATCTCTCTTTCTCCTACTCTCTTCTTTCTCCCTCTGCTTCTCTTTATTTGCTCCTTTCTTGATGCTTTGTGTGTCTTGGAGCTGGATGGATTGCATTTTGACTAAAGTGTAGTAGAAGGATTGGGTTCTGACTTAAGTGTTGCGGATTAGCGTGTGCTGGGTTGGTATTGTAGTGGAACATTTTGTCTAGCTTGTGTAGTGCCCTTTTTGAATCTTTGCCAAGTTCCCTTATTTTTCCCCCTAAATTAATAAAGACACCTCTTGGGAACAGGTCTGTGGCTTACTCTCTTGATGCTATCTCGAGGTATTAAATAACGTTATATATATATTTTAAAGTAAAACTCCTGGGTGAGGAGTGGGAAGTGTTACACACCTCTCCTATGAGGAAAGGCTGAGAGAGTTGGGGGTTGTTCAGCTTGGAGAAGAAGAGGCTCCAGGGACACCTTATTGAAGCTCTGCAATCCTTAAAGGAGGCCTATAAGAAATATGGGGACAAACCTTTTAATTAAGTCTGTAGCAATAAGATGAAGGGTATTGCTTAGAAACTAAAATAGGATAGATTTAGATTAGATATAACGAAGAAATTTTTTATGATGAGTTTGGTGAAACATTGGAACAGTTGCCCAGAAACTGGAAAGCCTGGAAACATTCAAGGCCAGATTAGACCAGGATCTGGGCAACCTGATCCAGTTGCACCAGATATACCTGCTTATTGCAGAGGAGTTGGATCAGATGATCCTTTAAGTTTCCACAAACCATTCTATGATTCCTCAGCAGGAATGAGAGTTTTATGTGCTATCCCTCTAGCATTTGTTTGCATGCAGGGAAAAATGTAGGATGAGTTTGTTCTAGTGCTCTCTGAAGAGGAAAGCTGTACTTGGGATGCAGCTAAGGTGACATATGTCCATGTACAGAGTGAGTGACTGAGAGTTTGGGGTGTTATTTTTGTCAAGTCATCCACAGTGTGCGCCACTGAATAAGGGAATGGGAAGGAGAAAAGCAGACTTAGCACCACTCAGAGCAGAGACAACAATACATGCATATGTTTATTTGTGGTTTGCATTGCATGTCATGATGCAAATGTACATTACCTAAGGCTGAAGTGAAATTCTGGCCTTGGAGTCATGTGGTCTCTAGAATCATAGTAGGGGTAGAAGAGACCAAAAAAGTTTTGGTGCAAAACAAAAAGGCATTAATCTGCTTCTGCATCTCCCCTCCTCAGTTCCACCAACCGGTCTCACTAGCTGTGTGGAGTTATTACTGCAGCAGTTATGGATTGAGGTGGGTAGGAATTTTCTGGTGAGTACTGTTCTCCCAAGAAAATACCACTTCACTTCATAAGCTTCCTATGAAAGTAGTTGTACAGTGTTGTGGAAATGTCCATTACCAGCAGAGGAACTTTTTCAGCACCAGGACCAAGCACTGCAGTTAGAAGAAAGCTCCATTTACAGAATAGCTTGTATAGGTTATGGAATTTTTTTACTTCTTGCGAGTCTGGAGTTCAAAACAGGGACTTGTATGGGGACTTCTCCCAGGCTAAGAGACTCCAACCTGCCATGGATGTGGCCTCCTGTTCAGATGAAGCTCAGAATGGGAGAAGCTTTGAAACCTCAAGCTTCAAAGGAATAAGAAAGGGTGTTTCATACTGTTATGCTCTCCCTTTGATATACTGCCTCTCAGTGCATGGCTTTGGTGAGGCACCTTTAATTAGCTATGGAAACAGCCTGTGGTTTAGCATGGAATAGGTAGGTCTCATTATGTCAAAAGTCAATCTTTCCTGTGTTACTTCATGACTGCTTGTGAGCAGGTCTTTGGTCAGGCAATATGTTTAAATTGGTGTTGAGTCAGGGTCACAGTGGATCGATGGCCTCTGTTACAACCCAGTGGCCCTCCTGGATGGAATGAATTTGTTTGCCAACACTGTGGTGCTGGAGTGTAATTTTGGATCAATGCAGATCAGTGCATGTTAGGCTGTAAGGAACAGCACACCAGGGCACTTCAGTTGAGTCATGTGATGTTGGCTTTTGTAACTGGTGGAAATGTTTCTCCTTCCTGGCTAATGCAGTTTCCTCTGTGCTCATGGGGAAGTAACTCTGTAGAATAAACCCAGTTTGCTACCTAGGAAATGCTCAGCAGTGTCCAGGCACTCCTTTGATAATGCGCCTTGGGATCTTGTGACAGAGCAGACTCGGCCAAGGACTAGTTAATGTTTGATGTAAGGAACAGAGTTTCTGGCTCTGCAGACAAATTCTGTTTACAGGTGACTTAAAAGGGCAGGAACTGATATCTGTAGATATCACATACCTACAGCCAAACGCACACAGTGCAATGGTGTTACATTTCATAGTCGCACAAGCATTGTGTTGGGGAACTTGTCAACTTAGCAGGGTTTTGGACTGAACAATTATCTGCACACAGGGATAAATGTCCAAAATAGCTGCCTTTGTGCTTCTGGATCATAGTCTTTCTGCCCTAAATTGATTTCCACAGAGACCTGACGTGAAGTCTTTAAAAATGGGTCTCATAGTCATGTGCTGGCAGGTATATAAAGAAGTGCCTGTTTGCTGAGAGCACTGTAAAAGGGAGAGCAGTTGAAAGTGTAAGTCTGTTACCAGCAACAGACATTGTGAACTAGCAGCTAGGCCCTTCCAGGCAAGAAAGCTAGGGCTTAAATTAGGCAAGAATTTTGGATTTCGTTGACTTGCATAATATTATTTGTTCCCTTTTGGTACCTGAGTGTTCCCTAGACTATGTTTCTCTGCTTTCTGACTTATAGATGGTGAGGTTAGATTAATTTGAATGCATGGACACAAGGCAACAGGGAAACTACAGTGGAAGGAAGACTAAGTTTAAACTGGATTTTGATGGATTTTAGGAGTGAATTTTAAACTGATCAGCCTACTACCAGAAAGTTGTGAGACTGATGCAAATGAATTTCATAGCTGCTGCTGATGTTCTTCCAGAAGCATTTTAAGGGAGTTTGCAGTTGCTCTTGCTGAAGCTATTCTTGAGTTTATCCTGCTGTTCTCTGACTGTGGAAACACAGGGTTCTACATCTTGCCAGCAGGATGCCAGCACCTAGAATGCAGCAAGGTTGGTTTCTCAGTGACCTATGCTGTTTAAAATGCTGCTTCAGTGGAAGACATTATCCCTTTGTGTCGAGCATGATTGTTAATTGGGAAGGGAGACCTTGGCAGCTGCAACTCAATCTAAGCTGGACGGGGCGAGGAGAGCCTAGTACAGGCTTCTCTTTCCTCAGTGTGGGAGAAGGATGTGCTACATCCATCCCTTCCTCAAGTCCTCAGGGGACAAAGCTGGATGGCTTCAACCAAGGTGGAGGGTTCAGATTTTGTGAAATCTGAGTTCAGGAAGCCTAACTTGCTTTCTTTATTAAGAGTTTCTTGGTGATGGGACAAGTAATAATTTAGAGTAAGCTGCTTTTTCTCAATGAATATTCAGAGAGCATCATCTGGGAGAGCTTCCAGCTCATTCTAGCTTTTGTTTCCTTAATAGAAGTCAGTATGGATCAGAGCCATAAGGTATTTCTACTATGTGGAGTGCCGGAAATCTAAAATTAATATATGGACCTTCTTATCCCAAGAGACCAGTATGGCTATGGATAGCTTTCTTCAGAAAAGCCTGTCTTTCTGCCATTGCATGATAGTTTCCCCTCCCAAACAGGCAAATATAGGCTTTCTAAGTTAGCAAGGACATGGCAGTTTGGACTAGCTAAGCCCAATTTGGATGTTGCTGAGATAAAAAATAGGATTTTTTTTTAGTTTCCTCTGGCAGAGAAAAGTTTCACTAGCATTCTTGGTCAAAGCCTGTCTGAATCTGTTTCCTAGCAGAAACGTGCTCATCTTTCCTCCCACTTGTGTCGCAGTCTTTTCCAGAGGATTGTGGTGGTGGGAAGGAGCAGTTGCATTGGTTTTGGGGACTCAGTTTGCTGTGAGCACCACAGCCCGCACTCCATGCTGTCTGGAAAGAATGACGTGAGGAAATAGGATCTCAGAGCCTGGGGAGAAGCTTTGCAGACCACCTGGCCTTCAAATTCCTGGCACTGCTCAAACTTGTCTCTGTAGGAAATCCATGTTCTAAGTCAAGCTCAGGTCACATGAGAAAATGAATTTGGCAGGAATGTTATGATTCCCTACTGATCTGCCAACAAATCCACCCCAAGCATCTTGCTCCATGGCTCTACACTTAGAATAGAGCAGCACAACTGACAACCCAGTGCAGAAAAGAAGTACTTATAGAAGTGCCTGGAGGTGGCTTGTGCAGACTTTCCCATGATCCAATGCTGCTGCAAGCTGAGTTCCCTTAGCACTTCATTCTTCTTTTAGAGAAAAATAAAAGGCAAGGGCTAAGGAAGAGCTTGAAAGCAAAGAGAATTAAGGTGGTAGGAAAAAAAACATTCCTTCTTCTTAGTGTTCTATGTTCCTATTGTCCTAGGAAGACCTCCGTTCTCCTGGCTGCTCTTTAGTCACTCAAAAAGTGTACAAATATAGGGACAATTCATACTTCTGTACCCACCTGACCTCCTCTGACATCATTAGTAGCAACTGGTGAGATGTTGTCATTGCATTTAAGTACTGTCTTGTGCATTGTTTTTCCCAAAATATCTCAGCTTCAGAGCAAGGTGCATAAAGAAAATGAAATTCAAAATGACTTTGGCACAATTATAGTAGAAATAAACAGCTATTGAGTTTAATGCAGATGCCATGATGGGAAATATAATCTCATTTCCTCTTCTTTTTTTGTCTTTTGTGCTAGGTGCTCTGCTATCATCTTTATATGGGATGTTCAGAAATTTTATTGCATTGAACATATCTGGGAATTGAGAGGTCTCTTTATTACAGAAGGCAGAGAATTTTGAGATGGGCTGTCAACAACTTGCAATGCTTTGACATCCCTTCAAGGTGACTGGATGATGCGCTTTGTACAGAAGTGCCCCTTGGGGCAGTAAAACTGGAAACACAGGAAATTTCTGAAAATTAGAGACCTGAAATTAGGTATGTTATTCAATCCTTCTATATGCACAAGCACAAACACAGCTACAGAAGTCCTGTTTTTCAGGGTTGTTGCTGTAAGGTCTAACTCTGGGCACTCAAGGCTGAAACTGTGAACTGAGGTGTTTCCTAGAGGAACTGAGTAACCACACTTTTAAATAGTGTTCTTTTAAGTTTGTAAATGTGACTGTGTGTGTGTTTATTTACATATTTATTTCTGTATCTTAATAACTATAAGACATACATATATTTACTTATATAAGATATATTTGTGTAAACAAATAAGAATAGAAACAACTAAAATATTATTTATATACATTTCTATTTAAGTTACCCTGGTTCTGCCAGGAGACAATTAGAAATGCCTAATTATTCACTGAAGTGGAGAACACCCTGAAGAAAAATAGCATAGGTCCCTCCCCTGGTAAACGTGGAAATAGTGTGGGTATGGCTGTAGTCACTGCAGCCCTGTGAGAGCAGCAGCATTTTGCTTTCCTTCAGATTGTCTTATCCAGTGCTCTCCTCTCTTTATGGGGACAAATAAAGGTGATGGGCAGGAGTCTGAGGGCAGAGGTTGTGAGATGCCTGAGGTCTGGAGTCTAGGAGCTGAATTCTCATCTGTTATCTTTATGTGTGTTGGAACTATATCTGCTTTGTGACTCTCAGGGGATTGAAGCAGCTCTGGCCAGTGGAAAATGCTTCTGCTCCCAGTTTGCACTGACCAAATATGTGAGCAGCAAGAGAAGGCAGCAAAGATTCTGAAGGAGCCAAGTTATTTCAAAGGCAGTCTTTGGTGAAAGGGCACCTGCCTGAGGCTGAGCAAGACATCCTGCTCTTTCCCTCTGCAGGCAGGGGGAAGTGGATGCCAGCAGTGCCTCAAATGGGGTTTGTACACTGAAATCAGCTTTCAAGGGGAAAACATCAACTTGCCACTGCCTCCCAAATTTGAAGGAGCTGAGGGGGGGGATCAAAACTTTTGCTTCGCTCAGAGCAGTGCTCTGGATGCCTGGTAACCTGTTAAAGACTCAGTTAAACCATGTAGTTAAAGCTGAGATACATACAGCTGTCAGCAATGGGAAGGACAGGATGTAAAATGCTTGCATGGCAGAGGGGAAGGAAGCACACTGAAAGTTTTCCCTTAGGACTTTTCCTGGATGTGCCTTGCTGCCATTGAAGCTTTCTCTAACAATTTCAGACTTGGATTTTCCCAGGAAGGGCTGTGGGCCCGCTGTGCTGGGAGGGTGGGAAGAGGAGAGAAGGAGGGATGGTCAGGTGCGCCTGGAGATGCGCTGGGTGGTTCTGCACATCTATTTCCCGGAGAGCCACCTGATGGTGCTGTTTGTTCAAGTTCTCGGCCGCCCAGGGCTTTCAGAGCCTGCAGAGCTGTGTGTGGACCTGCATGTAGATCTGCCTTATCACAGGGCGTTTAATTAATAAATAAATGATTAAAAAAGGGCTGCATCGCCCACCTGGTGATGGGAGCTCACCTCTCTGTGAGGCCCTGGGGCAACGCCAGATGGGTTTTTAAGCTGAATTTCAAGAAATTGCCTTGGAAAAGGTCTGGGGGAGGCCAGGCCTGGGTGCCTCTGCGTTTTGCGGAGGCTGATGATGGCTTGCTAGATTTTCCTAATTTATTTTGCATTCTCCTCACAGTTTCCATTGTGGAGCTTTCCCGTACAAGGATTAACCATCACAAGCGGTGCAGTGCAGCTCTGGCAACCTCCCTGGAAATCACGCATCTTGAATAATGATGAGAGCTGAAAGCAGGACAGAAAATGCACCCTTTTGCTCTTTAAATCAGCACTGGCAAACAGCACTCCAGGCAAAGAGCAGCGCTTGGTGACACCCCTGTTCTCTCAGCCTGTCCCCCTTGCAAACCTGGCTCGCTCTCTACAGGGGCTTGCATCAAAACGTGCAGACAAGACAAGAAATGCAAACTGTGGGGATGCTCCTGCCCAGCACCGAGTCCTATTGGGAGGACCAAGCTCCCCATTTGCTCTGGAGGGTGCAGACTTCTGTTTTCCATTTTAGGGACCAAGACCCACAGTTAAGGACTAGTGGTGCTTTGCAGTGTAGGTGCAGGGGGTAGGGCATAGAGGTGATGAACAACCATGGCCAGCATGTGGGGAGAACAAAGCAGCTCACCCTCCTGCCTTGCCTGGTCCACTTTCTGCTTGTCACAGGGGACAGAAAGTAATATTTAGCCCAGGTTGTCCCACTCACTCCTGCCATGGGCAGCAGCATCTCCAATGTGTCCTGCTGAAGTGAACAGGCTGGCTTCTCATTTGTTTCTCCCTGTCGGGATGATGAGTCCAACTATATTTCTTTGCGTTTGCTGCTTGTTTGTGCTGACAAAACACCTGCGTAGTTTGTAGTTCCCTCATTTCGGCTGGTTGCTGTTCCATTTTAATGCGAGGCTCTTCGTCGGAGGTCATTTACTCAGTATGTTGCTGGGCCATTTACAAATATGAACTGATGAATATTTCATCATCGTTCACCAGGAATTCTGTCGAAGTGTAGAGCTCCGTGGCAGTGAGTCAGTATGTGATGCACTCAACCTGAAATTGTTTCCTTGCTGCATCTCTCATCAGGCGTGCCAAGTGCTGACGTTGAAAGAGGGACAAACACATATAGACATTAATAAAATAATACTGTTTCTCTCACCTTGGTTCTACTTAAATATCCCTGAAAACAGTGCTGCTCTGGAAGGGGTTCTTTTGATCAAAGAGCAAGAGCAGCCATCTCTTCCCATTCATTCTAAGTGCAGTACCAAGGCTGGCTTTCCTTCCCGCAGTGCCACACCTTCGGGAGGGAGGCTCTGCTGGAATCAGAGACTCCCTCTTAAGAATAAGCACTTGCAGCACAGTAGGCAGTGAGACCAATTTATCTTGATGCAAAACATCCTAATGGAAGCAGGGCACAGTGTGCAGGGGACACATGCCGGTGTTGATGCCTGCTTGAGACTGCAAAGAGCCTGGAGCAATAGTTCTGCAGAGGGAGACCCAAGCTATTTGTCTCAGAGTCCAATGATGATTCAGGCACCAGCATCATTAAGTATTTTATTGCTGAGCCAACTGCAAAAGCAGAAGCTGCGATAGAGTACTGAGGTTGACAGCAGGGGTCTATAAAGGTAGTTTACCTAGCAGCTGTCAGCTGAGAGGGAGGATGTTGCTCTGTTGGCAGTGGAGTGGCAGCAGAAGGTCCCAGCTGGGTGATGCAGATGTGCTTGTGGCAGTGCCTCCCTCCTCACCTGCTGACTGACGAAAAGCCAGTGGGAAGGTGTTGGCTGTTACGGTGTTGTTTATATTGCTGCAAAACCGTTTGTACTGCACTCCTGGATTTTCTGGACTGCACAGCTTTCATGGCAAATGAAGTTTTACACCAATAACTAGTGCTGTGGAGCACTGTGTTTCATTAGTGAGAAACTAATCCAACCAAAGAAGTGCTGTAATCATCCAAACTTGTTCAGCTCTCTCAATTGATGGTGTTGGTGATGACTTGGGGCAGTCTGCCAGTAACAAAAGTTATTGTGACTGTGTCAGACCCAGCAGAAGGAAAGTAGGCCATGCGTAGTTGAAAGCTGTCTCCATCCTTGTATGCTCAGAAACCTCTCACTGCTGCCTAGACCACAGGGATGGGCTGCAAAATGTGCCTGCTCTTCATTTAGTACTGGCTTCTTCTGCTGTCTCTGAGCTGGAGTGAAGAAGAGAAGCTGCAAAGAGACCAAATCTAGGAGCTGTGTGGGAAGTAGGGGGTCATCTTGACAGAAGCAGAGGAGAAAGGCTCGTAGTTTAGAACTAGGCTCCACAACTCTGCTGAGGGTAGCAAATGAGATAGACTGCTCATCTTTTCACTTTCCATCTCAGTTTGTCTGTCTTAATATGTCAATATTAATGGTAATATGTCAATATTTGTCTGGTGCAGCATGTGCCTGTGCAACAGGTCATCTGATGCTGCACTGTAGGTAAAATCCTGCAAACATGGTTTGATGCTCTGCTTCCTATGAAGCTGTTGCAATACACCGTGCAGAACAGAGGTGGGATCTGGAAACTGGAAGGATGTGGACATAGCATTGCATTCACCAGTCTGCTGGCTTTTTTGAGATTGAGCAAGACTTCTATGCTGATGGCACTGTCTAGACTCAGCTTTTCAAAGGGGTCTGCTATGTACTCCTGGTACATGAACTAGCCTCTCAGTACCAAACTGTCTGGAACAAGCTTTAATTTTAAATATCTGTAGCGTTTTTACTTTAGGGTGTTTTTTGTTTGTTTTTAAGATTTTATGAAGTCTATAAAGAGTGGAAGTCTACAGAGCGTGGACAGCCTACCACTGTGCTATTCAAGTCTGCATGTGTATAGATGTATGGTATATTTTCTGTTATTGCATGTTTTGACATAGTTTCTGCAAGAACCCCCAGAAGGGTCAAGTTTCCCAGGTACAATATCAAAGTTGTCCTTTGATTCCTGGAGCTGGTTTTCCTCCAAAAGGACCCAAACCCAGTGAGGACAGTGAGAACCTTTGTTGAACAAGTAGTGTTAGGCTGAGATGTACTTTGTGGGACTGGAGAATTAATCACCACCCTGCCAGAAGCTTCACCAATATTTCTGGGACAATCAAACTTTTTGACTTCTTTAAACTCCTCTGTTCTTCATCTCTCCTTTTTATGAGTAGGTTTTGGAAGGGTTTATTTTGTGTTTTAAACTTGACTTATGCCTTCATGGTTTTCCAGACTCATACCCTATGATACAAAGTGCTCACTGAAGAGTACTGAAGGGCAAGCCAGCTTGTAAAAAGAGGATATTGTCTGGAAATTAGCTGTATGAAAAGTTGATTCCAGTATTCCTGATATGCAGTGAAAGCAGGCAGTGTGGGAAGGAATGTGAGGATGCCCTAGACTCCATCATAGTCTTTAGTGGGCTTCTTAGATTTTTAAAACATGTTATTGGATTTTTAATTTGAACAAATGTAATGACAGAATAAAACTGATTCTGTAACCAGTTTTTGCAAAACAGCTCAATTAACCTGTAGATATTTAAAATACAATTAATAACTTTTTGTAGAGTGAGACTTCTTTTCTGTGGGGGTGCAGGCATATGTGGGTGGTTACTCTACATGGTACTCTAATCACTTCTCACTGTCTCCCTTCCACTCTCTTTTTATGATGCACACAGATATTATGGGCCAAAATTTGCCACTTCTGTCATCCCAGAAATAAACAGGACTAGTCACAGGGCAAAACATGACTTACTACAAATACAAGTGACAGAAATGGAATGGTCATTTTCAATAACACTGTTAGTTTTCAAAGTGGGGAGCAAATTAATGAATTATTGCCATTCTAGAGCAACTTGGTGAAGGGAGGACAGTTACAATGGAAATTGCTCTTTAAGGCCTGTCTAAATTTTGGCTCAGGATAGGTTTTTTCAGCAGCATAGCTGACATTTCCCAGTATTTCACCCTATGATTTCACAGTACTTCAGCCATGAGTTAAGTGAGTTCAGATTTTGCACGAAAGAGTAAATATAGCAGATTTCACTTTTTTACTTAAAAAGTAGAGGCTGCACCTCTCTGTATCACCCATTAGTCACTTTTCTCACCAGACATGGTTCCTGTGTGCTCTGTCAATCCATCTGCCCGCTGATGTCTTTGCTTGTCCACCTCTTAAGGAAGCCTGGACTATGAGAACCATCAAACATGTTTCAGACCTCAGTGTGAACTGATCTGAGCCCTCCCACTGTTCTCAAATGTTTCCAGGGTGATGGTTGGGCAGCAGGGGTACCAGTAAGAACTCCAAAGAGACATAGAGGGGGGTGGATCTGTTTCTCTCTTTGTTGCCAGCCCATGAAAACAGCTTGGCTACTTCTATCTCTGGCAGCCCTGCATTTGGTAATACAGAAGACAAGCTGTAGACTGGGTTGTGTTAGCAGTATCTTGTCCACCAGGTCAAGGGAGGTGGTTATCTTCCTTTGTGTGGCACCTGTTAGGCTGTGTCTGGTGTACTGTTCCCAGTTCAGAGGTCCAAGCACAGGATGGATGCTGGCAAGTTGAGAGTCTAAGATATATAGGGGGCTGGGGCATATAACATACAGTGAGAAGCAGAGGGAGGACAACAGGCAACAGACAGAAGTTGCAGCATGAGAAATTACAGTGGAAGAAAATTTTCTTGAGCAAGGTTGCCAAACACTGAAAAAATTTGTCCAGAAGCACTATAGTATCTCATCTTTGGAGGTATTCAACTTTGGAAGTTGGACTAGATGACCTCCAAATGTTGTTTTGTAAATAAATTACACTGTGGTTCCATGACTTTGTGCAAGAGTTTGAGCAAATGTCTTACACAACCTTGTATACCTCTGTAATGAACTAGAAAGACTTCCAAGCAAGCATCTTTGTACCACTTTCAGAAACAAAACTCCCTCAAGACTCTCCATACCATGAGGAGCTTTGCCACAACTTTGCAGACTGCCACTCCTCACTCCATACACAATGAACTTTGGTTTTGCCTTTATTTTGCTGTATATGAAAATGGCTGTTAAACCCATCTCCAGCTGAAAACATCTGCGTTAAGGAAGAGATCCAAATGCACATAAAAACACACTGAAAAAAATTAGGCTTTCTTCATCCCAGTGCTTTCCAGGTATTTCCCTGTGCTCCTCAACAGATTCCCATGGAAAATGTCTTTCTGTGTCAATTCTTAGTAAGAGGGATTTGTGTCAGGGAGTCTTCTTCTCTCTTTTCACCAACAGAAGTCATTGATGAATTCTCAATTCTTTTTTCCCCCTAAAGTTTCAGTCCATCAGGCCTAAACAGACTACAAATAACCACTATGTCAACATTTAAAATGAAACAGGGAACTTGGCTTGGGTCTCAAGAAGATGAAATGAGGATCAATGCTTTGGATCGGCCAAATGCTATTAGTCCATACCAGCATTTCTAAGTAAGACACAGAGCAAATAGGATTTTTTCTTTAAGTTTTGAAAAAAAATCTCATCTCTTACTCTGTGGGAGAAAAAAAAAATGCATGAGACTGTATATCCACAATTTTTCCATGTTTTCACAGGGTCAGAGGACAATTCAAGCTGAAATTGGTCTTTGGAAGTCTGTAGTCCCACCTTTTGCTGAAAGTAGAATAAGCAGTGAGATTAGACCAGGTTACCAAGGATTTTACTCAGGCTGTTAAAACCTCCAGGGACAAAAACTGCCCAATCTCTTTGGGCTATGACTCTTCCGAAGAGGTCAGTTGTTCCAAAATTTCTGGAGAAATGTTTGTAAATGAAAGCCCTAGTCCAAAGGAGTATGTTGCATTGTCAGCAGAGAGCTGTGAGCAACCTGACTACGGCCTGAATAAGTCATTAAAATGTCCTCCAGCTTTCCCTTTGTAAAGTGGATCCTGTAGCACTGGAGGTGCCAGAAAGACTGTATCCTAGTTTGAGTTGCAGCTGAGCTTCAATGAGATCACAAGTGCTGGCACTCTCCTTGCCTTCAGCCCTGGAACTCATCCAGTTCTGGGCAAAGTCACACTGGCCTTAAAATTCAGAACTGAACTCTGGAAGAAACATGGGTGTTTTTTTGTTAATGTCAGCTGAGTAGAAATATGCCACAGGTTACTGAGTATGACCTAGGAATTCCTGGCTGAGAGATGATGGCCTGCATTCTGTGGGAAGACACCCAGCTGCCAGTGTAGGATCAGCGAAGATCCTGAGCTGTATAAGCACTTACATCAAACCCTTTTGCCAAATTTTGTGGTCTTAATATTATTTCATGAGTTTTCGTGAGTGATCCATGGTGGGTAAGATGGAAAAGTTTCTTTCTTCATTGTCCCTGTCTCTTTTTCCATGGACTTGAACTTGATGAAGCACTTTTTCTGGGTCAGCTGCAACAGGACAGATGAATTTGTGGCATTTATCTTGACACCCAATGCCAGGAAAAAAAATAAATCAATATTTAATAATTCCTTCTTAATACAGCCTTCCTCTGTCCCTGCTCAGAATATTTAAGGTCATCAAGTGCTGTACAAAGGCATGGGAAGAGGGAAAGCTGTGTTCTGAATTCTATCCTATGCTGTGTGTTGTTAAGTGCATAGGTTGCTCTCAAGGACTTCCCATGACAGCATGTAATAGTAATCTTAATCTGACATACTCAAATGACTTCCCTGTCAACCAAGCAAGTACAAGAAAAAGCTTGTTTGAAGCATGTTTCCTTTTGATAATGATGCCCTCCATCAGCCTATTAATAGTAGAAGCAGTGCTTAATTAACAGCTTTTCCTATGGCCCCTGTGGTCTGGCACAGAGCTCAGTCATGGTGGCTTTCTCACATTTGAACGTTGCCACAGAGGCCTCTCTGTCCTTCTAGAGAAGGATGGCAACCTATTGCTTGTATTTTGTTCATTATGGAGATAAACACGTAAGACAGTGCCCAGCCTGCTGAGTTTACTTCACTCAAAGGGAGTGAAGGAGTAAAATTCATCTGAAGTGTGTAAGTGGCACAGGCGCCAAATCTGAGAAGGTCAGGGCACCTAGAAGCCCAAATTTCACTGATAGTTAATTAGATCTAGACTTCCAGATTTTTTTTCAGGATGCTGTACTCAAATACAGACATTCCCTTCACACTCGATTTACAGGACAATTCAGACAAGTTGAGACTTCCTTTCCACAAGACACAAAATGCTTTTCAACAGTCTTTTATTTTTGTAGTGTATACTAGAAATTCTGTTTGGGTTTTTTCCTGATTTTCCCCTTTCAAAATGTACTCTTATAAATCCTTTACAGTTCTGGATGTTGTTGTATATAGGTGCTGAATCATTATAGGAGGATCCCATCTGCAGTCCCTGGAGAGTTCCCTGTAAGATTCATGCAACTTAGTGCATATGTGTCATATTTTTCCTCCTGTTTTAATCAACTCTCCCACTTTTTACTTTCTATGTTGTGCTTCAAGTTTCAGGGATATTTTCTGTTTGTATCTTTGCTGGCCCTTGTTTTAACTTAATTTTTTATTGCTTTTCATTACTTTCTGCAGCTGATCTGATAGCAAAGCCGTGCTTGATAATGAACAAGTAAAACCAAAGGCCTTTATTAATGGTTGCATATGCAGAGGGCTGTGCCTGTGACAAGCAGCTTTTTTCCATCTTGACACTGCAAGTAACAATTGAAGAAGTTTGGAGGCCTTGTCTTTACCTATAAATACTCCAAATGAATTTTTTGTGGCCTCTTCTAAGGTCTTGTAACTTAAACTATGTGGTAAAATCCAGCCACTGAGGATTTATGAAGCTTGGGTAATGGCAGCTTATTGACCTCAGAGTTCTTGCTCATTTGCAGACAGTCAGCTAACGGAGAGGCATTCATACTTTATTACTCTTCCTTGAACAATGACATTTTTATTCCTCAAGAATTGTTTTTCTTTTTAATTTAAAGGCAAAACACATTTTCCCTTAATTTGACACATAACAGAAGATTGGCCTAAGATGCTTTGAGTTCCTTTTCTAATGATTACAAATTTTACTGTCCAATCTTACTTTCTAGTAAATGCAGGATTAAAAACTGGAAAAAAAAAAAAGACTTTTCAAGAATAATAAAAGTAATTTCCTAGATGTCATAATGACTTTTTTGTCCTACAATAAAATAGATAATTTTGTCTGCTCCTAATTTCAGGTGATGCTCTGCTATTACCAACACCTCAACAAAAGGATAGAAACTGTCATGAGAATAGCAGAACTAATTAAACCTGGACACTTATGAGTTTGTGTCCTAAACCTTACACTGCTGAAAAACTACGAGCTCTGGCAAGAGCAAACACCAGTGGTGCTAGTCTGCTGCCAAATGTGTACAGGTTTGTTGGTTGTCTTAGGTTTGCTGGAATATAGAGTGGCTGAGTTTTGCCTGCTTTCCCTTAATGGAAAGCACTAATTTTGGTCTTTATTCTCTCTCCAGCTGTCAGATCCCTGAAACTTATAAAAATATAATTATCTGTGAGACTCCAAACCTTCTTTCAGATTTGGTGAAAATTAGCTAAGGAGAAAATTCACTAAAGGAGCTGACAGACAGGAATAAGGCCAAAAATACATCACCCATCATGTCCATTGCGTGTGTCATGGGTAGCTGTTAATTGAGTACTGAGTTTCTCCCAGACCAGCCTCTGGTGTCCAGGAGATGTGACTCTTTGGTTCCTGTTTCACTGAAGAGCTACTTGGAAATGTTTGAGTTTGTCCTCTCCAAGCACCACTCAGCACTGAGTGTTGTTGTGGACTGTCAGAGGGGGCTTGGCAGCCTGAGGTTTTTGGTTCCCTGTGGATTTGGGGATGCACTGGATGTCTGTGCACAAGGCAGATGGGGCTGTTGAAGTGAAAATTGTAGCATATTCATCTATGCACATTTAAGCTCCTAAGTTGTCCTGGCTGGGGTCTTTCTGCAAGATGAATTTAACATGCTAAGTCTGCAAGGGTAGAGCAGCCACTGTTCTACTGGTTTAAAGGAGACAATAGAGTGATACCTGCATTTTCAAGGTGCCCTGCAGTGCTGAAGACTGAAAGAAGTATTTCTCCATTTCCCAGTGCAGTTTGGTGTAGAGATTTCGGAGACCCCTAAACTAGTTACCTCTAAGTACTGTAAGCAATATTGCTGCATTAGCACAGAGCTCAGCTGGGTAAATTAGCATTGTGCAGCATAGACATATACTAAATTTCTGGTATGGTTTCCTCAGTGACACTTTTTCAAGCCACAGCTTGAAAATAAAATATGATTTTTTTTTTCACCCCTCCAAAACACTGTGTTAGGAAAGCTTGCATACATTTTTCTTTTTTATTATCTCACTCTCTCCTGTTTTAAAATAAATTATAAGCTGACTGCCTCATTTTGTTTAATTTCATTTTTTTGCTTTTATTGGTGGCATCCTCTCAGTCATCTGAGCCTGGATCCCCTGTAACCAAAGCTGTTTCAGCTGGGGCACAGACATACTGCCTCTATATTATAAAAAAATATTGTTTCAGTTCCCTCATGACCTCGTGATAGAAGGCTGGACATTATCAGAAAAGGAATGGAGGTTAACATTACTACATCCCTATAAAAGTCTACACAGTTCTGATCACACTGCCTCAAATAGGATGCAGTAGGACTGGAAAGTGTTCAGGAAAGAGCAAGGATGATCAATGCTGTGGCTTGCATGGTGTGAGAGTCTCCGGTTTATGGAAAAAGTGACCTGTGGGGAGACAGTTGAGGGTTGCCATGGAGGTCTGCTGTGAACAGCATGGAGAAATAGAGTAAGGAACTCCTTTGGGCTGCTATAATATAAGGACATCTGGTGAAATTCACTGAGGGAACAGGTTTAGGGGTGTTCCAGAAAGAACTCTCAGTGATTGATAAGCAGTGGAACTTGCTGCCACAGTATGTGGGCAAGTCCTAGTATTTAAAAGGAATTAAAATTCTGACATTATTAATGGTAGTTCAGCAATAATTAAGGGGTTTAATAGTTGGAAGTCAGGAAGGTAAGGATGGGTCATTCCTCTTAAAGCAAGAATAAGAGATGATTATCCTTTGAGCTTCTAGGAGTGATTATGGCATCACTAGGTGACCCACTAGGTTATTCTAGGTACAAAGATGTGACAGAAAAGCTACCAGTCTACACAATGTACATTCTTAAGCTAAAGCTTTGAAGAGCAAGGGAGCAAGACACAAAACACTACTAGTTGAGGTGTATTTGCTCACTCAGTCTCCCGAAGGAAGAGCAGCATCGTAACTTCCCACCTGTTTGAAAAGTCTGTGGGAAAATAAAAACTGCCATGATGTGTCAGAGGTTGATGCCTACCCTGACACACTTCCCTGTATGCCCTAAGTCAGGTGCTTTGTGAAATCCTGAGATTAAAGTTACACCAGAATTACTCTGCTTAATCAAGTGTAGAGACTATTTTGGACCCCTCTAAGTTGAAAATAAGGACAGGGGGAAAATGAAACACAGCCAAGATCATAAGAACACATCTTGGCCTCAGTTCTGCAACTATTTAGACATTCTGACATGCTGAGGAGAAGGTGTTTTTGCAAGGAGAGTTTTGGTTCAGTAGATAATGAGCTACGTTCAATATTTGTTCAAGTCTTATGTAGGTAGCTTTTAACAGGTTGTAGTTTTCAGTGGCATCTGCTTGATGTTTCTGTGGTAATTTTCTTTCTCTGGCTTCACCATCCCAGGAATTTGATGAATAAATGGAGTGAAAGTCATGGACCATTGGCATTTTTCCATCCTCCAAAGTGGTGTGAGACAAAAGTTTATGCTTATGATTACTGTATGGATTTTGGAGTTAGTTTGATGTTCGGGGGAGTAAATATGAAGTTTCTGGGTTCAGGGCACCTCTGCCCATTCTGGGGCAGAATGATTACCAGGAAATGGACTGCAGGCAGAATAACACAGGTTTCAATACACACAGTCTAGAGTTGGCAAAGATATCATGACTGGTCCCTCATCTTGGTTTTGTGTGAGAAATCAAAATTAGAGGTATTTTTGCTACAAGAGTTTGTTCTGTTTCTGCCTTTATACCTGGCAGAAAGGCACAAGTCATGAACTCCCATGCACAGCCTTTGATTGCTTCTTTTTCAACTCACCATGCAATTGCCTTATGTGAATCCAGCAAGTGACACTTCCTAATGTGAAACACTATCACTTTCCTAAAGGTTTAAGCTTAAATAAATTTATGTACTTGTATGATTGTGCAAATTAAATCAATACCAAGCCTGGAATGTGAAGAAAGATGAACCTCTAATAGGACGAGTGCTCCCTGCTAATAACAAATAGTAGTTGTTGACACTGGTGGCAAAACAACAAGAATTTTGATATCACAGAAACCTGGGTTCCTGTGTGCATATGAAATAAAACCAAGTTCATGCAAAACATATTGAAACTCTGCTGTGCTGGTCAAGTTATCCCCATGATTTTCTGGTTTTGTTTTTTTGTTTTTTGTTTGGTTTTTGTTTTTGTTTTGTTTCTCTGCCTGTTCTTCTACTGAGATAATCAACACATAGATCAGGGCAACAAAGCAAGTAATCACATATCATCCTTCATTTAGTTCATATTTTCCAATATTTTAAGACATATCTTTCACAGATGTTCTGAACATCCCAGCAATGTGCATACAATGCATAGAGGCTGTTTGGAGAGAGTAGAGAAAAAAAAGTGAGGCAACCAGGGAACTGTCTGTCTTAGTCTCTTCCAGGCTGAAACTACAGTGTTTCAATAGAGAAGATCCAGAGCCAGCACATGCAGGAGTGAGCAAGATAAATTTGGGTCTGGATCTCCAATGCACCGAGAGGTAAATTACAAAGGGCAGAATCTTCATTACTGATGATTTAGGAGGCATAAAGAGATGCAACTTGATTTGTGGATCCCAAGTGGAGTTTTCAAGGCTGACAATTAATAATATGAAATCGACTCGTAAACTGAATGAATCTGACACAGGGTCATGGAGAGAAAATTAAATTTGGAAGCTCTAGTGCCATTTTTCTAGTTACTTGTGAGAATAGTGTGGAATTGTGTTTGCAGATAGTTTTTGACTTTCCTCCTTCTGTGCTTTTCTCCTGCACCCCCATCTCAAAAATTCAAGCCTTTCTTTGGGAATTTAAGTATTTAGCTACTTAATCTTGTAATTTGAAGTAACAAGACAGTTTGGTGACATTTTACAAGACGAAAACCATTGAGTCAACCTCTCATAACTACACAACTGTTAAAATCCCCATATGACTAATCTCTAATTCCCAGCAGTCTACTGCAAATAAAATCATACTTTGAACTGTGCTACTTTAATATCCCAAATAAAGCTCCCACACGACTTCCAGTTCAGCTCAGAGTTTGGTTAGCCTAATACCATGGTGATGTTTATACAGAGCACAGACTGTATTAAATAAAACTCTCTCCATAAAAGTTTGTGAGAGATTACATTAAGATCAACAGTCTATGAAAACTCCTTAAAAATGCAGAGTGCTTGGCCTCCTGTAGTATTGTATTTAGGAAGATTAAGTCATAATAATAGTTCTGAAAGTGAATTCTTACTCCCCCACAACTGAAAGACTATTCTGGGGGAAAAAAAAAAAAAAAAAAAAAAGATTCCTTTGCCTATGCTGATTTTATATACCCCATCCTTTCAAACTTGCAAGCAAGGTGTCCTTTGGGGAGCAGTTTGCTTGGACATAGGTCCAGAAGATCTCTTGTTGTGATTCCTTTCCAACTAGCTGCTCATAGGTGGTTGTATGACATTTCTACCGTGTTTCTCTATTAGCTTTCAAAGTGATGAGATGGCTTTTAAGTTGGAGGCAATTGAAAAGATGGCAAGACTCAAACCTGTACACTTACTAAGAAAAGATGGTGCATGCCTATTTTTAATGCCATCGAACCCAGAGGTGGACAAGAAGCTGCTTCTGGGCTTCCTGGGGACTGCAAATCCTTGAGGTATAGCTCTTCTGCCCAGCACAGGGTCTGTCTTCTGTGAGAGAGCAAAGTGCGGTTCCTGCCAGCTTTCAGAGGGTCAGGCAGCACCTCTGGTAAGAGCTGGGGCAGAGCTGGGGTCCTTGAGGCCCTGAGATGCTGAGGGGTTTGGGGATGGATCCAGGCTTTCAGACATGGAGGTGTTTGAGGATAAGGTCCTGGCTGAGGGAGGCAGTTCAAGCATTAGGAGATTGGTATATGGTAAACGATGATTTCCCTGTCTGTCAAGATTTGTGAGGCCGACCCTTTCTTTTACTCAGGTTTCAAAGGGCAGTGGTCTGGATCTGTAACATACACTGTGTTTTCAAAAATGGCATATATTTGCTAGCAGATGTTTTTCACTTAAACTGAAGTTTCAACACTTTATAAAAAACCTCAAGTGTCACCAGTTACTGTGCTGAGGAACCTTCCAACATTCAGTCAGATGATACAACATTAAGCCTTGCATGTTTCTCTTTGGTTAGGAAATACTGTGACTTGGAGGGTGACCTGTGTCACTGTGGATTTTCATATTAATTTGATTGTGAAATATGCAAAAGGAGACTTCAGAAGTGCTGCGTGATGTTCAGCCTGTGTGATTGCCGTCAGCGATATGTTCCTCATACCCGACGTGGGAAAGGGAAATGCAAATGAAACATTTGTCTCCTTGGAAAAAGGCTCTGAACTGCTTAAATTGGAGGGACAGGCTGAGTCTGCTTTGCAAATCAGAGCTGTCCTCTACTCATGCAGTGGAGACCAGAATCTGCCTTTGCACTTCTTGACTGTTGGTACAAATTTGCGGTGCCTGCTCACCAGATGGTGACATGAGGTGGTGGCTCCTGCCCCTGCCTGGGGGAGAGACCCTGAATAAAGTAAATTGATGACTGCAAGCTTGGCATCTTTCAGCAGAGAAACCAAAGCACTGGCTCCAAGTCTGACTCCCCCCTGCTGTGGTCTGTTTGCATCAGGCTGGTGCAGAGGGGACACACAGCACTGCCCACTGTGCCACAGCTGCTCCAACCTGCAGCAACGTGCCGCTTCAGGGTTGTCATTCCAGCAGCTGTCACGATCCCTGCATGGATGCAGACTTTTAAAAGGAGCTGCAAAATGTCAGGGATTTTCTCTGTGTGACCTGTCCCTGCTGTGCTGACCAGAGTTGATGCACAGCACAGAAATGTGGGTAAGATTATGGAAATAAGCATACATAGGAACTTCTGCTGAGTTTAATTATGACAGAGAATTTAGCTTGAGGACATATATTAATTTCTGATGGCTATGCACATACCTGCACACAGTTGGCTTTCACCTCCTTCTAACAGAGATCTGCCCTAATCTGCTCAGGGTAACTACAGGATTTTCATTCACTCCTTGACTTTGGGCTGCTGTTTTGTCTTAGCATCCCATCTGGTTACAGTGCCCAGCTGGAATTACATTGTCTTGCAAGCTGCTTTGCCACCACTGTTCTGTAGATGAACAAGGCAAATAGCAGGACTACAACCTGGTCCGCATTAGACCTGGAGAACGAGACCTTTTCTCACATCAGATGTAAAAGTCTTAGGAATCCATATTGCCATGACATCATTCTCCCACAGAACAGATCCCAGCTTCATGGTAATTGTGGTGAAATGCTGAGAAAAATGAAGATGTATCTGCAGAAAGACAGGAAAAACTTTGAAGGCTGAAGTGACATAAGCTTTTTATACTAGTCCTCTGTCTTTTCATGTTTTTTCTTTGTTTTTGTCAGTCACATGTTTTTCTGAAACCATTTATGCTGTCAGTGAAAGTCTAACATGATCTTTCTGTTGAAAGTTTAAACAACATTGGCCAAATGTTTCTAGTTAGAAGTGGAATGGAAAAGGAAAACTCTTTTATGTTACATAAAGCAGGTTTTGGTGTCCTCTATCTTCTCACTTTTTAGCAGCTAAAATGGTTTAAAGTGGAAATAAATGATTTTGTGTTAATATAATCTTGAAAGAATACTAACCTGAGGTTTTCCCAGATCTGAAGTTAGTTTGATATATTAGAGTTTTACTACCTGTGCATATCATGTGTTCTGTGAGACATGGAGACTTGGGCCTTTGTGTGCATTTCTACTCAAAGAAGACAATCAAAAGTTCTCCCCTTACATAGATGTTTTTGGCAAATGCTTTCAGTTTCATTGCAATTGATTGCGAAGTTAACAAATAAAAACCCTTCATGCATTTATTTTGATTATACAGCAAGCACTTCTGGAGCCACATTATTTCACATGACCTTCATGTGTCTGCTTTTAAAAAGTAAGATTATGATGGTGGTGACTACATAGAAAAGCTTGAGCATACATGGAAAAGCAAAAGTCATCAACACCAGAAATCTGAAGACAAATAAATCTCCTTAGAATTTGTAATTGTTAAAAAACCCTCTTCTATTTCTAAAGCAGTCTGATGAGAAACTGAGTCATTAATTTTGAATGTTAATGGATGGCAAGTACCAGTGAGAAGGCTGGGTATGCGCTCCAATGAGTGAGACATTGCTGAATTTGATGCTGATCAGGAGATCTCAAAACCGGTTTTATTTGGAGTTTATTGTAGGAAACCCTGTCATTGCACTATTGAGGAGCTGTTAATCTAACAAAAGTGCATGGAACATCTTCATGGTGTCTAGCCAAATACAGTAAAATACTGCATGAAGGAGTAGGGTAAAAAAAGGTAAAGACTGAGAAGTTGTTAGTCTTGTATCTATATTTTCTGGACCAGCTAAAAAGTAGGTGGGAGATCCCTTTTTTAATTTCCTGTGACCAGCCTAAGGCATATGCCTAAACATGTCTCAGTTTCTGCTATTTTTGAGCATTGCTTTTTAAATTTTTTTTTTACAGTTTGTACATGCTTTTACCTAATTCTTTGCAAACACATGGGGCCTCAAAGAAATGCAAAGGAAAGCCCCTTTTTTTCTTTATGTCTCCATCACTTTTTTTTCTTTGAAATAACTATATGAAATACCACAAGAAAATCCCATATTGTAAAGTCTTTGCTTTAACCCATGTGCTGTTTTCTGATTAATGCAAAGGATCTGATTGCACCAAAGTGTGTTTTCCAGCAATGTTCAGGCAAAGGATGCTGAGCAGAAATATGTTTGCCTGATTTTCTGTGCTAAGATTAACAGTGTGGAATAGCAGCCACTCCACAGTAAAAGATTCTTTTGCATTTTTCCCACATTATCCCACATGTCTGAAATGTAGAAAGTCATACTTTTGAACATGTTGAGAGCCAGTAGATGTTGTAACTGAGATGTTTGTGGTAAATGATATTAGAAGCAGTGACCTACCTGGGTGTGAATGCATTGCTTGTTGTACACAGGTTCCACAAAGTGTTTTATCCTAAATTTTAGGGTAAATTTTGTTGTATGGATGTAATATGGAAAACATGTTCTTCAGATTGATGTACCTAATACTACTTTTATCCTTTTCTCTGGACTAAAATTTCAGTTAAGGGCTTACAAAATCTTCCATCATGCAAAGAGTAGGTTAAGCACAGAGCATAGAGATGGAAACCCTGGAGGGAGATTCACTGTGGTGGGTTCTGCAGAATAAAAGCAGAAAAAAGGAACTTTTTTTTGGAGATGGGGTACTCAAAAGGAGTGCTGAACATTATATAGATGTTATCTCCTACCTAAGTTCCCAGGAAGAAAGCTGAGCATGTGGTACTTTTTGCAATCTGTTCCTCTGCTTGAGAATGGCCTTGGCAGAGATGCCTTGTGAACAGCATTGTATTAAAAGTAGGTTTGATTATTTATCATGGTGATAGTAGAGCAGTAGATGTGGCAGTAGGAAGAGAAACAGTAAAATGAATGCAAATGGAAGCTCATTTCAGTGGATGCTCATATTCCACTGCTGCTTCTGCTGCTGGAAGAAAGGTGGCTGAGAGATAACACAAACAGTGCAGCAGCCTGACAGCTACCTTTCTTCATTAACTCAGGCTGCAAAAAAACACAGTCTTTTTAAAACAAAGTTCAAGTAGCCAGAGCCTCTCAGTGGAAATTAATTTCCTCTAGAAGTGAGTTTCACGCAACTCATCACCTACTTCACTGAACATTAGTCAGTCCTGTCGCTGGTGACAGAAGTGCTTGACAGAGCTGCTGGAAACTGGGTCATGTGGATAAAACACAGCCTGCTTCCCTGGGCTGCTTTTAGCGTGGACCTCCTGAGATTGCAGTAAATAATAAATACCTGCAGGCCACCACGGGTGCTTTGTGTGCTGCTGCATGCCTTGTCTGTGGTCCATGAGAGGAAGAAATCATACAGTGATACAAATCCATGTAGTACCTATGCAGAAAGAAACTTTCAGCTACCCATGTCTGTTTCTGACCTGCTCTTCTGATGAATTATTTTCCTGGGTATCGAGAGGTGTATGCTGTTAGGCATTGCAATTTCTACCCTCATAGGCCTCCCTCCCAGGTTGGGGATGACTTTTGAGGGCTTTATTGGTGTGGTGGTAGCAGCTGCTGGTCATGGATGCATCACTGGTCACACTGACAAGGGGAGCTCTGTGGGCACTGCTCCTGGGAAAACACCCAACTGTGTCTGGTTAAAGGGGAAGGTGTTTGGCTGTGAGAGCAGAGAACAGCCACTTCATGTCTCCCGTGAAGGAAAAGGCTGTGGGCCACATGGAAATTAATGACTTTTAGAAGTCTTTATGAAAATTGCAAAGCTGTCCTGTTGCAAGCTTTTTAAAAGTCACATCTTTTATTTGAAAAGAAACCTGCAAAGAACTAAAAAAGAAAGAAGTTTGTGATCTATTTTTGTGCTGTATAATGATGTATTCCTTTCTCTTTCCTCTCCTTCTCCCCTTCCCTTTCTCTTTTCTATTTCTCACTACAAAGGCTAGGAATTCTCCCAGTTTAACAACTTGTTACCCAGACTGTAAGTGCTGAACTTCAGTGCTTCCCATCACTGGAAGAACCAAGGCACTGAATCACTAACAAGGCAATCCTTTGTGCCAAATGTTTGTTTGTGGTTAATGTAAAGCAGATTAAAAAAAAAAATATATATATATAAATATCCTCTTTGCTAAAATACTCAACCTGCAATTTTCTTCCACAAAAATGTATTTTTGGACAACTCTATTCACATACATTTTTCTTTTTCTATCAGAGTACTGCAAAGAATTTTTACTCTTCCTCACCACTCTGCTTGGATGACTTTATATTGATGGGAGACAACATGTGATCCCAAAGGTGAAGTTCCATGCCATGTCTGAGTCTTAATATCTGTTGAAAGGGAGAGATCCTCTTCCTCCTTGTTTTCCCTACTTCTTCTCTTGCATTCAGCTCTGCAGTCTTGTGCTGACTCTGCAGCTTGTAAAACTTTCTACTGAACCAACTTTGCCCCTATCCTGGAGGAAAACTAAATTGCTTTTTCTGAGGTAATTTGCTGCTGGATTACTGGATTGTATCAATTCCTAGAAGCTTCCAGCAAGCACCAGAATTGGTGGAAGGTAAGCAAGGCAGCATGTCTAAGAATGATGTAGGTAGCACAGGAGTTCTCCCTTTCACCTGTGGCAGTGAAATTTTGGATGGGCTCAGATGTCCTTTGCTGCTTCTCCACCAGGACACTCACCCATCACCTGAGCCATAGTAACTCCCTGTTAGTGAACTCTCAGCCTGCCTCCAGAATGAATGGTGGATGTGCCCACATAGAAATGCTCTCCTGAATGTTCAGCTGAGATGAGGGTTCCTGCTGTCTCTCAAGCCACATTTCACCAGAATGAGGGTTGCTCTTACAGCAACTGCTTTCTAGTAGCACTGTATCCCCCTGCTGTGGATTGAAGCATTCCTTCAGGTGTTTCTCAAGGTGAAGACAGATGTGGATTTTGTCCTTCCAGGAAAGTTCCTTGATGGTGGCTGGTCCATAGCCTTGAAGTAACGCTATTCAGAGGAAAAACTGAAGAACAGAGCTGCCCATGTTAGAAGCAGAAAGTTGGAATAGCATATACAAATTACAAAGGACTGAAGAGTTGTGAAAGAAAATGCCAGTGGATCAGCTCCCATTAATCTTGCCAGGCTGTCAGCATTTCATCCCCATTGCTTAGTGGTCACATTTGGGTGCCTCCCAGTTCCCTCTATACAGGCAAACAAGAAAGCAGAGATCCCTCCTGGGAAGTGACACCTTTGTTAGGCTTCCATCTCAGCTGGTGCTACACAAAAGAAAAAAGCAGAAGGGACTGTAATAGCAAAATAGAGAGGCCCAACAGTCTGAGCAGAATGAACATTGTTAGATGGGCACTCTTGCCTTTAATAGGTTATCTTTTTCCATTAGAGGACTGTTTAAATTTTTAAGTGGTGCACAGGCTCATAAGGGCTTTTACTGCATGGGCTCTGATTTTCATGTGGGTTTTGAATGTGTGGGAAAAGCTGATGCATTAAGAACTGCTCATGAATCTCCTCTATTTCCAGTCTTCCCCTTGGGAACTATTGATGGTCATTTCATCTTTCTTACGTGACTTTTAAGATCCTCAAAAAAAAAAGAAACCCAACACAAAACGGAAATGGTTTTCTGGTGAGTTCCCAGGGGGAAATCTTACAAAGAAATACCAGAGCTGAAGCTGTGAAGTAGAACATAAATTCCAAACAGCTTAGGTTCAACTAAACCTACAATCAGAATTCTCAAAATTTATTTTGACATAAGTTTCAAATAAAGTTAAAGCTCTGGAAAGGAAAAAAAAAAGGCAGAAATAAATGATAAATTTTTTTTCTATTGCTTAAATAGTTGTGCTCATGTACAACATAGCTAGTAATAGGAGTAGCTTCCAGAGGGGAGGTGGGGAACTATATTAATGAATTATTGGTCTGACCAAAGGTCATTTTTCTTCTATCACATGGACTTCAAATCATTCAGTGTGTCTCCCTTGTTTTTTTTTCTAATTGGAATGCTGCATAAACCAAGAAGTCTTTTCCCTGGTGTTTTGCAGAAAAAGTAATTTCTAATTTGCCTTAAAACTTGTTATAGGTATGGAAAGCAGCTCAGTTGTATAGAGAAAATGCTCCTCACTTTGAAGATCTTGTTTCAAGGGCCAGTGGAGGAAAGCCCTGAAATTAAATATATTTCAGAGAACAAGAGGGGGAAGAACACACACCCGAGAAAGAAAGGTAAGCATCTTGTCTATTGGAGAAATTGCCTTGAACTAAGTGAAATTATTTCCCCAGAGATAATTTGATCTTAGGAGTCAAATTGTCACTAAACAAAAAGTCAAATCAAGAGCAGCAAATTGATTTTGCTTCCAGTGTCTTTCCTCCATTTTTTCCGTAATTAAAAAGGGAGGAAGGATGTGATAAATCCTGCTATTTTTTTCCTCACTGTTGTACTTGTCCCTGAAGAACCTCTTCACTCTATCCATTTTATTGGTGGGGGGTGGAAAGAAAGTCCCTAGGTTAAATTTTCAGAGATGAACACCCACATTCAGTTAAATTGGAAAAGCAATGGTTTTACAGATAATGAACATCCTCTGCCTATCATTAGGGAAAGTTGTATGCCCAGTGTCTACAAGAAAAGGATCACATACGTAAATGTGAGGTGTAAGCACCCAGGTCTGTGGTTTTGGACTGAGTATTCTAGCCAAGCACACAGAGAAACACATGGTGGGGAGGGGAAATGAAAAGTAATAAAAAAAATATAAAAAATAAAGAGTTCAAGTTGTTCTTTTTGACAAATGCTTGTGTGTCTTTTGTGATCATCTGTTTCCTCTCCCAGTATGTGCACACATAGAGACTACATGTTTTTTCCTGCTTTTCAGTCTTGCACAACTTTCCTTCACTGCTCCTAGGCACTCCAAGCACTTTGTGCAATACTTCCCTTTTGGCTTCTCATTTTCCCATATCTGACGTTAGCATTTCTCACCCAGTTCCTTTTCTCTGTTGTTCATTTGCAAAATGAACTTTTTTTTCCACCCTGAGTTATTTTTTTTTTCCTGGAGAATGGATGATGGTGCACCAAACACATCCAAGTGGTGCTTGCATGTTTGGAGGCACAAAAAGCAAGGTACCAGCTCTAGGGGAAAGCTCAGGGTTTTTGTTGTGTAATTTATGTTTAATGCTGCAGCAGATCCTGTTTTTTTTTGTTTCTGGCTCTTCAAAGATGTAACTTCTGTGACATGTTTTACAGCTCCTCTTGTGCGTGAGAGTAAAGGACATTTTGACTCACTTGAGATCTCTAGAAATGTTAAAAAAAGAAAGGGAAGAAAATAGTACAAGAAAAGACACTCATGGAACTGCTGAGGTGATATAACCAGGTGTCTTTTCATGTGTCTCATCAAACTGAAACAACCTAATTCTGTGAAGGATTAAAGCTGTAATGTCTCCATGCCATGTTTTGTGTTCTGGGCTTTTCTCATAGGTTAGCATTTAAGCTCAAATGAACTTGGAGGCTTAATGAAAGCAGAGGCAGCAACTATTTGCACTTGAAATGGTAGTCTGAGCCTTTTCCTTGGTGGAGGGATGTTTTTCTTATTTTCAGGCACAAGGAAATCCCTTCAGTCAATCAACAGGCTCCTGAAAGCACCTGGGAAATGGGATGTTTGATTTGGGTTCACTGAGGCCTCCCTTGCTTTCTCTGGGTGGGAGTAAGTAGAACCTGCTGTTACTCCTGGTATTAAATAGGGTGGATTTTGAATTTTGTGGGAGCAAGGAACAGCCTGGAGAGAATAGAAGAGTTACACAGAAAATTAGTGGATGACTAGAGATGTAGAGAACACCATGAGGAGTCTGAGCAAGTCTCCATAATGAGAGACAGTTGGTTACCTCCTGCTCCATATGTTAGATGTTCACATAGGAAACTGCTGGAATTGAAATCCTGTCTACCTACAAGTGCATAGAAAAGACCCTTTGTTCATTCCTTGTTTGTGGCCCTTGTAGAAGCAACTTGTAAAAAGTGTTAGTGAGTTCTAAATGTAATGTACTCACATGTCTGCTGTGGAAAGGATTGGCTCCTGAAACTGGCTTTTAAAGGTCTGTCTCCTTGTGATCTGACCTTCCTAGTTATTTGCAAGCACAGTTTGACATTTGGATAATTAAGCACATCATTTAGGACTGAAAAGGGAGAGCTTTTTTTTTTTTCCACTGGGATCTGACCCAAGATTTGGATAGGTCACACTAAAAGGATTCCTTATATCTCTTTTCTGACTGCAATAAACTCACCCTGTATAAAGTTATAAAACTTATATTTATGTAAGTCTTGCCTCAGATATAGCACGTATGGACAATCTCTACTGAAGTGAGTTGATATTGTTGTAGTTAGCGTGCTCAGGATAGTCTCACAGGGGTCCCTGCTATTCTTTCTTCTCCATAAAGAAAATACTTGTATTAAATATTTATGTGGGCGGAATTATTTTCTTTGTGGTTGGCACTGTGGTTACAGTACAGCAAGGTAACCCATGCAGTTCCTGTGAAAACACTGATCTATCTAACAGACACAACATCCTCAGGGCTGAATAATATGGATAGTCCGAATCCGAAATTGCCTGGCAGGCGTTATTTTATTGGTCATGGCATGACCACACAGCTTGGATGGGGTGGGATCATTTGAGGATGGAATGGGAACACAACAGCACAAGCAAACCATCATCTCTTTGCCATAATAAGTAAGGTTTCTGAAGACAAGTTTCCACTTACAGGAAGCCACCTTTTTTTTTTTTTCATTTCGTGTTTTCACATTTTCTGTAAGTTCAACAAGTGTACATACATGAAGACAAAATCAGCTCCTGCTGTTCCATTATGGAAACAGAGAAAACTTTCATGAATGATGTGCTGCCTTGTACCCAACTCCCACAAAAGCAGTGGCCGTGTATGCACTTAATATTTTGTGCTGGCCCAGTGGTCAGTAATTCCTGTGTGTGCTTGGCTGTGAGTGATATGGGCAGGACTTTTTTTTTCTGAGCAATCTAGGTGGGAGCAAGGGGCTGGTAGCTCTTGTCCTGCTGGAGCTGGATGAAGCATGTTTAAAAAGCATGTCTACATTACACTTGTCCAGAAAAAGCTTTCTTGCTTACGGCTGGTTTTTTTTGTTGAACCCTCTTCATGTTAGTTTAGATACAGTTGTACTGCTTGCCCATTTTAAAGATTCATTTCTGTTGGGGAAGAAAGGGGTGAGCAACTGGAGGTTGGTCCTAAGCTGGACCTTTGGAACTAAAACCCATAAAGCTTTGAAAAAAGTCTCAGTCCCATGTTGAGCTACAGAGCTGAGCCATGGGTGATGGGCAGCTCTAACGCTGGCTGCAGGATAGATGCACAAAACCAGATGTGCTGTAGCTAATGCTTAACACAGAGGCCTCTTAGACCATCTCTATAAGGTGCTCCAATTTGCTTATGAGAGGCAACTCAGAACTAGTTCTTGCATTGGAAATGCAATGGAGCTTGTAGTAACAGAATTTGCTTGGGCATGACCTTGTGCTTTTTAGAGCTATTTTCCAAACCTCGTATCTGTCAAGTAAAAGATGTGGATATACTTGAACACCCAGACAGTTCACTCTGTGCCCACAGCTCAGCAACATGTTTCTCTCACCGTTTTAAATACAGTAGCTCTGTTTTTTCTGATAACCTCCAAACTTCCTGCAAAGGAAGATTTCTTGGTTTTCTTCAGATGGTATAAATAGCCTCATAATGTCCAATGTTCTGTTTTGTGATAAAGCTTTAGGTTGCTGTCTTTTGGCATGTTCTAGTGGTGCAACCAGTTCCCCTTTCTGTGTGTTACAGTGAGGAACCAGTCTTGTAACATTTATGAGCACAGTTTCTGCTTTCTCACTAGGATCAATTCAAGTGAAGGAAAAATGGCTTAGGAGTATGAGGTGTTCTGTGCCACTCTAGAGGCAGAAAAATTCCTGCCTTTCATAAGTGATATTTTGGACAGCTGAATCAAAGTCTCCTCTTTCTTGACCTGTCAGTGTAGAAGGGTTAAAATGGAAATAGAGAGTCATGAGAATGAACTTCTTGGCAGTACCCATTAAAGCTACAGCCTGGCCTTGTTGCTGCTCTGTGCTTTGCTTTATGGGATCTGAGCCTTTCCTGACCTACCAAACAAAGATGACCAGGTCAAATGAAGATCAGGCTACAGCTCTTCAAAGGGCCATTTATTTTGCAGGGACATTGAATTGGTCTGGAAAGAGCAAATTGGTCTGGAAAGAGCTCAATAGTTTCTCTTTTCTTAATACTTTTTTTCACTTGCTTTTCTCATCATCCAAAAAATATGCAACCAGTCTGGAGAGAACACAGTAGTTTCTCTTTTTTTTCCAATATTTTTTTCACTTCCTGGTTTTCTCATCACCAAAAAATCATGCAACCAGGTAAATGGTATTGAATGGCTTTTTAGCCTCTAGAACTGAAAATACTGTCTGTAATTGATGTTTTGTTTTACGACAACAGGAAATTACTTGTCACTATCCATTAACAACCACTTTGCTAGCTGTTTGCCATCTTAAGAAAAATAAATGGTGAAGCCCACCATCAACAGTCTGCTGTTTTATCCCCCCATCAAGCTGATAGTGAACTAACTGCACAAAATGCCATTTTTATTATCTGTGCACATTATTTTTTCCCATCCTCATTAAAACCTTCCAGAATAAAAAAACCCCCAAACCCACATAATAAAAAAAGAGCTAAATCCACAATGATATCATTCTGTCTTGGGAGTGGGGAGGCTCTTGCTCCTAATGGTGGTGTCCTGGTTCAGCAGGTGGGACCAGTTTATCACTGTGTAGGTGTGGCCAAAGCTGTGTATTCTACTCCCTCTATTCATTTCCCACGAACTGTTAACAATGGACCATTTGCAGCAGCTGCCCAGGGCACACCCAACTCCTCTGGGTGTGAGCTGGGTGTGAAAGACACCTGTGAGATAAGAGCTGTGATAACTCCCCTCCAGGAAGTCATCAGCACCTCCACACCCAGCCTGAGGGGGCGTGTCTGCTAATGGGCCATCAGTGATTCCAAAATATCCCCTGACTCACAGAGTGAGATCACCCATTGTGTAAGTCTCTGTCCCGGGCATTCCCACCTGGACCTGAGGGTACATAATCTTGGGATTTGAAGACCTCTGTGGCCACTTGTCAGATCCAGAGGAAGACCAGAACCTTGGCTGGACTGCAACCACCACTCTTGACCAGACTGTGACTGTCGTCTGTACCAAAAGGTTTTTCCTTTCCTTTTATTTTAGACTCATGGGAACCACATGGGGCTCAGCACAGGGGCTAACGAACACCATTCTGTTTGTGCCCCTGGGTGCTGGGTTATACTACTGGGTTTTGGGGGTTAAAACCAATTTCCCTTTGTGTCATTGTATTTATTTTAATATTTTTATTAAATTTTAACTTTGATTTATGATCTCTCCTGAGCTGGGTTCATTTCTCCTGCTGGTTTACCTTTAAACCAGCACAGGTGGTCAAGTCAGAGCTGGACTATCTTCAGGGCAAAGGTAGAAATAACTTCACTGGAACATCAGTAGGTGCAGGATGGGCTAATCATTCCACTTTGTATGGGAAAAAGGGTTGGAGAAGACAGGGAGACCAAGACACTGACCTGGGATTGTAAACTGAGCACAAAGGCAGCACAGCAGCAATCTCATTCCCGCCTAACAGGCATGTCTGGCTGCAACAGCTATGTAAATAATTTAACCGACAGATTTATGGGCTTCTCTCTCACTGTGTTGTCTTAGATTGCATTTAGTCACACTTACCAGGATAATTGGCCTGAATTCATGTGTTAATGGCATGTTAATGTGTAAGAGTGGAGCTGACATCGTCAGGTCACTCATTAAAAAAGGAAAAATGTCTCTTCTCTCAAAACAAAATGTGAAAGACTATTTTTCTCTCTCCCTTTTTTTTTTTTTTTTAATTCTATATTTTGGGCAAGTTTTCAAAAGACACAACAGAATCTCTCTCTACAGGTTGAATTGGCATCTGTTTGAATTCAAGGCTATTTGACTGTAAAAGCTCATTGTTTTGCACATTCTCACAGTAATCAAACCAATGTGTCAGAATTGATACTTATATTCTACACAGAAAAGGATATGGCAATTGTTATGTGAGGGGGAAAATGGGGTCATTGCTTGCAGATAACCTATTTATTTCTAAAAATTGGGAAAATTTCCTTTTTGTTTATTTGCTGCTCTGAATAATTGAAGTTTTTCTGTTTCCCACAGCCATTTTCTGACATGCAAATAGCAATTTATTTTTATGTGGGATAAATTCTTCCTGTGTGCTTTCCACTCTGTGAAATGTGGTTGAGGGAAATATGCCTTTTTCCATGAAAATTCTAATGACTGAATTAAAGCATGACTCAAGTGGGCACTGTTCTAAGCAATAATATCAAAGTTGTCACAATTGTGTGTGGGCTTTAATGTTCCTGAATGGTACTGGCGTGTAGTCTGCAGATCCATGAGTCAAGGCAACTGTTAAAATCTTTCCAAACCTTACGTCGGGCTCAAATGACTTATTTTGAAGTGTTAATAGAGTCATTTGGAGACATAGCAGAGAACTGACTGCAAAACAGGGCCAGCTGGGAGCACAGGTGATGTGGGCTGTTGCTTTGGGCAGCAGCAGCCTGCCAAGGGCACAGTAAAATGGTCATGTCTTCATTGCTTGCTCTGCCTCTGCCAGTGCCCGGGGAAATCAGGTTTGCTGCTGCTGCCAGGGTAGGGATGAGGGTGTATGAGGTTTGGGGCCACCAGCTTTCAGTGGTCACTGTTCTGCCCAGTGATTAACCTTCTAGCATCAGAGCTGCCTGAGATGGTCTGCATGGCATCGTGGTCTAAGTGAATGCTTTTTCCTGGTGAGCTGAGGAGGTTTTTCCAAATTCTGCAAGATTTGTAGCTTGTGTGAGCATGGGTAGAGTCTCTGCGGTAGAGTCTGTGGTTCAGTCTGACTAGAGGTCATAGCCCTCCCATCTATCTCTGTCCTCTCAGCTGGATTTTGATGGGGTGACTGGTATTCCCATGGATGGGATGTTGTGATGGAATTTGGAGCTCTGATAGCTCTGCAGTGCTTGTGTGGTGGTTATATTTTCCAACACAGGGTGTTGTTTGAACATTTTATTGTACATTTCAATGTAAAACTAAAGTAAATTTTATTATGGTACATAGAATTTGTCATGTGAGAAAACATGAGCCTGATGTTCTGGAGTCAGTGTTGCTTGTGGCTGACAGGTTCCTTATTGCTTTGATCCTCTCTGTCCATGCTGATAAATCTTGATAGTTAACTATTTGATTCCCATTTAAAGAATGGTTGTGTCTTCCAGGATCTTCCACAATGCTGGAACTGTGCAGCAAACTAGATTTAGAGAAACCTCTGGAGACAGAAACCTCTGCATAGCATAAACAGCAAGTTGAGTGGCTTTCTAAAGGATGTGTTCAACTTTCACCATCTCATTTCATGACTTCTTTCTTCATTAAGTACTCTTACTGAAACAGAAATAATGTCTCAGCAGTGTACTCAAAGCCTGAAGCAGAGAACTAAACAGAACTGGGAAGAAAATGTTATGTTCCAAACTGGAAAGGTGTCATTTTCCAGTAATACTTGCTCAGTGCCTGCACAGGCTCTTCAGGCAGTTGTATTAGAAACAGTTGTGGATACTGCAGTATTGATTGGTTTCAGGAACAGAATGGAAAGTATTTCTTTTGAGAGTTTGAAAGCCAGAAATTATTTTGCAGTTGGCCATAGGATGGATATCACTACTTCTGAAAGCAGTAGCACAGGGCAGTGTGACTGGCTTGGAACAAACGTCCCAAGCAATGCTTGTTTAGGTGGAGGTTTTTGTAAGCACTTCATCCCCTTTTCTTACACTACTATTGAAGTATTTGTGTGGGGGAATGTGTTGACCATTTTTAACCTGGATTCCACTAATTAATGTTGTAACAGCCATCTAACACTGCCAGAAAGTGGTGACAGAGTACCAGAGACTGACAAATATAGGGTTAGAAGGGAATTCCTTCTAATAGCTGTAAAAGGTAAAGGTTTCTCCTTTGTTGTTCTAAAAGACAGCATTCAAGCCAGCATTGACTTTAACCATATTATGCATCTGTTTTTACAGATATTTCTGTAAATTCAGCAAATCGCTGGTTTATTGTGGCTGACCACGTGAGCTCTCATCAGTCACCTGAGCTGTGGCTGCTGAACATGTCATCTTGTAACCAATCCCAGCTGCTAAGGAAAACAGGGTAAACTGCTCCCTGATTGTCCTCTGTGTGATAGCCTGTGTATGTGGTATAACTTCAGATAAGGAAAAAATCCAGGTCACTGGAGTTCTGTTGTTGTTTGTGGTGAGATTTCAGATGTAACTGTTTCAAGTTATTTGTATTTAAGCACCCAAAGTAAGACCTTGTTCAGTTTTCAACTGAAATAAAACTCCCTACTTTTGTGTATTATTGAGCAAGTACCATGGGGGGGGGGGGGGGGGGCAGAAGAGAAACAAAAGCTTTGGAAAACATTTATATGTACAAAAACTAAAAATTGGAAGGAATGTTTATGGGATTT
>JAWWEV010000083.1:64315549-64333378 GCA_035583235.1 Hafferia zeledoni
CCCCAGAAGAGACAGAAAAGCTGTGGAAAACATGTCTATGTAGAATAACTAAAACTTGGAAGGAATGTTTCTGGGCTTTCCAACTGCATGATCACCTCTTAGTCCAGAACAAATGCAGTATCTCCCATTGAGACTATGTGAAATGCATATCCATTTACTTGTACTTCAGTAGTGACTGAGCCAGTATATATTTTCAGCTATGAATATTTTGGGTTTTTACATAGATAGGAGCATATCTGATCTCTTCAGCATCTGTGATTATAGTATAAGAGGTGGGGTGATACTTATTTTTAAATGTGCAGTTGTTTTATGGTAGAGAGCATCTGGCTCCTCAGGCAGGGGGATGCCTGCTTTGAAAAAGTCTGTATACCTCTCATGGATGCACCCTTTGGAGTGCTGCAGATTTAAAAATAAAATCATGTAAAAGTAGAATTTATTAGCTTGGAAAAGACCTCTAAGATCATTCAGTCTGACTGTTAGCCCAGCAGTGATGTCCTCATCACTAAACCATGTCCCCAAGTGCCACATACACATGTGTTTTGAATACTTCTAGGGGTGGTGTTGCCACCACTTCCCTGGCCAGGTTGTTCCAGTGTCTGACCACCTTTCCAATGAAAAAAATTTTCCTAATGTCCCATCTAAGCCTCCCCTACCATGAATTGAGGCCATTTCCTCTCCTCTCCTCACTTGTTACCTGGGAGAAGAGGCCAAGCCCCACTTCTCCACAGTTTCCTTTCAGGTAATTGTAGAGAGTAATAAGGTTTCCCCTGAGCCTCCTTTTTCCCAGACTAAACAACCACAACTCCCTCAGTCTCTTTTCATCAGACTTGTGCTCAAGATTCTTCACCAACTTTGTTGCCCATCTCTGGACTCACTCCAGCATCTCAGTGTCGTGTGGGCCTCAATTTTTTGTAGAGAAGGGCTCAAAACTGAACACAGGTCTTGAGGTGCAGCCTCACCAGAGCCAACTACAGTAGGAGATCATTTCCCTGGTCCTGCTGGCCACACTATTCCTGGTACAGGTCAGGATGCCAATGGCCTTCTTGGCCACCTGGGCACACTGCTGGCTCATGTTCAGCTAGCTGTGAACCAGCACTCCCATTGGACAGCTTTCCAGCTGCTATTCCCAAACCTGTGGCATTGCATGAAATTGCTGTGACCCAAAGGCAGGAATCAGAATTTCACGTTGTTTAATGTCATACAACTGACCTTGGCCATTCCACCCATTGAACTTGACTGATCTTGGGAGTGAACTGGAGGACTGTAGCATAAAAGAAGCTTCAGTATGTGATGATGAACTCTAGGTCAAAGTGCTTCTTAAAAGGAAAATCAAGTGACTTTCAAAATATATATTCCTGCCAATTAAGTTACGATGTAATGCCTTACTGCAGAGAAGGATACTCTCAGTAATTCTGAGGCAGTTGTCGCTGTTATCTAAGCACTGGTACTGTCACTGCATTGTCTTATGGCAGCAGGAACAAACCACTAAATTATGAATATTTAATAAAAAGGTTGACGTATATCTACAGTGAATCATTTGCTACAGAATTGTAAATAAAACAGTATTTTTAATTCATTGCCTAGAGCTGTTTAACTATACCATGTATGAGTTAGGTCCACAGGGGAGAAAAGCTTAGGTTAGACTAAGCCTGGCTGAAAATTTACTAACATATAAATATATTTTTTTATCTGATGGCAGTATGGGTTGTCTGGATCAGTTTTCCATATAGGTATGTGTATGTGCTTGTATGTCTGCACCAAAAGCTAAATATTTAGATATGCCTGATTTAAACTCAGCCATCCAAACCCCTGATTTGGCTCCCAGTCCTTTTCCTCTACTCTGTTTGTAGGTTTGCATGAAACCAGTCTTCAAGTGGGTGGTTACACTGTGTTTTCTGACTTTGGACTTCTCACCTCAGTCAGGATGGATTGTGCTTTTTCGTTTCCTTTTATTCTCCCTCACATTATTTTGTACACATCCTCTGAACCCTGCCCTGAGCACAGGCCTTCCTCAGGGACTGCAAATGCTCTGATCACAGTTTGTAAGCTGTTCATGAACAGAAGTGGACTTCTGCCCACAGCTAGTACTCCAGTGATGTGAGGTGGTCTTAGCCCCACCTTGTACATGAGTCTCTTAGATGAAGGTGTTAAAGCTGTTACTGCCTGATGTGCCCACTAATTTTTTATTCTGTATCTGGGATATGGGGGATCAAGGTACTTACAATTTTTTTTTTCTTCCGGTATTCACATTTAAAGCACAGTTCACCCTGACCTTCAATGGGAGGTAGAAATTCTTATGCATTATCCATGTACCAAATGTCCCAAAATGGGCACCTGGAAAATGAAACACAAGTACATTGAGCATGCTGGATTAGAAAGACTTTGGGGCAACTTTGTGATATAGGAAAGCTGTGCCCAAGGAAGGTGTGTTTTCCAGGGTGGCACAGAATTGCCACTGCTACAAACCTACCCTTTCAAGGACATTTGGGAAACTGCTCAATCTCTTTGTCCAGCTCACTGTTGGAATCACAGCTTATCTCTGAGTCAGGTGTTTTGGCAGTACCCCTCTTCAGTGTTGACCATGTGGGCACTTTTTACCATCAGCCCCTCTCCCCACTACTCAGTTTGAGGGCAGAGACCTCTGGGCCTGAACAAGAGAAGTTTCTCTGCAAAACCTAAAGTGTTTCCATATCTTCCCTGTGGATTCCTTTCACAGCCCCAGATGCTCCCATACACAGGACTTGGCACACAAGTAGTTTTCCCTTTCTTCTGCCACACGCTCCTAATGACCTTGCAGGAGGGAATTTAGAGAAAGGAGAGGGTCTCTTGCTCTATCCTATGAAGCTTTCCAGGTCCTGTGTGGGTATGCAGGAAAGCAGTCTATGATATCTTTCATTTGAAGGGCTACCTTATCGCCTGGTTTATCGTGAAAGGGAAGCACCACACATTTCCCAGCTTTTGTGATTGTGAGCCCTATCAGGCCAGAGTCCACTGTCACATGCCCCTTTCGTGTTTAAAGCTGGACTTATCCTGTATACTGAAGGAGTCTGGAAACCTTGGGAAAACACTATATAACTAAACATTGGATCCTAGAGTATACAATCCATGGGGAAAGAGCTAGGGTTTGCAGGAGTATCTCCGGACTTTTGGAGGCTAGAATTTGCAACACTATTTCTTTGAACTGAGGGTTATGGACCATGCACTTGGCCTTTCTGAAGGAAAGGAACTAGCTTCTGCAGATTGCCTGAAAATGGGTTCTTTTGTTCAGTTCTTCACTCTCTGTGGTTATGTGATTTCTGAAGACTGACTTTATTCCTGAACTCAAGCACCTTCCTTGACAAGTAGCCACATAACTTCAAAGCAATGTGTTACAAAATAGTGCTAGTATGGAGATCAGTATCTGGCCAGACTGGCTGTTTTAAGTGCTGTAGAAAAATAGCAAGAAAATAAATGTATGTGAGACCAGAAGGCCATTTATCCTACTAGCAAATCTCATATGTGCTCACTCAAAGTTACTGTGACATACTCTGAGGACCCAGCCTAATGGCAGAAACATTAAACTTAGGCATTAAGGGAGTGAACTGTATAAGTTGGTTGGAAGGGTACTCAAGAGGTTTTATTATTTTTGCCTATGGTATTTATGGAGAAGCAGCTTCAGTTTTCTAGGAATACATCTTATTTTGTTTTCTTCTGAGATTTCTCTGTTATAGAATTGTTGGTTTAAGACTATGGAGAAGTAAGCATACAGTAAATTTCTCAGAAATGTTTCCATTCTGTTTTTCCAAATGTTGTAGGCATCTAAAATTCTCATGTTGTTCTGTGCAGGAGGAAAACAGAGCTGAAGATCAGTTTGGGGGTTTGGCAAGCACTACCTGTTCATGGGGCCAAAGTGAGTGAGGATAATTTGCTATCATAGCAGCCAGGGAACAGACACCTCCAGTTTGATAGGAGAAGAGAAACCAGAGGAGATTCGAAATCCTTTTAGCTTCTAACTTCAAAATAATTTAGCAGGTAGAGGAATTCTCTTAAGAAGGCCAAATCCTGCTTCTGTTTCATTAGAAAGGAGAACCCTTCTTTTCAGTGCCATAGATGAATACCTTAGTTGCTGGAACTAGTGGAAAGCCTATCTGGGATGGGATGAGATTTTCTGCTCCCACCCTGCTACCATGAAGTACACATGTTAAAAACTCTTTCCTTATTTTCCTCCTGCTAGGATTCACACTTTAAGTCTGATCCCAGACTGATTTAATTTTTTTGTGCCTGAATTTCAGTCTGTTTGAGCAGGGTCCATCCCAGTGCAATTACTTCCTCAAGCTGCTGACATGAGCCATTGTAGCGCAGTTCCTTGCAGGGCTGGCTGAGCCCCGAGGGGGTGGCAGTGAGGGAGTCAGCCAGAGCTGCCTTAGACAGCACTACCTTTGAGCTTCAGCTATCAGCCTGCCAGAGAAACAAAATGGAAATTATTCAGGAGCATGAACCAAAGGGAAGGTGCTCCCGGGTACTGGTGGAAGAGGCATCCCAGAGGCCTTTGGCAGAGATTTATAGATGTCAGCTATTGAGTTTCCTTGGTGAATGAGTCACCATGGCTGTGCTTAAATGTTTAAATGCCTTTTAAGCATTCACAACAGCATTTTTCCCTGTTCATGTGGCTACTTTCAAATACCAACTTAAGATACATCCAGGCAGGTTTTTGCAAATCTATATAAACTCTCTCTCCTCTGCTGGGTAGAAGCCAGGTTTGACCCAGCAGCCCCTTAGCCATGTTAGCACAGTCCAAAACTTGGTCTGATCTCTCTGGCAGAGTTTAAAAGATCAAGGTCAGTCTTCTAGTTGGTTTTCCATTGTAAGTGTGGGTTCTTGTGCAGATGGATCAAAATAGAGGCAGACTGAGCTTGCAGTTACTTGCAAAGTAAGGCTGACTTTTTCCTATGAATTTGCGGTATACGAAACAACAAACCTAAATAGCATGTTAGTTCCTGACTCCATTTTTTCATTGCTTCTCCAGTTCTGGGGGAGCTGCTACCTTGTCAAAATATGATGTGTGCAGGAGAAAATATCAAAATGAAAATCAAGCAACATATGGGCATTCTCATCATATTGGATTTTGTGGTAAAAGACAGGACTGTTCCCT
Source organism: Hafferia zeledoni (assembly GCA_035583235.1). Taxonomy (NCBI): domain Eukaryota; kingdom Metazoa; phylum Chordata; class Aves; order Passeriformes; family Thamnophilidae; genus Hafferia; species Hafferia zeledoni. The sequence continues at coordinate 64,320,681 of JAWWEV010000083.1, forward strand.
GTTCCCATGCACTAGAGATCGTGGCATGGTATGAAACTTTATTTTGAACTTTCTCACTGCCAGTTTTGTTGTGTCAATGTTTGAGTGTTCTGCTGAGTTGGCACCACCGGATGCAGGTTGTTCCTTATCAAGTACTGTCAGGAAATGTTGCACCAGAAGGGAGGGCACAGGCACCCTGACTGCTGGGCACTTGCAGTAGGAGATAATTTCCTGAGTGGCATGAGACAGCACGGTTTGTATATCATGTAAAAAGCCCAGCTCTTGTGGCATTTTCCTCTGATTGCTAAGTCCACTGCAGAAGACTAAAAACATATGACACTTAAAAATAGGATATATCCTCAACCATTGCAAATGCCATCTGTTCTCAAAGAAACAACTGGTAGAAAAAAACCCTTGGGTTGAAACCTTGCATGAAGTTGCCATTTAAGATAAGCGGGGTTGGGTTTGTTATTTTTATTTTTTTGGAGGTGTGGAGAAAGGGCTGTTTGATGGCAACTGAAAGAAAACAGAAATGTGGAACTGGAGCATACGTGCTGCAGACATGTGGAGAAGTCATGTTCTGGAGACCTGTTAAACAGCAAACTCTGGGACCAAGTATCATAGTGACACTGGAAAATCCCCATACACTGTTTTAAATCAGCTTGTGCAGGTGACTGCAGTAAGGCATTTTCCCACCTCTAGAAGGTGGTTTCTATGGAAAATGCCTGCCTTACTAGTCATAAACAGGTAAGACCTAGTTTTCCAATTCGACCCAGTTCTCTGGTGAATGGTATGGCTTTCTCACCCATTCATACTCAGTCCAGGCTGGCAGTGAGGGATGGATCAGTATCTTAAGGAATACTACTTCAATCTTTGTCTGCTGCTCCCAAAGAATACCCAGAGCCATCACTTGTAGAAACATGAGCAAAGTCTTTGAGCTTTGGCCATTCCCAGCAGTCAGCACTGCTTCTTCTGACCCTGTTAGGCTGTGATTACACAACTGAAAGGAATTTTGCTTTCCCACAGTGGCAAGTTGCTGTCCCCCACGGAACTTCAGTAACTAGCCATGCCACCTGCCACAAGTCTGATGAAAAATCCTCAAAACCCACTAGTGGGCTTGGTAACTTGTGCTGTTTGGAATACCATTATGAGGAGTCAAGTGAGATACCTTTAGTGTATACCTGTGATTTTTTTTTTGGTCCTAGAACAGTCCAAAGGCAAACAGCCCATTACTGAGCTAAAGAGGCAAGTTGCTTCCTTTTCATGGGCTGACAGCTTCAGACCATCTGTGCGCCACATGCAGGTGCAGTAGCGTGTGAAATAAGCAGGCCACAGTGGCAATGCAAAGCCTGTGTCTTGGGAAACTTACATGGATTAGGGATCTGAAAGTGGGATGGCAGCATTTCAGTGTGCCTACCCCTGTTCTACACTTATGTGAAGAACAGCAGACTTGTACTCAAGGCATACGCCAAGAAACTGTGTGTGAGGTAAAGGGACCGAGCACTGCTTGGTGTTTGCTCAAAGTAGTCATGTTCCAAGGCAGTGTCCTAATCCTGTCAACCTCACTGTTTTTGTGAGTTCCAAGTGGGACAACGTGGTGAGGTAAGAAAAGGGCATTTTAATGAATAGGTTTGATAGTGATATTTCTGTCTCTTATCTTTTTTTACATCTCACAGCCCAGGAATAGCTGCAGTGATGTAACGCTGCTATTTAGAGTTGTTTTCAAAGCATGTTTTGAGTTTGGTGTCTGCAGCATTGAAAATTTTGCTTTGGAAATGAGTGCACCTAAGGTAAAGGCTGTGTGCGTGCATTTTCAGCCTCTGCCTGTCTGAATTTTTGTCTGCCATACTTCTGATTCTCTTATCTCCAGTCTGAACATCAGAAGATTTGAAGGGTACTAGCTTGTGCTCAGCTTTTGTGCCAAACAGATGAGAGATGGGACAAGTCTGCTAAAGCAATAACCTGCTTGGCAGTGTTTGGTCCTGGTAGACCTGAGATAAAGACCTTTTGGTAGTTGCCCCAGGGAATGAATAATTCTTTCGTGATGTGCTGCCACAGCACATTTCTGTGTTCTGGAGATGTGCCTTAACTGTGCAGGAGCAAAACCTGGTGGTGTTGCCCCACAGTGGGGCAAAAAACCGCTATGACCTTGAGGGTAAAACTCCATGGAAGCATAAGGAGTGATGTAGCTGGCATAGTTCACAGTGGGTGGGAGAGCAAGTCTCTGATTTCACAAGTGACAAGAAGACAAAAACCTCAGTTTTGCAAGAACTCTTTTTTTCCTGTTTTTTGGCCAGAAGTAGTTCCATACTGGAACAGTGTGACTAATTTACCAGCCCACAGAGAGGGGTAACACTGAGCCCTGTTTAAACCAAAGTATACTGTTATTGCAACACAGCTCATATTTCTAGGTTTGAGCCTTACATGTGGGTTAACTATTGTCAACATTTTAATGCTGTAGCAATATTTGAAAAATACTCTGCTTTTATCTACTACTTTTTCCATTCTTGGCAATGACAGTCTTGATCTCTCATGGCTGAAGTTCAAAATCTCTCTAAATTTAAAGTAAAATCCTTAGTACTCTGAAATGTTAGCCTTATTATTATTATTATTTTCCAGCTGTGAAGATCAATGCATTTTTAAAGCATCCTACTACTTTAATGTACAGCTAAAGTTGTCAAAAATGAGTATGCAGCAGTGCATATGTATCTACCATACATGTATCTGTAAGAGATCCAGATTGAAAGCTAAATTCTGTTTCCCCCTAAATCTGGTGGAATTTCATCCCTTCTCACAACTTTAGATCTAGCTGTGAAGTTTGTACCTTTGCTAATCTTTTTAACAGGTTAAATAAAAACTCTGGTTTTAGGCAATACTAAATTTTGGCCTAAAATGTGTGATTTGGCTCATAGTATATTCCCACCATGGGCTTCTATGTCTGTATCCTATCACGTTCTCTTCTGTGACTTCCAGCTCATGTTTGCCACTCTGCCTAATATTTAAACAAGTTCATTAGATAGGTCCATGTTTTAAAAATATAAACTGCATTTTTCAGGCTATGGACCAACATGTTAAAAACCATCTGTGATATCAATTGCTCAACTTATGCTCTCAGAAGAGCCTGCTTTACTTAAGGCAAATGCTCTGCACTTACAGAAAATAAAGATGGTCATTAAGTACCTCAATTCACTTTTGAATATTTCAGCTGAGATCTATCATTACAGCTTTTATTGTATCTAAGCCTGTGGGCTCTTTTGTAAATGTAGCAGGGTTAAGTGCTTCTGTCATTCATTCCAGTTTTTTGTGAGCCCAAATGTGGGAGTTAGGTAACTGGTTTCAAACATAACCTTGAAAACAGGTGATGAGAGTAGTGAGTGAAAACTAAATGAAATTTCACAGCCTGAGGCTTAGGCAAAATGTCCCTTTGGCTGTTCAGGTTAATGTCATTACCAGGGAAGGCTTCTTTTTCCTGAAGCATTTATTCCAGATGTGTTTCTTTAGCCTTCTGCTCTGTTTGGCTGACTGTTTGCAGTCTATCCTTGCTCTTTTGTACATAAATAAGTTGAATTATTAGGTATCAAATTAGTAATTACCTTCTGCTATCAAAATGGTGTCTAAAGAAGGTAAGAATATTTCTGAGAAAAAAACCCACCATATTTCTAGGTTGGATTTTGTAAGCCACACTGGTATGGCTAATGCTGAGTGTTGCCTAAAAATGTAGCTGTGTAAAATGCAGCAAAGCTGACATGAAAAAGAAAAGGGAAATGTGTGTTGAACAAAACTTCTTTGTTTACAAAGTCACCTTCTGCACTGCAGGAACACTTTAAAGAGGAACACTGAGGATGATAAACCTTAGTTGTAGAGCTCTTCTGAATTTTAGTCCTTTTAAACATATTTGATAATCAGTACCTTACACCATATGAGAACAGCAAAGGACTCCTCAAAACAGCAAGACCAAATACTGCCAACTTGAGGTAAAAAGTCTCTAAGACTTTCTCATTTCTTGCTGATTATGTGCTGTTTCTGCCCTTAGCCACTACAAGTGATGGGAACCTTGATTTTACCATTAAAGCAGATGGGCTTTTTGCAAGTCACTGGGGCTTTCTACTCTCTTATTTAGTTCAGAGAAAAAGAAGTAAAAACCTCCCTCTCTGCCTTGCCCCAGCCTGGGCTGTTGTCTTTTCAGGGTAATGCTTAGATGTACATCTTGGCTAATGAAACCGTACATTCAGGTATTCAGTTGTGTCCTTTTTCCCTGCCCAGAATTTGAGGACTCCAGACTTCTTCAAGGCTTCCTGCTTAGAGCAAAACCAATTGCAGGAGCAACAGAGGTAGAATAGTTTCAACCAGTCGATGGGCCATGTAGAAACCTAGTGTGGATCTCCTTCAGGTGTGCAGACCCATTGCAGAGCATCAGTGCTGTTGCTCGCAGTTCTGCATGGGTGCAGTTTTTGCATCCTGGAAGTCATGGACTCACAATACATGCCCCATACTTTTGCCTGGGAAAGATTTGCCCTCTGCCTAAGCTTCTGAGTGCATGGCTGTGAACAACCAGAATCACCTATTATGAATCTATTCTCTTATATTTCAACTGCTATAGTAAAAAATAATGATTCACCACTGGTCAGGAACCATGACTGACCTTAAAAAGCTGTTGACTAAGTTCTTATTTGTACATAGACTCTTTTTTTATGCATTTGTGTCATCAGTAACAGAAAAGGTCCTTTGCCCTTGCAAAAATGCTATGATGGGTTTTGACATACATAAGAATCAGGAGTCAAGTACCTCCAAGTGCTGAATGATTCATGAACATACATTTAGTTAAAGGACAGATGACCACAGCATTCCCTGTTTCTCTAATGAATTTTTTTTGACATTCAGAGAGTAAAATGCTGAATGAAGCAGGGTGTCTGAGGGCACACCTATATAAATAAGGGCTGACAGCCCCACCTTCTCTATCCATACACTGGGAGTTATATGAATTCTCCATTGCTCCAAGTCCAGCCAACACGGAGCATGGACAGCAAAATGTTTGAGTCTGTGACAGTCTCTGTAAGTCTGCCCTTCTGCTTTTTCTGGTTAACATCATGGCTTAGGTCTGTCATGCAAAACTACTGTCAGCCACTCAAAGTGACCCATTCTTCCAGTAAAGATCTTAGATGTCCAGAATGTATGTCTTTTGTCATTAGCTGTGGCTTCTTGCAATTCTGGAAATTCCCAGTATCTTCATGCAAGACTGTATCAACCATTGCAGTTTGGCTAAGACATTTTGAATTGTACTGTACAAACTGATGGTCATGCACACACTTGGCACTTCACTGAGCTTTGCTCAGCTACCTACTGCCACCAGTTGCTTCCTCAGGACTTAACAGGTTATCACCTTGGTCAAGAGAGACTCTAGGCTCACTCTGTACTTCTAGCTTTTCCTAGAAATACCTATTTTCATGTCTGAGTGCTTTGGGGTCACAATTCCCCAATTAGTTGTTAGCACCTTGTCATATGACACACCAGCATTTTTTGTCTCAGCTTGGTCCATTACTGATAGAATACAGAAATTAACACAGTAATGTAAAACATCAGTTAGCTCTGGGACTGCGATGGCACCCACATTTCATGTTTGTATGGTTGATTTGTATTTTTGTAGAAATATAAGTTGACAATTTTCCTGAAACTTACTTGTTATAGATCTTAATTGCTACATTTATTTCAGGGTTTTGTTGTTTAGGCTTGTTTTTTTTTTTATCATCTTAAAATTTCCTTTTTCATGTTGGGCTTGCAGCTCACCGCATGAGTATGTTGGCATCCATAATAAAATACTAAACCCCATTAAAACACCCTTCTTTTTAAAATAGTTGGGATTGTCTAATTCTGATGTTATGTTGGTGGATGAGTTACCAAGATAGCAGAGTTTCTTCAGAGCAAAGGTGTGCTGCTGTGCTTGGCTGATTAGCTCTCCCATTTTACGACTGTGTGGTCACAGATGAAATTAAGAAGCTAAAGTAAAATATCCCTCTGCACTTAGCAAGAGTTTGTGGCCAAGTTAATCAGCAGCATGGAGTTGCTGCATGACACACAGAAGGCACATCTTCTCGTTGTCAGCTTTCACAACACTGACACCGTAGAGGTACAGAATACTATCAGTGATAATTCTCTCAAATGCTTTGCCATTATCACACTAGTTGACCATGTAAAGGTGATCTGAATTGTGCTGCAATATTCTCCTTAGTGAGAGAAATGTCTGAACAGAAACACAAGCTCCTCTTGTATTAGCTGATGAAGTTGCCCAAGGTTTCTGTTACTTTACTAAACAGAAGAAAAAAGCATAGTCCTAGGACTCAACTCATATTTAGCTATGCTTAAGTAGCTATTTCTGTGTCTACTTTCAGTGTATGCCAGTAAAGCAGATTCTGGATTCAAATCTTACTTTATTTTTTTTCCTAGCTTCTTTTCCAAGAACCCCCTTTCTTTCCAGCCTGTAGTCCACACTCTCAGATGGTAATAATGATTCTAACATTTCTGGTTCAGAAATGGAGACATTAATATTCTTGCTGAGAACTCACAGCAGTCACTGTAAATTGCACAGGACTCTGGAAACAGAGCAGGAGGTGTTTCCTTCCTTGGACAGTTTGTTACAGGGTCTTCATCCCATAGTGTATTCCCCATATTTAACTTGCATGTTAAGTAATATCATTGTGACAAATAACAGTGTTGTGGAAGCTGCAGCACATCTCCTCCTGGATAAAGGGCTGGCTGGAGCACCTGTCTGTGACAGTGAGTTATCCCTCACGGTCTGTGGCTTATCCTCTGTGAGAGCAACAAGGTGTAAGCTCTGGGCTGAAATTTTCAAACTCCTCCTAGGGATTTGCCCCCTGGTTTTAACAAGATTTATGAGGATTAACTCTTCCCCAGCCTTGAAAAGATCTACTCTAATGTCTTTACTCAGAACAATCTCAAAGGTTTTGAAGTTTCTTTTGCTTTATCTGTCACCATTGTTTCGGGTGTGGGATGTAACCATTGGCAGCACAGTATTTTTTATAAATAATCATAGTATGAGATTAAATATTTACTGGACATTAATGAAGGACGGTGTTTGAACATCCTGGGTCAGTCTGAGGGGAGTATGTTTAGCTGGGCTGACTGCGGTACTGGGGGCCCTTCTAGAAGTTGTTTCAAATAACAGTGGTGAAGAGCAATGACTATTGCTAATCAGAACAAATTAAGACACATTTGCCTAATGAGGATATATTCAGCTGGAGCCAAGTCATTAAGTAGTGCTTAAATTCATATTACAGTCTAAAATTTTGGAAGTTTTCAAATAAGTGTTAAATGAAGATGTAAAACAACAAATATAATTTTAATAGTTTATTTTTTGTGCTATATTTTATATCTGTAAACAATTCTTTGGACTAAGGTTTTTAATAGCTTTTATTTCTTACAGCTGTTAAAATACAACAATCTACTGTTTATTAAGGTGCCTCAATTCAGAGAATTTGAGTGCATTGTTATTAGCAGGTAAAAATACAATTTTTTTCATGTATTCTAAGTTCAGGATTTCCCTCCACGGGCAGTTCTTCTGCACATCCTTGCAAAAACTGTGACACAGTTGTATGTCCTGATGTTATTCAGCTGGTGGAGCATCAGGTGCAGGAGGAGACATTCTCAGGTGCTGCTCTGTGCTCAGTGTGTGCTTCCAGCAACTCCACCCTTTTGCTAGCACAGCACTCCTCTCTGAGGTGGGTGGAAAGTACCTCAATACATACGGAAATAAAGCCAACCAGGCTGATGGGTTGGAGGGAAAAATCCCTCAGAGAAATGGAGAAGTTGGTGAAGCTGCTACAGGAATGGGGGAGTGGGACTTTCCTCTCTCTCTCTTCGTCTGAATGATGAAGTTGCTCAGCATTGGTTTGATTCCCATCTGAACATTGCTGTGAAAAGCTACATCTTCCTGACAATCAATCAGCTGTTTTCTGTAAACTTTGAGCCAGAGAGAAAACTAGCAATTGTGTGTGTACTGGAAGAGGTAAGAGAAGGGCTGATCGCTAATCTCAGTCTGTGTGATAAAATGAGATCAAAGACAGATTAGTGCAAAAATTCTGACATTGAACAGACCTGTCTGTCAAGTGTATTGGTCAGGATAAGTTTTGACCACAAATATTTTCTGACTGGCATTTTGGATCAGGTTCATTGGTTAATCAAGAATGAGAACTAGAAAACATTGTTTAGAAGATCATATATGTACTAAGAGGAAAGGGCCCTGAGTTTCTGTCACCTCATATCAACAGCTTTATTTTAAAGTCACATGAGTACAGCTCTGTGTTACCCTTAAACAAGAGTCTCATTTGGCTAATCTTCCTGAAGTAGATAGCCTTTATTTTGCCCTCGGAAGGTTTGGTTTTACAAAGAAGTTGGTGGTTTTGACAGATGGATAGACTTGTTACATCCCTACTTGTATGCCAGTGAAGGCTTGAAAGCAATTACACTTCTGATCTTTCACATGGTCCTGAGACAAGGGAAGATTTCCATCAAACATCTTCATAGCTCTCAGATCTGACATCAGTAGTGTCCCTTATTTTTTACCTGTGACATAGTGCTATAAAGCCATCCTTGCTTCAAGTGTAAAATTGATGCATGCTTTGCCGTCTGTCTCCCCAGCAGGGTAGGGCTGGGATTCCCTGTGGTCTGGAAGGGTGCAGGGTGATTTTCTCAGTCTTACAGCAATGTGGTGTCTCAGCTGGCAGAGCAACATGTTGCCACAGGGCAGCAAGCCAGGTCTGAGGATTTCCATGTACGCCTTCCTTCTCTGCCTGTGCATTCATCTGTGCATGCAGAGGAACTGTGCCCAGCTGCTGCACAGTGGGTGGATGTGGTGGCTCTCTGGGAGACCATGGAGCAAAGTGAGCAGGAACCTGGTCATGGCTCTGGCTCTATGCCAAAACGTCAAGCTTCTCAGAGCACCAGGATTTAGACCTGAGTTTAATAAATTAATAAGACTTGAGGAACAGCTCTACAGAAGGGGGCCTGGGGGTCCCGGTGGACAAGCAACTCAATGTGAGTGAGCAGTGTGCTGCTGTGGCAAAGAAAGCCAGTTCTGGGCTGCATCAACAAGGCATCACCAGCAGATGTTGGGCTGCATCAACAAGGGCATCGCCAGCAGAGACAGAGAAGTCATTATTCCTTTCTGTTCAGTGCTTGTCAGGCTGCACCTGGAATACTGTGTTATTTTTGGTCCCCACTATGAAGAACAGCTGTGAAAAGGCTGGAAGGGGTCCAGAGATGGGCCACAAAGATGACCAAAGGCCTGGGCAGCCTGACAAGTGAAGAAAGCCTGAGAGAACTGGGTTTGTTTAGCCTTAAGAAAAGAAGGCTCAGGGAGGCCTCATGACAATGTTCTGGTACTTCAAGTGTGTCTACAAAGATGATGGAGACTCCCATTTATAAGGTGTCACATGGAAAAGAGAAGGGGTAGAAATTACTCCTGGGAAGATTCTGATTGGACTGGAGAGCAAAATTTTTCAGTGAGATCAAACAGCCCTTGGAATAATCTCACAGGGAAGTGGTGCATTCCCCAGTGTTAAACATTTTTAGGATTCACCTGGAGAGGGTACTGGACTGTCTAGTCTAGACTGTGCTTTTGCCAAGAAAGGTTCAACCAGATGATCCTTGAGGTTCTATGATTCTATGGAAAACAGAATTTACTTTCAGCACTGCTATTTCAGCTATCCTGTGACAAATAGTGTCTGGTTTCCTGCATTACTTTGGTTTTTCCACCCTGTAGTCTCTCTGCTGTGCTGTGTTCTACTGATATCAAGAATGAGCAGGGCAGAGATCAGTCTCAGGTAGTTGTGTTTTAAATGCAACATGAAGAGAGGATTTTATCTGTTGAAATACCTTAACTGTTTCTTGGGAAAGCTCCTTGAAATCTGCGATTTTGCCTTGCTTAACACATGTAGGATGTAGCACTTAGCTTAAATGGAGACTCCTCTTTTTTGCTGACTGGAAACCTCCTTAAAACCTCAGCACACCCACACACTGAAGGTCGGGCTCATTTGATGTGTACCCAAGATCTCCCTGGGTGGTACAACACATTGCTGTCTCTGCATGGCTTTCCTTTTAATCTACTGTGCTGGAGTTTTCAGCAGTTAGACTATTACAGCATCTCAGAAACACTTTACACTGTTTTTGTGAGAAAAGAGGTGAATTTCAAGACAGGATGTACTGCCTGTCTTTCTAAACAAACATGTGAATCTGTAGCTTTTGTTGATTGATATGCTAGATGTATGGAGAGAGAGAGATTTTCCTTTATGAAACATACACCATCTTCTAATTCTCTGTTATACTAAGTCTGAATTATTCAAATTCCCATTTTGGTTATCCAGCCTCCTTTCCCAAAATGGCATAATGGTGAAATACAGTGGAGGCAAATTATTTTATAGCTGTCATAATGGAGGACATAATTAACACAGTAACAATGTGAGGATTTCTAGTTAGAGAAGTCAATACCCTCAGGGCTGAATTACCACCTCTTTTGATAATATGTTCAAAAAGTTGATGGAGGAACAGGAAATGCCTTTATTTGGGGGAATTTCTGGCTAATCATCTCTGCTGGAGGAGGATGACCTTAGCACCTGCTGTTTTAACTCACTTTCATGACTTGCTTCTCCATAGTGCTCTCTCTCTCTTGGTGTCTGTTTTGGCACTATTAGCAGAGGTAACTACGTTACAGAAGAGAGAAAAGGAACTTTGAAAGGGCATCAAGTCTTTAAGGAAAGTAAACCATGCAGAAAAAAGAGTTACAGAAGATGGAAATTAGCAGAATGGAACGAGGTGAATGATTGATTAATTTAGGAGTTTTTTGTTACAGGGTCCAGTAGCCTCTGACCACATCAGTTTGTCTTCCTTGGTCCTTCAAAACTCAGAATGAAGTTCAGCTAACAACTTAAAGACTTAAAAAGAGCCTAAAAAAATGAAGCCTAAATGGCAGAAGCCATACAAAGAGGGATTTCTGCCCTTCAGTATATCAGGATCTACTTCTTTTGCATCCAGATCTTCTTCAGGTCACACCACTCACAAACCCAGGTATCATTCTCAAAGGTGTCTAATTATAGGAGTCAGTGATGTGAATTTCCCCAGTCTGAAGCTTTCTTGAAACCTCAGGCCTATGCTGGACATTACAAGGTATTTGCTTTAACTTTTCACAAGAAACTCTTTGTATTGTCAGTCTTTAAGTCATATCTGTAATTATACTCATCATATATTTAAATACATTATTGCTGGATGAAAAAGTGTTTTTCATTCCAGTGCTACCCTTCAGTTCACTTGAAATAGTGATGCTTTTCATGGTGTCAAAGGAGAAACCAATATCCCTTATCCTCTTCAGATAAAGAACAGACTAAAGTACTCACGAGGGAGATTCATGGTAAAGTTCCTTTTCTGCTGTTCTCTTGTGTCTTGGATGAATTCTTTGAAAACTGCTCTAGAAGTCATGAAGTCTCACGTAAGAAACCTTGATAATGATTTTTTTCAAAATTGGCATTTTTCTGTGGCATAGTTTTTGTTGGCCAACTTGGTATATTCTAATGATAGAGTTATTCTCTTCTGAAGATCTTTTTGCTAATCTCTCATATGAATTTCCTGTGTAAAGAGTTTGTAACTGGAATGCAAGTTATAGTTCCAGGGGCTGAGAGATGCGAGGTTGGATTGCAGTGCCTTTGGAAGAACTTAGCAGCAAACGCCCTGTACCCATTACAAAGCATATCTTTGCAATCCTAACATTTACTCACCTCTGAAGCAAAACAACCATTAATGTCCTTCTTAAACTTTTGTTCCATCATGGCAGTGCATCTCTAAGTAATGGAAGGTCTGAGTGTATCTTCAAACAATATCATGCAGCATTGCCCCATGGAATAGCCATGATCCAATGGTGGTTGGTTTCTAGTTCTAGTCTCAAATCTTTTAAAGATCTTGGCATCATTGAAGATGAAGGTTATAAATCATTTTGAGAGGAGAAGATTTAAAGTAGAGTTATTTTCTCTAAGGAGAAAAATTTAAAAACACATTTATTGCTGTTCTTCTATTTTGAATCTGAAATGCCTGAGCACATCCCATTCAATTTCCTCTTCTTGTATGAAGTATTTATTATTTTTCCAGAAAGTTGTAGCAAGGTGAAAAAGCACCACTAAGTCAATTCTTAGTCTGACAGTAGCAGAATAGTCTGAAGTCCCAATGCTGACCACTGAAGTGCTTCTCCAAACATTCCTTTTGAACAGTGTTGTCTGTAATGGAAATGGCAATCATACTTGGAGGTCCACTTGAGCAAAAGATGTTTATGTAATAGGTCAAATTGGAGTTATCTTTCTCATATCTCTTATAAATGCATATTAGAGCAATAGCCACAGCATAAATTTATTATTGTGAGCTGTTCGTAAGAAACTCTGGATTATCCATGCAAATGGTGCTTGTTAAGGCCACCTTTGTAAGGCAGGGTCTGTGGTTGACCAAGTGATACTGTGTTAATGGAAACAGGTGTATTTAAAGAAGTTGCATCTCTTGGCCTTTTAGTGAAGAAAAACAGGCTTCAAAGATGAGGCAAAAATTTCATCCATCATAATGTGCAAGACTGCATTGCTTAATATCACAATGTTACAGCTGGAGAAAAATGACTGTGATGATTTGGTGAAATAAAAAATAAAAGCACCACCCAGGCTTTTACCAACCTCTTC
>JAWWEV010000083.1:64344356-64391608 GCA_035583235.1 Hafferia zeledoni
GCTGAGCCATACTATACTCTGTTCTCTATCAAAACAAATTTCATCTCAATCCAAATGTACTTGATTTATCTTTTTCTCTTTTTGTTTTCCCTTTTTTTTCATTGTGAAGAGTTGTATTTGAGATCCCCCAATGTTTTTGAATACTTGGAGGGAGTCAGCAGCCAACCTACTTGGGCATCCCAAGGCAGGGAATGTGACTTCAGTCGCCAGAAGTGCTTTGTTAAATGACAGACTTTGCTGTGGCGCCATAGCAGCCTAGAATTCTCTTGTCTTCATAATATAGGCCAAATTCTTCATTAGATGTTAGGCTAAAACTCTCCATTAGGTTACCTGTTGCAGCTTCTAGTATAATGCAGGCTTTTTTTTATATCTTTAACAAATCCAGTAACCCCTTGTTTGACAAAAGTTTGTATTTGGTCAGACTGGAATACAATTAGAAGCTCCTCTGTAACCAGGTTCAGTTTTCAGCACTCAATGAAAGTACTTAATTTTGTGAGAAGTTAGCATCTGAATCAAAGTATGTCACATTGCCAGTCCACTCAGTTCTTTAAGAGCTATAAATCCAATTCACAACAATAGCATAATTTTTTTTCCCAACTGTAGTTTAGAAAATGATGCAGAGGATACTATCTGTTAGCAGACCCTTGGAGACATAGCATTACAGGTACAATGACTCCAAACTGCATTAAAATACTGCAACCTTAAGGATGGAATATGTGAGGTTGTTTCACAGTGTGACTAATGCTTTGCCAGGAAAAACCTAATACCTCACACTGGAACAAACCCAATAGACAGGGGCACGTGTTTGCATTAAAACCTTACCCAGCAAATCACAGAGTATTTTCAAATAGAAATGGTGTGGTACCTAAGAAATGAACTGAGAGATTGTTTTCTTAGTGTTAACCAGGAAATGTGCTGGCAACATCAAGAGTCTTACAAAAGACTGTGAGGACTGTGTATTAATATACCTCATCAGATTGAAACTGAACTTCTTGAGGGACTGTGGCATGTGTTTTTTCAGCATAGATGGAAAAATACTTGATGAAATGATGCTTCTGAACAGCATTTAGCCTTTGCAATGGAGACTGGCTATGAAGCACATGAAGACCTTAGAAATTAAACAAGCTTTGCTGGCAGGAGGATGGCAGGAGAGTTGGACATGGGCTGGCTCCCACCATGCTCAGCTCCAAAGGACAAGTTTGTAGGAAGGCAGCCATGTATTGGTTGTCGTTCCTCTCTTGGGCAAGGAAAGCTCAGTCCTGACAGTAAATCTGCCAGAGGAAAAAATATTATTTTCCACTACCTCTTTCCTATCGCTAACACCTTCTCTGTAGTACATCGTTCTGTCACTGTGTTATCACATGCATCTATCTGGGGCTGTACAAGGGATATGCTGTACCAAAAGAGTGAAGAGAGGCTTGCTGTTCCCCCTAGCAGTTTACAGGACAGATGTACCACTAAGGAAAATTCTTTCTGAGGTCACATGACCAGATTTTGTTGCTGTTCATATATATTAAGAGAAATGCCATCGTATTCAGTACTGTCCCTTGGATGGTGTAGAGGCAATGGTGGGCAGGCAGACCCTTCATTTTATCTTAGGAGACAAAAGCAATTAAGTTATAGGATTTTAAAGGAGGAAACTGAAATCAGATGACTACTTCTGTTTTGTTCTATTTTAGAGGCAGACATTAAGGTTTCGAATCTCTTATATTTGGCCTTCAGATGCACTCAGGTTTACCTTAGTTAATTTTAGAAAACTAAAATATAAACCAAAATCATTTAAAACCAGCACCAACTTTCATCCTTTCCCAGTCAGTGTTTGTCAATAATACAGTATTATGATACATACTTCTGATTGTGTGTTACTGTTTCCCCTGTAAGGATCAGCAAACCACAGGGAGCAGCACTCCACTAAATATTTGGAGATATCTGCAAAATGCAGAAAGAGGTCCAGAGGGTTCCCTGGCATCCACATGCTTTTGATAACCCAGTACTCTTCTTCCTCTGTAGCTGAGAAATTTCTTCCTGAATCTTCTGCTCCTTCTCCCACTACTGGTCAACAAGCTACAAACCAATTGCCCCCTTCCATTTCACTCTGGTTGCTGAAACTCTGGCCACTCCACTCAGGTCAAGTGCTCTCCTCCTTCTCTCATGCCTGTACTCCTTTCTGGGGACAAACACTGGCACTTGAAGGGCTTCAGCTGCCTTCTACCATGGCTTGCTACATTGCACAGCCCAGCTCAAGAGTAAAAGAGTGCCACTGAAGTCCTGTCAGATGTTTTTGGCAAAGAAGTAAAAGGAAACACTCAGTTTGAGCGTAGGAGGTTTAAAGCTTCTCTGCTGGTCTCCAAAGTCTCTCCAGGGCCAGAGCAGTTGCGTGGGAGTCTTACATGGGGCTGGGTAGGATTGGGGTCTGCATCAAGTCACAGGAAAGAGTGGTGAGAGGATGGGGGGGTCCCAGCTCAAGACACACAGCTCTGTGGCTCACTTTGGGTGCATTATTTTCTGATGGAAGGTGAAATTTTCAGCCCCTCTCCGTTTCTTTTTACGGAATTGCTTTGCCCACTGCTAATTTAAATCTCAGGCATAAAAGAAATCTTTGTGTTCAAATAAAAAGCATAAAACTTCACTCTAGAGGCAATTAAAAATGAACAGACAAAATATTATAATATACTGAACAATATTCAGATGCTTTTTATCTTTTTCCAGAGAAATACATCTGCAGATCTGCATGCCATTGCAAAGATTAATCTAGGGGGATTTGATCCATCAAACAGAACAATATAGTGACTTTTCATCTTTACTGAAGTGTTGAGTGAATGGAAATAAGAAAAAAAAGTAAGAAAACAGCACAGAAGTTAGAAATTGTGGAGAATACATCAGGAAACTCTGGAACATTTTATGCTTAAAAAATATGCACATGTGGGTTGTGAACTGCTTCCTAAGTTTTATGGGACCTACCTCAAAAAGTCTGTCAGAAATGTCAGGAGGCCAAGGCTGACATTTGTTTAGACCAGACTCTGAGAATAGAGGAAACCCAACCAGAAGGTTGCCAGAAGACTTTTACAGATATAGTGGGCACAATGCAGAGCTCTGGTGCCATAGATATCATTCACATGTCTCCAGATACGGTTTAAATGTCTGAAGACTGCTTAAGGTTGGACATAGTAATGGCAAATTTTGTGCTGGAGAAAATGAAGCCTGTATCTCAGTAGTGTGACTAACTTGATAGAAATGCAATATTCTACCCAGATCAAACTTCTGTGAATCTGTCTGTTGGTGCAGAAATACAGAGCCTGTGACTGTGAAACTCCAGTGAGAGACACTGTGTTACCTCTCTCCTCACAGCACTGAATTTCCTAGTTTTATGTCACATACAACTAAAGGTACAATAGAAAGACAAAGATGATGATTCTCTCTCTGTCATCTTCAAGTTGTCTGTCTGGCCTAGGGATAGTTTCTCCAAGATATGCTTCCTTCTTTTCTTATGGCCAAACTACACTACAGAAAAAAGATTTATTAAAATAGAAATGGAAGAGAAGCTGGAGCAGGGAGCAGAGTGCCACTGTGAGGGGGTAATTTTCTCTTAAATTACTGCAATTAGGTTGTGTTGTGATTGTACTCTGTCATGGAAAAGTAGCCCTGAAGAGGACCCTAAGAGACCATTAAACCATCTTTCCTTCTGAAGGCAACTGCAACCGTATCATCATCATTGCTTACAGATGTGTGTCAAACTCGTCCTTAAAGGTACACAGAGATGGAGGCTTGAAGTTGGGATCTCAGAAATTATATACACTTTAACAAGCCATAGCGTTGAGCAGCTATGATTACTAGAATTTAGTCTGTATTCTAAGGATCTCAGAAAATTAGTCATTATTTTAAAATATCAGTGTGTAACTAAGTAGCCAAGCTGCAAAGCTCATTCAAAATTAAGCTCTGGGGATAGGTGTGATGGTAAATATCTGGGTTCTGCTGCCTCTTCTTGTGTGGTGTTTTTTATCTCTTTCTTTAAAAATTGAGCACTTTCTCTGTCTTTTATAATATGGATTTAACTAAAGCTAAGTAAACACCGTAATACTTTTTGGTAGTGAAGGGGGGATAGGGGGTGGTTTGGTTTTAGCTGAGAATTACCTTCTGCCTTCATTTCATATGGGGTGGAGGTGAGCTAGTGGTGTGGCAATGAAGTAACTAGTTAAGACTTTACAACTTCTTACCTGCCTTGCCTTTGGAGCCACTAAGTTCCCCTCTAGGCATTTGCAAAAACTGCTGCTGAAAATCAGTATTCAGTACTAGAGTTTATCTGTTTAAATATCTGGTTAACAGGTTTTGTCTTTTGTGCTTACTGTGGCCTTCTTTTAGCATCCTTTCTCTCTAAAATTGCTGAGGGATGTACGGTGAAAATCATCTGTGAACTGCAGTCTTGACTTCAGAATTAGGTCATGAGTTATTGTCTGAGAATTTGGTCCTTAAAACTAAACTGTCAGCAGGAATCATTGAAATTGCTAGGAAAATCCACTGTTAAAAAAAAAAAAAAAATCTTCTTATCAAGTTCTGTGGGGATTTTATTCCAAGTCCAGTATAGAAAAAGAGACTGCTACTTGCACTTCAGCAAGGCTGAGATTAGGACATAAATTAGTCTTGTTTTATAGCACAGGCTTAATTCTGTCACATACCTTCATCTCTCTCTGATGTTTCACTCCAGAGTCAAAGTAGTTAAGGCTACAGGGTTTTGAGCTGAGTGCATCCTTTACCAATTTGAATCCCTTTTCTGAAATGGGAAAAAGAGAAGTATATTGTGACTGAGATCTCAGCCTCAGCTTTGCATCCAAGCAAAACCCCAGTCCACGTGCCAGGCAGGAAGTGAATTGCAGAGTTTCAGAAATAGCACAGAAACCTACATTCTACTTGCAAATGCACCCTTAGCTTCTGCAGGGGCTGTAGCTCAGCCCCCTGCAACAAGAGCAACAATCCAGGTGTGGAATAACACATCAAAAGCTGTGTTGTGATATATATTCACAATAAGGCTGCCTTACTTCAGGTAGGAAATCTTCTAATTGCTTGGAGTATGTGGTGGAAGGTTGTCTTAATGCAAAGATTTTGCATGGAAATAAAGCTGAATGTGACAAAGTGGGACTTTGGAGATTCATCCTGGTCCTGTGAAGCTGTACTTAGGTCAGGCTTGGTGGCCACCAATGGGAAGTGAGCCAAAACTCAGCACCTTCAGCTGAGCATGGGAAACAGAACCTGGCATTTATGGCTAATGGACAGTGTCAAAGTAGTCCTAGACAGGCAGAGCTCCATCCAACAATCTGCTTGGCATTGATTTTGTTTCTCTTACAGTGGGACTGGATTTAAGCTACAGTGGGTCTGTGGTGTGAAGCTCTTAAAATGACCCAGAAAAAGGGTTCAGTTGACCCTGCATGCCCAGATCCCAGGACTTGTCCCTTCTTTTCTTTGCAGAATTCTTTCATTCCTATGGCATAGAGTGGGAAAGAATACACAGTGTCACTGTTCAGCCACTGTGTAGGACTGGGAGTGTCCCTAAAATATCATGTAAGGTGCAATCTAGCCACATGCATGTCATTTGTGTCTGATGTAATCAGTGGGAAGGCAGAGTCCAAGTGCCCTCACCAGGCTGGTGATGATGGGATAGTATTGGAGAGGGGTGGTAGGAAGCAGTTCCTAATTCTGCCAGTGAGGCACAGGTTGTACTTTTGCACCTCTGACATAATTTCCTGCATTAACAGGCTGCCGAATCTACCAGAATCTATCCAGGGAATGTTAAGATCATGGAGGATTGAATGGCTTTTTTGGAAGGCACAACTTGCAGAGGCAGTCCTAAAAATCTTTTTATTTCTAGAGAAGCAGTGAAAAATGAAAGACATAGGTATATTCATGTTGTGGTATTTTGTCATCATATTTAATGCAATTCATAGTAAATGTATGTGTGTGTAATGAAGTTTATATACATCTGTTTGTTAGTTTCTTATGACTCTAGAAGTTTTTCATATTAAAATTAAGAAAACATATTGTTCTATATCACCTATATTTGCAATCCCATTGTAAAAGAAAAGTTTTGTTACTGCATTTCAAGAACAAGTATCTGAATCTGGTTTATTCAGATATACTAAACACATTTAGTTGCTGTGATGGAAATTATATAATCTTTGGGGATGTCACTTTTTATTTGCCTGAATGGAAAATCAACAGGTTTTTCCCCACCTCAAAAATAATAATCTGGAAATTGTTTGAAATGCTAGAAAACACCCATAGGAGGTACAAAATGGAGAAACACAATAGTCAACTTTCCCAAATGATTAACCCTTGATTTTAAATGACAAACAAAATTCCGTCTGAAATGATAGTTTTCAGAAAACTACAACTAAATGAGAGGACAGCTTTCCATTGGCCCAGTTGAGTTTATTTCCATCTATACTGCATGGCATCCTGTTCCATGATTAATCCCATGGGATAACTCAATGTGAAACAGGTTATGGGAAAGTAGCCTAAGGAGAGCACTTTTGCAACTTTAAAAACACAGCCATTTCCAGGACAGTTGGGTTTGCTATTTGGAATGAAGGGAAGGAAACAAGGAGATGATGCTCAAGGGTTGGATCGCCCACCTCATCTCTTTGTGTGCTGTGGACTACTGCCATGCAAAGGCACAGCTCTAGGTTTGAGGGGGTGGTGCTACCACCCTTACTTTGGTAGAGCCCTGTAGGGATATGTCTACATTCCACACTAAAAATGGGGAATATCTGCCATTTTCATCCATAGGATAAGGTTTGCCCTTCTTTCCTCACTGTGTGTAACAGTTTTCTCTGCCAACAGCTTCATTGATCAAGGTATAAACGAAGGTAGGGAACTGACATTTGCTGTCCTCCCAGCACAGAGAGGAATGCTGGCTCTGCAACCTCTTGAATGAAGATAAAAAATGAAATTGCTTTGCTCCCCTTCTGCAAAGCAGTCGTTAACCTCACTAAGAGGGAAGGAGGAGCTTTTTTAAGCCCCATGCCTGGGGGATTACACATGCAACTACTCTTAATGTCAGCATTGATATTTCTGAATATGTACCCTCGTGAAAAAAACACAACTCAGGTGAGCAGAGGTTCTGACTGTGCATCTTTAGTCTAAGTGGACGAAGGAGAATGAGGGCTACAAAAGAAAGACTGAAAAGAGGCCTTTTTATGATAAAGGAATATCTAAGTGTTTACATTTGTAAAAGTGAATTTCAAGGAATAGTTTATGTATAATATTCAGTGTGAAAAATAAAAGGCTATTCACCAATGTTTTGGTATTGTGCCTTAATAAAATGCCACTTTCCAGAACCAGTCATGACTTTAAGCCAGATTATGGCTAAAAATATTAAGGGAAGGATCACCACAGCAACAATCACATTGCTCCCCTTCTGCAGAGGAAATGGAAAAACACTCAAACTTTGCCAGCCTGAATAAATTACCCAGATTATCAGAACTGTGAGGAAAGCCATATGTAAGCAACTCTATGTGTGTTATGTGTGTGCCTGTGAGTGTGCACAAATGTATTAACTGGGTTGCAGCCCATTAAATACTTAAGTCAAAGGGGACAACTCTGAAAATATGCTCAAGAGAAAAAAAATGACCATGCTTGTGCCTTAATTGGCCAGCAGATACCATGTGCAGGGTTAGTGCTCACTGCAGCACTAGGGGACTCCAGTCCACCTGCTGAGCTGGGCTCTCCTGCCTGTGGTGGTCTGGAGATGGGATGAAAGACATTGATGCTCTCTTGGTCTTGTCATTGTGCAGCTGAGAAATGTTTGCTTTGCTCACCCTGATTTGGGAACACAGACCCACTCTTACTCCAGTCTGGTGATTTTTTTGTATGTATTTGTTGTAGTTTGCCAAAGAAAATTGTCTTCTTGGCCAAGGAGGGAAGAACAGGGGTGGCAGTGTGGGGAACAGCAGCAGTGATGTCACTGCTTGATTTGAAGCACCTTGTGCAGGAGTCTGCACTGGAAACCTCGTCTTAACAGACTTCCCATACGTGAAGTGAAGACAGGTTGACTTCTTTAGAGGCGGCCCAAGGACATGACTTAGAATAGTGGGAACAATATCAAGCTCTTGAGTGAATTGATTAATGACATTAAAGACTCTAAACTCATGTTAGGGTAGCCCAAAAGCATGTGGCTTTTGAGGACCAGAAGATAAGACATGAAGTGCAAAGGCTGTGTGTCTCTTGTCATTAGGACAAACATTTGTTTAGCTGTTTGTTGTTCCAGTGATAAATCTTGGATTGTTGGCTGGCTAGTGGGCTGTTATTGTTTTCTGTCTTGGATTTCTAGCAAGGAAGGATCCTCAGTTTTTCTGGAATCACACATTTTAAATGGTGCTTCAATGCTCTATGTCTTTAGCCCTTTCTACTTTCCAGGTTCAAAGATCTTTTGTAGAGGTGGAAACTCCTTTTATGCGGGCCAGTGCAGGTTTGTGCTTGGCCCGATGATCTAAGTGATGCCAGTGATATCCTGGCCCCATTTGAAATATCTGCCAAATATTGGGTCCATTATATACCATAATGTTGATACAGACTGAATCCCAGTGATCAGTCAGCCATACTTGATGGTAATATGGCTGTAAAATGGTTAAGACAGTTCTGTCAAAGCATATAGGGCTCTCTCCTGATGTGCAGTACATGCTGTTCAGGACCCTCATGTACCAGTGGTAGAGAGATACATGAGCAAATAGGAGGTCTCAGTTTCATCAGGGCTGCAGAGCACCTCTGGCTGAAACCTGCTGCTGTTACCTCCAGCTTATAAAGAGCAGCTTATGGCAAAATTGGTTGCTCCACAGTGTTCTGCTTTTTGCTTTTTAAAGTGCAAATTTTAAAATTTGCTTGCCAACTCATTTGAAGAGCTCTGTGGGACCATCCACCTTACTCTCTTTTTTGTCCTTTGATATCTGCCACCTTGCTGTGCCCACTGTGGCCCCAAGGCTGGCAGCCTGTTGAACCACATAACTTGGTCACATGGCATGGATGGCTCACAGTGACAGTCTCCACTGCAGTGGGGCAAAGCTGACAGCAGCAGCTGGAGTTAATGAATCCTACATCACCCAGGATCAAGGACAGAAGTCCCAGAGCTCAGAGGGTTTTCCTGGAGTTCTGCTGCAATCTTGATGTTTGAGTGAATGGAGGAGATGAAAGCACATCTGGATGGGATAAGGAATACATAAACACTGGAATTAGAATACTTTGTTCAGTGCTTGCGCATTGGTTGGGGTTTGTAATTTTTTTACATCTCTTTTTAAGATTTTCTTGTTTTTCTGGGTAAGGAAAGATGAGTGGTGCATATGGTTAGATGCATGTCTACTATGATTCAGTTATTGTATGTGAGACCTTTAAAAATAAAGTGTTCCCTGGGCTGTAGTCTAGGAGGGATTGCTATGTATCAATGCAGGATGGCCCTTAGAATGAGTTACACTCTTGTTTGTCTCTCACATAGTTATTTCTCTCCTTGCTTGTTTGATTTAATTTGAAACAAAAGCTATTTTGGTTGTAGGCAATTTTGATTTGTCTTTCAGGAGATGGAACAGGACTAGATCTCTGGAAAACACCACTTAGAAAACACCACAAGAACAACATGTTGCTTCACCCACCATCCCATAGAAGTCAGGACTTGTCAGGATGTCTCCTCTGCACCACCTTGACTTACTTGTTAGGAGGACAGATTCTGAACTGGATGATAAAAGACACTGATTTTCTTTCCCCTTCAAAATCACTCTCTCCACACTTAAAGTCTGTATATTATAACCAGTCTAGAAGGCCAAAGTGATTCCTAGCTGCAAAACTCATATCTGTGTTCCTGATAATGAGATAATATGTAAGTCACCAATTTCTTTCCTCCAGAGCTATTGGATGAAAGGCTGAAGTATGAGGAGTGTATCTAAACCAGCTGTGGGTCAGATGCTTCTACTGTGTATGTATTTTTGTCACAGAATTGGCTTGCTTACATTATAGTTTGGGAATAAGAGACTCAGCAGCCTGTAAGCTGAACTTGGCCTCACAGAGTGCCTTTCTAGGGGGCTAGTTTATTCTGTTTGTTGCATCTTCCTGTCAAATGTGATGGAAAATCAATGATGAACAGGAGGTCCCTAATCTCCATGGATACTTGTCTCTGCATGGTGTCAAAATCTGAGTTGGCTGTTTATTTTCTCATATTTTACATATGACTAATTTACTTAGGAAGGCAGGGGAAAGAAGATTATTAGGGATTGAAGCAAAAAATGAGAGAAAGGAAATTTGGCAGTGGTTCTAAACTGGAGCTGCTGGGAGACTTCCAGAAGCCTGTCCCATACCTGCATCCCTCAAGCTTGTCAGCTCTCACGCTTTGTTCTGTGCTCAGAGTAGGGTCTCGAGGGAACACAACTGCTGCAGCTGCTCGTAGACTAAAAGGTGACCTTTGAGTAGCCAAGGAATGATGCATTATTTAGTGCATTCCTGGCTAAAATGGAAGTGAAATGTTTCCATGAGCAAAATGATTTGTTTGTCCTTTCACTTGGATGCATTCTTTTCTCATCACACAACAGTATGGAGGGCACACCACTCCTCA
The DNA here is from genome assembly GCA_035583235.1 of Hafferia zeledoni. Classification (NCBI taxonomy): domain Eukaryota; kingdom Metazoa; phylum Chordata; class Aves; order Passeriformes; family Thamnophilidae; genus Hafferia; species Hafferia zeledoni. Next base: position 64,354,939 of record JAWWEV010000083.1, read on the forward strand.
GGTTTTTTTGGGTAAAGCTTTTGATAAGACAGGTATTGCACTTTGAAAACACACCGACTGTTAACTAGAAAGACCCTACTAACTAAATGTAATAGACTTCAGTTTAGAGGTACTAAGTTTGCAAAAAACAACTTCTATTTAAATAATGTGTAGGAGTGTAAGCTTCCTGGTGAAGTGTATGTCTTTAGACTATCAGCTGATACTGGTAAATAACATAACCAGCTGTTATTTCAACATGAAGTGTTTTACTTCTTTGAATTAATCAAGAGTCTCTTGGAAGGTGCCATAGCAGGGCCTTCATTACAGGGGTGTTTAATGAGTAGAATATTTGTCATCTTCAGCAACTGCCTCCCAGTGATCTGTGATAGCCAGATACTTAGGCATTCTTTGTGTCTGTTGAGTGAAGGAGGGGAGGCAGATGGGACCAATTTTTCACATTGTCTAACATTAAATTTCCTGCATGGTCTTCCAGACAGAGATTCAAAGAGACTGGAACCTGCCTCTCCTGCTGTGGATGAAGGCTGTGGTAAATTCTGCTGCATATCCATCTGCTCTTCAACTTTATAAATACCTAAAAAAAAAAATCTAAGAGTGTTTTTCCTTTGAAGTTTCTAACACCACTTATGAAGGCTCAAAAGTGGTATTATTCACCTGTTTCAAATGAAGAGAGCTGAATTGTCCAGGTAACAACTGACCTGAGAACAGCCCGTATAGTCCAAAATATCAATGTGCAGACGGACCTGGGAAAAGATCCTGTGCTTACCAGGACATTTCACTGAGTTCATCAAGCCCCAAACACAGGAAAGAGAAGAAATCTGTACAAATGGGGAGGTGTCCAACAGACCATGCTATCTCATTGGAGAACCCAGTGGTAAAAATTTTCCATAAAATGAAAGGTATCTGCTTCTGTGGGATTACTTTTAGTAATGAAGGAATAGATGGTGTAAGGCAAGTGAAGAGGGATCCCATAAAAAACTGCAAGTGTTTCAGTTACTTGTTTGGCATTGTTTTAATTATTACAACATACAGCACAAGATGGCAAAAAATCTTCTACTCAGGAGACAAACTTTTATACTCAGGAGATGAACTGCCTTTAAAAAGAAAGGAACAAAATCTATCTCTATGATTTCTAGAATCCAAATTAATTAAGATGGACATGACTGGAGAGGCATAAAAACCTGAGCAGCTTTCAAGACATTCCTCTGACATGTTCTCACTGACTCTGAATCCTTTTTTCCAATCACTGTGTCTACTCTTCCTATTGCAGCACCCTTCAAACCAACCTTCCCTGAAGGATCCAGCAGACATGGTCTGAGAGAAGAGCCGAGCACAAGCTGGTAAGCACTCACTGCAGGCTCACACAGTTCTAAGTGCTGTGGGATTTAGTCAAACAGCAAAGTACAAGCTTCTACTATGACTCATCTGGTGTAGAACCAGTGCTAAGTATTGTACATAATAAAGACAGCATTATTACAGTGAGATACCACTTCTTTTTTTGGTATGGTTAAAGTTTCAAAAAGGTGTAATGTTTGCAGCCTTCAGAGCTGTGAAGATGAGGAATTCTGATAGGAGTTCATTCTAAAAGATAGCATGGCTACAGTGATTTTAGCTCATAATTTGCGTTATTGCTGAAGCTTTGCATGTATATTTCAGGTGCCTTTATGAAAAGCTGTGGTTTTTTTGAGAATAAACACAACCTTAAAGTCATGTTCATTAGATAACACTTGCAACACTGGCCTCTCTAGACATTCCAAGTGTTTTCATAATTTTTATATCCAAAAATCTTATATTTTATTTTGAGACACATTTCTTAAAGAGATGCTGCTGCTTTTTCAAGTAACAGACAAAAATTTATATTTACCATTGAATGCAACAGAAAATGTTGGCAACAGTAGTATCAGTGAGCTATAGGTTCAACACTTGAACACTGACTGTCAGCAGGTACAGCACAGAAGTATTAGCCAGCCAGTGGCCCTACCAATGGGAAAGGTTAAACAACTCAGTCATTATAATTTGTGCGCTTGCCTCAACTTTTTCCTTCAGAGGCCCACAAATCTACTTTGTTTTTAATGAATGGATACTCTTGGTTAAAATCTATTATGGTATAATGCAAAAACTTTCAGCTCATTGGTCATTCCAAAGCCATTTGTTCAGGTTACTTGATTCTCATTACTTGGTTATTTGACTAGTAACTGATAGGGTGTTATGATATTTTTTCTGTTTATTTACTAGCTGCCTGAGTAGTAAGGAAAAAGTGGGAAATCAGACTGGAGGATGGTGACATGAACCATGTACTTTGAACCCATTTCCACCTGTGTATTCCAATGGCTATCTCTGAAGTATATTTATGCTCTTATTTGAAAACCCATTGTCTACTTCTTCATCCTAGCTTTGCCACCACTTCTATTACAATTTTGTAACATGCTGTTTGTACCCAGTTTCACACACATCTCCAAGTACCCATGTTAGTTACAGGAAGTACAGAGTCTCAGGAGCAGTCCCAGACCAACAAGGCAGTTGGGTCAAGACATCTCAGCCACAGCCAGTGAGACCTTTCTTTCTATATGAGTTTGAAAAAAACAATTTTTTACAAGTCTGAAGATTAAGAATTCCAAAGGTCTTTCTGAAAAAAAATGGTCATTTAATGTAAAAGATCAATTCCCGTTTTGTTTGCGCTGCTGTTTTCCGGATGAGTTTCCAATCTATTAGTGTAGCAGTATTTGCTCCCCCAGCAACCAGCCATTGATGTTTTGAAAGGAAATCAAAAGCAGTGTAAAGTTGTTGAAAAAAATGGCTTGAAAGGGAAAGACTGAAAGATAGCTGCAAAAGTTTGTGAAGATTACAGCTGGGAGAGAGATGGGCCAGAGAGAGATCAAGGGGTCAAGGAGAAGATATCTGCCTGCAGAGCTTTGTCCTAGCATGGCTTCTTGCAGGTTTACAGCCTAAAACTTTGTAAGTTTGATCTGTTAGGGGCACACAAACAGAGGTGGAATTGTGTGAGAGAACAGATCAGCCTCAAATGGAGAAAACCTCAGTTGACTGTGGTTATTACCCTGGACTTTGTACAGCTTTGACAGGATTTACACAGCTCGTGGACATGTAAGAGAAATACTGTGCATGCCTATTCTTTGTATAATAGGGTTTTAGTACCAGCTGGGGAACCAGGGACCAGGCTGTGGGTACATGCTGGAGTTGCCCTCCTGGTACACTGTCTCAGCTGATCTGACTTTTATCTTTATTCCAACCATAAGCTCACTACAAGCCCAAAGGGAAAAGTATTTGTATTTCACTGTGCACATTGACAGTAATTTTGTGGATGCAGCACAACATTGTAGAAAGAGACAGGTATATGGAGCATTTAGAAGGCATTAATTTCTTCCTTTTTTTTTTTTTTTGAGTCACACTGCAAAGGTTATAGTGGGAATAGCAAATGAAATAACCTGCAGACTTCACAAAAATCAAAGCCTACAGCTTGTGCTGGATGGATTTATTTGACATACATCCGTGATTATGAAATCAATTTTAAATTGCTACTGAACTTCGTCTGGATAATGATGCATCCTTTCAATTTTCCTTCTCCCTCTAGAACAAACCAACCAGTTGGAGTGTTTTACAACCCACATTTGAACCTACTTCTCAAAACATTGCACTCTTCCTTAAATAAGCAATGACTCAGCTCATTTGCGCAGACATAAGGTCAATATCGGGATGGAAAGGTGGGTCAACAACCCACTTTGGCAACTATCTTTCAAATGAATCAAGAAGCAATTGCAATAAAAGATTTGTTAAACTGCAACCACATCTTGCAGAAATGCAACACCAACAGGCAGCGTGTTTCTGTTCAAAGTGATATTGTACAGCTTTGATTTTTTTGAGCTGAGCCTGTTACAGGGTTTAGGCTTATGCCTAAAGATGGAATTACACCACTGAAATTAAGATGTGCTTAAGTGTCTTGTTGTGTATGGGCCTACACACTACATCTGTGTTTGTATTAAGAAGAAAAGCTGTTCTACAAGACATTCAGGCATTTTAAAATGTAATTTTGTTCTGAACTGGAACAGAATGTTTTACCCTGTAACGAAATTTGGGAAATTTTTAATTCCAAAAATCTTATAATTGAGCATATTGTAACATTGCGTGTCAGTAATGTTGACATGCTTTGTGACATTAAAATTGAAATATTGCATGACCACATATGTTGCTAAATTAATTAGAACCAACTGCTAATTAAGCATGCTGGGATTGCCTGCGTTGTATATTACCCACTCACTGGATACAGAAAAGAGCTGTGGTGTGCTATGGCTTCTTGGCTGAGGTGCAGTGTTCCATGAACACTGTTTTGCAGCCTAGCAGTAAAACAAAGATATTCAGCTGTGCATGATGTAGTGCTGGACCTACTAAACCTTGTTCAGTCCAAACAGATTTAGGTAGAGACATTTGAAGTGTCTTGTACCAGCTCTTTGTTGCAAGTGCTTCAGGAACGCAGGGCACAGACCCTGGGCTTGTGCTTGTAGGTGGTTTGGGTCTTCCTTGGCTTACGATTCTGGCTTGGATGTGTCCAAGATGACTCCACACTATCCAGGAGCCATGGTAATTTGGGCACAGAACCCTCATTTACATCCAATGCTGTACATGACAACTGAGCCCCTCTGGAGCTGAGGGTTTCAGCTCTGCAGCAGCCAGCCTGGCTGCAGAACTCATCTGCAACTACTTAAGCTGGGTCTTTGCAGAAACTTTAAGGTTCCCTTCCCTAAGCTCCCCAGGCCTGTCCTGCCATAGACACTCCAGTACCTGAGGACTGCAGGCCGAGCTTTCAACTTAAAAGCTAAAATGACCGAATCAAATCTAAGCATGTTTTGGAAACTTCTTACTAACTGTCTTATCATAATCAATTGGCATTTTCTTGAAAAAGTTTCAGTATTGTGGAATCAGCCTTCCCATAAGAATACTGATGGATTGGAAAAAATTCAAGCAGCTCTCCAAGTATATAGCAAGAATTATAGACAAAGTCTTACCAGACTGAATGTATTGTTTGTTCTGCCTGTCTCTAGAAACAGTAGGTGTTCAAAAGGGAGTAGATAACTATGAATAGTCTCTGAAAGAGAATCATCCAAATCCTCTGTTTCCCCTGCTCTTCAGGTTAGTCTTTCTTCACAGTCTCATTGCCTGATGAATCAAGTAGAGTTGATGCCCAGGACAAGAGCTTATTTGGGTATGAGGACTTAAGACTGAAGCAATTGCTTTAGAAAGGAATATTTCCATGACCAAAGCATATGGCACCCGTGCTGAAATTTATTCAGACAAATATTTTAACTAAAATGGGATTTCCTGCTTAAGTTTCTAGGTAGTTATGGCTTTGTTTTCATATCCTGTCCTTTTCTTTTGGAGTTGAAATAAGTATCTGAGGTCCACAGCCTTTTTGTCCCTGTCAGCTGCTGGGTCAGCTGGCCAGCAGAGAAGTTGTCCAATCCTGTTTCTGAGAGATGTTCTTTCATCCTTTAAGATCTCAACCCCAGCAAAACATAAACTAGTAAATTCAGCTGGAGCCTGTGAATATTGTCTCTTATGACAGACCCCTTTGCCCTTGCTTGGCTTCTCTCTCACTGTTTCTGTAAGAAACTAGGGCAGTCCCTGGCATCCAACCAACAGAATTCTTTGGATTCAGATGTGAGTAAGAATAGCAGTGGGAACCTGGATTGTATGTTCATAGCAATCATTATGATTATTTTCTTATTTTGCTGCAGTTAATACACGTACAGCTATATTTCTGTCTGAAGAAACAGAACGCCTTCTCACACATGAGTACAAAAAGATGCATGTGTATTCCCAAGCCTGAACTTAGGAGCTTGTATGGACTTTAATGTAATACAACACTTATTGTAAGAAATATATTTTACATAATTGACAGTGGCAGCCACATATTCTGAGAGGAAAAAACTGTATTGAACTATATACTGTGTATCAGTGATAATGTCTTGCAGCAGTATTGCCATAAAAGTAAAGGCTAATTTAGCACTTGAAAGTCAGGCCTCAAAACCAAAATAAAACACTTTTCTGTTTCTGTACCTAGCCTAAGATTTATCTCACCTCTCTGTAGACATTGGCAGTGTAGACACATATGGCAGAACCCATCACCCCAAGCTCCCTTTGCAGGCAATACAGGGAGCAGGCACTTTTAGGCCATGATTCATCTGACCTATTTACATGTCTGCTGTAGGAGGAGATGAATCACTGCCTAGACTAGATCTGTGCGGAGGATAAAGGGAGCCTACGATGGCCAGCACAGATGTAGATGCTTGTAAAGATCTACAGTTTGAATTTAGGCTTGCAGTTTGGAACAATTTTGAAAGAAGAGTAAAATTTCCTAAGCCATGTTTTCCTAGCAGAATGTGTGTATGAATATATACATATATGGTATTTTTCTTTCTGCAACAGAAACATTTGCAATAATATCTTTTGAACACTGGCCCTATATTGCCTTCTCCAAATGTTCTACCATCTGAAAAGCTGCCATTTTATCTCTCTCTGCCTCTGTCCCTCTTTCACACATTCAGACATGTGTACACATACTGTGTTTCAGAGCTGGACCTCCTGAATTTTCAGCATTAACTGAAAATATATTCCTCTGTATGTGGTATCCAAAGCTGCTGTTACACACAGATGGGTATATTAACTATTTAAAAAACAAAACAAAACCAAACAAAACCCACAAAGCAAAATATGCAAACAAAACCACCAAATGAAAATTTCTCAAATGTGCTTCAGTTCAAAAATAACAATGTTTATTATTTGTTTATTTTTTCCTTCTAGAATCTGTTCTACTCTACCTGCAGCCTTGGTGAGGCAAAGCATCATAGGAAGCAGAACATCAATTTCTGGGAAACAAATAGTGATGCAGAGGAACAGGAAAGACAAGACTTGATCATCTAAGAAAGGATGCAAGTTCCCAAGTGAAGCTCTGACAAAACAAGAGAGAAGTAACTTATTAATATGTATAGAAGATCAGAGTTCAGAGAGTCTGGTTTCTGGGCAATAAAGATGTTGTCCTAGAAGGTACTCATGCTATAGTGTACTTTTCCAGGGCATCCAAAAACCCTTTTAGACTGCAAATGGTATGAGGGCAATATTTTAAAAACCGAGGAAGAAATAAAGCCATGCTGTTGCAGAGCATTACAGTGCTCATCTGCTTCCAAGGAATGCTTGGTGTAGCTGCAGTAGGCAAAACATCCCTCCCATCTAGGTGCTGGCACACAGCACAGCAATCCATTTATGTGAGCACCTGGTTGATCAGTTTGCTTGTGACAGATCTTGGCACACCCTCTCCTCTGGCTGTAAAGCTTTACTGACTTGTGCATTTTGTGGGAATGTTTTCCCCCACAAGCTCTTCTCTGGCATGGGAGGACTTGGAACAGAGTGACACTGGCTCTGGCAACAATAGGAAAGTGCATTTTAGATAACCCTTTAGAGTGCAAGCTTTGTAGCCATTTAAGGGCTTTTCTGTGGGGATCAGTCAGAAGGGCTGTCCATTATCCAAAGTCTATTGCTCTGGGAAGGATGCCCATGGCTGCAAAGGTCTTTGGCAAAGGCCATGAGCATCTTGAAAGCTGCCTCTGAGAAATGGGTATGGGCTCACAGTTCCTCACAGCGTGCAGTGCAGAAGCGGCTTCAGGAAGAGAGAGTTCTCTTTCACCGGTCATCCCAGTGCATCATTCATTAAATATAACGCCCTACAGGAAAATCAGGATGTCGTGTTTTCCATACCCCCTCCTGCATCAGCCCTGACGTCAGTAGTTTGGAACCATGGAAGTTAAATTAAGGCCAGTGCAGTCTAATAGGCAAGGGACAGCAAATGCTAAGAAGTCAAGGTAATGAGAAAATACCTGCCATCTGGAGCTGTCATAAGCATGAATTTACATCACTCCCCACAAAATAAATAAATTACAGCCTTCAGAACACTACTCTCCCTGGATGCAAAGCTCTGCTCCTGCTGCTGCCACCAGAAATTTTGGCCTCCTTGCTTTCTGCATGATCATTGCTTCTGCTGAAAGCCCCAGGGAGATGATCATGGGTGTGGGGAGACACCTGCAACCACTGGCTCTGGAAGAGCTGGAGTGGGATCTGTTCTTCTGCATCCACACGCTCCAGCCCTTGCTTTGACGGAAAGTTTGCCTCCTGGCTCTGACAGCGCTGCAGCCACTTGGGGAAGCACATGACTTCCTTGGGAGATGGTGTTTCTTATTTGTGTTGCAGGCCTCCAGCAGGCATGGCACCGAGGCAATATTTATATCAGTTTTTGTAACATCATCACAGCAGCTGCAATTTTGGGAACTAAAGTGCTGGCTGGAAGTGGGAGAGAGAGGCACAAAGCAAAACACACCACTTAGAAATGTGGATGGGAGGGTGAAAAAAAAAAAAAAAAGAAAATTGGCAACCGGCCTCCTCCCCGAGAAAGCTCATTGTGTTCCTGGGTGCCAGGGGTGCTGCTTGTCCTCCAGATGGTTACTGCAGGGCCCATCTCTGGAAAAGTGAGTCAATGGAAATTGAAGCTCAGGATGCTGTGATGGGATCAGACCTGTCCCCACAGGGTGCTTGCGCTCCTTGCGGAGCAGGACAAGAAAAGGGGAGTCTCTCAGCCAGGCGGCTTTCCTTGCTACACGCCAAACAGTCTTTGGCAGTCACCTCTTACCTTGAGCTGTGAGAAAGTGCAGTGCAACACTTGTGTGCAGACAACCAGGCTGACCCCCAAAACTGCTGCAGCCTGGTGCTGTGCCTTGGCAATCAGCCCTAGCAGACTTCTTAGCCCAGCTACAATGCCATGCTGGTGCAGCCACGCTCCTCCCAGGTCTCCATCTGGGATCTCTTCCCCAGGCTTTGCACATGTCCTGACTTACGTGGAGCTACCTTGCTGTGTCTGGGAAATCCTCAGGGAGGTAGGATGAGGGTCCTGTCTTCCAGATGATTTACTTGCTGTTTCCCATTACAGGAATGTGACCTGATTCTCTCCTTTTTAGCCCCCTGGCTTGATTTCAGTGGTGGTTAGCCAACAGAGGTTTGATGCTTTAGTGATACTATGGGGCTGGAAGTCATAACTGCCTGAAAGAGAGTAGAGTCCTTTTCACTGTGTCTCCTTGTTCTTTCATCTACCCTGCAAACCAAGGCAACTAAGTGACCTTAGGGGTTCCCATGTGTGTAAGAGGGGCTCTCCAATGCCTATGCATGGTCTTAGTAGGTGGCTTCTGCCTGTGCTGTGAAACAACAGCAGCTGTCAGAAAAATAGGCCTGAATTCTTCTCTCTGTTATTTTTTCTCTGTGTAGCTCCAATGGCCTGTAGAGTTTTGTCTGACAGAGAAGGTGTTACACAGTCCCTGTTTACCTTAGAGTTTGGTGGAACTGAAGAAAGTTGATAGGAAGCTAAAATGTTTCCACCAGGTATTGTCCCACACCCTGCTTTTTAAGTGTTGCACATTTTATCATGGGCAAGAGCCGAAGATAATTTGCCCCAAGTACAGCTATTTGATGCAAAATACTATCACTCTCCTGGAGTGCACAGGGTGTCTAAAAAAAAAAGCTGCTCTCCACTGGGCCACCAAAGAGCTCTCCACATCCATGTATCCTGCAGTCCTGTGAAAGGACTACTGTAAGGACCAGGCAGGGGAACCATCACTGTGTCTGCCAGGGAGTACTTTGAAAACCAGCACCTGAAATTGCATCTCAGGCACCGTGAGGAAGAGACACCATTAAAGACTTGCAACATGGTAAGCATGGCTGCTTGGGCTGTGTCCCTCAGAAAATCCTCCCACTTCATATACCCTTGTGCCATGAGCAATCCTACTTTGTCTCACGAAGTACCAAAACTTCAGTGTCCAAGCTGTTTCCTTAGCCCAAACACACTGAAATGCCCCTAGTGAGCAGAACTGGGGTAAGACAGACAGGGAGAGGGAGAGAGGAAGAAAAGACGTGCCAGCAGTGGTGACAGATCCTGAGAGGTGGCATGGGGAGGGCTTGGCAACCCTTCCAGCACTGTCCTATTGCAACAGGAAGGAGGAGGATAAACAGAGGTTACTTAAAAGCCCCCAACTTTTTCCCTGCTTCTATTGCACTGCAGAAATTCTGCAAGGCAGAAGAAAAAAAAAAGCTATCTGAAAATAAGGTATCCTTGCTAACTAAAAAACCCCTTCCTTTAAGAACTTACTGCTATTAAATAATTGCTATGTTTTAAATTGCTGTTTTCAGGGGCTTTGGGAAGAAGTTGTCTTCTCAGTCATTAATATTTTCTTAGAAGGGTGGCATGGCTTTTTCATTGCTACATGCTTACACTGAAAGAGATGTGAAAGCAGTTTTGAGTAGCTCAAAAAAAAGTCTCTCATCAGCCTACATCTAAGATTTCCCTTAAGGACGTTAGTGGGAGAGAAATAAGTGGATAAGTGCTTTTTTCTTTTCCTTTTTTTCTTTTTACCCTCCCTCTCCTCCCACTGCCCCCCTCTCTTTTTCTCAAAAGTGAATTGTCTGGGTGCAGAAGTTAGCCCTTTAGATACTGGGTGTTTGTGTGCACAGGGACAAAAATACAATTCTCCACTAATCATCCACAGACTGTTGTAGGCTGTAGTATTTGGCTTGATTGCAGTATAACTTATAATGTCGTTTTTATTAGGGAGAGGTAGCATGTGATGCACTTTCTGGAAATATAATTTGCTATTTTGAATTCAATAATGTTGCTATGGAGGATGGGAGAATGAATGATTTTCCATTTCTTTTACCTGAAACTTCCTAATGTTTTTAGTGCCCTGCTTCTCCTAGGCAAATTCTGTGTTAGACTTCCCTCTTCTCCCGCCTCCCCTTCTTCTCTTATTCATGTGTTTTGACAATCACAAAATGCCTTCCATTCCTTAGAGAGCTGTACTCCATCATTAGACTGATGGTTTTTTCCCTTTCAGGTTTTATTTATGTGAGTCTAAAAACATGTAGCTCACTGGCACCCTGTGCTGCTTTTGGTTTCTCCCATATTACATGTGCCATGCTGGGTTGTGTTTGTTGTTTTCTTACACTCTTTCCTTCTTTCATGGTATTGCAACATTTTTAATACAGGATGTCTGAAACAACAAGCACCAACGAGAAACCTCCTCTGAATGGGAGAAGAGCCCTCCCACCAAACAACTCCAATGATGAAGAAAATGAGGTCCCCGAGGTGGATCCTTTTGGGTTGATACCTAGAGGATTTAATCCCAAAGGTACTGTGTACAATTAAGCCAGAAGTTTATTTTCACATCTTCTATTTTACATCTTCAGCCCAGGTCTGTGAACTAAATCCAAACCACTTTTTTCCTTACATGTTTCCATCTCAAATAGCTTTTCATGCTGCTCATGAAAAAACTTACTAAAAACACCCACGTGCATGGGAATGTTACCATGGGTTATGGGTATGGAAAGTGAGGAGAAGAGAAGCTGAGTGACCAGTTTTCTGCTTGAACTTTGGGATTGCTTAAAAAAAGGCAGGAATGGGTTTTCCTGGTTTCACCACAATCACAGAATCACTTTAGGACCTGCTGGTTTCAGGCTGCGCCAGGGTGAAGCAGCAGAAAGAGTATCTCCTCTTAATGGTCCTTCTCATTTATATGGTCTTAAACTGGCTGTGAAACTGCTGTAAAGTGTTGTCTGCCAAGGAAAACTTTTGATAGATGCTCAGCTCACTCATAAAAACAAACATGAAACTAAAAGGAATACCCATATTTTAATTTATTCTCCTGTGAAAAGTGTTTTAATTGTTTAGCTGGGGACATAAAACAATATCATATGGACAAATCAATGTACATTCTCAGTGTCAGCTCTTTGGAATAAACCAGACATAAAAAGTATGTAAGATTAAACTTAAAAGAAACTAGAATTAATTCCTGAGTGAATCACTAATGAAATGGTGTTAAATTTTTGCCTATTTGAAGTGAAGAACTTGCTGAATGTGGTAGCTCAGGGTAGCCAGATGTAATAATACTTAATGCTCATAGGGAACTTTTGATCCAGGGTTGAAAGAGTGCTTAATAAATGTGAACAGGCATTAATTACTGCATTTTACACATTGGGAAACAGGCAAAGAGATTTTTAGTGACAAGTTGGAAAGTATTATTTCTGTAATCCTAATCACGTGCCTTAACCACACATTCCTCTTCCCCTTTCCCCCTCCCTTTTAATACACATTTCTTTAAAAAGCATTTATTTTTAAAAAAAATGCCTTAGCAAACCAACGACCATGTTAAGACTGCAGAAATTTTGCTTGAACCTATTCAAACAACCCTGTAGCTCTGGGGCAAGTATGTGTGTTTAAATTATCCAATGTAATGCAGTACAGGTCCTGGCTAGACATCGTTTCAAACCCAACATGCTCACAGGAGCTGGAGAAGTGTAAGTGTGGGATACCTTAGAAGGAATGCAGCCTGTAGCTAAAGCTCACCAGTACCAGGAGAAAGATTCCTATTGCTTTTTGATGTTTCACATTAGGCTTTGAATGAAGTGTGGTGATGGTGGGCAGCAGCCTCTCACTTTTCAGAAATGAAATGGAAACTTAGGAATGTTGTGTCAAGTTTGTTGAGACAGGAACCTGACATGTGCTAAGGTGATGCTGCTGTTGAGAAAAACATCCCTTGTCCAAAGCAAGAGTTTGTGTGGCCATTGGGTAAACCTGACTATGGGATAGTATGGCTGAAAAATAAATCTGTGTATAACAGCAGAACTCCTGTTGTACAGCTGGATCAGCTCTGCTGAGCAGTTCTCTCCTGTAGCAACAACATGCAAGGGGTGATCTGAAGGGAAGGGACTGCAGCAGCATTCTGGGTTTGATGCATATCAGTTGTGACCTAAACCTGTGATACCAGCTGATATAAGTGTGGCCCTTGGATGTACTGTTTGGGGTAGGATGATTAAGTCACCTGTCAGACCACATTAAAGGTTTATAGCCCAATGGAACTCAGCCTTACATTCAGGATCTTGCCCCAGAGCACTGTCAGTGTTGTGCTTGGGGGATAAAGTGAGTGCTGGCCGAGCAGGAGTGGTAGAGTGTGGCAGGGATCTAGAGCTGTGAGTACATGCTTGGAGAGGACTGCTTGTGACACCTCCTTCCCCTTCTCCTGCACACCTCTACACTTCTGGGTTATCCAAATTTCTCTGTAGTACCCATATTTCAATGCCATAACACAATGAAAATGCTTTTATCTCTGCTGTTACAGGTGAGGTGTTTTCTAGCCTTTGAACACCTGCAATAAACATTTAAATGCCTGCATCTTTACCTGTGACAGATTGTAGCCAACACAGAGCCATGCAGCCAGTGGAGGTGAGGGCACAGACGGTCTGGAGAGACAGTAAATGTCAGTTCCAGGATGATCCATCCCCTTCCCAGCTACACTGGCTGCAGCAACCAGCCACAAACTGGCCATAATAAGAGGCTACATACCAGACTCACATCACTTGGATGCCTATATTTAACTGAATTCTGCCCTTGATCTGTGCAGTGTAGGAGTCTACAGCTGAGCTAGTCACCCTCGTTTCCCTTGACAGCCAACAGAGAGAAACAGGCATTTTTAGGGTGTGATTCATTTGACCTATTTTAGCTACTACTCTATGATGAGGTAGAACCCTGTGCTTGCCTAGCTCTCTGCTGACACCCCCTTCTGCTGGGCTGAATCACAGCCGGAGCGAGCATGGGGACTGCCGGGGCCGGCTGCCTGTCCAGCGAGGGCAGTGCGCTGCCTGCTGCCGGAGCCTGCCTGCTTGCCGGAGGAGATGCTCGGGGAGGAGGACGTGCAGCCCCCAAATGCTTCTTCAGCGAGATGCCTGAGTCTCCGTGAACATGCCTGTGCCGTGTCCTCCCCCTGGCTCGTCCTAGCCAGCTCATTTCACCGCAATGTGTGTTGGAAGTGCGGCTCGGTGGGAGGACAAAACTGCGGCTCCATGGTCTGCAGGCTCCCCACGCACCCTCCTTTGCAAAGTCCACTGACTCGCCAGGCGGTCGTGCTTCCCCTGTTAGCAGCATGATGGGCACCTCCTTTGGAAATGCTTTTTTTCTTTTTTTTTTCTTTTTTTTTTTTTGTAATTCAGAGCCCTTCCTCTTTGGTCTCTCAAGGAAACCTGATATTTGAGGGCTTTTCTTGTTATTTGAAAAACAGCTTAAGCTTGTGCTCATTTATTTCCAGGCAAGCTTAACATCAGGAAAGCTTTAAGAAAGCATCACACTGCTCCCTCGTGCAGCAAATCTGCTTGCACTAAACAGTAGCTGAGGCTACAGGCAAACCCTCAAATGGACCTGACTTCAAAGGAGACCTCGATGGCCACCTGTCCCTCACAAACAGATGAGCATCCCCTGGAGCCTTCCTTTGGATCACACCCTGAGGATGGTGTTTGCACATCCCATTACCCTGCCCGTTTTGTCCTCTGTAATTGCCTTCACTGTAATTAGCACAGGCTCAGTCACAGGTTATCTTCATCTGGCAAGCTCAACATGTATTTTAACACGGAGATTGAAAATGAAATGTGTTTTCTGCAGAGGTGTATGGCTGTGACAGGAACCATGTAAAGTCCCGAGACAAAATGAAGCAAATCATGAAATGACAGCCCAGGGTTTCTTGCAGGGGCAGTTCCTTGAAGGGGCTAACAGGAGAGGGAAGGGCAGGGTCACTGTTGCCCTTTGTTTCAGAACATGAAATGAAAACACAACAAACCCTCAGCTCCATTTTTATGCCTCCTTGGAAGGAGGGAGAAACTGAGCCAAATTTTTATTGATAGCTTCACCCCTCAGAGAATCCCAGGACAAACAGCTTTTACATGCACTGCTTTCAGCCTGGGAGGGATTGGGAGATATAAGGGGAGAAACTCCCCCCTGTCCCTGCTTTATCCCTGCCTGGAAAATTCCTGTCTCATGTAATTTAATTGTGAGCTTTGTCAGCATTTTTGTGAGTGAGCCTTGGGAAGTTTTGCAGGGAGGGAGGCAAAGACATACCCTGCTTCACGGGGGGCAATGAGAATGATTTCTGAGCAAAAAGCATTTAATGTTACACACAGGCATCTCTGTAACTTCAGCCAGTGCTAAAGCCAGTGGGGTTTTACAGTTACTCCAGAAGCCTGATGAGTTGAGCAGAGAATAATAATAGTATTTGCATGGGACTTTAAGCCTGACTCAGTATGGAAGAGGATATTATGGCCTTTACGCAGAATAGGGTTAGCAGAAAGCAGATGGTTTTGGGTACAGTTATCCAGGACTTTTCCATGAAAGGTCCCTTTTCTTGCTGTGTCCTCAGACATATTCCTTTCCTTTTGTTTCCTGAAGGACAGGGCTAGGGAATTGGCAGGGACAATGCCAGGGAGAGTGGGACCTATTCCTATTACCCTTACACCTGTCTCCCATTAGCTGCTGCCCAGAGCCCAGGCTGGGTGGCTTGGCTGGGGTAGCGAAAGGACAATGCTGGTGTCCAGGGAAGGTGCTGCCTGCAGGGCTCTGCTGTTTGTCAAGAGCTGCCACTCTGCAGTGTCTCCCTGTCTTCAAAGAAAACCAATATGCAAAGCTGCTGTCTGAGCTTCTGTGACAGGGACCACATTCAGCCCTCAGTGACTTAAATATCCAACTCATTCACTGAGCACATCATTCCTGTTCACAGTGTACTTAGTAGCAGGCCAAATTATCCAGCATCACAAGTATACACAGCTCCACCAGCTGCTGTAGATGTGCACCTCTTTTTGCCAGGCATGAGTTTGGCTCTGTTGTTGTCAGTATAAAATGCAGAAATTAGCTAGTTTCTAACTGTCAGCACCTGGAAAGACAAGCTGAGAGCTGCAAATCTAGCTTTACTCTTCTGTCTCTCTCCTGTTGGTGAGTAGTAATGGTCCTCCTCCTGACAGAGGTTTCATGATTATGTGCCCAAGCATGTAGACAACAGAATGATGTCCAGTTCATTTTCATGTGGTTTCTCGTTATGTGAGAAGACTCCCATTGTGAATATTTATGGTATGATACACTCACCTACCTTATGGCTGCTGCAACTGCCTCTTGGCTACCCTAGTGCCACTCCACACTGGCCATTAGCTGGGTAAACTACTTCTAGTAGTGTTAAGCTATAACCCCTTAGATAGCCCCAATTTGAAGGAAGCAAAGCTTTGCCCGTACATGTTACAGATACCTACTGCTGCTTGCCTGTAACTCTATGCTGTAATTACATGCTGTAATGGTATATTTAGTTTTCATAAGAAGACACTAATAGCAGTGGAGGTGTACTGAGAAGCTGAGTCTAGACACATACAGTACACCCAAACCTTATTTAATACAGGCAATCCAAGCTCTCAGCTGAATGCAAGCTCATTAACTGCAGCTCAGGCTTCTCAGCACTCAATACTAGTAGCATTTTGCAAACATTAATGTATTTAAGTGTCACAAAACACCTGTGAATTTGCAAATTTAAAAATGGAGGGCACACAGAACAGAAACATGAAGCTGCAACTGTCAAAGGCCCACTGATTGCACTAGTAAACTTGTGACAGCAAGGCCCAGACTTGCGTAAAGGTGATGCCAAAGGAGAGATGGATCCAAACTCTCCTTGAGGACACTCAGTTTTCCACACCTATAAACCAGCTCCTATGGCAATTGCTTTCACCATGCACTAGACTTCCAGCCTCTGTGAAAATGGTAGGGGGACAGTGTCAGTCCATAAGTCTCTGCTCAGCCAGGAAGATGCAAGCCCCATGAAATCCAGCATGCTCTTGTTGCATGGTGTTCCTTCCCCATAGAAGAGGAGGACATGGCCTCTAGTGATGTTGACATTCCAAGATCCTGACTCCTTCCCCTCTGTTCATTTATGTGTCTCTGCAGATTACCTGCGTGTTGTGGATATCTATATGTTCAAGGACCCCCATGAGATCAACAAGAAGGAGCACCACACTGACAAGTATTACAACCCCAAGCTGATAGTGCGTCGGGGACAGCCTTTCCAAATCCAGATTGACTTCAACCGTCCTTACAGGCCAGAGACAGACCAATTCTGGCTGGAGTATTTGATGGGTAAGTGCCTGGCAAAGGCTGGGTCTTATCAGCAAAGGATGGTTGAAGAGTCTATAATAAACAGGAACACAGCAGTACTTAGTGGCTGGGTCTTTTCCTGTTATGATTGATAAACCATAAAAACAGGCTTAACCATAGGCAAGGAAGTGTTTTTCTAAACAAGGTCTGAATATTTTTTTGAGAAAGTCAGCAGAATTTCATGTAAGAGAAGAAGGAGCAGTATTTGGGGGTTTGTGTTTTGTAAGAAGTTGTATTTTATTGAGTGAGGCAATGCTGAAAGGTAAGTGGAACAGGGAACATCTTTATTAGTGTTTAGGAGATGCAGGGAGGAGGAGTCTGGTCTTTGAGGTAGGAGAGGTGACTATGTATGAGCTGGGGTAGCAAAATATTGATTATACAAAGAGGGGAAATTACAGAGGGTAGAAGAATCTTGTGACTTTGTAGCCTGCATTTACAACCAACTTCGTAACAAGAGAGAAGGTTCAGAGACTGCAGCTTTGGACCAGAATCAGAATCATAGAATCATTGAATCATTAATGTTGTAAAAGACCTCTAAGATCAATCAGTCTGACTGTTAACCCAGCACTGCCAAGTTCACCCCTAAACTATGTCACCAAATTCCGCATTCACATGTGTTTTGAATGCTTTTAGGGGTAGTGATTCCACCACTTCCTTGGGCAGCCTGTTTCTATGCCTGATATCCCTTTCAGTGAAGATACTTTCTCTAATATTCAATCTGAACCTTCCCTGGTACAACTTAGACCATTTCCTCTTGTCTTATTGCTTGTTACCCGGGACAAGAGACTGACCACCACCTGGTGACAGCCTACTTTTGCGTAGTTGTAGAGAGCAGTGAGGTCACCCCTGAGCTTCCTTTTCTCCAGGCTAAACACGTCCAGCTCCCTCAGCCACCCCTCATCAGACTTGTCCTTCAGCCCCTTCACCAGCTTTGTTGCTCTTCTCTGAACACACTCCAGCACCTCAATGTCTTTGTTGTAGTGAGGAGCCCAAAACGGAACATAGGATTTGAGGTGCAGCCTCACCAGTGCCAAGAGACTTACTCAGGATTATATCAGCAACTTCCTTGGTTTGTTACAGAAAAAGAAAGGTTTTTTCCTCTCACTGAGAAGTCTTTATCAGAAACTCAGACCCTAATGTACCTGTTGACTCATTGAAGGTACCAGACTAGAGAAGGGCACAATCTCACTAGAGAAGGGGAAAACCAAGTAACAGACTGAGGTTCCCGGCTATGCTCCAAAGATGGCTCCATCAAATGATGGTCCCTACAACATAATTCTGGGAAATACCCAGCTTCATCTGGAGTGATCTGGGAATTTCAGTGTTAAGACATTGGTGTTCTCCTTATAAACACTTTAAAGTAGGTTATAATTGATGTTTTACTTTACTTTCCTATGAGAAGCAGCTCTGAAATCTGTAACGCTGATTCTTTTCTGTCTTTGAATTATGATGACGTGGCTATTTATTAGATTTGTTGCCTTTTAAAGCTAGATGGGTGTTTATCTCTTAAACATATGTGCAGTGAAAATGTTACTGTCTGCACATTTTTTTTCATGGGTCTCTTCTTTCTAATTTAAATTAGGGTTGGGAGGCATGTTATGACAGTCCAGTGAATGATTGGCTGAACAGCCACAAGCGCCTTTAAAAATTTAATATGCATAAATATCATTAGTCCTTTTGGGATTTAATTAAATTCAAGACTGTTCCCTTAATCTTTATATGTTTAAAACAAACAGCTGTATCAAGAAGAAGTGGAAAATGGAACATTTGTTTTTTATTGCACTTCATGCAGTTTGCATTTGTTTTAATCAAATATTCTATATTGGAAGAAGAAAATTAACACTTCTTTTGATATTGCAGTCCACTTAAGAGAACACATTCACTTATTTTTCTGTTGTACTTTCCTAATACATCCATCCATTGTACCTTAAATCTCTAAGCATGGATAAGAGTCCCCCATCCTCACACATGGCTGGAAAGGGTTTAAATGCAGCCTGAGCCAGAGGAGACTCTGCAACAAACTCAGCTCTGAGTGATTCCTTTGGAGTCAGCACTGATTCTGTGGTGGAATTCCCCTCACTGTTCTTCACTGTTACTGTCCTTTCTGTGAAATGGGACCAGTGTCCATGTGGGGTGGCTGGCAACTGGCTTCAGGAAAGTGCTACATATACAAGATAGTGCACAATGCTACTGCCCTGCGCTGCTTTTAAAGTGTCTGCTTCTGTGAGCACCACTGCCCTCTTGCTATAAGGACTTTAGCTGACAGATATTCAGCTGGGAGATGTGCAAACTCCTCTTTTAGGAACTGGCCAACACTCAGAGCTCCACAAATGTTTCTCGTTGTGAACAAGTGGTGAAAATGCAGTATATTTGTTCTCAGAGGATAGCAACAGAAAGCAAAATAAAAAACAGTCCACAATGGGGAAGGAAAATTTAGAAATTATATGCTTGACTCTTGCTACTTCTCCTTTTAGTGGTAAGTCCAATGTTTAATGCTGAGAAGAAGAGATGGGAGGTCTCTTGTGCTTAGTAAAGAGCGCTGAGTGCTGAAGGTTTCAGTACTGTGCTTTGAAACTTTTTTGTCACAGGGAGATGCGGCCATTTTCATCCATTATTTTTCTGTTTGTCTTCATGAAGAGTGTGCCTTCACCTCCCATACTGCCAGCTGCCTGAACACCAGAGCCCAGTCCAAAAGCTCTTCCCATGGCTGTCTGTGAGCAGGGGAGGGAGGCAGGAACCTCCAAATGAGGTTTAACCTTACTATCTTAAAATGGGATTAACTCTCTTCTGGAGTTTTTTCTGCCTCTATTGACTCTGTCTCATGGACTAGGCTCTGACTTTAAGAACACTAAAGGCAGGTGTGGTGAATCCTGCCCTTTGGCACTGTCAGGGAGAAGCTGGCCCTGGGGAGGGGCTCAGACAACAGCCACGGAGCAGAGGCAGCTTGAGCTCAGACAAGATTTTGTGCTGAAGGGAGCATACCTCTTAGGAAAATGCTGAGTTTGAGAGATTAAAGTGATGGACACATAGAAATATTGGCAGGCTGTTGTCAAGTGACCTTTCCAAGGAGCTCTCTGTGTGCCTGAGGAGTAGATTTTAAATGGTGCAGCAGAACTGCAGAACAGAATAACCTAGGTCGGAGGGACCTCCAGGGGTCTCATCTCTAGCCCTTTCTCAAAGCAGGTCCAGCTTGCTCCAGCATCTTTGGGTCTTGCCTTAGGGACAAGTTTTGAGTATCTCCAAGGGTGAGGATGTTACCCCCAGGCAATGTGGACCAGGCTGTCCAGAACTGCAGAATATTTTGAGTGGCTCAAGGCCCTGTTCTTGTAAGGTGCAAAGATACTCTGTAGGGATGGCTGGCCTTGGCTCCAAGGAAATTCAGCTGAAGTTGGGAAAACTCAAAGTCTGCTTTTGCAGCACTTTGCCTGCAGTGGGGGCTGTTACATACAACACTGCTGTATGAAGCTGTTCAGAAATGATTAGTTCCCAGCCCCGGGAAATTTCCCAACATTGATGTTAATCCATCACAGAATTTTTATCTATTAAATACTAATTTTACTCCTGAAAAATCTGACAATGGTAATGAATTGATCCTCTGGGTGTGTGCGCAGAACTATTCTATTTCTGTTATTCCCTAAAATTTACTTTCCCTTTTCCTTTTTTTTTTTTTTTTTGCTTCTATTTTTGCTTCTTTTGCATCATTAAAAAGATGATTAATGAAGGAAGTAAAGCAAGTAGGGACTGCTTAACTGATAATGAATCAAGGGTACCTGGACAAATGTTTCTTGCATCATGTGAAACTAGGTCTGAAACACTCATAATACAACCTTTAATAACAGAGTTATTTAATCCACAGTCCCTTGAAACACCATTCACACAGAATTTAGAATTCATGGGTTAAATTGTATAAACAAATATATATTTGTATGTAAATATATAAATAATTCACCCCAATCTCTTGACAGTCACTTTTACATGTATTAATTTGTGATGGTTCCTTATGACTAAACTCGTTCTTGCTTTAACAGACTGTTTTCTGTAGAGTCATCATTGGTGAAACTGACTGAAAAGGTAACATGTGAATTATTATAATTCAGTTCTGCACATAATCCTTCAAGAAATTAGGACCATACTTGCCTGCCAAAGTATGGAAAACAATAAAAGTGCCAAAAAATCCACATGGTAAAATATCCACTTACAAAGAGTAATTGGATGTTTCTCCAGTTCTTGTGCTGGACCACAGCCTTGCTGAAGTACCTATGATTTGAAAGCTGCTCCATCACCACGTATTTCCTTCCTTGCCACCCACTTCCTGGCTTTTACAAGAGGAAAGGTGAGCAGCACCACTTGGGTGACACTCATTTTATTGGTCTGGGGTTGAGATGAAAGAGCCATAAGAGAAGTGTAGTTGCTGTGCTTGCTTCTAGTTCCTCATAGTAGGGGCAAATTCAGTTTGCTTGGAGCTCCAGTGAGTCCAGAGGAGGCAATGGACCCCTTCAGCCATCTTGTTCTCTCCTGACTGCTGCCTTTGGGGTGATGGGGATACTTTGGGTTCCTCTTAGCTTTCCCCAATGCAGGGCTTAGCCTAAGCATGGCTCCCAAACCTTGGGCAGCCAGTTTGGCATGAGTGGTACAAAGTTTCCACCAGCACTGCTGCACTGGCAGGGATTTCTCTGAAAAGCAGATATATGATTAGATGGGCTTATACAGCTTTCAGTCTTGCTTTTAGTAGTAGTTTCCAGTACGTGGCTGTAAACCCTTGAGGGGCTGATGAGTTTATGTGGCACATCCCGATTCTAATGATGTATTTCCCCACATCCTCATAAATTGTTTTCTATTTGGATTTTCCTTAAATGGCTTCATAAATCCATATATATTGGTCTAGCCTTAAATATAATTATGAGCATTTTATTCATTGACGTACTACTGAAACGATCATAAATTCCAGTCCCCCAGGCCACTATCACCTTTCCACATGTGTGCATGCGTGGACTCCCATGCACTCATCCATGTGCTCTCATCAGGTTCTATAAATCATTGGCATTTGGCCTGAGATGAGAGCAGAGACTTACTGCTCCTCTTTCCACAGTCTTCCCTGGCCTGATCCACAGGGATAGTTATAAACACATAAAGGCAGCTAAGAACATAAAGATGTTAGAGTTGATCCTGTATGGCTTATTTAGGTGACATCAAATTCCCACTTATGATCAGAGAAATACCTGAGTTCAACTAAATAACCAGGGGTCCAATTCAGGATACAGACACCAGAATCAAAGGAGCTCTTCTGCAGTGTCCACAGCCTTTTCCTGCTTTCACAGTAGAGTTGGGCCAGGGTTATTGAGGGTTTAATGATTTTGGCAGGCAGTGGGAAGTATTGCCACCCTTCTTGTCATCTGTCTTCCTCAGCAGCTCTGGAGCAGGGCAAATGGTAGCCAGCAGAGGGGCTGGAAATGAGATGTTCCCCAGCACCTGGGATAGGAGGCCGAGCTGAGTTCTGCCTCTGGGCAAAAGTCACTCTTTGGAAAATTTTGCATCTTGATTTTTTGGGGAACCTTCTTGGCAACTAATTGGTGCTGGAGTCAAACTTTGTTGGTACACAACAACACTGAGAGTTTATTAAATCACTAGATCCCTTTCTCACAAAGAACTACAAAAAATTGAACAAAGATACAGAAACACTTGATGGTCTAAACTTGAAGTCCCATTTTGTGGGTGAAAAAAAATTTATTAGAAGTGGAACACATTTCCTAGAGACTGACTCTAGGCCTATAGGAGACCTGTTAGCCAGCTCTTAGCAAATAAAAATCTGAACAGTTTCTGAACAAAGGCATTTGGGTATTTTTCCTCCACTCCAGAATTCCTAGCCAGGCCTAGAAGAGGGGAGGGACTCTCCCTCTAGGTGCTCTATGAATGCAGTATTTCATGCAAAGAAATCTTTATTATGCTCCCTTTTGCATCACTGCTGCAGCATCAAGTGGCACATAAAATCTAGCTGTATTCTTTAATTGTTTTAATAGCTAAGGTGTATGACTCCAATGTCTGTTCTAAAGTTGTAAAGTACTAGAAACACCCACTCCTGGGACAGCATGGCCAGCTGTTAAGGATTCCTAACTGGAGCCATGAGCAAAACTTACTTCAAGATATTTGGGTTTCCTACATTTCCAAGTTTATACACAGCACTTCTAAAGGCAATGGAGTTTGAGGGTGGGAGGAGCACAGACGGGATGTTAAACCAGTGATTTAGGGAATACTGGTTTTTATAAAAAATTGTTTCTTCTTGTCTCTTTTGATTGTTTGGAATTTTATTAGAGTATTTCCCATGTTTTTTTGTTCTTTGTTTTACTTTTTGTTTCCTGTCATGGTTCCCTTACACTAGCACACATCTCCAGGCTGTTTGCTACAATAAGTCTTACCTCTGCTACGCAGCTATTTTACTTGTGGCTCCCAGCTCAAAATTATTTATCAACCTGTCATAATTATTGTACTTCGGGGGCTGGCATTGAAATGCATTCTTTATCCTTTGTATGAAAGAGTATATCTAAACAAACCAAATGCACCTACAGGAAAATTGTTAATTACTGTGTGCAATATATGTCTTATCCCTTGACTCTTTGAAAAGCTAATCTTCTAAGGAGCATTCCTAAAAGACTACTGGAAAAATAGCTTTGTTCACTTCTCTGTCTTTTCTGAGGTATCCCTCTTCCATCAGGGAGGAGTGCTTGTGTTTTGATGGCTGAACTCTCTGCACTTACCTCACCCTCTCTGTGTTGATGTAAATCCCTCTCTGGTGTGACAGTTTTATCCAGAATTTAGCACAGCTTGCCTCCATGCCTGCTGGGCCCAGAGCTGACATGCTAGGAGCTAAGGCATATGTTGAAAATATCTCACTTAGAATTCATGTGTGTGTGACCTCAGTTCTATGTTTTAGACAGCTTATTTTTCTGCCGCTGCATGAATAGACTTTGGCAAATTTAACAAAGAATGCACTTTATTTTTTGTCCCTGTAAGTGCCTGTGTGTGGCAGGGGGCATCACATATGTGCCCACATGCACAGAGGCTTCAGTCATGGTCCTTTTTCTCATGTTTTTTATTTATTTCATTAACTCCTTGAATAGTGACAGCAGCTATTTTGCTCCTCCTTCGCTGGGTGTCTGGAAACACCAGAAGGTGTAGAACTGAGCTGAGCTGCAACTGAAGTGAGAAGGAAATTTAGGAGTCCGTCTTGGACAGCTACAGAAACCAAGGCAGGATAAGAAAGGGTAAGAAAGAAGTATCAAAGACTTGCAGACCTGTACACTGTGCATCAGGGGAAATAGATTTGATTGTGTCATTAAACCTTCTGTACAAGTGAGGTTTCTGTAAAAATACTATCTCCTGGCAGTGCCATGGCTCAGTACCCAGCACTGCAATGCAGGGAGTTGTAGGCCCAAGAAAGAGGGTCACTGTGGGTTCTCTCCTGTCCTCTCCTGCTTTGAAGACAGGACTGTCAGCAACCCTCATATCAGCATGGTATCTTTTAGGCTGCAAAAGGAGCCTATAAAAAATTCACCCAGAGCAGCAATCTCCAGACTTTCTGAGCTCTCAGGCTAGATTTTCCCATTTCCATGTGCTGTTAGAGTGAGCAGACAGGGACATCCCAACAGCATGATGTCACACAACGCCTTTGTCTGTCACAGAGCAATTGGCTGTGAGATGTCCTCATGTGAGGGCCAGGGCCTCCTACACCCAAAGCAAACGTGAGCACTGGGAAGTGAGGAAACCACAAAGAACTGGCTGCGGAACTTGGTTCAGGCTGCCAGCTCCTGGAGCAAACTAGAGCTGGAGAGATCCTCAGCCAGCTGATGCTGCTGGCAGAATGTCAGCACCCTCCTGTCAGCATAAAAAGAGTTTATCTTGTCTACATGGCTTCTGGTCCTGACATGCACCCGAATACCCTCCTGCCTCTCTGTGGGTTGGGTTAGCACCAGAGATCCTGCAAAGAGGAGTCTGCCAGGCATTCACAGGGTTTTGGTACAGAGAATTTACATAACATTGAATCTTTTTCCATAGAGATTAAAGTGGAGAATGAAATCACCACTGCATGTTATTCCTTCAGAGAAAGGGCCAACATTACAGATACCCCAACCAAGAGCCAAAGCTGGCTCTACTTTTCCACTGCAGCCAGAAATGTGTGCTCAAGATGTAGATAAAAGTCAAATGGCCAAGCCATCCTGAGAGGACTTTTCTGCAAAGCTGATAAATATAGTGCTGAACTTACCATAAGGATTCTTTTGCCAGCAACCCTAACATGTAATGCCAAAGTTACTCAGCTTTATAGCACTCCAGTGTCAAGACAGCAGATGTGTGTATATGAGACTAGTGTGGCTGATGCTGTCAGATGTCTAGATGTGTGTTTACAATTCAGCTCTGCAAGCTCATGTCAGAAGTAAGAATTCCCTTACTCTTCCATTTGAAACCCTTATTCGTCCATTTGCATTCTGGTTTTTGTTTTAGAAGATTAGGGAATCTGTCCTCTCTTCAAAGAAAACATTGGAAATTTCTCACTGTGTTCTTCAAGGCTCTGCCCATCTTTTCAAGTTTCCTTGTGAGTTCAGGATTTATGCAACCATTAGCAAGCACCAAATACTGATCATCTGTCTGAAACCACATTCTCTTGATTTACTATTTACAATATCTGCAAAGTATCCTGACTTCTAGGATATCCCTTCCCTGACATGACTGCTATGTCTGTAGGGATGCAGGCAACCCCATTTTTTTCCTCATGGGTGAGTAAGGAGTACAGTAACCTCTTACTGTGTTGGAGCAGCTGTGTGGGGCTCTGGACTGAAAGGACCTTGCATACTTCTCAACAGCAACTACAGGTGCTCCCTTGCCAAGCAACAGGTATATGAGGGTATCTTGAGGCTGTGCTTGCAAGAGGTACCTTTGTTTGGAAGGGAAAAGCATTTTGCATGTTGAGATTTCAGAAAAAATTATAATACCAGAGGCTCAGTACTTTGCTGAACCTGCTGATGAGGTGACAGTGACAGTGCTTCCATAAAGATGTCTTGAAAAGGTTTCATGGCCTTTTTGAGATCCTCTATGGTTCCTGCAGATTTGTTGTGGAGTGATTCTGCAGCCTCCTCATGTACACGTGGTGTACATGGACATGGTGGTACAAAGCCACTGCCACAGCACAGCTTCTTCTGCCCCCAGTAGGCTCCTACATTGACATGCAGCTTCCAGTGAAGATAATGTTAAAATAGTCATCTCTTCTCCCTCCCACCCTTCTGAAGGAGGTAAGGGAGGTATTTTTAAAAGTAGTGCTTGTTAAGGTTTTCAAGGATATCAGCCCTACTAGTTGATTCACTCTGCTGCTTTGTTTGCATGGACTGCTTTTTTTAGAAAAAGATTGTCAAAACTAGAAGCAAGATATCAGTTGGAGAGGCAAGCTGGGTCACATCCAGTTGCACTACAAAGAACAAGAATGTGTTCAGCTCTCAGGTTGCAATTGTTAGCAGGTTCAAGACTCTCATCTCTGTTACCTCTGTAGGCTCTTCTCTCTAGACTGGCTCTCCTTTGATGGCTTATATTTGAAGTGTCCAGTGCTCTATCTTCTAGTGTTTTCTATTGATTTTTCTCTTATTCTAGTTCTTTCTTCTTCTGTAGGTCTTTTCCTTTCAGTGAGTGCCTCACTGATCTGAATGAGTTTCATGTGTTACAGCATCCCTGACAGGCAGGGCTATTTATGTGCACTCAATATCTGCAAAATAGAAATTCATGTGCTCTGAATAATCTCTTGGATGAAGCACAGTAGCCCCAGATTTCTCAGAAACACAAATGTCGTGGCAGCTTGAAAGCTTCAGATTCAAAGCTGGAGTTGTCCTTTCCCAAAATGTAGCAGTGTTCAGATCCGGGATTATCTCTACATTGGCAGTATAAAAATAAGCAAGCAAGAAAATCAACGCCCTTGTGAGTTTAATTTTGAAGTTCTTAAATAGTTGGAATGAAAAATATAGAAGTCTGTCCCTCTGTCTGCCATCGTTGCTTTCCATTACCCTATTTTTGAATGAGAGAGCCTGACTTTCAGCCTAAAATATGAAATGAAGAATAGATTTGAGAATGAGATAAGGAGCTCAGCCTTCTCACAAGTGTCTCTTCTGTCTATGCGGTTGGTTGGCTTCCAGATACAGTTTGGCTCTACCTCAGCCTCAGAGGGTGGAGCCTCACACAACTTCGAATCCTGGCAGTGTACATGTTTACATGTAGCCTATCTGTCTGGCTGCTTTTTATAGCTGGCAGAGTAAAATAGGATTCTCTGGGGTGTGAGTTGTCTTACTGTGAGGTAGACCATCATGTGTGGTACTTTGGAAGTCTGTCATACTTTGGGATCCATTTTATGTGGAGGAAGTTTGACAATTCAGCCTGGATGGGGTGATTTATATTCTGGGTGCCCAGAGTTGGTTTCTACTATGTCCATGAGGAGTGGATGCTCAGGGGGAACTGAGTGCCTGCAAGTGGACTCACTTGTGTTTCCTCCATCTGCGTGGACTTCATGAAAGAGTGCTTGGTCTCTGCTTGTCAGAGCAGTAGTGTAGTGAGAAGAACAAGGTTCTGCTCTGCTATAGAGCCCCAAAGTGGAT
Organism: Hafferia zeledoni; assembly: GCA_035583235.1. Classification (NCBI taxonomy): domain Eukaryota; kingdom Metazoa; phylum Chordata; class Aves; order Passeriformes; family Thamnophilidae; genus Hafferia; species Hafferia zeledoni. Next base: position 64,382,608 of record JAWWEV010000083.1, read on the forward strand.
GTCTGCACCCCAGAGGGCACTTGGATGCTAGTGACGAGAGTAGTGGGAGCACCTGAACTGGGGGAGGAGCTCTTACCTAAACTCTTAAACTTACCAGCAGGCTGGCTGACACCAAGCTGCTGCTGCTTGCTGCACTAGTTTAAAGAACAGTGAGCAAGAACAGCCTGGGACAGCACCGGCTCATGCTGGCAGGACTACACTCCTGGCAGTGCTTGAAACAGTGAGATTGAAGCTTGCTGGACTGAGATGGGTGGGTGTGCCTGCCTGTGGAGAAGTGGTGTATGTGTGCCTGTGGCTGTCCTGCCAAGTGACCAAGTGCTGTGTGAGGCAATGAGGGAAGTGGGTGATTTCTGCCCACACACACTTGCCAACTCCACTGAAAATAAGACAAAAGGACAGAGGACTGTTAGGAAATGAAAAAGAAAATGTTAAAACCAGGCGAACCTCTTCACTTCTCTCTCCAGGTCGCTACCCACAGCAAAACAAAGGCACCTACATCCCAATCCTAATTGGTAATGTGCTGAAACCCGGGGAGTGGGGAGCCAAGATTACCCACAGGGAGAACAACTCCGTTCGCCTGTCCATCATGCCCTCTGCCACCTGCATCATTGGGAAGTTCCGCCTGTATGTTGCTGTCTGGACTCCCTTTGCCATCCTTCGGACACGCAGAAACCCAGCAACTGACACGTACATCCTGTTCAATCCCTGGTGCCAGCGTGAGTACCTTATCAAGGGTTCACACTTTCCACTGCCGAGCTCATAGGTTTTGGGAGGGCAGGGTCCAGAAAGGGCAGCTTGGTACCAAGAAGGCTGGGGTCATGCCACTTTGGGTCTGGAAATTTTGCATAAACTCTACCAAGAGGCAAGACTTTCAGGGTGGGGAGTAGCCACATGTGAGCAGGGCTCCATGGTGGAGACCAGTGCCTGTGCTGTATCTGAACTCTGCGGTTTTATAAGGCCAAGCCTGTATTTCCTACTTCAGGCTCCATTTCTCATAGTAAACAAACTCCAAGGCTTTACTCTGACTTGAATAGGTAACAGCACAAGACTCCAGCCTGCCTGTGTGTGCCTTAAATACTCTGTTGACTTACACTGTTGATTGCCAAGCTTAGGATTGAACACTTACAGACAAAATCTTGCAGGACTTCAATGGGAGCTGCTGCTCCTGCACAAGTTGAGTGGAGTCAGCCTGCTGTGGCATCACTGGTAGTGCCTTCCTGCTACTACATGACATTTGCCCTTATAACTTCCCCTTTACTGGTGACTAATTAGCAACCTTGGCCTCTGTGAGGAACAGAACATTTTGCAAATGAGCCTTTTTTTTAATACAGTGTGTTGAAGAGCAATTTATTTTTTTTCAATTTCCCAGGATCATGGGAAAAAATCAGGTCTTATGCTGACAGGATTGTATTTCACCCAGTGAACTCCATGTGTGGCTTTAAGGAGAGGGCAAGAAGGATCAGGGAGGTTTGACTCAGCCTTCTGACAGACTGTGGCACTGTATCTCAGCTTCTGACAGTTGTAAGGCTACAAGTCATATGTGTTGCAGTATATTTAGGTCACCAGCTAACTTTAATGTTCTGCCACCACCCTTTCTTCATCTTTCAATTTTTTACCAGAGTATTTGCATCAAATAATCCCACACCAAACAAGGGCCATCCTACCAAATGACAAGTAAGTTTGGCATTATTAATAGAGCCCATTATTCAGCTGCACTACTGTCAGTACATCAAATGATTTGTGCTGGATTCATTACTTGCCCCTAGTCCAAGGGACTATAAGCAATGATTAGCTTATGCATTATTTAAGAAGATGTATGTTAATACTGAATAAAGTGGAGTTAGTAAAATGGGAAGAGGAGGGAAGGGCAGGGCCCAATGCTCCACAACACCATGAGATCCTTCTGAAAGCAGCCTTAGAGGCAAGGTACCTTAGAGCACCATGCTAACAGTTTGTTCTGAGGGAAGATGAAGAGTGTGCCACAGAAAGAGGAATCACTGCCAAATTATGATCCCCTGTGAGCAGACAAAACTGCTCAAGCTTCTCACAGCTTCAGCCAGGAGGTGCAATTCTCTACCTCAAGGTGGAGCATCACTTGAGTTTAGTCCTAGATGTAACAGCCAGTTTGTTAGCCAGTACAGTGACTCTGCAGTGGTTCAGCACCTCTTTGGAAAGTGATAAACCCCAAAGAAAAAGCTTCTTAATTTTTCTCAGTTTGCCTCATGATTAGCAGATAACCAACTTGGGCTGCATGCAGCCCTAATATTGAGAAAAAAATGTGATGTGTGGGGTTGGCTGTCCCACTGCTATGTGACTGAGACTGCACAGTCTGATTTGAGGTGCTAGTCAGAAGGAAAAAGGGAAAATCAATCCATACTTCACACTTCCTTCCCCACCAGCTCTGTGTGACGAGTGATCCACCTCTGTCCATGGCACACAGGTGCTGTGCCCTCCTATGCCCTACCTCCTTCACACCTGAGCTGAATGGGGCCAAAAGCCAGTAAGGTTAAAGCCACAACATGGGAGCAAACTCAAAGGGAGCAAAACATGCAGCAGTTGCCTGCAGTAGCAGGCATTGCCAAGGCCAGTGGAAAAGTTCTGTTTTAGGAAAGCAAAATAGTCTCTGGGCAGCAAGGACATGCTGTATGACCCAAGATCCAGGTGGGGCAACTTGGGACCACATTTTCATCTGCAGCTTACATTTTCAGGAGTGTCTCAATGGCTTCAGGTGCTATCCCTTGCTGACTATTGTAGTTTTCATTTCCTGCATGTTTTGTTTTGCTTTGGATTTACTCTCATTTTTGTTTCTACTTTTACTCCTCAGTAGTTTGGGCTAATTGGCTCCTGTATCTGCCTTTCCTTCCCTTCCCTGTGTTAGAAAATCAAGGGCTGTTTCTTCACACTTTATCTCCTGGCTGAAAAAGATTTTTCAGTGGAATGACAAAAACAGGTAGAAAAATTCAGGCAGTAAAAGTGCAGAGAAAACAATAGTTTGAAAATCTTCTAGACTTGTTTGCTGGGTTAATAGCTAAGCAGAAAAGTCTGAGTGAAAAGCCTCATTAAGAAGAGAGAAGACTGATGCCAGAAATGAATGGAGATTATTACAGCAGGGAGCAGAGTATGGGCTCTAGTGCCTAGTGCAGCTTTCCAACTCATCATTTTGGAGAAACATCAATATGTTGGTATGAGCTTTTCTTTAAGACAGAGGCGTTTGTGCCCTTTCTTATTACTCCTTTTCTCACTATAGTTCAGTTTTGACATATCTTCCCAGACAGGGATGTTGGGTTTTTTTCCTGCTCTTTCAGAATAAGTTTCAATATCAGTCAAACTGCAGAGTACTTTCCTTCCAAATTTTTCAGATGCTTTTATGTACTTTGATCCCCTTAGCTACACTTAAGGCTGATCACCAAGAATACTTTAAAGATGCAGGGCTACATTTAAGGCTGATCACCAAGAATACTTTAAAGACGCAGGGCCTGATCTTGCAAAATTATATACACTGGCCCCAAACCTCTGGGAATTCAGCAAACTAGTGGGTTAAGATTTCAGATACTCAGATGAAATTTTCATTACCTAATAAGCAAGGTAAAGTCTGTAAGGAGAGGCAGCATCCTTTCTTCAGTCAGCTGACATAGTTGGATAAAACAGATGTGCTTTTGGGCATGCAGAGCCCTCTTCAGTTCTGGAACAGAAGATACAAATGGCAAGTAGTTAAGAATAACTTTTTGGAGTTTAACTAAACTCTTGGCAATATCAGACTACATGAAAGCAGAGAACTCCTTTGATCTGGATACAGCAAACTCTTTCCAAGAAGATGCTGAGTCCTAGCAACTTTCTGCTGGGGAGCATTCAGTGCTTATCAGGAAAAGACTTTGTGCTGACTCCTGTGGCTCTCTTGTGGGTGAAGATGCACAGCATAGCTGAGTAAGTTGCAGACCCCATGGGTCCCTCACCCAAGCCTCATGCAAAGTATATTGTATTTAAGCAATTAAATATAATGCAACTTTATTGAGTCAGTTGCACATTTCTTGTGCTTAAATATCTTAGTGTTCTTGTTCTTAATTGTCCAGTTTGAGGATTAGTAATATGTAGTTGACTTTGGGCTCTTCTCACATGTTACCAGTCACTCAAATTTAGCCTAATATTTTCTTGTGTTTATAGCTAAATATTAAGTTTTATCTCTTGTGTCATAGATTCCATGTGGGCAAAATTCCCCAGAGTTTCATCCTTCTGCTACATTAATGTGAACAACCACTATTCAAGGCAGCAAACTGGTCTTGATCGTGGGTAGAGTAGTTTCAGTGGGTAACTGTATTTAGCTTTTGCAGCTCTGTGTTTGCCACAGCACTCTCCTTTTCCCAGCAGTTTTGTGATTTCAATGAGGGCAAGCCTTGCATTCCTGGATTCCTATGGGAGCACGTTGAAGGGAGGTTGGGAGCTCAGGGCAAGGCTGCTGCTTCCACCTCCACCTGTCTGATGGTGCTGCTGTGCTCAGCCCTCACTGTCTGCATGACGAAATGACTTTTCCAGCTCCAGAGGATTGCCATGCTGGGATTGGGGTCCCCCCCATTACCAAATAGAGTCCTCTCATGTTCATTCACCTTCCCAAATTGAAAGGGTTGCTCTGTACTCCTCATGTCTTTCACAAGGAGCCAATATTCAGTGGGATTCCTCACCTGCAGTGCTGCCTTCACATGAAGTGTATTTTCACCTTATCCAAGTTCAAACAGAGAAACACGGAAGTTAATTTGCTTCTTTGTAGCATTGCTGGTGTCTTAGTAAATTCCCAGGATAAAAGAAGTGAGTAAAAGAACTCCTAAACTGCTAAAGAAGAACAAATAAAGCCAGCACATTTCACTGGAATTCTTCTGTTTGTCAGATGTGAGCCTCCACTTGCACAAAATAATTAGGAGTTGTACTATGTAGAGCACGCTTAGCATCAAAGTAGTCACAAATGCCTCATATTTTCTTCTAAACAGTCTCAAGGGTAGTGAAAGCTGTCAAAAATCAAAGCAGCTGGCATCTCTGAAAAACACAGAAGACCTTTTTACCTTATCAAAACCACAAATATTTAAAATAATCGACAGAGAAGTTAATCAATTTTCATCTGATTTAGCAAAGATCATGTAGTCTCAAAATAACATAAGCATCTCAATTGATACCAACGAGATCAATGTTGATATTTTTAATCCCCTAAAGAAAACAACAGCTGTCAAGAAGGCATATGCACACACTCCACTGAATGTGTAACTGCACTGAAGAAGGTGTGAGTTCTCCTTCTTGAAATGAATTCTCTGTACTATTTGTATGGATGAGTTTTAATAAAATCCAAATCTCTGAGAGAATGCAGATAATCATTCAATGAACAAATCAGGCAGATCCAGCCTAATAAAACAAAGCCTAGATGATCTGTAACATCTGCAATATTTTTAGTGTGATGTCATGCAGAACCTGTTGGACCACCAAAAAGGCCCTGCTTGCATAAATGACTGCAACTGTCAAGTTTTAACATCCTCTCTCACCTCATAGACTCTGAATATAACATGCCCTTGATCATACACTTTGTACCTGAGTACAGGCTGACTAGGTTATGGGTAGTGACAAGTCTATAAAGAAACTTCTTAATGGCCCAGCCTTTTGAAATCAGGTGAATACCACCACCCTTCCAAATATAATAGTGGGTCTCAGACCTGCCTCTCACAGGTAAAGATCCATAAAACCTGCCGTGTCTCTGCATGCTGGGAGTCAATCAGAGCTTGTACAGCACCTGCCAAAAGTATAATGCCAAGCTATGATCTCCTCAATGCACTAAAGGCTTCTTGTATTTAATACCTGCTCCCCTCTTACTCTTTGCCCACCAGTGTGGAGATCTTTATGTTAGGTGTCTATGCACAATCCCTCATGTATGTATACACATGGAAATATATCTTCAGAGAAAACAAAACTTCCAGCAGAGTCAGTTGCACAAACTGGCAAAGCCCTTCACATAGCTGAAGCCAATGTGAGTTTTGCTGTTGATTTTTCATGGGGCTCAGATTTTAGCTTATTTTCAGCCGAATTGCAGTTCTATGGGCGAATGAAGAAGCTTTTGAGAATGAGGTTTACAAGGAAATGCAAATCTGATTTGCATTGCAACAAAATGCAACAAATCAATAGGCTTTTAAAAGTTAAATGATCCTCTAGAAGTTTGTAATGGGATGCTGAAGAAATCTTCTATGGCAGTAGTGAGTGGTAGTTTTGTACTTGCTCGTATCAAACTGTCAGAAGTTATTGCTTCCCTTTAATTTGTTATCTGGTACCACATTACTGATTTCCTCAAATTAATTAATTCCCACGCTATTAAATGTTAAGCTGTATCTCTTAGTATCAAAATACAAGCACTGGCACAGGAAAGAAATCTTCTAGTACTGTAGCACCACAACATCATGGTCTGTGTTTTACTTACCTGTGAACATCATTCAGGGTTCCTTATGAATGTTAATAATTAGTTATTTATATATTTGAATCATGTTTGCAGGTTGAGGGTCCATGCATATGCTCTTGACTTTTGATATAAGTTCAGTCTAGAATGTACCCTTTGTATATGTTTTAATAAAGATGTCTTCCAATTACTTCAGGTTTTCACTTGGATGCTTGAATTTCTCCTCATATTATCTGGGGAGCCAAACTATGTGGAGAAGGGATACTCCAGGCAATAACTAATGTACAGGCAAAGCAATCAAACCCTTCTGTTAATACAATATAAAAACTTCATTCCATTTTTTTTTTAATGCACTACAGATTTTTCTTTAGAACTCTTGACTTGAGCTGCTTTCCATTAACATTAATAGGTTTGAAATTGTTCTTTGATCTGTTTATACAGATGCAGAATTGTGTCATGGTGCTCCAACTCTTAAATTAGTTGGATACAGTAACCATAAAATTCTTGATGAGACATTTTAATCATGCTTTACAGATCCTGAGAAAACAAGCAGGAGTTGTCAGCATTTTTGCATTCTTGCATGCTTTTAAGTTATGCATTATATTCCTAACTAGGGTCACTACCTCCTTATTTTTGTACTCAGTGAAGTAAGTAATGCTTTGTTTGATGGAACAGAGGTGCTTTTCTTCAAAAATGACTGTATTATATGCTAAGGAGTTTTATCTGTCCTATATGAAATTTAAGCACCCATGTTAACATTTATTTTTGGTAAACTGATGCAGAGGATGCTGTGTACCTGGATGATGAGAAAGAAAGAGAAGAATATGTCCTGAATGATGTTGGTATTGTTTTCCATGGAAACACTGAAGATATAAAATCAAGAAGCTGGAGTTACGGTCAGGTGAGCTGTTTAGACTTTCTCTGGCTACTCCCAGTAGGACAGCAAATGAGTCTAATTGACACTAGACTGTGGTTGAGACTGTGGGCTCTAGATTGCATTATTGCTCTCTCCTTCAGAAAGATAAGGGGTATAATTTTAAAATTGTATGAAGTAGGTATATGCCTAAACCAGAAAAACAATATTATAATAGCTGACATTTAAAGACCTTGTTTTAGGGGCCTATTTCAGATACTAAGAGGCTGCCTGTTGAAAGTTATAATCATTAGCTGAGGTTTCCACAGTGCAGTGATATTTCTGTGCCTGCATTATTGCTGATTCAGGATCAAACAAATTTGTGAAAACTAGAGTTGTATGGGTTTGTTTGTTTTTTAATTTTTCACCCACAGTTTGTATTCGTTTTGACCTTTTAGTTTTAGCAGCTTTGTGGAAATAATTCTGATCTTCTTGGGGGTCAGATAGGCACAGGATTCCTATAACAAACTAGGATTTACTCCCAGAATTTAAAATTCCATCACCACAGAGGCAAAGAGAGGGACCTCTCCCTTTGCTACCTTGACTTCACAATATCAGTCTCCAGTTGTCTCTTGCAGCCTGGGGGAAACACCCCAAACTAGGCTGTTATGGGGTATTGGTGTGCCTTCTATAGAATAGAATCATAGAACAATTTGGCTTGGAGGGGATCTTTAAAGATCATCTAGTTACACCCCTCTGCCATGGACAGGGATGTCTTTCAGAAGATCAGGTGCTCAGAGTCCTGTCCTACCTGGCCTAGAACACTTCTGAGGATGGGGCATCCACAGTTTCTCTGGGGAACCTGTTCCAGCATTTTGCCACCCTTGTTGTAAAAAACTATTTCCTCATTTCTAATCCAAATCAACCCTCTTTTAGTTCAAAACCACTACCCCTTGTCTCAGAGTTATTACTTGCATATCTTACCTCAACCTTCTGTTAACAACTTACCAGCCTGAAAATTCCTAAGAGATGAAAGAGTTAAAAAACTGTGTAAGAATGGGAAAAGGGCATTTCCAAGTAGAACCAAAATGAGAGCAATTATCACTCAGAGAGGCCCCAATAGACAAATATTGGATGTGGTTAACTCTGCTCATCTCACTTCCTGAATTTTCACAGCAGCACAATTAAGAAATTATTGGCCTTAATATTTTTTAATACTATGGTGATGGATCCATTCTGTTTTTGTGGTGCCTCCCTAGCACAGCCTTACACAAGGGGTTTTACACCTCACTTTCTTTCCCTCAGCTAAACAGAATCTCAAAACTTGAGCTGGATGGATTGCCAGTGTGCTTGCCCTGGAGAGCTCTTTGAACTCACATCTCTCTTGTTTCCTTATTTAAGGGCACAATTTCATCTTTTTTCCTGCAGCAGCACTGCCTTAGGGAGTTCCTGCCTCTGCACCATTCCTTTAGTCGTGTCAGTGCTGTTGTTTGCAGAGTCTGACTGTCTTCCTGAGTGAGATAAAAACAACCCCTAAGTAAGGAGTGGGGAAGAAATTTCATAAGCTGATGGTGCCTCTGATCCTGAGGCCAAAGCTGGGCATGCATTTAAGTTGACCAAAAATGCCCCCTCCTGGCCCTTCCTTCCCCCTGCAAGCTCTTGTGCAGCTGTGCAGTGACTGCTGGAGAGCTGTTCTAGCTGAATAAGCATCTGGCTGATTCGGGGCG
>JAWWEV010000083.1:64398189-64438232 GCA_035583235.1 Hafferia zeledoni
AAGTGTGTGTTATATTGTAGTTTTAATTTTCTCTCTTCTGTATAAATACATGTAGTTAGTTTTAAGCATAAACCTGGGTTTAGAGGGTTTTTTTTCTTTTCCCCCTTTTCTCAGCCAAAGGCTGACTCTGTCTTTGGGCAGTTGGTGTTTTGCCAGCTCAACCCAAGACACTGACCTTCATTCAAAATTGTTCAGAGATGGAGAATCCATGGGCCTTAGCAAGATTGTTCTGTTTATCCTTGACCTTCATAATGAAACACTTCCATCTTACTTCTAGACTAAACTCGGCCATATTCAGTCTCTCCGATCCTATCTGTCTGCTGGGTTAATGAGTTTTTTATTATTCCATCTCTGGCATCCCTAATGATAATTTCCTTTAACTTTAGATCAACTCCAGGGATGATAATGGTGTGATTGCTGGATCCTGGAATAATTCATATGATTATGGTGTTGCACCTTCAGCCTGGACAGGAAGCGTGGACATTCTCTTGGAGTATTACAGTTCTAAGCAACCTGTGCGATATGGCCAGTGCTGGGTCTTTGCCGGTGTCTTCAACACATGTAGGTATCAGTGAGAAAACCTCCATGTTGCTCTGCAATTCTTGCTTAACAGAGAGAGATTTTAGATGAAACCAACTAAAATAATCCCTGGCTCTGTGTTGTTCAGGACTAAATAGTAGAGATACTTAAAAATATAAGGATAAAATAGATGGTCTTTAAATAAAACTTAGGTGTGTACTTCAGTTCAGCTACTCTTCCACACAAATCTGTTCAGTATTTAATGGTTCAGTAAAATGTATTCAGTGACTCATGAAGGTAAGTTTGTGAAAATTAAGTCTTTTGGCATAGCCCACATTTCTGTCAGGACATTTTCAATGAACAGGGTGCTTGTGACCTAGACCTAAAAGATTAAATCACTATCCAGTATGGGATATGTGCTGCAGAAAGGCCAAATCTCACCCACAGAGGATTGTTCCTAGAAAAATTGAGGTGAACTCTCCCTGCACCTGTCTACTGAGCACTGTTAACATTTTCTATGGAGTTTATGAGCCACAAAAGCGAAGAAAAGGCTGGCCTAATTTATGAATTGTCTAACACTGCAAGGTTAAGTCTAAACACGCTTGTTTTAGAACTCAAGCCAGAGTTCTAGTGTTGCAGTGAACAGAGTGTCGCTGGTCATAAAACCCAGCGAGGAAAGCAGCATTGGATTGGTCCCATTTTTTTACTGTCTAGTACTTTCTAACATCATCATCTGCTAATACACTGGAACATACTGCAGCTTATTAGCAGTCAAGAAAAACTCTTAGAATGTATCAAATGTGCTTTATACAGATATTAGTGACCAGACATTAGAAGCAATGCTTATATCAAGCATCAGTCTAGAGCCAGTCAAGCAGTTCCTATGCCTGTGGTACTGGCCAATAGAAGAAGCTGAATGGAGACTAAAAGTAAGAGTCTCAAGCTGAGATGATCTTCCTTAGAAGCACTTATAACATACACACTGAAGCATCAGACTGAGGGGAAGACCAGATCAGCTTGTTGCAAGGAGATGTAATGGGTATTACTGCAGGCTTGGAGCCTACTTTGCATCAACTTCTTTTCAGCCACAGCTGAAGGTCTAAAATTTGATTCTTGTCTTCAAGATATGAAAAGGAAATTACAGAAAAATTCTATGTGAAACCTTCCCCTTTTTCATGTACCTTAATACTGTCACATGTTGCTGTCTCAAGGAATCCCGTTATACTTCTCTTCACATTATACTTTTATCAAAAATGAAGGCTATTAATCACTCATCTTCCATAGGAAATGTGAAAATTGCATAGTTAATGGTAAGTTATGGGACTGTTTCTTCACCCTCAGGCAGCTCTGGGCGTCTCTGTGTTTTCACTTAATTTTTGCCTATTCTCTATGTGTAAGTTTCATTTTGTACATAATTTTCCTCCTGTCTGGATAACTGACTTTCAAAACTCATTCTGGTTATCTGACATAGTTCAAACACTATCCAAAAGAATAAGGACATCAGAAACAAAGCTGTCTTCTGACCACATAATCTGCTGGCACATGGTTCTCACAGCTGCAGAGGGGGATGTAGTTTCAGATTTCTCTGCTTCTCACAGAATCTTAGGATGGTTTGGGTTGAAAGGGACTTTAAAGATCATCTCATTCCAATGCCCCTGCTATGGACAGGGACACCTTCCACTAGACCAGGTTGCTCAAGGCCCCATCCAGCCTGGCCTTGAACAGTTTCAGGGATAAACATCTCCAGCTTCTCTGGGCAACCTGTTCCTGTGCCTCACCACTCTCACAGTGAAGAACTTCTTTTTAATATAGAATGTAAGCTGCCCTCTCTGTTTAAAGCCATCCTCTCTCATCCTATAAATACATGCCCTTGTAAAAAATACCTCTGCAGCTTCCTTGCAGACCCTCTTTGGCTACTGGAAGGCTTCTCTAAGGTCTTCCCAGAGCCTTCTCTTCTCCAGGCAGAACTCTCTCAGCCTGTCTTCATAGGAGAGGTTCTCCAACCCTCTGATCATCTCCCTACTCAGCACTTGCTGCAATGGGTCAATGTTCCTCTTATGGTGGGGACCTCAGAGCTGGACACAGAGCTCCAGGTGGGGTCTCATGAGAGCAGAATAGAGGGGCAGAATCACCTCTCTCAAACTGTTGCCCACACTAATTTGATGCAGCCCAGGATACAGCTGAATTTCTGGACTGCAGGCACACATTGCCTGGTTATGTTGAGCTTCTTGTTAACCAGCACCCCCAAGTCCTTCTCCTAAAGGCTGCTCTCAGTCACTTCTCCCAAAGCCTGTACTCGTGCTTGTTATTGCTCTGACCCATATGCAAGACTTTACACTTGGCCTTGTACTCCATGAGCTTTGCACAGGCTTAACCCTCAAGCCCATCAAGATCCCTCTGGATGGCATCCCTTCCCTCCAGTGTGTCAATGCACCACACAACTTGGTGCCACCAGCAAACTTGCCAAGAGTGCACTCAATCCCATTGGCCATGTCACCAGCAAAGATGTTAAAGGGCACCAACACCTCAGGAATGCCACTCGTCACTGGTCTCCACTTGGACATTGAGCCATTGACAGCAACTTTTTGAGTGGATTCATCCAGCCAATTCTTTATCCACCAAGTGGTCCATCCATTAAATCCATGTCTCTCCAATTCAGAGACAAGGATGTTGCATGGGACAGTGTCAACTGTTTTGTGCAAGTTTGGATTCTTTCATGTATCTGAAGAGATTCCTATTGTGATTTAGGAAGATGCTGGCAAGTGCTCTGTCCTTCAGCACATTAAATGCTTAATTTTATTCCTGATGCAGTGGGATAATGAGCAATAACCCACATCCAAAGAGCCTGAGAGATACCTACTTCCTTCCCTGTCTGAGGCTGCATGGTCTGTACTTGATGCTTCTCAGCCTCTGCACAACACAGTGGGTTCAAAAAGGCTCATGGAAATGTTTCCAATGGATGCAACTCCTCACAGTGTCTTCCATGGCCCACTTTGTCTTCTCTGCTTGTTGCCTTACTGGATTTCTCTAGATCACAGACAGACACACACACCAGTTCTCCCACCTTCCCCCTGCACTGGCCCTGAATCACCGCTACGCAATATTTTGCCTGCAGGCCACTGTGAAACTGGGGCGATGCAGCAGAGGCCTGGAGCCTGCTGTGTTAAATGGAGAGGCGTATTTATCTGGGGCAAAACCAGACTTGGTTTGCTGACTAAGTTAGTCATGTCAGAGACCTGGCACTTTGTACTGTGGCATGGATTACTGAAGTATAAAGTTTGTTGAGCGATATGAAACAGAAATGTTGTCCAGTGGCTGACCCAACGATAGCCACTGATATATCCAGCTATTGATCACTACATAGAGGACAGCGAAGGTCCAAACACTCATGTGCAACCAACAGGGTTGTTTTGAGGTGATTTTGAGTCTCTCTCAGCTGCCAGTGTTTTATCGTTGTGACCAGTCCAGCTTTCCAAGGTTACTATATTGTACTCTCTGGATATTCATCTGTTAAAAATGCTAAAACATTCGAGAAATGGTCATTAATCTTGAAATTGTCAGACAAATTATTTTCAATGAGCCCTGATGGCTCATGTGCTGGAAGCCTTGGAGGGCACTTGAATTAAGTTTAATCAATAGGTACATATGGTATTGGATGCATCCAGGTAATTTGTCATCCAGGAACTTGAAATGAATGTGCAGTGTTACACTTTATTGGGAGTCACAGTAGTGATGCTAATGAATATACAAAACCCAGCAGCAAGAGCTGTTCAACACTGCAGCATCAGAACTATCTTTAAATAGGATTTTCAATAAAAATCTTCTCCCTTTAAAAAAAAGGAGAACCATGTTGGCTCCTAAAATGGAAAAAATGGGAAAAAAAAAAGTAACTTTTTTTAGCTGAGAGAAAAAACATGACATCTGGAGAAGCCTCACTCCCTGCTTGGGGCCGTGCTCCATGCCTGGTTATCAGCCAAGGTGCACACAGACACAGAAGCCTATTGATGCAGCTGCAGACTACAGATGTAGCATTTCCACATTTCCCAAATCTACCCCTTGTCAAATGGTGACAAGAGTAGTCTGAGATTTAGGGCTAGGGGTTTGTTTGGGTTTTTTTTAATCTTCCTTTTAAGGTCCTTTATGGGAAGGGACTATTGAAATTCAAATACTATTATTTATTAATCAATACGAATTGTGTAATGCATTTAATTCATACTCTCAAGTTCTGTCATTTCAGTTGCAAATAATGCAGCTTTCCACCATTGTTAGGAATAATTTTCTGCTTTATTTTTTGTGTTCTCCAGATCCCTTCTGATAGCAGATGTGAAACTGGAAAACTCCAAATCAATCAAAAGAAGATACTTAATTTTCTTTTTAGTATTATCTCATGATTCTCTTGAGTTACTAAGAGACCTAATATACTTGGCATTTCTTGCGAGCTCAGACTTGTTTTTCTTTGAACCACATATGGTCATGCAGTCAACCCATTGCACCCAGATTTGCCCTGAAAAGCTGCAGTGTGGTCACTGTGCAAGGCTGCTTTAAATCAGCTGCACAGGTTATAACCATTATGCCATTTCATACCTTGAATGTTCATCATTTTGGGACCAAATAAAATATTTACCTTGTGCTAATATAAAGACAGATAGGAGGAATTATTTGGGTTGTTTTGACTGAGTTTTCCCATTTTATTCTAGTTATTAATAGTTTCTGTCCTCTCATCCTGTCATCTGTGCATGCAGCCTTCATATTTGTACTTCTCATCACACTTCTGTCTTTGCCACAGTTCTGAGATGCTTGGGGATACCTGCAAGACTCATTACCAACTATTCTTCTGCCCATGATAACAATGCCAATTTACGGCTGGACTTCTTTCTGGATGATGAAGGAAAAGTGGACACCAAACTTACAAAAGACTCTGTCTGGTGAGTCCTTCTGGAAAATGCTTTTAATGTGCCAACAATATAAGTAGAAAAAACATGACAGCAATGCCTATGTTTTATTTATTTCTCTGTGCATTGAAAAACACTGATAGCTTGTGTGAAACAGAATGAAGAGGTTGTTAGTAGGCTGACTAATATGAAGTGCTTGTTGTGTAAACAGACAATCTCTGGGGGATCCTGCTAGTAATGTTACCATCCAGTGCACATTTAAGCACATTAGAAGAGAACTGGAATGGGCTGGTGCTCCTTAGGGCCAAGCTGTTTCTAAAATTGGAAAGATGGGCACTTCCACCCTTCTGGAGCCAGGCTCGAAGCTGTACCTCCATCTACATGGAAAAACACCCTTCTTGTTTCACTTGTGTCTGGTTTCCACATTTATTGGCTGGTCTTATATTGGGTACATGCAGACATTGTTGCAAATAGGTACTTTATAAAATAAATCCATTTCAGCTGAAAAAGTGAAACAAGTCAAGATATCATACAAGATACTGGTATTCTATCACCAGATTTAAAAAATGAAAACTGCCTAGGACCAAGAAGTAGAGTATACACAGTCTTTTGGAGAAAAGTCAGTCCTTTAACTGACTCTTCAAACTCTTACTGTCTGACAGGAGAAGTGTAGCATATATTGATTATATGCTCTGTGTGGGCTATTGGCCCTCAAGCCTCTCCTCTTCAGAGTGAAGCAGCAAATATGACCTCTGTATTCCTATATTCAGGAGATACTTGACTTATTCAATGTCAATATACTTGATTTGTGTCAATGATATCGCCAATCATTAGCATAGCTGCTCATCAGCATGTCTTATTAATAACTTAATCTCTGGAAGTCTTTATGTTAAAACTATAATAAACCCATTATGTGGTGGAGGAAATGACTGAACCTGTTGTTGTAACCTCTTTTATGTAATTTTCATAATCAAGAGGAAACCTAAGGAAAACCATTGTATTTATTTACATCTGAAGCTTGAATCACAGCATCATAGAATAGTTGAGACTGGAAGAGACTGCTGGAAGTCATCCAACCCTTCTTTTCAAAGCAGGGTTAGCCAGAGCAGGTTGCTCAGGGCCGTGTCCAGTTGGGCTTTGAGTATCACCAAGGATGGGCACTCCACAACTTCCCTGAGAAACTTGTGCCAGTGCTCATCCATTCTCATGGTAAAAAAATGTTTCCTGATCTTCAGACAGAATTTTCTGTGTTTCAGTATTGCCTGTTGCTTCTTGTCCTGTCATCGGGCTACTGAGAAGAGTCTGGCTTTGTCTTCTTTCCTTGAACTCCCTAACAAAGCATTTATGTACATAGATAAGATCCTATAGAGCCTTCCTATCTTGACTGAACAGTCCTAGCTGCCATAGCTTCTCCTTGTGTACAGTCTCTGTTGTATCAGCCATTCCTTCTGGTTTTCTATATCGGCAAACTTGCTGAGGGTGCAGTGGGTCTCATAACCCAAGTCATTAATGAAGTTGTTACATAGTATTGGACCCTGTATCGACCTCTAAGGTATGCAGCTAATGCCTAGGCTCCAGCTGGAGTTCACTCCACTGATCACAACCCTCTGATTCCAGAAGTTCAACCAGTTTTCAATATACCTTACTGTCCATTTGTCCAGTCCATAGTTCAATGGCTGGTCTATGAGGATGTTCTAGGAGATGGTTCTAAAGTCAAAAGGACCAACCCCCATGCTCCCCTTGTGCTTTCAGTCATTAATTTCATCAGAGAAGGCTATCAAGTTTGTCAGGCACAGGTGGCTGTTAGTAAATTCATGCTGACTACTGCCAATCACCTAGTCCTTAACATGTTTGGAAATGTTTTCTAGAACTTGCTCTATAACTTTGCCAGGACTCAAGGTGAGACTCAGACGTCTGTAGCTTCCTGGGTACTCTTTTTTTCCCTTTCTTGAAGAATGAAGTGATATTTGCTTCCTTCCAGTCCTCAGGAATGTCCTCCAGTTGTCATGATCTTTCAAAGATAGATTGTCTTACAGTGACGTTGGCCAGCTCCCTCAGCATTTTTGGGTCCATTCTATCAGATTCATTGGACTTGTGTGTGCCCAGTGTGTTTAACCAGTCTCTAACTTGTTACTCATCTACAGATGGTAAGTTTTTGTTACTCCAAACTTTCACACTAGTCATAGGGGCTGTGATTCCTTCCAAAGGCAAACTTTAACAGTAAAAACCAAGGTAAAGAAGACATTGAATGGTCTGGTCTTCTCTTAATCCTTTGTCACCAGGTTGCTCACCCTGTTCAGCAGCAGACCCACATTTTCTGCAGTCTTCCTTTTGATACTAATGTGCTCACTTTTCTTACTGTTCTTCACATCCCTTAACATACCCTGTTTGGTCTGTTTTGGCTTTCCTAAAGGTGTCCCTGCATGCTCAGACTGTGACTCTGTATTCCTCCTGGTCACCTGTCCGTGCTTTCTTACCACCTTTTTTTTCAATGTTTGAGTTTAATTGGGACCACCTTGAGGACTTGTGGCACTTTTGATTGATTTCCTGCACACAAGGATGGACGATTATTGGGCCTGGAGGACGTGACCCTTGGAAAACAACCAGCACTCCTGGGTCCATTTTCTACCCAGAACTGCCTGCCATGGAATTCTTTCAAGCAGTACCTTAAACAGGTCTTAGCCTATTCTTCTGAAGTGCAGAGCTATGGTCCTGTTAATTGCCTTGTACCCTGCTGTTAGGATCCTTTACATCTGGTCTATGAGACAGCAGGACCTCAGTACGTCTTATGGGGCTGGTCCTACTATGCCTCAGAGAGCTCTAGAGGAACAGTATTCTGAAACCTCCTCTGCCCATAAATGATGTGAAACAAGCCCGACTGCCTGCCTGCCTCACTTCTCAGTCCGTATACACCCAGTAATGGATCATTGTTATGCTTCAGAATTCTCACTGTTTCATCTTTTGTTATCTCCTTCTCCTAACCTAACCTATGAAACACCTCTCACCTACTTTTGACATTTCCCTTTACTTCCCTATGTCTCTTTTTAACAGCTGTTTCCCAAGACTTCTTCATTCAATTTTTTTTGCATTCTTTTGGGACAGGGCCAGATAATCCAAAATCATCCTATCTCCACTGAAATCCATACATATCTTTACACTAGCATTTCATCCTCTCATCCTACATTTGCTTTTCTTTGACTTGATTACTTTTTGAATTGCTTTGTTCATCCTTTTATCCTTCTGGTGCATTTATTAGTACATGGTGCACATAACCCTTTGGGTATGACTTAATATATACACCTCTTTTCATTTCTCCTCTGTGTCCTTTCTTTTCATTACTCTGTAACACTCCATGGTAGCCCACATGCCGACTTTTAATGGCTTGTGTCTTAACCTTGATTTTGTTTTTAATGTCTATTTTATTTCTTTTGTTAAGAGGACAAGCTCAAGGTATTTATAACGATTTTTTAAAATGCACTTCTCACTTTTATTTATAATCTCCTGAAAACTGGAAGCAAAGCTCTTTTTCTTTATTAATATATCATTTCTATTGTACTTGTACTCCAGCCTTGTACTGCTGAAGCTGATCTGTCTTCAGGTTTTAAATACTCTCAGACTTCAGGCATACTTGGAGCCAGGATTTTTAGTCTAATCAATCTCTGAGTGTGGGGCTCCCTCTGAATGTTATCTGACATCTATTTATTTTATTAAAGATAGTCTTCCCCCTCAGGATAGGAAACAACAACACCAACAAAACACATAGACAAAATTACACAGACTTTGCAAAAAGTTATTTTTATAAAGCTGGCCGGATTTGGGCCCATAAGTACTGTCTCTGTCCCCTTACTTTGTTCTCCTTGTCTTTCTTAATGATGATATAAAGACACTTACAGAATATTTCTCTTGGATGGTAATCAAGACTCACTCCAACTGTGAAGTCCAAGCAGAGTGACTTCAGTACCTCAGCACCAACTTAGCTGATGTCACCTCACCCCATGGGGGTTCATCAAAGTCCAGACCTGTGGAGAAAGGAATTCTGAGACTTCTACTCTCCCATTCACTTCCAGATCACTTTGCTCTAATTTCTCAGCAATGTTATCAGTGGCTCTCTTGACCTCAATGCCTGAACTAGCTAATAAAAGGGCAGCAGCTGTTTCAAGCATGTGCCTGTCCCACAAGCAGTACGAACTACCCTTCTTGAACTGTCTTCCAGGCATAAACCCCCCGGTCATATTTTATTAATTTCCCTATTGCTTTGTTTGGTCTATTTGTAATTATCTCTGTAAATATTTAATGGTCACTACATTGATCTGTATTGCCATTCTTGCTTTCTTTAATGTCTCAGGCTTGCTGTGGAATACAAGAATTACAGAGTCAGTTCAACAAATTATGGTTGCAGAGCCACCTCTCACTTCTACTACAGAAGTTTTTGCTGAATTTTGGAGAGGCAAATGTTCTCCTCATCCTCCTTTCCTTAATGCTCACTGTTTTACAAACAATGTCTTTTTGTCCATCCATATTCTATATCCTGAAGACCTAAAGAAATTGCCATCCTGTTGTGTCCAGCACTGCACCAACAAAAACCAGAAAGAAAGGTCCCATCCCTAAGATGAATAGAGAAAAAATATGGAAAAAACTGCATTGCCTAATTACAGAATCGAAGTAGATCTGCCATTTTCCATACTGTTAAACCTTAGACCCAATCCCCTTGTTTTTATCATCCTTCCCTTTTGCTCTTCATATTCTTCTTTCGCAGAACACAAAGCTGATGTAACACATCTGACTTTGACTCAAAGAGAACCAGTGAAGGCTTCAGGGCAGGGATTGTCTTTCTCACATGTCAGCATAGCAGTTTTCAAATATTCACCTACCATGAACTGCCACCCCATTCTCTGGTAGCCCTCAGCAAAGCTTTATTAGCATGATTCAGCACTGACTACTCTCAGCAGCATCAAAAATTCTCTGAGTGTGCGTCATTTTCCTTGAATTATTCCTTTTTCTTTAGTGCTGCTTCATTAACTCTCCTAACTGACAAGTTTTATCCTGATCCAAGCTTTCATTTCCACTTTGAAATGTCTTGTTAGACAGGCCTCAGATCCTTCTGACTCTGCTCCATGGCTGGTTTTCACCTATTATTAATGAAATGGTCAGAGTTTAACAATCCCCATTTTTGTTGCTAATATCATTGCATGTACTAGGGGCTATATCAGCAGCTACACAGATGTAATTTCATTCAGATCTGCTGTAGGATATATATAATTTGCAAGCAAAATTACCCCTTTCTCTATCCCTTCCTTCTTTTATTTTTTTGCTGTAATAAAATTCAAACCCTTTGCTGGCTGTGCTGTGAGACCCTTTTTCTAGATTATCTTTTTTTCTTGCTTGTGCTCTCCCTTGAGCACTAGTATCATTGCAGGAAGTTACAAGACCTGTCTTTCTTCTCTGCTCATCTTTAAAACATCCTGGGCACACTGTGATGGTGCTGTAGTGTTGTTTTTGGGTTTTTTAGTTTTCCTGAGCATCCAGCCAGGGGAGAGCATTTCAACCCTGAACATCTAGATGAAGTACTCTCAAAATTTCACCTTTCAGAGTACTGTCCTGGGCCCTAAAGGTAAGACCTGGCCCACAGTGGTTGTAGGTAGGTTTTATAAAAAACTGTGTGTTTTAGGAGTTCTGACTTCCCTCATTGGCAAGACACACTAGGAAAACCTTGTAAGGAATACACAGTGAGGATAGTCTTAGAAAAGCTGTGCAGGTGCAGGTTCTTTTTCTCAACCAACATGGAAACCAGCTTGGCATGTTTGTCTTGAGCCATGAAAACTACACACTGTAGGTTATGGAGTTGGTCCTGAAATCTCTTCAGAAGAGACAGCAAAGCTTCAGTCTTAATAACTATAAAGCAGACCATTGTCTGGAGGATTCAAAGTTTGCAGACAGGTTGAAGTGGATGTGTCTGGCTATAAAGGAATTCTAATTTGTTTAGCTATACATGTACCCCAACAGGCTCCAAACAGTGGCATAATTTCTGAGACATTTACATTCAGAACACATTAGAAGAATCAAAAAACTTCTTCAATTTGCAGTCAAGAAACTCCAGTGAAGGATTGTGGCTTTCAGGGTTTAACAGATAGGTACCAAACTTTTAGACCCAAAAATCTGCCCTCTTAAAAGAGGCAACTTTTTAATCCCTGACTTGGCAAATGTTGTTATTGAGAGAATGACAGGACATAAATACAAAGGTTTGTTTTGGTCTGTATGCTTCTTCAATAATTTAATATTCTGGCCCCATCTCTTGTCTAAGGAATTATCACTGCTGGAATGAAGCTTGGATGACCAGACCTGATCTTCCTGTTGGTTTTGGAGGATGGCAGGTTGTTGATGGGACACCTCAAGAAACCAGTGATGGTAATATTTCTTGAAGTCCTCCTTAGCTCATTTTCTAATGTTTGAGTTCTTTGTGGCAAACAATGGGCTGATGATAGCTGAGCCAGTGGCACCATATGACCAGTGACAACTACTTGAACCAGTTTAACCATGTTCACATGTGCTGAGCATTCTCCTGATTTGTTTTGAACTCTAAAATAAATCTGTCCTTATTATAAGACTGTTCATGATGCATGGGCACAAAATCCTGCACGAAAAAGACCCTGCTTGGTACAGAAGAGATGTAATCCTGTTGCTGAAGGATTCTAAAATTTTAGAGTACCTCTACAAAATCCTGATCAAATTAATTCTGCTTCCTATTGTACAGCCCTAACTAAACTTTCTGAGCAAACAGTATGCACAAGAGTCCTTAATTTTCCAGCCCTTAAAATACATTCTGCACAAAGTTGCAGTGAGATCTTTCTCAGCCTGTGGTGTAACTGAGTTCTCTCAAAATTATCTGATTTAACCAAAACCAGTTATAAGTGTTTTTCAAGCACTTGAGACTTACAGTGGATTTTACTGTGCCATCCAAGGTAGCAAACCATCAGGTTGTTCCAGACATGAGTCTGTGCTGTCTAAAAGGCTGGTAGCAGAAATTAAGCTTTTTGCTTCTTGGTCAGGAGTTGCTGTAAATTATTAAAATAGTAAGCCAAACCCCAAGAATTCTTTTTCTTTGAGAAAGCATAGCATTTTTATATGTTTTCAATTAATTTAGTCTCTCACATTATCTCCCTTCTTCCCATAGGTATGTACAGATGTGGTCCAGCCTCAGTTCAAGCCATTAAACATGGTCATGTTTGCTTCCAGTTTGATGCTCCTTTTGTCTATGCTGAGGTACATACATGAAAATTTTTATTGAAATGAGTGGTATCAGTGAGACCATAGTGAGACAGAAGACAGGGCTCCACCACCACTTGTGGATTGGGAAGTTACTCCATGTATACTTCACATCACAGAACAATCTCATCATTATATTCTGATGTGCAGGCCAGTAGGTGTGATTAATGACAGAGATTTCTCTAATCTCTGCTCACCAATGTAATAAGCAGAAAAAAGCTACTCTGACTACATTGGAACTTCAGGCTATGGTCATTTTTCCTTTCAAGATTCAACCATGATGGCAAATGGGTCACTAGGTCTAGCTGCTCATCTGCTTTGCTCACCACATTCTTTTTGGCTGCTGTGGGTAACAGAGAGTCAAACAACCAAATGAGTGTTTTGAGTAACAGACCTGAGAGTGAAATATTTCAATAAGGAGCTAAAGAGCCTGCTCTGGAGTTTTAACCTCTTTCATCACCAGAAGTGGTGTACCCAGAATTGCAGCAGCAGCAGGGCAAGTTTCTCTCTAATTGAATTGTGTACAGCTTAGGACAGAATAGAATAAAGATGTTTTATCTATTAAGCATTTCCTATTAATGGGACTTCAAGTCAACATGTCATGGAGTTCTTTTCCTCTCCCTACTTCCATATATCTCAATCCTTTTTAATTTAATTTTGTAGGTGAATAGTGACATTTTTTACTCAAGAATGGAGAAAAATGGAACCCAAGTGATAGAAAAAATTGACACAAGCCATATTGGGCAGTTGATTGTGACCAAGGAAGTTGGAGGTGATGGAATGAAGGACATTACTGAGGAGTACAAGTTCCGAGAAGGTAACCTGAAATGGGATCAGACCATATTGATATACATGTATCTCAGTCAGATATTGGATGATGGATTTGCAAATCTGTGGCACTGAGGGATCTTCATGAAAAGGTGCCAAAGTGCCCTCTGGAACTCTTTGTAAGTCCATCCCAGAAGCATTGTAGATGCCTTGATCACTAGGCACAAACAGAACACAAACTTTGTCACTCAGAAATGCTTTGGACTGACTAAGCTGTAGTCATGGAGCAACTCAAAGTATTCAAAAAGATTCAAGGTTTGCTGTACAGCTGCTTACATTTCTCACTCAGGCCAGATGTTCACAAAGAGTAAATAAGTGTTGCCATATTGATAGGAATTCAGCTACATGGATTTTTCTGATATGGCTTTAACACCAACTCATTTGGATGCTGTGAAGTTCTCCTAATAGTAATGTTACCCCAGGAAGATTCACCTCAACTACTACAAACTATGGAAGATGCACCCTTGTGATTGGTAATGAGGCTAATGCAGTATTCCTGTTTCTTTTCTAAATCTGATTTCCATTTATTTCTAGGTTCAGATGAGGAGAGACTGGCTCTTGAGACAGCTGTGATGTATGGTGTTAAAAAGCAAACTACTGGAGATACCACCTATCAGCCACAAACAGATATTGACATGGACTTCCAAGTGCAAAAGGCAGTCCTTGGCAACGACTTTAAAGTCACTATAACTTTCAGGAACAGAAGTCGCAACACCTACACTGCCACTACCTACCTTTCAGGCAACATAGTGTTTTATACAGGAGTCACAAGAAGTGAATTCAAGAAACACTCTTTCAGTGCAAAACTGGAACCCTCTTCATGTGAGACTTGCATAGTTGTTTTCAAAACTGCTATCTTTTTTTCTGTGTTATTAACTGTCACCAGTGTTTTTACCCATGGGTAGAGTCAATTCTAGTAGCTAGGGGTAGGATAGTCTACCAGAATATGTATTCTGTTCTATATTAGAAGACCTCACTCCCAGCTCTGGCCCAAATACTGGGGCATTTAGAGCTGAGTCTCTTTCCTTCGGGCTGTTGCTCCCTGCGTGATGCTCTGTTACGCCAAGCTGCATGTCTGGAAATTGTTAGTTTTTCTTATTTAGTATAAAAGAAAGAAAAGGAATACAGGTATTAAGCTGCAAGGTATTGTTTTTCATACCTTAATTCTCTTAGCAGATGAAGGAGAAGGTCTGGTTCCACAGGGTATCACGTACAGATACAAAATAGTGAGTGCTTCATCTTGGTAGAAGCTGACAAGCTCTGAGTAGATGCAAGTGAATATTCGGCTTTAGAGGATTGTGTGCTTCAGGATTTTGTATTTACAGTGATCTAAAATGTTTATATGAAACTAGAATGTGTCACCATAGAGGAAGAACATTGTCAGCTGGTCAGGAACCCCCAAAGGTGAGTTACCTTTACAGAGACAGCATTTACTTTTCCTAGTGCCCTCTGGACTACAGTGGGGAGATCCTGTCTCCCACTTCTGCTCAGAAAAGTGGTTCCTGGCAGACTAGTTCAGGAGACTGAAGGCAGGATTCTGCACTGCTCAAAGTAGGAAAGAAGGATATTCTCTATTTTAATTTGGACATAACCCACCTATTTCCTGTCAGCTGTCACAGCTCCAGTCAGAAAACAGCAAGGATTGAGAGACCTGCTGTACTCCAAAGGGCTATTGAGCAGGCTGGTTGGAGATCCTTGGCTTCTCTAACAACAAGTGACTGCCAATCACTTGTTGCCCTGACAGGCCTGTGTCCTGTCAGTGCCTCCAGCTCAGCAAAAGTGATGAAAACGTGCTCTTATGAGGCTAAGTCAGAGGATCCTCTGCTTGAATTTGCTGTTGAGAGTCAGGAGCAATGACTTTGCCCTCCTGACACTGCTGCTGGGCAAAAGCTGCTGGGTGCAGCAGGTGTGGCAGGACTTTGGGAGCCCAAAGGTTGTGCCTCCTGATCTGGGTCTGCTGTTGGATCACAGCAACCCTGACTGACCTTTGAACTTTTCATTTGTCTTGTCTGTCTCATCCCAGCTCAAGAGACACTGTGAGCCCTCTTTCCTCAAAGAGGATGAGTTTTGTCTCCATAAGAAGCCTCCAAGGGACCACAGTTCCAGTCATGCCATGAAAAAAAAATCCTCTGCTTTCTTCCTCACTTTCAGCATCATCTAAACCTGCACATCTTATTTGGAGCTGATTAATCTCTATAAAGCATAAGTCTACTTATAGGCATCTACAGGTGCAAGTTGATAAAACTTCTACCTCTGACCTGTAGCAAAGTCCTGGCAGCTGCCAAGTGATTCTTTCTAACTCCCTGGGTCATTTGCAGGGGTTCTGAAAATGGTCATTGGGTTTTTCCAACACAGACTATCAAACCACATCATGAGGGTTTATAATGACTTACATCAGTTACTAGATACTTGATCTGAAATATTGCAAAACTTGCAGACTTGACCAGGTACAGTAAAAAAATTCATTTTCAATGGTCTTGGTCTAAATTCTGTGCCACTTCTTTGACAAGGGAATATTTAGTCATCTTGTAGAAGTGCGAATACCTGCTACACTTTCTGACTGTGGTTTGTGCTTGGTTCCAGGACTTACTTATATCTGCTCTTGCAACAAATGTCTGTGTAAGGTATTATTGCCTAAAATACAGCTTGTGCAGTGCTTTGAGGCTCACCTATCTCCTCTCTGCAAGAAATTAAATGAGTAGATGTTTAAGCATCACTGAGCCCCCTAATTAATTTTTTCTAAGTTAGTTAAATGATTTATAAAAAGCTTCTTGAAACCATGCTGGAAACTCTGAATTGAATGATGGTGAGTGAATGCAGACAGGGGACAGGCACCTGAGAGAACAGAACATGGATTTTTATGCATATGTACCAAGAGTATTTCCCCGTCACTGCTTCTGGCCAATGAGAATTTTTTAAGGTATTCCCACCTTGCAAGGTGGAAATTAGTTTATACCTGAACTAGTCAGCAGCTTGTGGGGCACTTTGTCCTGCAACAGGACAAAAACCCCTCACAGATTACACCATCTCTAAAGGTGATACATGAAAATCAAGCATGAATTCTTTCACCTTTCCCTTGGAAAGGAGTACATGTGCAATCAGGGATAGCATCTGAGCAGATGGGCAGTGTGAAGGGAGGCAGCCTGGTTATTTCCAGGTGCATGAGAACACTCTGACAGGGGTGTAATGGGAGAATACCTTCTGAGGCACTCAGGCAGGATTTGTAGGCTTTGTTCATGGAGGAGATATATATATATATATAAAACAAAAAATTACAATACAATAAAGATGTGTCAAAGGAATTTTTCCAGCACATGCTGCTGAAAGAATGAAGCAGACTAAGTTTTCAAACAGGAAACGAACAAATGATTTTTAGAATAATGATTAAAGGAATCGTGTGGGTTGAAAACCTCTTTGAGGATTTGAATCGCTTAAACCTTCCAGTGCCTTCAAAGGTGTTCTCACATCTACTCAGTTATATTTAGTTTTCTCTGTTTCTTTGAAAGGCTGTAAGGCAACTCAGTGTTGTGTTTCCCTTGGCTTTCCCAGGTGCAGTAAGTGGTACTGGCAACTTACCAGCACAACCAGTCCTAAGGAAATGAAAGTCTGTTCTTTTTTTTTCCTGTGGTGATTAAATTTGAACAGAAAAGTTTTTCTTTTCTGCCACTGCAAAGCAAATTTATCATAGATTGTAACTAATTTATTTACTTATTTACCTCTCAGATGAGGAATACCTTGCCTGATTTACAATTTACTGTTAAGGGCATTATGGGAAATTCTTTTACACAAGACAGAGAGTGAGAGGGAGGGAGCAGGAGCACATCAAGTAAATTTAAGGCTGGCCTAGTAAGTCCAGGTCAGGTGGTCACCAAGGGAATAGCTTTGAAACCAAATCAAGGAACTGGTTTTGATGTGAGCGGATCAAAAGAGTGAAAAGGGGTGAATGCCATTTATCCAACTGAGTTCAATTATCTCAGTGTTTACAGTGTATGTCACAAATACAATACAAATAATGGACAACAGTAATCATCATAGGTAACAGATGGGCGATCTTGATGTGTTTACTAGGGTTATAATGAATGTTTATAGAGACAAGAGCTCCAGGTCTATATATTCTGCCTGGTCATTTCCTTAGCAGGTCTGCTTCTCTGCATCACATTCTCACACCATTGTTGGCCTGGGAATTGCAGTTCAATATAGTTAAAATTAATGATTCCCTGCATCTCAACTGTCTAGCCTATGGGGACTTGTTCCTTCCAATAATTATTGTCAGGGAGCACGTGAAAGCTCTCTGGAGGGCATGCTGGTGACAGGAAGACCTTCTTGCTAAATTTTGTAGACAATTCCAGAGCAGAACAAAGGCAGATATCCAGACATGCCCTGAAGAGCAGGTGGTCTCTCAGGTAGTCTGCACGGGCTCACACCCCCCCCAGTTACTGTTCTGGTGGCATCCCTGTGCCAGGAAGAGAGGCAAAACAAGCACAGAAATAAAGTGAAAAAGCAAACATTTATAGGAATAACACTTAAAAGCTGTTTTGGACCTTAATGCTAAGCAGATATGTCTTGCTACTCTTCCTTCTCACTTATTTTGTGGTAGCACCTAGAAACTTTCAACAGCGACCTGGGCCCATGCTGAGGGTTCTGGACAGGGGCTGTGCACAAACCCATCCCTTGCTCCTAGGAGCTCACAACTTAAATGGAAAGAGGGAAAAATTTGAGGGGAAGTGGTGAAGAAATGAAGTTACTATGGGAAAAAAAATCAAAGCCTTTTTTGCCTCGTAACCCACCTTTTCTCCAAGGCATTTATGTAACTGGCACTGGAGGAGGAATTAGTGACTAGAATGCCTTTTTTCTTTCCTGTCTCTCCCCTCAGCTAGCTCCTTCGATGTTGTGATCAAAGCCAGTGAGTACATGAGTGACCTACTGGAGCAAGCCTCCTTTCATTTCTTTGTGACTGCGCGGATCAATGAAACGGGCAAGATTCTGGCCATGCAGAAGGCGACCATCCTGGAAATTCCCACCCTGCGGATCAAGGTAGCTCAAGGCTGTGTTGGAAGGGAGTGACCACCATGTTGCACATAGACTATTCTCTGCAAGGCTGTCACATTGACTTCTGAGATGGAGGAGTGTGTGTGTGTGTGTGTGTGTCTGTGTCTGTGTGTGTCTGTGTCTGTGTGTGCACATTAGTCTGTCAGTCTATCAAGGACCTTATAAAACAGTGGCTGGCTGGAGGATATGAGGGTGCACAGGTATGTTATATATTGTATTGAGTATCCCTACATTGAAGACAGAGGCTGACAGCAGCACTGGTAGAAAAGAGCTGAAATTATCTCAGTGAAGCAAGGATTGGAAAAGGACTGAAAAAAATGGAGAAACTCAGAGTGAGAGAGATTACTCACTCAAGTCTTTAACTACTTCAAAAGTTTATTTTATTTAAAGCAACACAGCACAGGAATCTACTGCTGAAAAATTAACAATTGAGGTGATTTTGCTTGAAGAGCTTCTGCAGGTATCATGGAAAGTTTGTCCAGACTTGGATGGGCAGTATTGATCTGGGACAATGCCTTCAGAATTTCAGTGCTTTGCTGCCACTCTGTGAAGGTACTGTCAGTGGTGTTCCCTGAAAGCTGAAGCACTTCTGCAGACAGTGCAATGGTACCTATGAAAATGTAGAAGTGTAATGCTTATGGTAGGACAAGGAGCCTATATTTTATGGCAAAGACAGGGCTGAGACTTAGACTTCTCAAGTCATTACTGAGCCTCTGAATAAAATGCCTTGTTTTCAAAAGCACAAAACCTTCATGTTGCAATTTGGATCTGCCTTTTTCCAATACTAAAAAAAAAAAAAAAAAAGATTAAAAAAAAAATCAAAACACCTGTTCAGGAAGCTTTATATAAGTTTCCTGAGTAATCTTGAAAGAAATCTAAGCTGATATACCTTTTCCCCTCATATATTTATTTGAGGCACTGTTCAGGTTTCCATGTAATAATGTATGTTGCAACCACAGCCTTCTGCAGAAAAAGCTTTTCAAAGTGAAGTTTGCCAACAAATCCATCACATTTCATGGTCTTCAGAAATGTCCCAGTGTTCTGATCAGATGATTGTATTTACAAACAAAATATTAAATAGTTTTGGTTTACTGAGTATTCTAGAGAGGAGGTAAACAAGACAGATAAACTCTACTTCAAATACCTATCTTTAATAACCAAATTTTAAAAGTAGAGAATTCTTTCAATTCAATACTTAAACAGAACATCTTATACAGCATTCCCAATTTCAGCTTTGCAATAGTTTATCCTCTCTGCTGCTATGAAGAAAGGATGTTTAGTAATAGGATAGGGCTGTTGTCTAATAACCATCTTTTGTAGAAAAGGTGAGTTTGTGTCTTCTCTGTTTCTTTGTGACATGTGAAAATATGCTGAAATTTTAGTAACTGCATTTGGTTAAATGTGTGTGTGGATGTGTCTAGACCTACATATCGATAGGGAAAACTTTGCTTTATTGCTTTTTAAAGAAATCTGAGAAAGTTTATCTCCCAGATTTTCTTGTCAGATTTCTTCATTGAATGTGACTGACAGACAAGATTTCTTAATGTGAGAGTGAGAGAAGGATGAAAAAATGTGTTTCCACTCATGGCTTCAGATACACCTTTGATCTTTCTCGATTGGTCTAAGGAGATTGCCAGACTTAACAGCTGAGGAAATTAAACCACATTCTAATTTAGCTTGAGACTATTGACAACATACTTGTTCTTCAAGGCCCTTTAAATCAGTTCATGGACCATGAACTGGACTGGCAGATCTGCCAGCCAGAAGTTGAAAACCCGTGCTTGAGCAAAACAGTGTTCTGTGAGAAATGCTGTATTTCCAAGGGAAAAAAAACCCAAATCCCAATGCATGTACCCTTTGTTTAAAACTACATTCCTTTGGAGATGTTATTCAGGCAGCTGTACTATGGGCACTGATCCAAAGGGACAGACAGATCCCTTCAGCTGTGTATTCTAATACACAAGGAAGTTAATGTGATTACTGTTAATTAGTCTCACAGTTTAATATTTTCCAGTGCAAAATGTATTCCTTTTTTCTTTCCATAGCTATTTGGAGGAAAACTGGCCCTCATGTCTCTAGAGCACATGTGCAAGATTAGAAACCCTTCAGAGCATGAAGAGAGGTTGCAAAGCAAGGGGAAAATGGGCACAATACTTTTGAGGAGTGCAGGCAATGTAGCCTGGTGTTTCTAATTTAGGGGAGTAAGACCTGCCCTTCTCTTCTGGAGCTTATGCCCTGAGCAGATCTGGCACTTCAGTGCTGTTGAGGAGCCTGAGGAGGAGGGAAAATTCTGGAGAGAGACCCCCTCAGCTGGACTCACCCTTGGTTAGACCTCAGCTCCAGAACAGTCAGCATGCAGACTTCTGGTTTTCTATGAAAATGAGGACCTCCCTCTTGACCTGCCACAGAAAAAATTGCATTGGGTAGAAAAACGTGCAGTGGCATCTATGAGTCCATACCACAATTTTCTCTGACTAATCTTTCCTGTCTCATGCTGCTTTGCTGTTTGCTCCATTCCCCTTCGTCTTCTGCTTTGCAAGTACTGTATATTTAACCCTAAATATTTCACTGGGGGACATTTTATTATTATCAGTCTGTGGAGAATTGTCCTGTCCTTGTCTTGCAGACCAAAGGTGAGCTGGTAGCTGGTAAAGAAATGTCAGTGATTGTGGAATTCACCAATCCTCTGAAACAAACCTTGGAGAACGTCACACTCCGCCTTGAGGGACCTGGTTTGCTGAGAACCATAAAAAAGGACTTCAGGTAGGGAAGAAAGCACAACTCACTGGGAGTTTGTCCCTGCTTGCTCACAGGAGGAAGTTCACAAGAGATATTTAACTAATGCCATGCTAAGTAATTTAATTCAAACACTGTAGTTTAGAATTCAATAAACAGGGGAGCTGTAGTTCTCAATAGTCAGAAGTCAGGTTGTCTAGAGAAGCAGCATTTTATCTGTTTAGTACCGGGGCAGAGGGAAAGGTAGTGGTTGTGGGTAGTTGCTAGTGCAGCTGAAATTCACTTTTTCACTGTATTACACTATTTTTAGCACTTGACAATAGCACCTACAAGACGCTATCACAGCAAGGAGGATTTATCCTACACATGAAGTGTTTACTGTCACTCACTCAGTATGTGCAAATCAAGTCCTGTGCTGTTTTTCAAAAAGGGTTTTTCTCTGCTCATGTTAATCATGATTATACAAGATGTTCAGGTACCTCAGATGATCTTTTCAAGCTTATGTCAAGACACAAAATGTGAGTTGGATACAAAGCCCACTGGCATAGCTGTGGCATGTGTGAGATCCCACAGCTCCCCCCAGTAACACCACAGCACTGGACTGCCCTGGCACAGAGGGCTGTCCCAGCACAGGGTGCTCCCAGGCCTAAGGAAAAGGAAAACCACCTTCATTATTCTCAGAGTCACACCTCATACTGACACCATGGTACCTCTCTATTAAGCAAGTTGTTTTCTAGATCCTTTTTTTCATTTGAGTTCAGTGTTATAAGCTTAGCATTAGCCAGTTCTAGAGTTTATAATGAAGATCCTGGAAAATTTTGTGGCCATTGCTTAGTCTTGGGCAGCCAAAGCAATGTTATCTATCATCACCTGAGCTGATGGTCCCCAGGTGTGTGCAAAAGGAGTTTGAAAAATTGCCTGTGCTTCAGCAGCTGCATAAATTGTCAGCATCCTCTGCTGCCAGTAGGGGAGGTTTGGGCTTGACTGTACCTGGGACAGGGATAGAAAGCTCAAAACTATTCTCCAGAGTGGAGCTGATAGAAAAATGACTGTGAAAGAGCATCATACTGTGCTGGCTTCGTGCACGTGGTATGTCACAGGTGCTGCTGAACATGACTCAGCATGGTCCACAAGGAGTTACACAAGTTGCAGCAATAGCCTTCGTACTGCCCAGCAAACCTCCCCTGTTGTTCTGCATCCCTCTCAATCCAAAACCTGCTGTGGGCTGCTCTCATCGTCAAGGATACAAAAATTGTCAGGTGCATCAAAGGCACAAAAGTTAGGAAGAAAAATGACTCATGGAACAGACGTCATTTTCCTTTAAGTTGCCATGTTTTCCTCTTTTCAGTAATGCCCTTGGCATCATTTAAAATGGAAATGGATCAGCTTAGTCACTTTAAGATTCAACTTCTCTCAGATGAATGTAGGATGCAGGTGATACACAGAGGACAGAACAGGGGGCAGTTGTATTTTATTTAAATAATAATCACATTTGTCTCCATACATTCAAAGTGACAAATGGTTCTGGTGTGGTGATGGCTCAGCATATTGTGCAGAATCGTTCATCATTGAGTTCTCTCCCAGGAAACTCAGATCAGGGTGGCTTTACTCCATTTTCAAAGAGAATTAAACACATTCTAGGCTTGCCCTATGCTTCCATCACTTCCCTGTTTATCAGAGACTGTCACATACAGGATGTGACTTATTCCAGTTCTTTGGGGGTGATAAGACTTTTGACCACTGTCCTTTTTAGGTAGCTTTTCTGTATCACTTGTGGGCCTCCACAAAACAGATCACATGTGATCCAGCAGATACAGCATTACTCTGGGAATGTAGTGGCCTGGGGTCTTCAGTTTTGACCATTCATAAAGTCTATATATAGATATAGATATTAATATTTAGCTATTAGGCTCAGACAGATGAGGAGCATGACTTATGAAAAAGCCTTTGGCAGCAGCAATTCCTACATGGGGCATAGTCTTTGCATGACAAATGAGAATTAACCAGGCAGTGATGGATAATGTTAGAAGGATTATAGCCAAGCATGCTTTCACACTAGCAGGTAAGTCATTTTGGGTGTTTCTACACATCAAAGCTCAGCTGGGATTAGCATTTGTAGAGATAAGCAAGGCTTTTTTAGAAATAGGACAGCAAAGAGACAGGAAAAAGTGGGTTTGGTTTCCCAGCACAGCTGTTGTCTTCCTGCACACATACACAGACATATATATATATGTAAGTAGATATATACACAGAGACGACAGCACCATAAAACAAGGGTGGTAGTGCTACCCTCTCTCTGCTAGAATACTTCTCTTTTTACCAGGGGCAGACTTGCACTGAAACAAATATTCAGAAGGGAGGATTCCAGGCTAGCTCATTTAGAGCTAATTAAGGTTTCTTGTCTTGTGGCATCTTGTGCTAATCCTGGGCAGGCATTTCTGTCCTGACCCTGGCAAAGGACATGGAACCTGAGATCCAAATCCTATTAGATGAGAATTTTAAACAGTAACTGAGTAAGCTCTCACTTTGTTCAGTTGTTTGCAGAATACTATAGCCATATGAGATGAGAACACTGCCTAAATTCATAATCCTCTTATTTAGTGCTGAGGAAAAGAACATTCATTTTTGTAAATAGCTCCCCACCTTCTCCACTGGTTCCTTTGGAACAGTTTTATCCTGACATTGCCGAAACACAATCAATCAATTAATCAATATCAGCCTTCAAAATCTGCACACAGAATGTAGTGAAAGCACTGAGAAAACACAAAATCCCAATACTTGAGGTTCTCCATGCATCTTAATTGCAGAAAAAAAAATTAAAAATCAAGAGCAGTGCAGAATACAGTTGCTTTATAGTATGAGTTATCATGAGTCATACATAATGTAAAATGCAAGAGTAACTGCTAACAGCAGGACTCCCAAGAACACCTTGACTTATTCGTATGGACATGAAGAAGTCATCTGAAGTGGCCGGTGAGATCTGCTGATGTTACAACTATGGTAGTGTGATGCAGAGTAGGAGCCTGGTAGAGGAGTTCAGCATCTCACCAGCACTGCATCAGTTTGCATGGGAATGCCCTGGACACCTCATAACAACAACTTCTTTAACCATTTAAGGAATCAGCAACAGGCTATAGGCTATAATAAACAGGAAAAATGGAATTAAGAAGTAGAAAAAAATATATGTTAGATACAAAGAATGTCATTCTGAAGGTGGTTGTGAGAGGAAGTGATAGGAGACAGAAGAAAATGGATTCATTTTGGAAATTTAAAATTAGCCTAGAGGAAAGGCTAGAAAAGGCTTTGACAGAGTCAGTTATGAGAGGAATAGAAGATAGAGGGAGTGATTTATAGGACATTTATGAGAATGAATGAAACACAAAAAATTTGGGATGTTACACTATCCACCTTCAGTTTCTCCAGCTGAGTGTCATGTTGAGAGCACTGGCTGACTGATTACAATATTGACACTTTACTTCTTTTCTTCAGGAGTATCCCAATGAATTCTACATTGACCTGGGAAGTAAAATTCACCCCAATACGACCAGGATTACGAAAGCTGATTGCAAGTCTGAATTCTCATGCTTTGAGGCATGTGTATGGTGAGCTGAACGTCCAGATTCAGAAACAATGAACCAAGGTGCTGCCTTCTTCTCCCACTTAGCTGTATTTCAAAATATCATGGTAGGGAGATGGCTGAGGGAGAGGTATAAATCTGCTTATTGTTATTTGGGTCTTATAGTGAAAAAAATTTGATACAGCAAACTAATTGGCAAGACTGGGGAAAACATGAAGAAGCACCTGGATAGTGAATGATTTAAGATTAGATACATGTAATTGGGCAATTCTAGGTCATATTATTCCTATAGTTCACTTGTATTTATGGTCTTTTGCATTAGTGTTGCAAGGAAATTTGAAAAGCTCCATTCACCAAAGCAGTTTGAACTTCAGTTTTAATTAAGGCCTGATATTTCACTGAAAAAGGAAGAAAAGAGAAAAAAACCCCAGTATTATAAATTCTTCAACTAAATTACACAACGTTATGGTAGATCATTCAGGCTGCAATGGAAACATGTATTTCTAGCTAAAGGGTCTACTTTATCTTACAATGTAATAATGTTCTGGTTCATGGGGAGCTCACGTTGCTGGAAGCACCTCAGAATGTATTATCTCCAGAATATTCTCAGCCCCCTGTTTTCTCTTGCAACTTCCCAATGCTTTTTCTCCTACTCTTCCAAGCTGTTCAGGCATCCATACCTATTCACTTCTGTGCTCCATACCCTCATACCACCCTGCGTCTGTTGATACGCTGTTCCTCTTCTTTGCTTGGTGAAAACCCAGAGTTTTTCACGTCCCTGATCAGAATTCATCACACCAAACTTGTGTTTCCTGGTGTATCACATCTCTTGTGTATGATGTATTCTCCCTTCTTCACCCTTTTCCCTTTTTTCCTCTCCTGAACCCACCCTGTAAACCCATTTCCCACATGTGTGTGTGTCAGGGGTGTTCATTGCTACAGAGTGGTCCAGGTTGGCAAATGGGGTGAAGGAGAGAGAATTGAAGGGAAGAGCCTGAGGGTCTTCTCTTGCCAGTCCCACAACCCTGGCAAATATCCTGCACTGGAGCTGGGGGTAAGTTTAGACTAAAAATCTGGAGATGAGTTCAGATTAAAAAGTGCCTGAAAGTTCCCAGGGTTCATAGTTTCTGCAGAGGAAAGTCCTGCTACAAGAGTAACCCCAGGCATACAGAGGGACAGAAGCTCAGCTGAGAAAGGAATAAAGATGTAATCTGAGAGTCAGAAACTCCACAAATTGGAGCTGCTTCCTGCCTTTCTCATGGCATATCTCTGTGAGGTTCAGTGAGGCCTTCCAAGGTATCACTCCTCCCTTGAGGACATTCTGACCCTAAAGCTGCTCTGTATCTCATTTCCATTAGTTTTCCATGCCAGGTACCACTCCATCCTAAGCCATGTACCCCACTGTGCTAGGGCACCAGGGGTGGGGATGTGTGTTCATTTTTCATCTTCCCTGAAGTCCTTTTTGGGATCTTTTCCCACGAGGAAAAGGCTTGCATGCCACAAGCTGCAGCAACTCCTTTCTGCTGGCCACAGTGTGTAAGACCATCTCCTGTACTAACAGCACAGGTGAGCTAACTGAGCTTCTAAAGTTGAGAAGAACCTTGATCCTCTAAACACCAGGGCTTTATTGTTCCATGTATGGCCCTGTCATTTGATGGTCTCAGTGAAAATCAGGGAAGATGATTTCCCTTCTGCCCCTCTTGTTGCCACACTTTGCCCACATTTCTGCCTGCAAAACCTGTGACCAGATGTTAAAAATAAGCAGGTCCTGGAGGGGGGTGGAAACTACAGGCTGCTCTTTTACTAAATTATGTGGAGCAAAGCAAAAATTCACAACACCTCATATACTCAGGGAGGACCCCTGGATCCAGGAAACCCAGAATTTTGGGGGCTTTCACTTCAGGCATGCCCACACTCTCATTTTATACAGCTTAGGTGACCACAGTAGAAATTCTGCAATGTCCAATCTTCACATATAAGTCCTTTGGGCTACAAGTGACTGTTGTAAGTGGAAGATGACAATCTATATTATAAAATTAAGAAGTTTTACCAGGCTCTACATAAAATTATCCATTTGCTCTTTCATATAAACCTGCTTTCTATTCCAGACATTTCACAAATACAGTGTAATAAGAATTTAAAATAAAGCATGTCTGATTGCACTTGTGTCTTGTGTCCTGTATTTTGATCAATTCCTTCTTCTGCATAGTATCACTATAGACACCAGCTGCTGCATCTTAATTGTAAAAATTTAAAAAATCACTTCTGAGCCATGCTTATAAAAGTGGCTTTTTTTGGTGCTAGGGAGAAAAGGCTACATTTTTTTTTAATGAAGAAAAACAATATACAGGCTCCATTTAACTATTTTCATTTGGTTTTCCCTCTGTTTCCACCACTGACTACCTAACGCATTGGAAAAGGTGACAATTTCAAGAGTGCATCAACAGTGCCAGCAAAGAGAATCCCCAGATTTCTCTGGAAATTGCTTTAACAGGTCAGAGCCCATTAAGAGGCCAGGTTGCCCCTAATGAAACCTTACCTACATCCCAGTTGTAGGGGGGCTTCTTTCAGCTAAATATTTCAAGGCACTTTACTAACAGGCATTTGCCATGAGACAGGAAGTATTTTTGTTTATAGAAGGGTATATTGAAACAAAGAGAAGTGATGGCTGGGAATAGAGACCAGGGATGTAAAACCAGCCCTTGGTACAACCAGCCCACTCCCTCTGTACAGAGTTGCTCACAAACACCTAAGGACAAAATAAGGATGGCCTCTCGGATTTCAGCCACTCATCAACCTGTGTGTGGGCTGTCTCATGAATCATGAGCAAAACCTGACTGAAGAAGCAGTGAGTGCTGTGATTGCACTTTATGTAACCAATCAATAAGGTCAGATTGGCAACCTCAGATCTGTAAGGGCTTTGAACCTGAGACAAGTTTTTGAGTTCAAATTCTTCAGCTCAGGGTCTTTTTTGTGTGGGCTGAATTTATGTCCTCAGCATAATCATCATATCTCAGAGATAGGTTGGGGAGGAAACAGTCTAAAATCCACACCCTACCTCCACTGATCCCCCAGTCCAGCAGCTCAGAGAAGCCAAATGCAAACAAAAATCTTAATTCTGAAAGCACTCTTCATTTATTATCAGCTTGTTACATCCAAGTTGAGGAGCAGGTTCCTTCAGTACCCATTCAACACCTTATAATCAAAAGGAAACACATCCTACAGGCACACCTAGGAAGGAAATATAGTTATCCTTGCCAAAAATAGTCTAATCAAAGAATTATTAGTTGAAATAATTAGAATAGAACCATATTCTTGTATTTTTATTACAATGATACTAACACATAGTTCAAACTATATCAGGTAATACTGGTACACATAAACTTTCTAGCATACTCCTTTTGTTCTGCAATAGCAGCATTTGATTTGCGGACTGAAATGAGAGAATGTGACTGATCATTGGCTTTTCTAGTGACTGGTACTACCAGTGATAATTGGTTTGAACCAAAAGGAATCAATAAGTGCTCTGCCAAATAGGTGACACACCTGGCCCCTCGCACTTTTCTGCTGCTGGGGACATTCCTTCCTGCTGTGCCCTTTCCTCAGCATATTATTTTCTTATTTGTCCTTGTTTTTCCCAAGGAGGAGGCTATGGCTGCTGGTGCAAGCCCCTGAACTGTAGTGATGGCACAGTAGAGGAAGATGACCAGATAAGAGGGAGGGGGAAAACTGTCAGATCTTGTTCAAAACAGAATTAGTATTGCTGTTATGAAAGAGGAAAGTCAAAAGTATACAGTGAGTGTTGATGAAAGGAGAGGGGTTGTCTTGTGTATTGGAGTTGGCATGATAGCTGGTAATGAGGAAGGATGAGATATGTACATGAGAGAAATGTATATTGGAGTAGTACCTGTAATGACAGACAGTACCTGAGAGATGCTGGGAAGCTTTGACACACAGGTGAAAGGCTTAAAGGCAAAGTTGAAAAGACTGAGTGGAGTATTGAAGAAAGAAAACACGGACTGCAAGATAAAGAGGGAAAAGTTGGCCAAAATGATGCAAAGGGGAGATTCCTAGTGGGGAGAGGTGGGAGGAAGAGAAGCTCTAAGAGAGGAAGGCCATAAGGCTGTTTTGCCTACTGTGGAGAACTGACAGGGGAGACTGGCAGTGGTGGCAAAAGACAGACCTCCTCACCATCGCTGAGGCTACTAGACCTGTGCTGGCACAATGGGCATTCAACCCCTTTGCAGATCAGTCAGTAAGCACATGCTGAGGGCCACAGCATGGCCAAACTTTGTCTGCAAGGTTGGCAAATCATGGGGAAAGGGAAGTCAGAAGATGGTTTGGGTGATGGAAAACTCAGCACTGTGAAGCAGTCAGCAGTTTGCAAACCATCTGCATGGCTAAGGAGAGGCAGGCTGGGCTCAGCCTTTTCCTTAAGCAACCTGCTTAAGAAACTCAACTCAAACATGGTTGTGCTTATCTGGTCTCCACAGTATTAGTATGGGAATGATTATCCAGGGATCCCTTGTTACTGGTCACTGAACTGCTGCCTGGATTTTAGCTAAGACAGGGTTGATACTGGGGTCTGATGCAGCACCACTGGGACAAAGCCAGGGCTACATATTGGCAGGACATGGTGGATGGGAAGGGGTAGGGTCATTATGCAGCTGCCATCACCTGCAGCTTGCTCTGTCCTGCAGCCATAGTCCTTGCATATTGATTGTATGACAGTTTCTTCAGAATACACTAATTTATGGTAAAGGTGTAGATCAAACATCCAGGCTGTAAGTTGCAAATTTATCAGCTTCTCCAAAAATCTTTTGAAGGAGATCTAACAGCAGCCAGACTGCTGAGGTTTTTGTGCTTACAGGTGTGATACAAGGGATACCCATGAGGTGATGGAGGATGAAGAATGAGAGTGCTCACTGTCAACTAGGTAACTATTTTGCTCATTGCTGCATGACCTGAGTTATGAACTAGAGAACTGTGAGTTGGAAACATCATGAATTAAGTGATGAATCAGTGAATTGACTGTTAAAGTAGTTCATAAAAAATTTGAAGTGTCTTGTTTTCTTTCCTAGTATGTTCATAAATTAAAGTTTAAACTGCAGAGTACATTGTCCTGTAAATTTGAGCAACCCAAATGCATCACGATACCCCTAACTGAAGAAGTGAGAAATGTCTGGTCTAGCAAAAACTATAGCAGCAATGAGTGGTATTGCAGATTCAAGTATTTTGCTTATGCTACAGGAACATCCTAGTTGGGCACAAATGCAAAATAGACTCTCTGTTTGGTAGCTTTGATGGATTTTTATTTCGTGATCTTTGGCAGCTTTGTTAGATTTTAGCATTTGCCACATGCTTGGCAAGAAGATCCCCAGGTGTGCTACCAAAAGATCTCATATTTACTTTGAACCTCATTCTCCCACTGACCTCCTTTGACATCATGTATCTCTGGTACTGAGAGAAACGGGGAGAACTTTGCTTTCTAATGTGTGACCTATAATTTCATGTATTTTTGTACTGTATTTCCCCAAAATCACATATTTTTCAGATTTAGGAGTTCTATTTCAGTCACTTTGTGCATGGAAACTCTTCCATCCTTGTGGTCAGTCCTTTTTGTCTCCTCTGAACACATCCCAATATTATGTCACTATAAGTATCATTTAAAGCCAATACAGCTGTTTTAAGAACCTGTATTTTGAAAGGACACTGCTAATGTGTGAATGACCTACCTGTGCAGGGAGAATGTGGGTCTTTTGGGATCCAGATTCATTAGGTTAAACTTGGACTCAGCTGTGACTGAAATAGATTCAAACCCTGCCCTATTTACAAATTCTCTACAGTAAAGGTTGAACATATGTTGTGCTTTTACATGCATTATTTCATGAAATCCCCAACTCTGTCATTCAACCATCAGTGTGACTGCCCTTGAAAAGATCATGGATCATCCTTCTAAAACAGTTTACTGATAATAAGTAGGGTATTAACATTTGAAACTAAATAATTTTTTCATCACTATATAGATTCACAGGGTTCTGAGGTGCTTTTTAATGTCATATGCATGTTGCTCTTCTTCAAAGTACATATGGCTCAGAATCTCTGTGGTTATATGGGGCTCTTCAGGTTGTTTTATCTGATGACAAAATTCCTCTATTTGGAAATAGTCTGAAAAATAGTGGTGAAATTCTACTATGAACTTCTGGTAACTGAACAGAAAAAACCTCACAGAGTAAGGGGTAGATCTAGTGAGCTGTTTTTAATAATCTTCAGCTATATTTGCATGAGTAAGTTTTACAGGAGCAGATCCACATAGTGAAGCTGCTGCTGTTGGGTACACTGTATTTTGGAGGGTTTATTTTGGACTTGCCCATCTCCGGTCTAAATGGCTATGAGCACTTGGAGAGCCTTTGATGCTCTCTTCAATTTGCTCTCAGACAAAACTGAGCTGAAAAAAAATGCATTCTCTGAGATCTCTGTGACATGAACTACGACATGGTAGGCTGTTGTTTCAGAAATATGTTCCTGGTCAGAAGATGTGAGGGATGGTCAAGATCTCAGCATCTGTGACAGCTGCACAGCAAAGACCTGCTTGGGCAATGCAGCCTGAGAGCAGTGGAGCATTCAGTTTTTCCCTGTGTAGGTGTACTGGTACAAAAGTAACCACACCACCACAGCTCAGTCCTATAGGAGGCACAAATAGACTTGTCCACTGTAAGCAACAACGTGCACCTCCTGAGGTAATAGTGTGAATACTTTGTAGTCCAGTTTTAAGGAAAGAACTCTCTAGTCTCCTACAGGTCTGGTTTGCTATCAGCAGGAACTACTGATGCTCTGTATAAAGTGGCACACTAATCCCATGTGCTCCCTGGAAGTATCTTTATGCTAATCTAGCTGTATCTGTGCTTGTACCAAATGCATGCTCTGGGAACTGGTCTTCTTTTTACCAAATGCACTGCACTTTACTAGTGATGCACACTGGCTCCATAACCCCTTTGTAGCTGTAAAAGTTTCCTGTTTGCCTAAAAGTTTGTTGGGCTTGTTGTCCTTTATAAAACAAACAACTTGAGTTAATTTAGGGACTGTTATAAAGATGAGGTTCCAAAGTCTCTGCTGCTTAAACATTTTAATTTGTAGGAAGACATTTTCTGCTGCTAAAATAAGCTTTGCACAGGGCCATTATAAACCCCACTGCAACATGCTGATGAATAATTTTCTGCATTGCAACTGGTTAAGTTAGGTAGCCACAGTTTTTGCAATATAAAACAATACTTTGTGCTCCAATCAGCTAGTTCTGGAAGAGCTTTTAAGTAATAAAACCTATTCCCAAAGCTCTGTTGACCTCATCAGCATTACTGGTGCTCAAGAAAATAATATCTTTGTGTTCAGAGACACTGAGCATCAGGGAAGTGTCGTCACCAAACTGCAAATTAACTTGCATCAGTTACAAGTGGTAGTGAGAGGTTAGGCAAATGGGAAAAGCCATCACTTTAAGGAAAAGAGGGGAAAAAAGCAGACTTTAGACTGGGCTGTGTCAGGAATATAAGAAAGTAAAATAAATCTTAAGTGTCATTGCTATCTTTCCAGTGAAGCTGTATAACAACAGGATCCTCTTGCAAGACTTTCTGGTATATGACATTTATTTTGTTCAGCTTTCGTTAGCTGGACTTCTAAAACCACATGGACCGAATGGACCAGATCATGACACTGAATCTTTGCCATTCTTCAACTCCTTACTACTGCAGATGAAGATGCCAGCTGCTTCTCTTTCCATCATCTTGTTTTTCACAGATCCCTCCACCAGCAGTTTGCCATTTCAGTGTGGCCCTGAGGCCACCCCAGTGTTATGCACCCTGTGCCATGTTTACCCTGGAACAAAGTGGGCTGCTGGTGTCCTGGGTGGTAGTGCACCCATGGACACTGCCTCACATGTTTTACAGCTATTTTTAGACAACTATGGCCTCAATGCTTCTTAGAAGAAGAAGGTCTTTCTCAGTGCCTTTTTATCAGAAATCCATTTCTGACTGTCACCATATGCAAACCTGTAGTCCCAACCAGATCATTTCATGATTAACAAATTCTCTAAAGTTTCAGAAAACAGTTTGTGTTGTAGGCTAGTTGTTGACAGGTCTCTTTTTTACACCTGACAGTTTGGCTGTTACAACCTATAGGGCATAATGCTGAGAAGCACTACATGTCATTTTTACATATTAGACATTCATTGCCAGTGAACAAATACAACAACTTGAACAACACAAATATGCCAGCAGGCAGATTGGTTATGCTGTTTTCTTTCTGACATCTGTAAGTCCTGTCACCAGTTGGATCTTGGTTCTTTTATGTCACCACTCTAAGAAACAGCAGTCAAATATCCCTCTTCCTGTAGCAGCAAAGGGACTTCATGGCTCACACACCTTCTTGCACAAAAAGAACATCTCTGTTGCCTTCTGCACTGTTCAATGCATCCTTTCATCAAAATGCTATAATAAGTGCTTCATACAGGTTCATTACAGGTTTGGACTGGGGAATGATGAAAAACTCTGTCTTCCTCTCCAGTCTTACAGAAACCCCTGGCAATTTCTCCACCCTGGCATTATCATTTTTTTCCTTGGTCAGAGCTGGGATTCCCAGTACTCAGGAGAGCTGCTAAGCAGCTGCCAGGACTAAAGCTCTGATACCAGGAATTTATTGGATTCATATTTCTGGAGACTGGTGTCAGGATTAGCTTCAATGGCTCTGCAGTCATTGAAGGTGCCCAGATGCCTCTAGAGAGGTATTTTCCTCCTCTGGGAAGGGCTGGTTTGGGATCATTGCAGCCAGAAGTGAGCGTGTTAGAGCAATGTGAATTTGTTCTATCACATCTTCTGTACTGAACACAAAGAGATATTACCCAGCCTCTAAGCAAACTGCCAAGAGAGGTCATTCTGGATTTTAGAGCAAGAGCAGCACTATACAATTGATGAGAAGCACATGCAGCAGTACCAATGGTATCACATCTCAGTGGGCCAATCTAGGCTGAAAAGTAAGAGGGTCTTCTTTTGCCTATGTGAATGCTTTTCCTTGACAACAAGTTTCTTTACCCAGTTTTCATGATTCTTATTAGGTCTTTGCTTGGAAACTCCTGTAACAGACTGTATAATTTCTGGTTCTGATTTTTTTTTTCTGTTTTCTACTTCTGATCTGGTTTTGCCATCATGTCAGAGAAACAGATGAGAGACACATTCACGCCTGCTGCTCAGGTGTCACTCCACAATTTACTCAGTGGGTTGGTTTGTCAAATAAGGTGCAACTTGATTAAACCTTTATGCAATTATGAAAAGCAGCATTTCATGGTATTTGAAGAAAGAATAAGCTAAGACCTCAGACCATAAGAATGAGTGTGAGGATGAAAAGTGTTGTGTTTCACTTCCCTACTTTTTACCTCACTGTGCTCTGCAATATTGTGCACATCTGTATATCTCATACTGTCCCAAAGGGCCTGGTGCTATGAACACTCAACTTAATCACAGTTAACAGCACTTTTCCAAGCTAGACTGCAATCTTGAAAATAAAATAATACATGTGGGAAAACACCAAATAATTAAAAGACAACAGTGTTTTTCCTCTTCCTTTTTTTATTTTTCGTGATTCATTAATTTGAAGGTATGTTGTTGCTGTCTGGCTGGGTTACAGTAGATTCATTTATGATTGCAATCCACTCTTATAGGTTCCTCATAAGGGACATGGGCAGTGAAGTTTGCTCCAGAGGCAGCACTAGTCTTCCTAGTATACACCAGGAAAGATAAACAATAACACAAAGAGGAGCTGGTAAATCTTCAGAAGTCAGGCTGTTGCTCCTCTTGTTGCCATATGCATTGACTTTAGGGGATTTCCAAAAATTAACTAGAAAATCCAAGGGAATAATGGGAATAAAATCAGGGAACCGAACAGGAACCATAGCTCCATACTATAGGAACTGACTAAACCCACTCCTGAAGCCCGAGAAAGGGGGAAACATTTCTGTTGATTGGTCATTTGCCAAGGGAGGCAATGATGCCAACCAGACAGAGCTAGAAGGTGAATCAGGACAAATTAGCTCTGCAGGTGACTTTGGGGCATCCCTGTGCAAGTCTGTTCTCTGTTTTGTGTCCTGTTTTACAACTGGGAAGGGTTCATACTCCTTGTAAGCATTTCCTGGAGCCAAGGACCAGTGCTGAGTCACAGACTCCAGGAAGTGATCCCCAGAATGACCACTGCTGTCTTTATTTTTACAAAAACTTTGCACTTGCAAGGAAACAAAAAATGGGAAGAAATAATAAGAACAAACAAACTTTTAAAGTATGGGCTAGTTCTTACTTGGCTTCAAATTAAAAGCTATGTGATAATCAGAAAGTTATCCATTGGTTTTTGGGGGTTTGTTTGTTTGTTTATTTGTTTTAAGACTTAACATGGGCTGTGGATTTAAAAAAAAAGAAAAAAGGAAAAGAAAAAAAAGAAACACGGTATTATTACTCTAGATTATTATAAATCCTGTGTGCAATGTAAAAGAAGATAAAGTTATTCCATATGTAACAGCTTCAGCAACAAATGTCCCAGATGGTTGCTTTTGGTGAGGGCTGACTTGCAGCAAAGTACTGGGCTGTTTTTTAAAGATGCCAAGTAAAATGTGCTTGTCTCCTGCTGACTTCAGTGAAAGCACATGGTCCCTCCCAGGAAGAGATATGTCTTACCAGAACACATACAAAAGCATTGATAAAGTGCCAACTTTTGAAAGAATCAATATTAACTAT
Source organism: Hafferia zeledoni (assembly GCA_035583235.1). Lineage (NCBI taxonomy): Eukaryota > Metazoa > Chordata > Aves > Passeriformes > Thamnophilidae > Hafferia > Hafferia zeledoni. The sequence continues at coordinate 64,433,823 of JAWWEV010000083.1, forward strand.
GTTTTGTTGTGTTGTAGAGACAGGTTAAAGTAATACCAAAAGCAGCTGTTGTGTCAGAGTTGGACTGGTTTTCATCAGGTCTTATTTTGGCTTTGCACTCTTCATTGATGAAGAAGTAGTATTTGTTTGCAACAGCAAGATCTACTTTTAATTAGGCCTGTTTGGATGCTTGTACCCTAAGTCTTTGATAAATTTACTTTGATACTAGTGCAAACACTGAACACACCACAGCTGTGTCATCTTTGACTCAGAAATTTCTCCTGAGAAGTACATCAATTGAGAATTTCTGTGTGACAAGCACAGTAAAACAACATTCCCATACTCCAGTCAGACTTTCTCATTTTATCAGAGACCAACATTTTTAGCACTGCAACGGCCTTGAAAACACTTTTCACATTTCCTCTCTCAAATTTGTAAGTCATCTTAAGTGTCTCATTACACTAAAGGCAGGTCCAGAATAGCTCAGAGAGATATGGAGCAACATAGTAACACAATTTTTGTCATCCTAAGAGAACATTCAGTTGTGGTTTCATGCCTTTCATTCAAAATTAGCCATAGTTCTATCTCCATAAAACTTGTTTCATTCTATTTCTACAGTTCTGATGGTTTTATACTGCCTTTGAGTCAGTCACTTCAGTTAATATTTATTCTGAAGCATGACCAATTGTTTTCCCTTTAACCTGACCAATTGATTTTTGAAATATTAGTGCACATACAGGCTATAGATGTGAAAATGAATCAACTTTGTGGTAAAGTATATTATATATCCTGTAGCTTGAATGTTAGACTGGTTCCCTGTAGGTTTGACAGGAAGATTTGTAGTACCTTTGAGGTCAGGGCCTGGCTGTTTGACTCAGTAGCCTTGAGTACATTATTGTGTTCCCCAACAACTCAGAAATCAGGCACTGAGATGTAAAGGCAAGAGCACCAGAAGCCCAAGGTTCAGTGCTTCTCACTTGCCATCTCTCCATCACCAAAACTCTTTTCCTGTGTTTATCTTAGAAGGTCTTTCAAATCATTCCAGTTGAATGCTTGGACACCATCAACCAGAATTCCCTCAAGGTCTCCACACATATGCATTGCACACATACACATGCACACTCATATTAAGGCATCTTCAAAGCACTCAGATATCTGATGATGTTGAGCCCTGGCCCTTTAGAATGTATTGAGTTGGTAAGAAACGAGATTATGGTTGTTGGGGGTTTTTCTAATGTCTATTCATGAACATGTAAAGGGCTATTCAAGAGCTACTGTTAAGAAATAATCTAATTCAGCACATGGCAATAATCAGACTAAGTGTTCTTATAAGCAGTAACAGGATCTGACCACTTACTACAGGGTTATTTTTTTCTGGTAACCTCAGTCTATACTATGGTCTTTGCTGATCGTTCTTCCTCTTTCTCTGCAATGCACTTTCCACAGAAGGCCCTGCCCAATCTCTGCATGTGGCCCCAGGGATATGCTTAATTATCCTTTGCATGAGAATTATCATCTGGGATGGAGCCCTTTGGGCTTGGGGCTCATTTGTTGAATTCCCTGTGCTAGTGAACGTAATATGCAAAATTCTTGCCTGTGTTTTAAAAATATGCTTACATATTAAAAATAACTTTTTAGAAAACAATTCTCCTTTACCTTTTCCCCAAAGCCAGACAACTCACTTGCATCCTGAGTTACAGATATCTTTTTTCCTCATGCTTTCCTAATAATGTTAGTGGTATGTTTCTGAGAAAAGCTTCTTGCTTGTCTAAAATTCCTCCTCTCCTGCAGCTAATTTCCTCATTGGGATCACATTTCTCTACAATATCTTCACTGGTTTCTTCTTGAACTGTTAATAAAACTTAGTTCTTTATACATAAGAATCTGTAAATGTAAACTGTCAGGATTTTAGAAAGTGACTGTGATTTTTGCAAGTTCAAACTGAGGTGCTGCATGAAAGCTTGTTTTTCCAGAGAATGTTCCTCTGCTTCTGAAACTAAGTTTTGCCCTCTAAAGTGATTCAGATTGAATGCCCGTAATGAAGTGACCAGAAAAATGGATGACTGCTACCAAGTAACTACCATTCACAGGTCTATGAGCCTGGTTTTGGAGCTTCGTGTCCAACTCCTGGAAATACCCACAGCTGTCTCTACTAAGGCTGTGCCCCTAGTCCCCTCTGCTGCTTACACAATTGCTGCATGACACCTTGCAAGGCTACCACCCTAACCTGCCCCCCACACACACATACACCTTCTCATCCTCCCATACAAAGTCTTCAACACTTAACTTTCAGCTGGTGAACCTGCTAGCAAGGTTCCCAAACAGATGGCAAGTCTCGCGCATGAGACAACTTTCTATTTTGAGCCCCATTTTGCAGAACACAAGAGCTCTGGAAGAGACTTGCTCACAGCCTTGCACTGACTTGCAAGGAACAGACAGATGCTTGGACCTCCCCAAGTACCTTCCTCCAGCCTTGAGGCCAGTGTGAGATCTGCCTTCTCAACAAGAGCTCTGCTGCTCTTTCAACCACTGCTGGTGAGCCACCCCCAGAGCTCAGGACTTCAGGCAAGCCGATGGTCATGCCTTTAAAACCCAAGCAGCCACAGATCATGAGAGATTAATTTTCAGGCTGTGTCTGACCATCAACCATGGGTTTCAAATCCCTGCATTAGACTGCAAACACACAGCATGAAGGAATAGAGTGACCAGAGAGCATGTCCAAAGCATTGTCCAAAGTGGAGAGCTGGTGAAGAGCAGAGTTTTTGGCTTTTCTTTTGTTTTAATCTGGCTGTCTGACACAGTGAGAGGGTCTTAACTGTGAGCAACAGTGGTCTTCCCCCTCAGAAAGGGAAAGTTTGTGGGCACTGCTCAGCAGAGTGACAGCTTCATGCTACCTCCAGTGCCTGGGAAGTTGTTTTACTTGTGAAGTTGGGCAGATGATGGTCAGTTTTGACCACGAGGCTGGAAAACAGTGAGAGGAGGTCCTTCATCCAAGGTATCACTGAGACCCTCAAAAGAAAAGTGGATGTCCTTTCTGTGTAGACTAAATGAAGTGAATGAAAGGCAAACGCCATACCACAACTGGGAGAGACTGTCCTACAGACCAGCTGAGACAACTTCCAGTTCTTCAGGCAGAGAACACAACAATGTAGAGTTTGAAAGGAAAGTGGATTCAGAGTTGCAGATGCAAGAAGCTCTTGAAAGAGCTTAGAACTGAGCTGATAAATGTCTCCTGGGTAGTCAAGAAACACACATTGTTGACTGCTTTGGCCACCACAGGTGAGTGGGTCTACTGGTTAGACAGTCTCAGTGTGGCAACTGTTCCTCTGAGTGCAAAGCAACACACCTGTATTATGGTGGTTTTGAAGCAGGTGTCTCGTGGGAGTGGATCCTTCACAAACAAGGTTTTTGTAGGCTGTTTTAATAAATCAAGAAAGAAAGCATATTCTGACCAGCAATTCCTTGTTATTATTTCAGCTAACTGCGAACTCTGCTACTATTTTGGCTCAGCCACCTGCTCACAAAGCTCAGTTTGTTGCTAAGTGTCAAAATACCCTAAATCAGAACTGGTGTCTCAGCTAGCAACCAAGCAGCAGTAACACTAATGAGTCTGCAACATGATTTACATACAGGATCTCAGTGCCTGCTACTATAAGAAGAGCAGTTATAGAGACTAGTAGGTCTGTATGAGCTTAGACATAAAAATCTGTCACAATTATGGTCACTTTTTGGAAAAACACATATTCAAGGGATTTAGAACACTTTAGTACCACATATCCCCCTCCTGAATTACTGAAACTTTAAATTCATGCTATATAAGAAGTCTAAAGTGAGTATGTTTCAGACATGATACAGAAATAGGTTTTGGATGTTGTAGGGCTTTTTGTTTTTCTGGTTTTGACTAGCAATCAGTATTTTTATGTAAGAGAAATAAAAGCTACATGTAATTTTGAAGTATTTGACTTCAGAAACATGCTGGCCAGCAGGTCAGAATTTGGTAATCAGGATGTTTGGATTGTGGCAGTGTGCTACTTTGTTCCTACTTTGTTTGCTCTGGTTGGCTCTGGTATGCTCCAGTCAACAACCATTGGTTGTGAAGCTCATTAACATTGCTGGAAAATGTTCATGTGTGCAAGAGATGAGGCTCCAAACATCCGAACATTCATCAGCAGTGACTCAGAGACCAGAAGACATTAACTCATAGCAATACAAACCAGGATGCTGAAACTCCCAAACACAATTTGAAGTCTGGGATGGGTGGGGGAATTCATTACACAAAATAGCCATGGTGAGCCAGCACTGCTGGGAGCTGAGCAGTGGGACCAGCAGGGAGCATGGGACATCCTCATACTCTCTCCTGGGGTTCCTTTTCCCAGCAACACTTGATAAATGCACAGCAAATGCCACCATTCAGTTTTGACCTTCACTCTT
>JAWWEV010000083.1:64447396-64470449 GCA_035583235.1 Hafferia zeledoni
AAACCACAAAAACAAAAAATTGGTAAAAAAAAGCCAAAAAACTCTCAGACAACACCCCCCCCCCACCCAAAAAAAAAAAAAAAAGCCACAAACAAACAAAAAAATCAGAAAAACTAAACAAATAAACAAACAAAAAGAACCAGAATGGACAAAATGACAAAATGCACCAGTGTAAAGTGGACTTTTAAAGACATCACAGATCAGAAAATACACTCCTGGTCTGGCCAACATCAGGGTTGACATGAGTCATAAACTTTGAATGTATGGATTGTTACATTAACGGGATGAAGCACAATACTTCTTGGAGGAGCATTATTTGTTTCAAGGCCACTGAAAGGTACAGTGTGGCCTTCTCCAGGAAGCAAACATCACCATCCCAACTGCATCTTCCAGTAGTCATTGAGACATTACTACAACAGCTTGGCAATACCACCTGCAGCAGTGGCTAGAATATGACTCAATGATTCCTGCAGTCACTCTCTCCCTCCTACATCATTTCCATTCACTACCTTATTTCTCTTCTTCTATATATTGCTTTTTATGCATGTTAGCTAATAACCATCTAAGTCAAAGTCACCTTTTATCATGTGTGATCAAAAAAATGTCCTAAAAGTAATACCTGGAACAGTGAAACATAGTTAGAAACCTGTCAGTTCCTGAAGCAGCTGGGATGCATTTCTCCAGATAGGTTGCTAGGAAAAAAAATCAGTGCAGAAAACAGCAATTTTGAGATGGGATTTGATCTGTTCTTGTCTCAATTTGTATGTGGTTTGCATGTTGTCTCTTTAAAAGAGTAACCAGAATGAATAGCCACTCCCATAGTCAGGAAGGATTCCCAACTCTTCCTCTATCACAAAGTAAGACCAGCCCTAAAGTCACGGCCAATATAATAAAATTTATTTTTTTCCCTCTAATTGGTAAGAGAGCAGGAAAAAAAAGACTTTCATACAATAAAATTTAGCATCTTATATTTCAAGTGCTTTAACCACTTGCCCCTCCCTTAAAGAAACTGAAAAGTTCTTTAATGGTGGCTGTTACTACAAAAACAAGCCAAAAGTCACTTGCTATAAACCCCTGATTTAAAGCTGATTGTTTAATCTTGCAGCAGTAAAACCAAGCCTTTACATGAGATGTAAACCTGATTCTTTCTTTAGCCCAGGACACTCCTTTATCATCAACTCTTATGCATCAAAAGGCAAAATTTAGCCTGGACTAGCTCTTCTTTCATGATCTTCCAAGCAAATATTACTTTTCTATCTCCTGAGGCCATCCAGATATCCTGAAGAAATTAGGGACAAAGATAGAGCAATTCTCAGCTCGAGCAATTAAATCAACTTGATGAAAACCCAGGATCAGTGAAGAGCATTTTCTTCCTAACTGTCTGAGCTCCTGGTGGGCTCAGCTCTGGGGTGGGAATGAGCCACTACCCACATCCTTAATCACAGCTCCTGAGAGATGGCATGTGTGTTGCCTGCTGTGTTGAATAGGGTATGTCTCTCAGTTATAAAAGTCCAGACTAGTTTTCCCCTAAGTTTATCAGACTTATTCAGACTAATTTAGATTTCACTTCAAAGAAGAAAAAAAAGAATGCACCCCGTGTGTGCCATGACTTTACACTATTTTCTTCCCTTTAAGAAAAAACAGTATGTTAACTATTCAGCTGGTGCAAATTTCACTTAGTGTCTGAAATAACCAGAATGTATTTCAAAATAAATTCTTTACTTCTGCCATAATTTTCCCCAGACCTGAAGAATAATGAACAGTTTTATGTCCCCCACCAGCTCTGTGGTTCCTCAGTGGAATTCTTCTCTCCAGCTTTTCAAGTTCAGTCACTTTCTCAAGATGTAATTTCAAGCTAATAAGACTAATAGTTCTGTGCCTAGCAGTCCTCCACAGTCAAGGACCTGGAACAGGATACACAGGAGAGATGTTTGGTTTGGGTTTGTTGGGGGGGAGGGTTGCCTCTTGTGACAAGTGCCATCATAGACTCAGAATTTTCTGAAGTTAGTGAAACTGCTTCTGGAGTTTGTTACACTTCTGACTTCTAAATCTGTGCATCGACAGAACCTGCACCCTTATACACATTGTGGAGCTCATTACATTAATTGTTTGACCTTTCCTATAATGAAGTGAACATTCTGCTGTTCTCACTACTGTCCTTTCTGTATGACGTTTCCAGATCTATGGTGGGAGAAAAGATTCTTTTGGATGAACAACTGACTGACAGGTCAGGTGCAAAGGTTTCTAGTGAATGGGGTGATATCAGGCTGGCAACCGATCACTAGTGGGGTTCTCCCTTTAGGGTCAGTGCTTCTCAGCATCTTCATAAATGACTTTCACAAGAACTCAAAAGTATAATAAGTTTGCTGATGATACTAAATTAGGAGGAGCTGTTGTCTCCCTCTAAGGCAGAGAGGCCCATCATAGAGACCTCCACAAATCAGAGCACTGGGCAATCACCAACAAGGGAAGGTGCTGAATTCTGCACCTGGGATGGAGCAACTCCAGATGTTCTTGTAGACTGGGGATGAGATGCTGGAAAGCAGACCCATGGAAAGGGGCCTGGGGGTCCTGGTCAAAAGCAAGTTGAATATGAGTAAGCAGGGCTCTGGCAGCCGGGAGGGACAACCCTGTCCTGGGGGGCATCAGGCACAGCATCACCAGCCGGGCGAGGGAAGGGATTGTCCCGCTCTGCTCTGTACTGGGGCAGCCTCACCTCAAGTCCTGTGAGCAGTTTTGGGCACCACAATATATGATATAAAGCTACTAGAGGGCATCCAAAGGAGGGCAGCAAAGATGGTGAAGGGGATGGAGGGGAAGCCATGTGAGGAGACTGCACTTGGTGTGTTCAGCTGGAGAAGAGGAGACTGAGGGGAGACTTCACTGCAGTTACAACTTCCTCCTGAGGGGAAGAGAAGGGGCAGACACTGATCTCTTCTCTCTGGTGAGCAGTGATAGGACCCAAGAGAACAGCACGAAGCTGTGTCAGAGGAGGTTTAGGATGGATGTGAGGAAAAGGTTCATTACCCAGAAGGTGGGTGGGCACTGGAACAGGGTCCCTCTGGGAAGTGGTCATTGACACCAAGCCTGACAGAGTTCAAGAAGCCTTTGGACAATATTCTTAGGCACATGGTGTGACTCTGGGGATGGTCCTGTGCAGAGTCAGGGGCTGGACTTTGATGATCCTTATAGGTCCCTTCTAACTCAGGATCAGAGTCATATAATTGAAAGGATTGGGTTGGAAGGGACCTTAAAGATCATAGAGTTTTAACCCATGGGCAGGGACGCCTTCCACTAGACCAGGTTGCTCAAAGCCCCATCCAACCTGAATATGAACACTTCCAGTTATGGGTCAGCCATAACTTCTCTAGGCAACTGTCCCAGGGCCTCACCACCCTCCAAGAAAAAAATTTCTTCCTAATATCTAATCTAAACCTACTTTCTTTCAGTTTTAAGTAATTCTCCCTTGTCCTATCACTACATGACCTTGTAAAAAGTCCCTCTCAATCTATCACATAGATCCCTTTTAATGGTAGCAGATGCCCAGTTTGATTCCAGTCAACTCACACTTGAAAGGACATGAGGGACCCCTGACTGGTGCAGCTCAGGCAGCTGCTGCCATAAGGAAGCATAATACAGTGAGTGAACCTGAAGATGGTTCCTTAAAAACCTGTAAATGTTAAAAAAACCAAACAATAAATCATAAATACAGTCACAATTTTCAACCCTACTGATTTAAATAACATTGCTGTGATTGATGTGAGGTTGGAACCTCTTGCCCTGAAAGTAACATTGGATTTAGCAGAGCAGAGTTTAAAGTCTATTTTGGAGAGAGACAGCTGAAACAACCTGGACCATCACCCAAAATACAAGCTGCACATCACGGCCAGTGAAAAGTCACATGGTGTGACCAGCAATGCTTTATAAAGTGAGTTTTGATGAAGCACATGTCTGTGAACAGAAGCAGTAAGAAAATAGGAAGAGAAAAGGAAGAGAATGTCATAAAAGTTGGAAGAAAAGCACAGGAGCAAAAGGGGCATATGTAAACAAACCCCACTATTTTAAAGTAAATTTCTGGGTGGGGAAAAAATAAGCAAAGAACATAGAGAAGAAAAACAGAAATATTTTTTTCTGATGGTGGATTCTTACTGTACGAGGGAAAACAAGGCATATTCACACAATGGATCACATGAAAGAAACAACCAGCTTCATCAACCATTCTTCCAACAGTCTGAAAATGGGGATGAAGAAAGTAAAAGAAAACCAGGATGACATCCAGAAAGATCTGGTTTTTAAAGCCCAGGAGCTGCAAAGGCAAGAAATACAAGGTTAAATGTCGGCCAGCTGAAGAGCTGGAGGAGTCCCCAGTGATCAGAACATGGGCTAGGATCTGAGACATCTGATAGCACTTCAGATTTATCTTCCACTTCACTGTGCTGCATTTTAGTCTCACTGATGTGAAATAGAAATCTTTCCTACCTACCAAAATAAGCAGTGAGAGAGAAAGTTATTTAGCACTCTGGAGATACTGGGGTGTTTTCCTGCCAGTCAGACAGCAACTGAACACCAACAAGGAAAGTGCAGCTAGGTTTTCATTTTATCTTGGGATTCTCTGCTTGAATAAAGCTGGTAAAGCTCCTACAACTTATAGCTCTTGAGCCCAAATATACTTTCAATGCCTGACTTGAGCAACAGCGAAGCTGGTGGGAGTGTAGTCACCTGAGCAGACACTGAGATGGAAAAAGCCGTAAGGTGATGTTGGTGCTAATAATGCCCAGCTGTCTGCAGCCCAGCACTGTGCCTGCATGAAAGGCTTCCAGCAAAATGTATGCTAATCAATCAAATTTACAACAAAATTATTTGGAAAAGTAATAGATTAACTATATAACTTACTACATTAAAATATATATCTAAATTTTATTTGTGAACTAGGAAATCCAGCATGAAGATTATTTTGACTTTCCAGAGGTGCAGGGACAGTTAACACCCCTTCTCAGCCTTGTCTCAGGAGCACCAAGACACATCTAATGTTCCTAACAAGGCTGAGGGGAGGAACAGTTTCCTTAATTACCCATAGAGAGAAGACAGTGACATTTTCCCTGTTGTCTCTTCATGGGCTGGGAGGGAGGGCACTGGCTGCATCTGATACAGGATCTCATGACAGTGATGATAAAACAGCCCCAGCAGCTCTTGCTGGCTGTTATCATCCCATCATCAGGAAAACTGAAACCACCAGCATCTCCCCTGCCCTTCCCATCTGTCACAGCCACTCCCTGGACACACACCACTCCCAGCCATTGGAGGCTACCTGTACCACAACATTTAGCAACAGCAGCCATCCAAGCACATCTCACAACCTGCTAAAAAACCTGAATGACAACTTCAGGTCCTAAGGGACCTGACTCAGAAAGATGCCCTCTTTGAGCTACTGCTTGTCAACAGAGTGGGTCTTGTGAGCAAAGTGGAGACTGGAGGTTGTCTTGGCCACAGTGATCGTGAAGGGGTAAAGTTGAAAATCTCTGCTGACAGGAGAAAAAGTGTCAGCAAAACACGAGAAGAGCAGACTTTGGCCCCTCAGGGAATTAGTAAGTAAGGTCCCCTGGGTGCTGGAGTCCATCAGTGCTGGTCACTTTTTAAATATCACCTCCTAAAGACACAGGAGCAGGCAATTCCTGAATGTCAGATGTCGAGCAGTTGAGACAGATGGACAGCTTGGCTGAGCAGGGGTCTTCTCTTGGAAATAAGTCAAAAAAGGAAGGTGTATTCCCAGTGGAAGCAAGGCCAAGAGACATGGGAAGAATAAAGAGATGCTGCTTGCCACTGTGGGGGGAATATTTGTGCAGTCAAAGTTCAACTGGAGTTGAAGCTGGCTGAAATCAGAACACAATAAAAAGACTTTTTTCAAATATACTAATGGCAATGGGCAGTGTAGACAAAACCCCCTCATTTCCTTTCATGACAAGGCAACCCACCTAGTGGATCAAGGGAAGCCAGTTGATATAATCCTTTTGGATTTCAATAAAGCTTTCACAGGATCCTCCTGGACAAAATCTCCAGCCCACATCAGGACAAACACATCATGTGTTGGCTGAGCGATTGGCTCATGGGTCGGGCATAGAGGGTAATAGTGAATGGGGGAACATCAGACTGGTGACTGTCACTAGTGAGGTTCCACAGAGCTCCATCTTGAGCCCTGTGCTCTTCAACCCCTTTGTAAATGGCTTGGATGCAGGACTGGAAGGGATGCTAAACAAGTTTGGAGAAAACACAAAACTGGGAAGAGCTGTTGCCTCCCTCAAAACCAGAACGGCCTTGCAGAAAGACCTCTACAAATTAGAGGATGGGCAATCACCAATCATATGAAGTTGGGAAAGTGCTGGATTCTGCATCTGGGATGGGACAACCCTGGATAATCTAGTAGACTGGGGAATGAGATGCTGGAAAGCAGTGCTGTAGAAAGAATGTGGGGTCCTGGTTGAACATGAGTCAGCAGTGCCCTGGCAGCCAGGAGGGACATCCCTGTCCTGGGGGGCAACAGGCACAGCATCGCCAGCCAGGAGAGAGAGGAGATTGTCCCACTCTGCTCTGCACTGGGGCAGCCTCACCTGGAATATTGTGGGCAGTTTTAGGCACTGCAATATAAAAAGACCTGAAGCCATTAGAGAGTGTGCAAAGGAGGGCAGCAAAGATGATGCAGGGCCTGGAGGGGCAGCGTGTGAGGAGCAGCTGTGGGCACTTGATGTTTTCAGCTGGAGAAGAGCAGACTGAGGGGAGATCTCACTGCAGTTACAACTTCATTGTGAGGGGTAAAGGAGGGGCAGGCACTGATCTCTTCTCTGTGATGACCTGTGGCAGAACCCAAAGGAATGGACTGAAGTTGTGTCAGGACAAGTATAAATTGGATGTTAGGAAAAGGTTCTTCACTCACAGGGTGACTGGGTACTGAACAGGCTCCTCAGGGCAGTGGTCACAGTACCAAGCCTGACAGAGTTCAAGAAGCATTTGGATGATGGAAGCATTTGATGAATCTCAGACACACGGTGTGACTCTTGGGGATGGTGCTGTGCAGGGCTAAGCATTGGACTTGGTGATCCTTGTGGGTCCCTTCCAACTTGGGATTTTCTGTGATTCTGTGTTTTAAGCTGTTTGTCCAGTTTTATCTAATTTTTCTAAGGTTGTGTTTTCATTCATAATATTCTACTATAGACAGAAAAGGATTTCCCAGTCTGCTTTGCTTGTAAAAGCACAGCACCTTACCAGGTAGATAGACTTTTTCTTTAAATAAAAGCATAGCTTGATGCTGACATGAAGCAGATTAAAAGCAGAGGGATGTGTTAAAACAATTGCATTGCAGGATTTTTCAAATTAAATACTGTCCTTGTTAAAATATTTATAGAAGAATATTTTTTTCTGAGAAGCAAGTTAATAATCACATTATATTCTTCCATACCTTGAGTTTTGAGGCAGGGTGTTTTAAAATAAAATTTTAAAAATCCCAAAACTTAAAATCCTGTACCACCAAGAAACCCCAGTTTCAATGTAGAGGCTCATTTCTCTAAGATTCCTTGTCAGATTAACCTCAGACTTTACACACACAAAATCCTCCTCTGCCTAGAGAAAATAATTTAAAAATTGCAAGTAGAAAGCAGCTTTTTTGCAGAAATTCAGGAAAAGGGGGCTTAGCATGTAAAGCTAGGTGTAATCCTCACAATGGAATCACTGGAATATTCTTGATATGTGAAATATTGTAGGTTTTAAATTCTATAACTTGTAGTGTTTGATTTATAGACTACCAGACTGGTAGGCTTCCTATTATTTTCCCTGATACTTTTTTTCTGTTTCAAGACCTTCTATTGGCAAATGGCAGGATCCAAACCCAGCTATAGTAGTAGAACAGGTGCCCCACTTTTGAGATGAATGAGGCTTCATCCTCTAATGCACTCAGTGCCAACTGATGTAAGACACTCTCCAGGTGCTCACATCCAATCTTCAGTCTCTCAGCAGCTTCATCATGGGGAGGTGAGGGCATTAGCTGTGGGAATGGGCTGGAGGGTTTGTAATAGCTGTTATCTGCTGGTCTGCAGGTCTTGCCAGCAAAAGATATGCCCAGCCACAACCACTGCTGAGAGCTGTGGCAAATGGTTCTGCTTTTGTTTCCACAGAGAGAAGCACAGGCCCACCCAGTTCTTCCCCACACTTTGTATTGCCTTGGTTCTTCAGGTCTTGGCTGGCTTCTTCAACTTATTCAGCTGGTTAAAGACTTTCCTTTGCCAGGAGGGTTGAAATACCACCTATTCCCTTACAATGTGCAAACCAGATTCTTGTTACTTTGGTGCAAGCTTGGAGGAGGTGAAATCCATGGCCTTCCCTTCTGAGGCTGAAGGTGAGTTTGCAGAGTGTGGATGCTTAGTAGGAGAAAGAGGGGTCTGTTGAAGGCTTGCCCAAGCAGTTCACACACTTATGAACCCAAAAGATTGCCTTGAGTTTAATTTCTTAGGCTGCTCTGCGTAGCCCCTCCTTTAGGTAACAGCAATTCTGGGTTGCATTTTCCCCCATTAGACGGAGTGCTTGGATGCCAGTAACTTCATTATATGTATCATATTGCAACACAACACTCTGCTTCAGTTCTTGTACGATGTTCAGCACTTCCATGAATTATATCAACTCTTGAAGAGTCTAATCCTGCTCTTATTGAGGCCAATGACAGGAGTTTTCCATGAAACCTGATACGTGCTCACTATCTATTTAATCATTCCTCAGAAAGCAATGAAAATATCAAGTGGCAGGAGACAGGGGAGAGAAAGGTGTGCTGACTCTGCAGCAGGCAGTTCTTCAGATCAGGCCCAGCATTAAAGCTGTTCACAGTCCCAAAATGCTGTTTAGGCAGCAGGAATTGACACTGTGGTGTGGTTTGTCCTCCCCTCCCATTTCCAACATAAGTTCAGATTGATCTGCTGTCCAGTGTCTTCTACTGGGGATACATGTTTATTAAGGGTAGAACTGATCTCACTATGATATATGACATGTACTGCTCTGCCTAGTGCTGTGCACCTAAATTTCCCTTAGCTATTCTTCCCTCCCCTGCTCAGCCTGGCAATCTCAGCTGAAGATTTCCCCTCAAGAATAAAACAAGCTGTGTATTGCAGGAAACTCAATTATAATACCAGAACTGGGATCTGACCACTGACTAAGACTGTTAGCATGAATTTGCCAGTGAATTACCCAGATGTTTTTGTAATTTTGTTTGAGTTTTTTTCTTACATTTTGGGGAAATCATTGGGAAAGACACTGGAAAATTTGCACACGTCATACACTTCTAGGTAAGAGCATAACACCTGGATATGTTCACCAGTATGTTTAACAGTTTATGTAGTAAAGCACTAGTTGTTTGAACATGTAATTATGTGTTTACATGCCTAACAGGGCAAAAACCAGCATTGATTCAATAATTGGAGTATAGAAAGCTTTTCTTCCTTGTTTCTCTGCAGATTGGAGGCAGCTTATGCACTTTCATCTGTCTAAGTTAAGAAAGTAAAATAAAGTGACCTTTTAGGAGCCCTTCAGCAGCTTGGCTAGTGTGTTGTTCTTTCAACAATCAGATAGACTCGAGAACAAGGTTTTTTCCTGGCCAGGGGAGTATAGAGCAAGCTACAGTTTCTCACATAACCTGCTTCCTTGAGCTCCTGAAACTCATACTGCACCAGAAATGCTTTTCCCCAATGACTATTCAAAGCCTAGAGAACTTTGGGTTTTACCCTATTTAAAAATAAATGCATGTTAATTTTAGGACAAAAGTAAAAAATCTCCATTCTACTGCGCTGTGCAATTCTGCTGCTTGGCATGGGCAGAGGGTTCAATGCACTGTTGCTGTGAGCAATGGGGAGGGCTGAAAAGGAAGAATCAATGCCATTTCTTGTTCAATTAAGTTCATTGTGATTCAGAACCACCTCCTCACACTGCAGAGCCTGCAAGAGATCAGTGCTGCAATCACTACCTTTTAACAGCTTGCTTTCTCTGTCTGGACTGCACAAGCCACTCACTGGCTGGGCATCACACTTCACTGTGGAAAAAAAGAAGAAATGGAGGGAAAAGCAAAAAAAGTCCTTATGGGATCCTCTGAAATACATTGTCATGAATCATGGGTCTTCAGGTGGGCATGTCACAGAGGGGAGAGAGGGCAGTTTCCTCAATGAGTCATTTTATTTAGATGTCAGAACTACTGCTGTCTTTTTAACCTTCAGTAAAAAGTTCACTCTCCTTGCTGCCTTGATGAGAAATATCTGCAATACATATCTTGCTGCTTGGTCTCACTCAGGCTGAGCAGTGTGATGGTCTGCCTCAAAGACTTTTGGAAGTCAGTAGAATGATTCTGGGGACTCTGATAGATTACAGATAGGATCAACCCAGGAATTAGGGGTTAGTAACCACAGCTATGAAGAGGTCATGACAAAGGATTTTTAGGGGCCCACCCACCCTCTTCCACACTTTCACTATTCTAAAGCAACTGTAAAAAAAAAATATGTCTTTGCAGTAGAATGGGGTAATCTGGAGAACTTCTAATCCCGAGGCTCATCCTGTTGAGGATGCCAAGGTCTACCATGGGGCAGGGTGCCCCTTCAATGTCAGCACCAGCACCAGCACCCCATAGGCCTGCTCAGCACCTCCCAAAAGAGGAGACCAGAATGGTTGTGAGCATGTCTCACTCTAGTGACAGGACAGACAAACTACAGCAGCCTGCCACTTCCCATTCTGCCTTCAGTGGCTACTGCCTACTCCCCAGCTGGAGAGGGTTTCTCCAAGGTCCTTGGGGGTCAGCCCCCGAATTTCTACGGTCTAGCAGACCAAACAGTTCAATACAAAACCCAAAGATGAGCGTGATCAGAAATGGCACAGGCAAAGAACAACATGAGAAAGAGAAGTAACTCCTTAATTTTACTAGGCAAAGGGCTTTAATGCTCACAAAGATGGTTTTAGATCCTGGATGCATGTAAGCTAGTGGCAATGGATAAGAGGTGCAGGAAAGGTCTTAGTTCACAATTATCCACATCTCTTTCTGACTTCTTTATGGCACTGCTAGATCATGCTCAGAAGCAAGACACATCCTCAAGGAGACTGCTGGCTGTGTGGTTGCTCCACGTACTTATGAACAGCCACTATGGACCTGCTCCTGACTTTTCCAGCAGCAATCACCCACATGGCAGCTGACACATGGCACGGATATTTGAGTTAATTGTGTCAGTTGTGGAAAGCACAAAGCAAATGTGGACCCAATGCAGGCTCTGAAGAACAATGGGGTTCAGCGAACATATACTTCTCTGCTCAAATCATGATTTTGTGAAGCCGGCTCCCAGTTCACATGAGGAAGCTTTCTACTCAGGTTAATGGGATTTATCTCTGATCTTTCCCAGTATTCAGTGTCATAAATGTGTTCCTAAGGCTAATAGTGGAGAAGGAGCAAGATGAAGAAGTTGCATGTCCTCAGCATCTTTGCAAAGTGCAATGCAGATACATATACAGATCCATGCTATGTTTCCTTGTCACAGAACCATTTTCACCTTTGTATGCATTCTTTCTCCCAGATTTCATCCTTTCTAGCAAAGTGAGATCTCACTTGAAGTTCTAGCAATGCCCATGTGAGTGGCAGAACATCTGTCCTGGCAATGTTCTCATCAGTCCACAATTAATTAACACATTGGTTTCCTGCACCCTAAATCCTCAAGTTCTCCTAGAACTTTGGGTTTCATGAATAAGGACTGATGAAGAAAAATTTTAAATGTAAAAACAGTATCTGCCTATGATAACTGGAAATCTGATATGGCTTGTTCTTTCAATATATATTTATGCTTTTTTTTTTTCTAGAACAAATCATATTGACTGTTATAAAGAAAACTCAGAGTGGTATTTCAATTATTGAAGTCCTACTGTAACTGAAGGTTAATAGCTGCTGTGGCAGTAGATACTCTATAAATCAATGGCAGAAACACGTGAATCAGAATATCACCCCACTGAGGTACATCCCATCTCACTATGGTCAATAGAATTTCTGCTGCCAGCACCCACGGAAGCAGGAAATGTTCACAAGTCAGCAACTTTTAATACTAGTTATTGATACATATTGAGGATATAGGTTTTATGCACCCAGTTTGTGTTCTGACAACAGCACTGTTACTCTGGAATCAAAGTTTGGTTTTGAACCAAGATCCAGAACTTGGTTACTGGCATTTGCAACCAGAGAAGCCAAAATTACCATAATGACATAGGAGTACATTCAAGGTTATTATCACACACTCAGAAGACAAGTATCTGGGCCAAGGTATCTCTTAAGGATGTCAGAGAGTGATCAACAGCTCTGGCATAATACATCCAACTCATCACAAACCTTCCAACTCCTTACATGGTGTGGATTTCACCATAATGAAGCAACCACTGGAACAACCTCCACAAGGATGTGGTGGAGTCGCCAGCACTGGAGGATTCCAAGAAAATCCACCAAATCAAGACTTTTCACAGCCATTTTCCAAGTCTATATACGTCCCTCAATCCTATGATGAAAAGCATGCAACACTTTCCATCAAAATTAAAAACAAAAACAAACAAAAAACCCAAACAAAACCTAAGACTGGTCTCAGGCTTCTGCTTCTTGAAGGAAAATTTCAGTGGTAAAGATGCGAAGGACTGATACTTCTTTCTTCTGAGACTGCTTTACTGAAACCACCCTAGTCTTTTGAAACATCTACAGATACCTTAAGCAAATCATGTGTTGCAAACATAATTGTAGTGGGTGTGAACTCCATCTGGCTAGAGCAGCACAGGCTTGCATACCTCTCCTCAGCTTGCCTGGGCTCAGCAGCAATGCCAGTGCCACAATCCAATGTAAAGGGGTCGTGCTCATAAGATGCAGCATTTTAAGTAAACGCACAGGCACCATCCTAAAAATATATCCCTGAGGAGTGCAGTTAAATGCAAACACTACTCTTTCTATAACAGACTGTGCTTTCCTTACTGGATTGGCTGGCACAAGCTGATCATGGTCAAGTGATGCCTTAGTTTTTGAAGACTGCTTTTTAAAAGAAAAAAATGCTGAAGAATGAACAGAGAGACTGAGTTTTTCAAATGAACCTATAGAATTCTGATGTTCTGTTCTTCCCCTTTGAAAACCCCAGAAGCTGGGCCTGAAGATTACATCATTCTAATCACTTTCTAAGTTTATATCAAATATTTTTTTTCTGTGTCAAATAGGTTATAAATACCTAAATCAGCATTATCTATTTTTTTAAAGCTTTTGTATCAACTGATAATGTCCCTTCTACACACACTCAGACATATACTTTTTTCTTTCACAATTTTGTATTTGGAACCAGAGCACTGGTTTATATTTTAGAAACATATTTTCACAGTCATCAAATGATGATGTCTTTCAAAGTGAATGATAAGCAGCATTTGAGTACTAATTTCTAGACAGATGTGGGACAAATTCTAGTCTTGGATCCATAACCTTAATTTTTTTTCTGCTTAGCTAAAGGCAGACACATCCAGCCAATAATGAAACCAGATGTCTAACGAACAAGATCGCCCCCAAAAAAACTTTAGAAGTCTGGTTGTTATCAAAAGGTATTTCTTTAATTCTACCTGTCACATTTTCAGTGTATTCTCATCATTTTTCTGCTTAAATAGAATCTTGGAGAATCATACTTTGAATATCTATTCATTTATCAGCTAGGTTTGATATTTGCATGTATTTTCCTGGCTGGCCACATTCCTCTAGGGAAGGCAGCAGCTGAAGACGGAACCACAGCACAAACGAGGACAGGACACCTCTGCAGGGCTGTAAATCTGTCAGTCTGTCCCTCCTTCTCAGGAGAGCTCTGAGACAGGAGGGTGCAGAGACACAAGTCACTGGCTCCAGTTTCATATCCGCTTCAGCAGGGCCAGGAGAGGAAAAGCAAACGGTCACCTCCTGGTAGAGGCAGTGTTACTGCAGGATGAGCTAAGAGCGAATACATTTCTCAACACCCATGGGAGGGACTTTTAAATATCACCGTGATCGCTGGACCCTCCCCTCCAACCTGAGCCCATGCTTAGAATAAATCAGTCTCTGACTGACAGTACTAAAAAATTCATTTTTATCTCTATTACTAGCCCACAAACGTGAAGTAAGAAGCCCGTGGTGTGAGCTGTTTGAAGAAATATTTTGCACTATATATTTAAAAAAAAAAAAAAAATCAAAAAAAAAAAAAAAAAAAGAGGATGAAGGGGAAAAGAATTGCCGAGATGCAGCCACCTTTGCCAGGGAAAGCAGCTCTCTGTTACCTTGAGCCGGCTGCCTCTTTTGAGGTTCAGCCATGACAGTCAGCCAGGCGAAATCTAAATGAGAAAACATATCCTCTAAACGCGGTGGGTCCCCTTGTGGCAGATGATTGCGATGGAGCTGAGCTGGATTTCAATGAGTTGCCCGGCACACTGCTCTGTGCCCGGCAGCAGCAGCACAGGGCTGCCCACCCAAATATTCCCCCAGCCCCCTGGCACACGGAGCAGCCCACGCCGCGCTCGTCGCTATCTCTGGCAGAGCTATATCTGGCCAGCAGCCGTGGGCTCTGTCCGTCTGCCCCCGCCGCGGCAGCAATCACACACCGCCACGGGATGACACGGCCGCCAACCCGAACAAGCAGAGCATGAGACTGCTGCCAGGACGGAGCCCTTTTTCTTAAAAACAAGGGCAAAATCGTGCTGATGAGCAAATTGTCCTAACAGGGACTGAGCAAGGCACCGCAGACGCTCCTCTGCTTAAACACAGACAGATGTCTCTTAGAGATGGGCTGATATTCAAGCACCTTCTAAAACATGATACCTTCAAATACCATGTTGGGAAAAAATAAAGAGAGAGAAAAAAGGACATTTGGATAAACAACTGTCCCCACTTCATCCTGCTCCCCAGCTCCCAGTAGAGCTGAGAGTGCTGCTATTTGAGATGGGCTGAAACCGCTGGCCTTTGTTCAGAATCTATAGTGCAATGGGCCCCTTCCTGGGGTAGGGAAGGTGGTAAGGCTGGAGCCAGGCTTGAATTTCAGACAGAGCTGGACTGCCCCAATAGTCAAGAACATTTAGAGGAACTTCACCAAGCCCTTTTCTCCTCTGTAATTGATGCCTCTAGCTGTGAGATCTCTTTTTCTTGTTGCTTGGCCAGATATCCCCCAGAAATGCCTGTTCTTATGAGATTTGTGGCCAGATTGCCAGAGGCTCCAGTCATTTCGGTGATGATGGACATGTCAAAAGCCAGATATTAAACTCTTCCTGATTTTGCATTGGAAGCTGCCCCGAAGTTCATTCCAAAGCAGTTTTGCAGAGTGTAATGTTCAACACAACCCTCTTGGAGTCAGCCCAACCTTTAACCTGAAGCTATAGCTTGTCTGCCCCCAGAAAAAAAAAAAAAAAAAAAAAAAAAGGAGCAGACAAAACATAGAAGATATATATATATATATATGTATGTAATATATATGTGTGTGTGTGTGTGTGTGTATATATATATATAAATAAACCAATACAGTTATCAATAGGGCAGAGGAGTGAAATGAGAAATTCCTCTTGTTGCAGCCTCCAAAACCTGGTGCTCCTGCAAAGGTGCCTTGTCCTTCTTAACAGCAAATGCAGCCACAAATGGCCAAGCTGCCAAGAACTGGTAATTCCAGTGTTTATATTCATGTATCTCAACCTATGCACCTTTCACTCTCTTCCATTTTTATGCTGATAATGCACCAATTGTGAGACATGAAATATCTTTTGGGCTATTTAACCCATCCCTCCTAGGAAAAGGACAGGGCTCCATATTTTCATATCTGCTTCAGTCCTTCTATTGCATTATAAAATCACCCATCACCACAGCAGCAAAGAGCTGGGTAAAAGTGTTTCGCCTTAGCTCCAGGTTAAACTCAGAACTCCTGTTACTTTGAAAGAGAACTTTATGCACAGTGCAAAGCTTAGCCTTAGCCTCCTTGCCACTGCCAATGTCCTCAGGAATGTGTAAAAGACAACCCTACTCTGGAATGCAGCTTTATGGTGGAGTGAATGGAAGGGCAAGATGCCAGGGGACATGGCCCCATGGCCTGTGCCTTGCACTTCATTCACTACCATGTGCCCATGTGCTGAACTGGCTCTGGGAGCTGGCTGAAAATGAAACTTTTTTTTTTTTTTAATTCCTCAGGTTAGTTTTCAGCCAGCTCTGTCCTCTAATTCATCTCTCCGTCCACAGTGAAGATCTATAAATAGGAAGAAAAGGTGGAACAAAAGAAATAATGGAAAGGTGCAGAGGAGACAAGCCAGCATTTTTCATCTGTGGGCCCAAGCTGACGGCTGGCATAATTATCCAACATTATCCCTGCTTTTGAGTTGGAGAAACAGGGGTTAGGATTTCATGGTGGCTTTGAGAGGATGCACTTTCAGGCTGCCACTAGGTAGACCTAGAGAGGCAGTGGCATTCATCAGCAGTGTTTTGTGAATGGAGCTTTTCCTCCTGCCCTCTGGTTTCCTTACTTCCAGTTGCACTGTCATTTAACTCCATGCAATCCCTGTCCTTGCCAGATGGCCTTCAGGCATTTGCAGCCCATGGGGATCCTAAGGACCCAGTCTGGCAGCTGCTGTCTCTCTGTCATTCAGGTCTGAGTATTGACACGTGTGGTTTGTAAAAGAGAGGGACCAACCAGCAGCCCAGCTAGTCCAGGGCCCTGCACCATGGGACTGCAGAGGAGAGGGAACCTGGGACTGGGAAGAGTGGAGGCCTACAGTAGTTCTCAGTCCGACCAGCCCCTGTTGGCTCCTGGAGGTGCTACAGATGGCTGGTGACGTTCAGGGCTGAGCTGGGGGGAAAAACTCTGCAGTGGAAAAGCCATTGGAGAAGGTTGTAGGATGGAGTTTTGTCTGATGACGTAGCACAGGGAGAAGCCCCTGTCTGCACCTTGAGTTCTCTCTCATGCTGCTGGAGGGGATGGCTTTGAGGAGGGTTGCCAGGCTGATGGATTACCTCAGAATAAGCCCTGTCCCCAGTAGGGCTCATTGGAGCCTCAGCCAGCCCCATTCCTTCCACCCAGCCCCACCAGTGCTGTAGCCTGTCCCCAGAGGATGGGGTGTGATGGTTGGGTGTTAAGGACCCAGCTGCGAGCCAACCCCACTGTGATTCCCGAGGGCTGCCCCACGCGTGACCCCGCGCCACTCTTTTCGGTGCCACAGCCAGCCTTGCTGCCGCCGGCATCGAGCACCGACAGTACGGCCGGGAGAGACCAGCCCCCCCCCCCCCCCCCCCCCCCCCACCCCCCAAACCTCCGCCTGAGGGTGACGTCATGGTGGGGGAGGGGCGGGCAGGGGGAGGGGACCCCCGCACCTCCCTTTCCCCCCCCTAGCGCTGCGCAGCGCGGGGGCCGGGCCGGCCAGCCCCGACGGGGCGGCCCCGGGGGCGGGGGAGTTCTGCCGTGCTATCCCCACCCCCGGGGGCTGGCTCCTCCGTCTGCGTGCGTGTGTGTGTGTGTGTGTGTGTGTGTGTATGTGCGCGTGTGAGTGTGTCTGTGTGTGCGTGTGTTCCCCTTCCCGCCCCCGCATCTCTCCCGCCCCGGGGGGACGGTCCCGGCTGCCGCCCCCATCTCCATCACACAGGGCAAGGAGGAACGCGGGGTTGGGGGGGAGTTTCTCGGCGATTAATGGGGCGGGGGAACACGGGGAGAGCGGGTAAATCCAACCTGTGATGCCTATAAATGGCGCTTCTCTTCCCAGGTGCACATTTATTAAAAAAAACAAAAAAAAACAAAAAAAGATGAAGAAGGGGAGAAAAAACCCGGCCGGTGTCATCCCCCCACGTCAGGGCCGGTGGTGGGCGTGAGGCTGTACTTCCTCCGCCCCCTCCTAATGGAGCGAACCATTCCCAGCCAGCCTTCCTCGCCCTCTCCCGCTGCCTCCCTCTTCCTCTCCTTCTCCTCTTGTCTCCCCCCCTTGTCTGCAAAGTCCTCCGCTGCTCGGAACTTGTTGGCAATGTCTATTTTTCAGCTTTCCCCCACGTTCTCCAAAGTAACTATTTAAAGATCTGCAGCCGCAAATGGTTTTACTAAATGTAGGATGGGACTTAAGTTGAACGGCAGTTATATTTCTCTGATCCTTGCTGTACAGATAGGTAAGTGGACTGCCAAATTCCGTGTCAAGTTGTGCGCACCCGAGCGCGGCTGATGCATGCGGGAGCGCAGTGTCGGGATAAGCTGCGCGGGGGCCCGCGGTGCGGTGCGGGGTGGCGGCGGGACGCCCGCTCCGCTCTCCCCGCTGCCCGCGTTCCTTTCGCGGTGGCACCTTCGCGGTTCGGCACGCTGTCAAAGCAGGGGAGTCCGCAGGAAAGGGAACCGATTTCTGATTCCTCTGAAATCACTTTTGTTGTTCGTTCTCCTAAATCGGTGCATGCTCACTGATACTTTGCTTTTTATTCCACACTCCCTTCCTCCTTTTTTTCCCTCCTGTTCTCTCCGTCTCCACGAATGATTGCATTTGTATCTGGTTTTCGGATATCCCCTGCATTCCTTTCCTCTTACAATTTGGTAACTCCAGTGCTACGAAATTCCCCCCTTCCCCGAGAGACAGAAAAACAAGAATCGACACAAAATGGCTTGTGAGAGGCATAGGTGGAAAGTTTTTTTTCAGAAAATCAGTGGGACAAACGAAGGATTCCCTTTGGGAACTTGAAGGTTTTTCCATTTGCAGAGCAGCCTAAAATCAAGAAAACCCCAATACTAACTTTAAAAAAAAATCGTCCCAAATGCGGGGATTAAACAAATAAAAAATATTTTAAAATATTGTGGAGTCCCACTGCCCAATCTGTAATTTTGTGCTTGGATAAATGCTGTCAAAAATCGAGCGAGTCCAAAAAATTTCTATATATGCCATTACTTAAAATAGAACAGGTTTCCTTCCATGCCGGTGTGTGTTTTTGTGTACTCATTGCTGGTTTTGTTTAATATCTTGGGGTTTTCGATGGTTGCTTTTGTCGATTTGCTCTCGGGTTCATTTTATACAACATTTCTTTGCTGGAAATTTTTTGAGTTCCGGACACTGAACAATCTCTAAGTTAATGACCACTTTGGTCCTGTACAGGCAAATTTTAAAGATTATATATTAAATATGTGTATTCCCGAGCATGATCCAAAACTGGGCTTTAAGGAAAGGGGGATTAAAGCACATCTTTTATTATCTAGACTAAAAGGTGTGAAAAGCCCTTTGACAATATTTGCCTGCAAAGGAATTCTGATACAACTGGAAAAAAAAATGCTCGGCATTGCTATTTAGAGATCCTTTTGCTCGGTCACCCTCCTCTCCAAAAAACCTCTGCAGCATTTTGTAGGTACCAAAGAGAGAAGAGGGGAAAAAAAAAAAAAGAAAAGAAAAGAAAAAAGGAGGAGGGAATTAAAAAAGGAGGCAAAATCCCTTGAACATTTCCTCATGTAGAAAAGGGGGAAAAAAACCCAAAGAAATATTGCAATGAAATGTTGACCTCTAGAAAATATGGTTAAATGATGCAAACCTCTCCATTCGTATTGCCATTCTATTTTAAATGAGGCTGAACTCTTCAGAAAGCCATTTTTTCTACTGTCAGAGAAAGAAGGGGGAAGGCTTTATTTGGATGACATCCTTTATTTCAGTCCCTGCATTTTCTGTCTGTGTGTTCGTTCTTTCGTGTGGGGAAGGAGGAGGCTTTTCTTTCTTTTGTGTTTATTTGGTTCAGCTCAGGAAGGATTTTATTGACAGTGAAATTTCAAAAGGTAGCTGGAGTCGCTGGAAAACGGCGTGAGCATGAGCAGTCATTTGGAAAGTTACCCCCAAATACTGCTGCACACCGCGGGGATGGTGGCGGTGCGGTGGCTTTGCGGTGCCCTGGGAGGGGATGGCTTTGAAGCCCGTGGAGGGCTTTTCTTCACTCTGCTCCTCCTTCGGTATTTCGGGTAACCTTCCCCCTCCCTCCTCTCCGCACACACCCCCCTCTTCCCGAAATCAGCCTCTGGTTGCCGGTGTGTGGTTT
The DNA here is from genome assembly GCA_035583235.1 of Hafferia zeledoni. NCBI lineage: Eukaryota > Metazoa > Chordata > Aves > Passeriformes > Thamnophilidae > Hafferia > Hafferia zeledoni. Next base: position 64,467,435 of record JAWWEV010000083.1, read on the forward strand.
GCAAAGGGTCGTTTGCCTTTGCCCCGTCCTCGGTAGCAGCTCGTGTGAAATGGATGTTCGGCTCATTCCCAAAATGTCTATGCACCGGGGCTTATTAAAAAAAAAAATAAAAAAATTTGGACGGAGAGGAAGAGGATTGGAGCTGTCCGAAATCCCTGACATTTTGGGAGGTGACCGAGGTGGCAGGGTGGGAGGGCTAATGGCGCGGGGACTGAATCTCCACGGAAGGGACAGGAGGGATGCACCAGTCGCAGGACGGGGATGGGGTTTTGGGAAGGGGCCCGGTCCGTCACGGAGGGCTCCTGCGGTCCTTCTGCATTGCACATTGCTGCACACTCTTACCTTGGAATGGGGGCAGGGACTGTGGAAGGTCGTGGTCATGGCAAAGCACAAATGACCTAGTTCAAGAGAAATCCCGCTGTCTTTTAACCAGACAGGACCCTTGTCTATCCACTTTTGTTGTTTGTTTGTTTTTTTTAATTATTTGTGGGGTTTAGGGCGGCCTTGGACAGGAGGTACCCCGTGCGGAGAGAGCGGTGCGGGCAGACAGGGCCAGGCTGTCCCTCGGGGGCAAGGGATGCTCGGCTCGCCGCTGGTCCCAAACCTGACCCTCTCCCATACCCTTGCCCCGGCCTGGGGCAGGGCTTCTCTTCGAATCCCGTATTTTCAATGCAGAAATTCGCGGCAACTCCCCCTCCCCTTTCCCGCTGTAGCTGCCGGAGCGGGATGGCGCGGGTTTTATAGGACATGGCTTTACCCTCGGGATGGTCCTCGCTTCTTCCCTATTTGTTTGCCTGGCTATTTTTCCTATCGTAGCCAATGTCTGGAGCCTGCTGGGGGGTTGATGTGACGGCTGGTGCTGGTGTGTGTGTAGAGGGGAGTGGCCACCAAGTCATGTTAGCTATGAATCAAACGCAAGAGGGGGATTTGGGTTGAAACAGTCTTTTTTGGAGTCAGCCATTTAGCTGGTACCTGGCAAAGAAACACACAGACACAGCCCCCGTCACAGCCATACCCTGGGGACACGGGGCTGGAGGGGACCCCCACCTCAACACCCTACGGTGTGGGCGGCAGGGAGCTCCTCCGCAAGGGAGTGGGGCAGCCCCCTCCCGCCCCCGCTGGCCGCAGCGACATCCCCCAGGCCTAGGGACACCACGGCCTCCCCAGCTCCCGTCATAGGCAGGAGGAGAGCATTGTGGATCAGACTCCTCGCCCAGCCCGGGTACCCCAGCCCGCCGGGATGCTGCGGGGGTGTGCGCGATGCTGTGCGCGGCACAGGCCGTGGCGTGGGTCCTGCGTTCCGTCGCGTCCCGTGCCCCCACGGGCCACACGGGAGGAGTCATCTCACGCACGCGATAACTCATTTTTTCCCCCCGTTTGCAGAGTGTCTGTTCTTTTGTTGGTTCCTATTGTATTGAACCGGGCATCCCTTCCTACAGCCATCCAGAGCGGTACCCGGGACAGCGGGTTTAGGGTAGTGAGGTTAACCCTGGCCCCGTCCCGCACTGCCGTCCCGAGCACAGGGATGGCCAGGCTGGTGCCCCCGCAGCTGCCTGCGTGACCTCGCGGCGCCTTCTTTGCGTATCTCTATAGCAGCTCCTTCTAGTGAATTTTTTTTAAATTTAATTTTTTTTCCCGCTGCTCCTTGCACGGTATTTGCCCAACGACCTGGGCGATAAGGAGCATGTGCGTATGCGTGCGCCTGCATTTGTACGGAGAAACGCGCCTGCTGATTCAAGGCGGAATTTTCTAACAAAGGATCAAGTCGGGGGAGAAGTAGGCTGTGCATCTTCACCGCCCCTCAAAGGGGAAAAAAAAAAAAAAAAAAAGAAAAAAAAAAAAGAAAAATTACTGATTTCAACGCTGCTAAGCCACGGGCACCCAACCTTCGGTACTAAAAAAGCAAAGGGCGAAAAGCCTCTGGCTCACCTCCTCGACTGCCCGATGGCTACCCTGGCTCGGTCCCACCGCCCCTCTCCTGCCCCAGGCTGCGCCTTTAGCAATGCGATAGGGGTGGAGTGGGGTAAGGGTGGAAGGGGGAGGAAAGAGGCGAGTCGGGGGCGACGGGGTGGAGGGTCGGGGCGGGCGGGGGGCTGGCGGTGCTGACCTGTGCCCCTGCCCCCCCAGCATACCTGGTGCAGGCGGTGAGAGCGGCGGGGCGGTGCGATGCGGTCTTTAGGGGCTTCTCGGACTGTTTGCTGCGGCTGGGCGATAACATGGCCAACTACCCGCAGGACCTGGACGACAAGAGAAATCTCCAAACGATTTGCGCGTAGGTCTTTCCTCTCTCTCTCTTTCGGGGCCGCGGGGGCAGAAGGGGACTAGGGGATCACCCTGGGGTGGGGAAGGGAGGCGAGGCTGGATGGTGGAGGAAGGGAGGGAAGGAACCGAAGAAACGCGGGGTTTACGCTTTGGGGCTTTATTCTGTGCTCCAGGGTCCTTTCAAGCGCACTGCCATGGGGACAGGCCGGGCTTAGGGAATAGTGAAGCCTGGAGGGAATTCTTACAATCTCGTTTTTATTTGTTGCCTCCGTGAATCTGGGGTGGTTTGTTTGGTTTATCTTTTTTCCCCTCCCCTCCTTTGCTCCTCTCTTGTATTTTTTCCCTGCACTGGGATGCTGGCATTCGCTTCATGGGGATCTTTATCCTTTTCGTTATTGATGCCTTCGGGACACAGGCTCAGTGGCAGGCTCTGGGGTTCCCCCGAGCGCTGGACGCACAGGCAGGCCCGGAGGAGACAGTCTACCCTGGCCCTGGGGAGGGGATTTCTCGGGAAACAAAACGTAATTAAAAAGAGCCCAGATATGATATGAATCACCCAGCGGCAGAGACGGCACTTCTTCTCTGCCACCTCCATGGCCCCGGGAAAGCCCACTTCCCCCTCGTTTCGTCCCGCTCCTGGCATAGGGGGGAATAGGAGGAAGGAGCAATGATAAAGGGTATTATTATTATTATTATTATTATTATTATTATTATTATTATTATTATTATTATTATTATTATTATTATTATTAT
>JAWWEV010000083.1:64470549-64499801 GCA_035583235.1 Hafferia zeledoni
TTATTATTATTATTATTATTATTATTATTATTATTATTATTATTATTATTATTATTATTATTATTATTATTAAAACAACAACAAAAATATATAAAGGGAGAAAACGAGTTCGCCTTGCAAAATGGGCAGGAGCTCCTTCCCAATTCCTCTCCGGAGCTGGAGGAACTAGGACAGCTGGAGGAGCCCTACATTTGGGGTAGTTTTCCTGGGCAGTTTTTCGCGTTCCAGGAAGGGAGGCAAAAAGGGGCATTTCCGATATGTCTGGGAGAAAACAAAACAAAACCCAACGCCCCTCTCAAAAAAAAAAAAAAATCAAAAACTCCAAACTCAAACCAACCAAACCCTACCAAAACAAAACAAAAAACCTCAAAGCAACCAACCAACAAAAAAAATCATTAAAAAAAGGAAAAAGAATATTTAGACATTAGATAATGTACCTAGAGATAAATATGTTTGAAATAGGATTTTTTCCCTAATTCTGCTCCATGAAAAGAAGAAGACGAAAGATATGAATTAAAAAAGGAAAAGGAGGAAAAGGAAAAGTCAAAAAGGAAAAGGAAAAAAAGGAAAGGAAAAAAGGGGGGAAAAGAAAAAAGGAAAAGGAAAAAAAGGAAAGGAAAAAAGGGGAAAAAAAGAAAAAAGGAAAAGTAAAAGAAAAGGAAAAAAGAAAAGGAGAAAAAGTAAGAAAGGGAAAGGAAAAGTGAGAAGAGACTCTGTAACACTCCTCTCTTTCTATCCAGAGATTTCTGAGTGAAACACCTACTAAGGCTGGCACCTCTCTGTAAATGCTGAGCTGCCGTTTACCTTGTGTCCTGAATCAGAAATAAGCACCCAGAGTCAGCAGTGTCCTTTTTTGCCTTGGAGTGCCAGACTTGAGGTGGTCCTGACTTGTAAAAAGTATCTATTTTCCAAGAAAGACCCTTCCCCCGATCACCTCCCACCACCCGATTGTCTTCGCCCTGTGCCGGGATGTGTATTGAAAGAAGATGGTGAAAGATTTAATTTTCCTTTGGGAGATGCAATTACAGCAGAAATACTGCAGGAGAGGCACACTCTCAGACTCTGGCTTCTCAGTATCTCATTATTTATTACAAATGTATCAAACATTGGGAGTCTACAACCAGCTAAGAGTGCTCATAAATTACAGTCTGTAGGACTACTTTGGGAGGGAAAAAAAGGAAAAGAAAGAAAATCGAGATACAGATTTGCAGACGTCTGCCTTGAGGCATGGGGGAAATAGGAGGCAGAGGGCAGGTTCGGGGTGATTTTCGATAATACGGCTGTGGAGAGGAAAGGTCCTCCCGCCCCCTCGCCAGGTGGGACCATGAGACGGGTCCTGCCCCAGCGACAAACGCCTGTCCAGTCCCTGTGTAAAAGGGAATTGAAAGAAAAAGGGAAAATGCGTGGGAATAGCTAGAAATTATCCTAGGGAAGGAGAATCCCTTTGCTGCCTATAGACCACTGGCCATGGATGAGGGGTCCCTCCCGCCGCCACGCTGCGGGTCCGTGCAAGGCGCTCAGGAAGGACCAAGTGGGAAGATGCTCAATTCCTCCTCCTATTCTTTCTGCTTCTTATTCTCCTCCTCCCTTCCTGCCCCTGCAATAAGGCCCCGCTCTCCTCCAGGAGATACCTCCCGAGAGTTTCTAACACCTCACAAAGACCCTCCCGCCTGGGAAAAGCGGTGCCTTTCCTACACCCGTCTGCCCGCTCCCACTGGTGACGAAAAACCCTTGGGACGAGCCCGTGGGCTCCTTTTGCCAGCCGAGGGATGCATGTCCTCTCCCCGCGTCAGGCAAAGACCCCTCCGTCAGGGACGCAGCAAAGCAAATTTTGCACCACCCCGCCCGGGCTGGTGTCGAAGGCGGGTTTGGGGAGGGGGTACAGCCAAAACCGCAGCCAGCGGCTCCTCCCCGCCGGGCTCCAGCCTCCCTCCAGGGCATGCCCTACTCAGTTCCGCCGTCGGGAGGTGGGGGCGGCGGGCCCGAGGGGGCGGGCCCCCTCCCCGGGAAGGTGGGCTCGTCCCTGTTTTGATGCCGGCTGCTCTCCCCTCCTGCAGGTACTGGGATGATTTCCACGCCTGCACCCTCACAGCGCTCACCGATTGCCAGGAAGGAGCGACAGACCTCTGGGAGAAACTGAGACGGGAGTCCAAAAACCTCGATTTCCAAGGCAGCTTATTTGAACTGTGCGGAGGCGGCAGCGGCGCGGCACCGTCCCTCCTCCTGCCGGCCTTGCCCCTGCTCCTGGCGGCTCTGTGGGCTGCCCTAGTGACCTGGCTGCCTTTCTAGGGGGGCGAGCACACTCACACCCACACCCTCTCCATGTGCTGGATCTATAGAGGAAGTGTCCATCCGTTGCTTTGGGGACGTTGTGCTTTTCTGTGGTTGATGATGATGATGATGGTGGTGGTGGTGGCTGATGATGGTGAAACACCCATGTAGGACTGTGGAAGCGTTCTCCCTTTATTTTTTTTTCTTTTGTGTTTTATTTGCCAAATGTTACCAAACAGGCAGCGGCGTGCAGCCCAAATCGGACCTCAGCTTTACTATCGCTTCGAATCAAAAATAGAAAAAATATAAAGAAACAAACTCGAGCCCTCGTTGCGCAAAAGCAATCTCAGGAACGGCTCTGGGCCACCTACTGCTAAGGCTGTAACCGGCCGGGTACCTCCCGGCGAGCCACGGGCTCCACTAAAAATGTGGCAGTGTGAGAGGCGAGAACGAAAACCGCAGACAGAAAAACGCACTGGCGAGAAACCCAAGGTAGATGTCCACGTGTGAAGCATATGGTGAATAATTCACAATCTCTCATCTTTCCTCCACAGTCGCTTGGTTTTTTTGGTCATTCCACTGCAAAAAAAATATTAAAAAATAAATAAAAAAGAACATTTTTCCTCAAGGGGAAAAGAGAGCGAGAGAGGGAGAGAAAGAGAGGGAAACGAACAGTTAAGGAAGGAAGGAGCAAGCGAAAGAAAGACGTGTCTAAATGCCCGGAGGAGTGAAGGAATGCTGCTAACATCTCTGAGAGTTTACCTTTACTTGCTGTTCGAAGGCATCTTTCCGAATTCACTGCCTTTAATTTTTCCTCCTCTTTGTTTTAGATGTTACACATACCAGTAAAATACCTGAATATCCAACCGTAGAGATCACAAAAAGGGGGCTTAAATGTAAACCTAAAGAAAAAAACAACAGCAAAATGATTTTGAAAAAAAAAAAGAGCCTTGATTTTAAAAGAGAAGAAAAATGTAATTTAAACAAAAGTTTATTATAAAGTCAATTCAGCAAAAAATAACAAAAAAAGATTTGCTACAAAGTATAGACAGAAGTATAAAATAAAAATTATTGTTTGAAATGAGGGTGTCGTCCTTTTTATAAAATATGCCTAGAGTATATTGGAAAGGACAGGACTTTTAAGGCAAGGGAGTCTAAATCCTCAACCCATCCCTTGACGAACATGGCAATTTCAGTTCAAACAAGGACAGGGTGGCTGAGTCGCTTAGTCAGAGCCTTTCTTCTTTTTTTTTTTTTTCTTCCTTTCTTTTTTCCCCCTTCATTTTTTTTCTTAAAAATACGCTATAAATCCTCCCACCCTCCTCCTCCCGAAACCGCGAACCGCAGCCCCTCCGTTTCGCAGCCCGGGACTGGCGAAGGGAGCCCCGCGCAGAGGCGGGGGCGGGCGGCGCGGCTCTCCCGCGGGTGCGGATGGTGCTGCGGAGCCCCGACGGAGGGAAGGCAGCAACCACCATTAAGGAGGAGGCTGCGGAGCCGGGGCGCTGAGGAGTCCTTTCATAATTAATAAGGCAGCTCAGCCGAAGGAGCAAGGGGAAGGGGGGGGACGGGGTATTGATTTCGCAGCACAAGCTGCTCTAACCTCGGCTATTTATAGGCGCCTGATGCCTTTATAAAGAAATACACATCAAAGAGTAAACATGTCCTTTTTACTTATAAAACGGGAGCCCAGCTGGCAACCGGGGGTGGGTGGGTGGGTAGGTGGGTGAGTGGGTGATGGGGAGGTAGGGGCCACGAATTGGTGCGAGGTGATTTATTTCGGCGGGGAGCCGTTGCCTGTGCAATAGCTCTCCTTTGCCAATGTGTAGGGTGGCAGGGTCTCTCCTTCGCCCCCTCTCCCTGTTCCCCTCCCTTCCCAAGGCCCGCAATGTAATGTGTAAGCAATAGCAAATGTAACAGTTCATAAATCAAACAGTGGGTCGCAAGCCAATCTGCATTTCCCAAACGGATTGAATCCCAGCAACGAATGTGCTCAGGAACTGGAGCCAGGCGCCTTTACCACTGCAAGCAATGTTGATTTTTTAATGATAAAATACATTATGCGTGTGTTGAGGGGGCTTTGCAGAGCTCAGCCTCGCTTCGGCAGACACAGGTCTGCTCGAATTTCGTTTTCCTTTGGCCTCCCTCTAGACTCAACCCCCCCACCACCACCAAAGAAAAAGGAAAACCCTGGAGAGCAGAGCTTTGTTTAAATGGTTTGGGTTATTTTCCCTCCCCACAGAGGATCTAGACTTAAATTGATTTTTCTGTGCACATCTCTGTATTCATGAGGTCAGGCGCTGCTGTTACGGTTTCCTGTAGAGCGAAATGCCAGATGCCGAGGAGAGACGGAAGAGAGAGACCATGCTGGGGTACGAGGGGCTCCGCAGCCTGCTGTCTACGCCGGCTGGGCCCGGGGGACCCCCGCCGGCACAGCCCGCTCCGCTCCGCCCCGGGGTTCCGCCCGCTGCCGGCATTCCCCGGCTCCCGCTGCCGCCCCCGCCTTCCCGGCTGCTGGACGGTGCCCGTCCGTCGGAGGATAGTGGAAGGGAGTCTGCCAGCTTTTCCTCATCCCTCAGAAGAAAGCTGAAACGCCGTAATAAGGGGGCGATTTCCAGCTCATTAGAGGACTGGAGTTATCTTGGCGTGAGGTTCAATTACTAATGGATAATATCTCCGTAATTAGCACATCCCTCAATTAGCCCTCCACCGAGGAGGATAATAAACGGTGACACACCGGGGGAAAACAGCCCAGCGGGCTCAGAGGGTCGTGTCCGGACCCCTCCCCTCCTGCCTCCCCTGGACTCTCCTGTTTGGGGTTTCTTACTGTCGGGTGCTCATCTCCGAGCGCAGGCCGGCCACCGTCCCTCCCGGGCTAGCCGGGGAGCAAGGGGGCATTTGCTGCTCAAAAATCTGCATTGCACCCCCGGATTTCCCGCACAGATGGCAGGGAGGGCAGCACACCCCGGTCCCGCCAGCAGCTCAGTGTTTTTTTCGGGGAACATAAGCAGTCAACAAACTCCCCCTTACCTTCCCCCCGTTCATTTTGTAAGAGCCCATCAATGCGCAAGGCTTTGGTTGTTCCTTTTCCTGCGCCTTTCAGGTGTTATTTCTGAAGCCTCAGTGCAATGGTCGATTTTATACATTTGTTTTTTTTCTACCCCGGGGGTGGTTGCTCTGCCTTGCCTTGTTGTGTGGCCAAGGAAACATGAGCCGTCCGCCAAGTTCCAGAAAGGGACTGAGTGTACTGGGTTTGCCTCCTGCCGCCTTGCACCTGTAGGGTTTGTAAGGGCTGCGGGGGAAGGCTGGGGTGTCGCTTGCCAGGCTGGTCCCACTGCCCCAGGCAGCAGCTGTTGTAGCAAGAGCTGGAAGAGGTTCAAGCCTCTGAACACCCCTTAACTCCTGGGCAAACGTGAGCTAGTGAACTGGAGAGGGGAAGAAATGCAACAGAAAAGCGTTTAAATGTTGGTAGTGTCCACAGTAAAATTATCCTCTGCTTAAAAAAAAATGCACACACATGCACAAAGAAAAAGAAAAGCATAAATGCAGATCAACAAGGGAAAACCCCACAGCCAGGACAAAAAACAACCCCGTGAATTTCTAGCTGGCTGGATAATCGGGAAGGGTTGCAGCCACTGCGGCTTTGCCTGCCCTAATTCCTGTCCCCAGCGCCGACTGAGCAACCGCAGCCCCGCAGTCCCCGGAGGGCAGGAGGAGAGCTGGCTCCTTCCCCGGCAGCGCTGGATGCGCCCGTGCTTGGCAGGCGCTGCTCCCCTCCTGTCTCCCCGTTTCAGCAGCCTGGCTGAGCCCTGGAGACAGGGCTGCGCCTCGCCCCTGCTTGGGCTGCCCTCCGGCACGGCCAGACCGTGCCAGCGCTGGGCTGAGGTGGCGGCGGTCGATTTTTTTAACTGTAAAGGAAAAAAAAAAAAGGGAAAAAAAAGGCCCTTTCCCATCTGTTCAAAGGCTGGAACAGGGAGATGGAGTGGGCCTGTGCTGGGAGAAAAAGCTTGAGAACAAGTACACTAAACTGAGGAAAAACTGTATGAACGGTAGTGAGGGCAGACTGGTTGGTGCTTACAGAGGGAGCAGGGAGGTGTGGTATAACAGAAAGCTGCAGTACCCATTTCTCACAGGACTTTTTGGTGGCTATATCTACTTTGCAGAAGAAGCAGTTATTTGCTCATTTGCACAGTCTAGGGATGAATAGATTGGTGACTCTTCCAGCCTTCTTTCTCTTTAGGGCCCTTTTTAAATCTGTGTGGTTGCTATCCTGCCCAGTCAAACCCAGTATATTCTGTGAAGGGCTGACAACCTAAGGAGAGAGAGGCCAGTTCAGCCTTCCTATTCATCAGGGCTGATTCATTAATGATTAGTGCCATTAGGTGTACTACAGCAGTGCCTGAGGGCCCCAATTAAAGGGAAGTGAGCTTGTTAAATCCATAAAGCCAAATTTTCCCTCTGTTACTCCTGCCTCATGCAGAGGCAGTGACTCCAGGGTGGGCAACAGGAATAGCCTTGGCTCTCTAGTTATGCAGTCTCTGTGCCTTTCCCCCTCCCTCCTCCTAGTTTTCCCTCTCCTCAACCTTAGCTGCAGATCCTGCTTACAGGATGCTGCAGAGCAAGGCAAGTGCAGGAGTTGGCTAGCAGGACTCACAGGAGGAGGTGGCAAATCAGGATACTTTTCTGAGCCACTTCATTTTTCATCACAAGTGGGTTTGGATGGGTATTTTTGGTTTGCTGGGGGTTTTGGTTGTGGGTTTGTGGGGTTTTGTGGGTGTTTTTTGGCAGGGTTGGGGGCAGGCAAAGCGATGGGGACTGCAGAGGAGTCTGTTACAAAACCAGAAATGATTTTAGCTGTCTGAAAGAGTTCCCTTAGGCTACAGTCAGCTGATGATCAATGGCGCAAATGTGCTTCCAGTTGGCTGCTGCCTCTCTTGAGGGACAGTTTCAACCCAAGGCTCATTGCAATGGTGGTACAGCAAGGGGCTTTCATTGACTTTGGGCTAAGGATCTGCTGCTGCCCAGTTCCACCAGTGAGAAGAAAAGCTGGAGGTGATGTGAGAGAGTGACAACAGCACTGTTATTGGTGAGTTATTGGCTGTTCCTTTCCCTTCAAATCCCTGTGATGGATCTGTGTAAGAGAGATTTTGCTCAAAGATCCATACTCCTGAACTATAGGTTTGCTAACAGATGGGTAGACTGTGCTAGCATAGGCTTTGCCTTTCAGGAGGTACTGGAGAAATAGGTTTAAATGGATCAAATTATCAGAAATCCAGCCTGTGGCCTGTACCATTTGTTTTTAGACTTTATTGTTTCTTTTATTTTGTTTGTTTGCTTGCTTATCTCCAAAGCTGATGCAAAGGAAAGATGGAAACATCCTCTCAAAGGTCAAGGTGAGATTGACCATCATCTGAGTGCTGGTATTCACCAGCAGTAATAAATTCCTGTCCCCAGGTGATGGAATTCTCTTCAGCAAGAAAAACAACATTGCTGCAGGGGACAAACAGCTGGTCCTGACCTTCTTTACACCGCCATTCTTTTGGAAAAAGTATTGCCTGAAGTCAATATGCATTCTACCTAGGTAAGGATTTTGAATGCTCAGTTTTATCTCAAACAGGAAGGTTATTCAAATATGAACTGCAGGTTCATGCCACCAGCATATGAAGTGCTTGTGTGTGCATCATGCTTTGCACCTCCAGGTTTCCTGCCTGTGATACTAATTTATTAAGGACTGTGGAAAAACTCTCAACATCAAAGATCAAATCTGCAGGGCACCTTTTTTTGCTGTGAAGCAGTCTCAAGAGTGGATGGGCAGTGCATCCTTTAATACCACTTTAATATCACAATTTTTTGAACACTTTTGAAACTATTGGATATTCATATTGATGGTGCTTAAGGCAGGGAACAAAAAAGACAAACCTTAGTCAACCAAACTAGGAAAAAAAAGAAAAAAAGAGATGTAAGAAAGCATAAGAAAGAAGTAATCACTGATATTGATAGGAGTTGTTTGAATCAGATTTATCCTACCTTAAGCCACCTATTTTGCTGCAGACACTGTCAGTAAGTCTCCTTTAGATACATGGTCTAATTCGGCCAAATACACCTCTTCAAGAGTCAACCAATGGGTCTAGTATAATGTGTCTCTCTTTGTCAGAACCTCTAATAGTATCTTAAGTACAAGAAGTTTGCAGTAAATTATCAGTTTGGTATTTATGCTTCTTTTAATGCATCTTATTTTGACTGGGTAGTGTGGGAGGTCTTATCCATTCCTGTACTCCCTTGGGGCACTTTCAATTTTCCAGTCATCTGGCACAAGCTGCCTTTTGCAAAGGAACAATTTCTGTAAAGCCATTGCCTCATTTTGTTTCTCATATTCTAAGAAATCCTTAAATTATGTTGTCAGATGGAAACTCCAGAACATATTTTGTTAGCATGGAACATTGGTCACATTAGTTTTGCAACGCCTCATTGAAGGATCCAATATGTCAGAAAATTGTCCTAAGCTTCGCTTTTTATTGAGGCTTAATAGGTGCCCTTGTCCCTTGTAGTAGACCTGTGATGCAAGACTTGGTTTTGTTCTGTTTCCAAGACATTTCATTTGATCTCCCTCACCCTAACTTCTAGTGTCTATTAAATGGGAGTAGCACTTTGAGACATTTGGTGGGTGAAAAATGCTACATGAGAAGGTAGGCATTATTAATTGGAACAATCATTTTGTCTGTTTGCTTTCATCAGAAGAAGAATGCCTGGACTGGAGTGACAACAACAAATAATAGGTAAAGGATGGTCCCCTGTGGCTTCATAGATCTGCTGTGTAACAGAAAACATTCAGACCTGGGTGTCCAAAGGTTGTGGTTCATGTCTCCCTCTGAAGAAGGCTCATCTTAAAGGAGGTTGTAGCATACCAGCCTACTGTAGATCCTACACTGCAGGCATTTCAGGCTGTGCATTTCAGGCTGTGCCCTTGGCTAGGCTGTCGAGGACAAGTTGCAATACCTGCCCTTATTGCAGAGATCCCAGTCCATTTTCAGCCATCTCTCTCACTGCTCGTAAGCTCCCTGTTTTACTGTGCATCAAAGGTTCATTTAATTACTTTCCCTCTCTTTTCTTTAGGTGTTGGTGATTTGCACTCTCTCCATCTAAATCAGATATCTAGCACATCAATACTCAGAAGACTTATGAGAAGAAAGAAAACATCAATATTTCACTGAACACACAAAGTTGCTCAACTCCCAACAATTCCCAGTCTCCATTTTAATATCAGCTGTGGTTAGTTTGTTTTGTTTTGTTTTTCTGTAAGATGAGTGATTTCAGTTTTCCTTTGAATCCCACCTGTACAAATAGCTTATTTTTCTCCCTAGCAAGTGTTAACAAGGAACCGTGAGTATTTTGTTCAGGCTCACTAGTCAGGCAGTCCTGAGGTGGCTGACTTCTAGGAAAAGCCACAGCAGGAACAAGCAAGAGACAGCCTACGCACCAGACACAGCTTTCGCCGGTCTTTAGCTTATGTTCCAACTCATGCTCGTGTTAAATGAATCGCCGTTAGCAACTGTAATTCACACAAACGCAAGGAAGAGCGAGCTGGGCGCTTTGTCACGCAGCTGCGCTTAGAAATGATGGCCCATTATATCGCAGCCTCGCCCACCACAGTGGAGCTGTGCCAGCTCACGGCACTTTAGGACTTGCTTTCACTTTAGTCCGTGCTCTGAAGTTCCTGATCTCATCCGTTGTGTGAACCAGATCATGCAAATGGGGGCACTGGAGTCACGGGGAAGTTGAGTAGAGTTCTGCATGAGCACTGGTGTGAGAAGGAGCAGCAATTAGCTCTAAACTCACTCTGCCGGCCTGTGGTTTCGGAGCTCTCTCCCTGCTGCTCTGTAACTGGAAGACTTGTGCTCTAGAAGAAGAGGAGAAGAACATTTTGCTCATGCTCATATTAATCAAGTCGTCTTATGAGCTACTGAATCTGTGAAATTGTATCTCCTGTGGAGTTCAGTGGTAATGACTGTCTCCAATGTGGAGTCTCCGGTGTCTAATAATACAGTTATGTTTCTGCAGTGGATGCACTCCCAGCATTTTTTCTGCTCTGCCTGCCTACTTCCACAGCACTTGTAGGCAGCTCAAACCTTTAAGACTTCTATCCCCTGCTAGGTTTGATCAAACTCAGCTCACAGGCTCAAAAAATTGACTGGCACTTGTACAAGACAGTGTGATCTCATCAGCTTCCTTTCCTTGGGAAACTGGGCTACCAACCTACCAACAGGGGAAAAAAATGCCATCCTACTAGCAAAAAGGACCTAAACACTGGCAGCAAACAAGGGAGGTGGGAGAGGAAAGTGAACCTGTTTTGAAGGGAAAAAAATAACTGCCTTGTGGCTGCAGAGCTCTTATGCACTTAAAGGGCCAACCTTGCAGAGACATGCTGGAGAAAATATTCTCCAGGAGATGGTAAGGTCTCTTGTGAAAGTTGGTAGGGGAGAGAAATCACCTGGACTCATCTCACCACCAGGCATGCTAAATGGATTTCTGTATGGTAAGGATTGACTCTGGTGTTGCCTGTTTCTCTTTATTGACTAGAGGAAGCTGCAGACACAACTAGCATGCAACTCGTGTGCCTGCAGTATCTAAAACAAAGTGGGTCCTATCCCAAAGGGAATGGTCTTCTTACCACTCTGTCCTTCAGACCAAAGTTTTCCATGGTGCTGCTGCAGGGTTTGTTACTTCATGTACTATGTTTGTATTTTAGAAAAGCTGCTGTGTGTCCTAATGGCTGCAGATGTATGCATGGTTTTACTGGGCATTTATTATCACTTATCCTCTTTGCACTAAAACATTTCTTGTCCTTGTACTTTATGGAATAAAATTCTTTAAGTGAGCTTTAATGATTCTATGATTCTACTTCTTTACAAATTAGGGAGCTGTCATCCTGCTTTTTTTGCTATCCCACAATGTTTGAGGCTGTCAAAAGTATTATAGTGCATACTCATACAAACTGATACTTAATTTCAGTATTGTAATGTCACTAATTGCATTTTTGCACCTGATGCAATTACTGACATTCAGCTCTTTAATTCTGCTTTGTTTTTTCTAGATTTAGGCATTCCTTACTCTTTAATATTCCCTGCCTATGGCAAATTGTATGCAGTATGAAACCTGGAAATAAAAGCTCAGACCTTCCCATCAATTGCTCTGTGCCAAATGCATGGGATAGTTTGAAACTGTGTATGTACTTAGAGTGCAGGATATGCTCAAAACACCATTGCCTACTTTTATGTCTTTTTTATGATGCTTAGAGGGGTTTGTGTTATCCAAATATTGCACAGTGCTTAAGCATTTTTACTGGCTTATTGCTAAAGGTTTTCCAGTTTTTAGGTGTTGGGGGGTTTTTTGTTTTGGTTTTTTTTGTTGTTTTTTTTTCCTGTAGCCTTTTACTTAAAATTACTCCAGGGCTGCTGTGGCAGTCCCTTGCATCTGGTTTCATAGTGCTCTTTTCCTCACAGTCTTGCACTGGTGCATTTGTCACGTTGTATTCCATGGGAAAGGGTTTGCTTCTTACAACTCAGCCATCCTCTTGTCCTCTTCTCCATCTCATGGCTTTGCTGTTCAGTTATAATTCTGAGACTGCACGAAAGTTCCCACACCCTCTCCACTTGGTGCCTTCTATACCAATGACTGCATATTAGAACAAATTCTAGATATAATGAGTAAATAATAGCAATTTTCATATAGGCTAAGTAAAACCTAATTACAGATGCATACAAGGCTTATCAGCCAATTAAGGGGCAAAATTAGTACTTAATTAAGTGCCAGTGTTGCCATCAGACAAAGTTCACTGAAAGGCAACTTGAGTAGACTTTAATGATGGCTGTAATTTTACTGTGGGGTGGTTGTGGATATGACTGTGATCCCCTAATGCACTGGAGCAGACACCCAGGAGAGGACAGTCACCTGAGGACTCCTGAATGCACCTCGTCTTGGCTGGCTACAGTTTCCTTTTAAACTTGAACTTGATGTATGCCATCAGCTACAAAACTGGTGAATAAAGTATGAGCTTTGTGTCTGTCAACTTGCCTCAACTTCCTTTGTGTTAAAGCACAAAGCAAAAACATCATCTGGGCCATGGAATTCCTGCTCTGTTCCAGCACAGTTTGAGGACAGTGATCCCTCTTCTTAAAGATGCCATTGGTCTCTGGGTTATAGTCCACACAGAAACTCGTTTTGGTTCAATTTCATTAATAGAAAACTTTTAGTGGGCAGTACATCTACATTATTATTGCCACATGTCAATACTGTTGCCATCCATTATTTCACTTTAGGAGTGGCTTTTATTATTCTAGCTTGAAAACTGTCCCCAACTGTCTTGAATTAAACCAACACAAATTTAATTTAACCCAAAGGGAATTAATACCTCCTAGACAGTTGCCATGCTTCTCTCTGCTGCTAGAAGTAAATGATGCTGCAAGATATTGTATGACAGAGCCATGGCTGCATCCAGGCTGAAGTGTCCATGTGGTAATGAGGGGTAACTTCACTCAGTTTTGCTATTTTAGCTCATCTGTAAAAACAAGCCCTTTGAGTGACCAAATTCCCCACTTGGTACAAATGTATGTACTTTATAGACCATATCACAACACTGGGGCCTGAGCTGGATGCCAAGTGGGTGATGAGGTAATATGACAGCGGACAGGTATTATGCAAACTGGTGCTTGTACAGTTTGTTGTATAAATCTTTATGTTTCAACTTCTTGGGAGCAAAGACCCAGAGGTCTGCAGAGGTGTTGTCTTGGGGGAAAAAACCCCCTAAGAAAACAAAAAATGGTATTGACACTGAAATGTCTGGAGAACTCAACCTTAACAACAAAAAGAGAACCTACAGCCCTTAAAACAAACATATCTGAACAAAAAAATTCAACCTTCTTATATCAAGACACTCTGCCAAACGTCCCAAGCAGTGTCTCCACAACAGGCATCCATGTAGCCATGAGAAACATGGCTTATATCTAGTGATTTAAAAAGCACTAGTGAGGGTGATTCCATACCTCCTCAACCTTTGTTGGTGCTGCACTTTCTTCTTCACTGTTAAAGATACCTTTTTCCTACACTCAAATTGAATTTTCCCACTCTAGAGATGACTATGAATGGGTTGGCTAAATGTCTATCAGGAATGACACAGACCACACATGGACATCAAGATCTCTTGTGGGCCTCTCCAACGTGGTTTTTGTGACTTTCTAGAATTTCAGTGTGATAAATGAACAGCCTCAGGAAATATTTGTTCTTTAAAAATATTTTCTTTTTGCAGATCATGTTCTTTTGATTAAAATAACAACATTATTTGGTCATCAATCATTAACAATACTGAATATATGAAAATGTTTGCTGACCAGCTTTTCTGAAGTCTTACTGGGGCAAAGACTTGCTAACAAATCCACGAGGTTACTCTTGCATTGGAATGTCAGCATATGTTGCTTTGGGATCAGAAAGACAGGAGAAATTCCAGGACATGAAGCTGTGCTGGACATCTGCACACAGGCTGCTAAGTATGCAAAGCAAGCAGCACTTACACAGTTAGCAGTACTGTCCTTTAAACTTGCCATCATTATGCTTCAGTTAACCCACTCTTAGGTACAGCCATGCAGGGAGAGGGGT
Source organism: Hafferia zeledoni (assembly GCA_035583235.1). Taxonomy (NCBI): domain Eukaryota; kingdom Metazoa; phylum Chordata; class Aves; order Passeriformes; family Thamnophilidae; genus Hafferia; species Hafferia zeledoni. The sequence goes on from JAWWEV010000083.1 coordinate 64,484,467, forward strand.
TACAAGGAAGCCAGTGACTGATCTCACTGACATTTGAACTAAAACCTGTCCAAACTTACTGTTCCTCAGGGCACAAGTGAAAACAGTTTTCCACTCTTTGGTTTGGCATCCCCTGTGTGATGTCCAGGAAGGAGAAGCAGGGAGCTGGTACGCTCACAGATGTGCAACTTGGGTACCTTCTCAAGAGACAGGCCAGTGTCTGGCTGCTGCTGGCTTATGGCAGGAGATAGAGCAGCACAGATATCCATCTTGCTGGGCAGTCTAACCTGTGCCAGGACTGACTGTGAAACATTTCTCCACTAATAAAGGTTGAGAGTTTCCCTGTGTTTATGCAATGTTAGCAAATACTCTAATCTCTCCTGTGCCGAGGAGGGCACTGGAAAAAAGCTGCTATGGTGTCACTTTAAGTATTAGGCATACATGAACAGCCTCCCTCAGACTCTGACTGGCATCCGTTCTGAATTCTGGTGGCATCGATTCTCTACAAGGTCTGAGAGACATCTCTAATCCAAGAGGACAGGTAGCTGAACTCTTTCAACTCCTGGTCTGGGCAGAAGGAAAGTCTTCTCGGTTAGATCCACAACTGTCCTCAACTGGTTACCCTCCTCTTCCATGGCTTTTTTGCAGCACACTTTTCCTCAGCAGTTATATAAACTATATTCTCCTCACCAACCATAACTGTGGTCAGCTGACACCTCCAAATGTCAAAGCTGGCAATAGGGATAGTGCCTCCTGGCACCACGTTCTGGAATGCTGATGGAATCCCAGTAAAAGGAGCAGATTATAAGGCAGTGGAGCTTAGTCTTTTCACACTGTGACAAGGAAACTTTTGTATCTCAGGTTACTAACAGAAGCTGCTTCAGAGGATAAATGTAAGAGGAAACACAGTCAAGAGGAAAAGGCTTACCCTGGGTATTTCCACTAAGTGTACAGGAAAGCTGCTTGGTGACTTGCAGAGGTTTGCCCCAATTTTCTGTGTAAACAGCACTTGGCTTTAGCATGTGGATTTAGCACCTTGTTTGTGGGAGCTGGGCTCAAAATTGACCTGCATGTACTCTGCATTTGGCATTGAGGAAAAAAAACCTCCTTGAGTGCTGTGGAGCCCTGAGAAAGAGCTTTAAAAATGTATTTAAAGGTCAGACAGCAGCTTTGGCAACTCATTTTAGCTTTTTTCCTCTGACATATTCCTAAAATGGTCTTAGACTCTGAATGCACCTGTTAAACAGCATAGTGCGAACAAAATCTTTTATGATCATAAAAGTGGAGCTTCAAGTCTCATATTTTTTGAGAAATATAGCTCTGGAAGAAAAATTTAGAGCAAAAGAGTACACTGAATACAGCTGGGACTGTTGCATTTCATAATGGAGATGATCATGTGGTACCTGCTGGAGGAATATGCAGAATATGCTCCGTGTATTATTTTCCAGGTCAGTGAAACTCCAATCATCAGAAAGTTTCCTTGGGTCTATGGCACTGATGGAAATTCTAAATGCCTCTGGGATTGATTTTTAGAAATTCCAGATCATCTCACTTCCCATTGTTATCAACTGGGACTGTGGCTGCTGATCTTCAAGACACTAATGAAATATTTTGTTCTTAACCTGCTTTGCAGACATGGGCTAGCTGTAGGTTTGGGTACCCTGTCTTAACTGCCTCAGGGCTGGAATGTTGGGAAGGTTATTTTTGAAAGAAAACAACAATTAATGGTTCTGTAGGCAAGTGTGACAATAGGAAATTCTTGGTACGTGTTTGCTGTATCCCACTATCTTTACCTGTCCTCCAGGAAAGGCAGGCTTAGTTGTATGCACTTGTATTGTCTGAAGCTAGTTTTTGTTGACAGACTTAGCCAGGCTCCCTCAGGTAATATTTATTCACTTGTATCACCAGGGAAATTTTGACCCAGCTCCTCAGCAGGCAGAGGGGCTTGTCCTGAATCTCCCCTAATATCAGCTGATGGAGCAATGTTAGACAATGCAGGTCCCCAGCTAAGTTTCAGATGCAGGGCTTTAATTTAGTCCTCAAGAAGTTTATATTCTCCCTGCACTTGTCACTCCACAAGCCAAAACTGTTGTGCCAACCTGCCTCTGAAGTCCCCCTTCTGTGCCCTCTCGTGTGTGCTCGGGTCCCCAGGACAGGCTGAGCCCAGCTGACAGATGCAGTGGGGCATTGTGTGAGCTGCAGGGCAGGAATTACCCTCACATAGATCCCGCCCCACAGCACACGGGAAAGAAAGACTCCTCAGTGTTGTGGAGTAGGAGCTGGCAATGTGAGCAATCCCAGACCCGTGCCCAGCTGACACAGGTCTGGGTGGGACAAGCCTCCATGTCCCTGACAAGCACAGAGCTCAGGAAGCACCTGCATGTCTCTGACCATCAACCAGGAAGTCTCCATAAAAATCTCTGTAGATACCTGTGATGGCCAAGGAACAAAGTGGCCAGAGGTGCTCTGGAAGCATGAGCAGTTCCCACAGGTGCTTTAGTCCTCTCAAGGTTGGGATGTTTTTCCACTCCTTCATATAAATTGAGAGACCAGAGACCTAATTACCTCACAACTTTCCTTCTGATGGTAGTAATTTATTTTAAAGCGTTTTGGGTTAGGCTAAGAGCATGAAAAAATTAGAGAGGAAAGCCAGATTCTGAGCTTTTGTGACTACCTTGCTGAAGGAGGCCTGTGCAATGCCTGGAGCCCCTGGCTGCAGGAAGGGGGCAAAGAGAGGTGAACTGCTTTGCCTGTCGAGTATGAGGTTATGCAATGATAGATCCTCCCACGTGACTTGTCAAGTACCTGTGCTGAGCAGGGACAAGTACAGAATAAGGGCAGCATCACTCAATAAAGTTTGCAAAAGTGAAAGACGAGAAGAGAGCATTTGCAGCCCACTAAATGTTCCTTCATAGCTTTGTTGCCTGACAGCTTGGCTGAGCAGCAATATCATCCCCTGTTACAGGCTCTTGTGACAAGGCTCAGCTAGCTCTGGGCTTTCATTTGCAGCTGGAACATTTAGTCAAATCTCTTTTAATTTACTTGGCTGCTCAACAGGCAAACACACCAGCCTGTATTCTTAGCCATCCTTTAGCAAAGCAGGTAGCTCATCTAGTATTAATGGTTTAAGGTAACTTCTGCTTCCTTATTGCAAACCTTGGTACAGACTTCTACATATACAGGATTAATTGAAATCATCCATAGGAGCATTAGCAGAGCTTGCCTGAAACACTCTCCTGCCACTGGCAAGGGCAGCCAGAGCCTTCTGGGAGAGGTTCAAGTTAGTGTGGCTGATTTACCTATGTCATGCCTCTGTTTGAGTTGTTTCAAATCATCTGTTCCTGATTAACACCCTGGGTGGATGCTGTTACTGAAAAATCAGAGTTCACTGTTCCTGCTTAACTCAACCCTTGAGCTGGTTTTAAGGAACAACACTGGCACTTTATATTTGCACCTTACCTTAATCAGTGATAACTTGCAAGTGCAGGCAAGTCCCAGGATACATGATTCATTATCTTAGAGGACCAAGAGCAATGTGATGAATATGTTGAGTAACTTAAGGGAGGATCTTCTATCCAGCCATCTCATGGAGAGGATCTGAAATGAATTTTACCTTGTTGATTTTTGAGAAAGAAATGGGGCTATTTTCTTCACTTGATCAGTAAAAACTAAGGAGAGTAAAAAAAAATCAAGCCAGTATTTTGATGGGATAAGCTGTTTGCATTGTTCTTGCAGAACAAATTGGGGAAAATACCTTTTCACTCTCATGCAGATTGTCTCCTACAGATGTTGCTCACTGCAGAGGGATGCCTGTTTTTGTGGCATCCACATCAATGTCAGGAGTACTCATGGAGAGAAGACATCCCTCAGATGTAGGAGGAGGAAGATTGCCAAGTTACCTGGGCTGTCATCAGTCAGACTGAAGATGGACAGTTAGACATTCACTTATGTGAAGTTAATTGTCCTGGACCAAATCTCTCATATGTCCAGTGACAGACAGGTGAAACTGGCATTTCTGGGAAGAGAAAAGGAGCTGCTGCTTATCAAGTATGTATGTGTGTGACTTGGCACCCTGAAGAGATCTGCAAAAGCCACATTTCCCATGCTTTTTCACCTCTAAACAAGCCACACTACTTATCCTTGTACTTTTATAGCCATTGGGCAGCATTACCTTGTGTTTGTCTCTCATTTCCTTCTCCACAGAGATAGGCCAGAGAAGGTAGTGGTATTCCTGTGAGAGCTGCAGAGAGTTTCAGAGATGAGATCCTTTGTGCAGTTGGAAAAAAAGACATGGGTTCTGTGAGCCAGGTAGGGTCTGCTGTTCTTCAGGGCACCTGAGCAGGGTGAACAGAACAAAATCACTGGTATTTTGTAGGGGTTATTCTCTCAGTGCTTTGTTTTGTTCAAAAAAGGAGACGGGGAACCTCATGGTAGTCAAAATTATTTATTTGAGTCTCTTGCTTTTTTTGAGCCATGAGTGTCCATTTTTATGGCGGGACTGGTTTCTTATTCACATGTAAACTATTTTCTGGTCCATGTGGAGGCTCTCCATGGCAAACTCCATGCTCCTATACAGCTATTGTCCATATATCCTTCTGCTATTCTGGCTGGGAGCTTATCCCTCCTACCCCAAAACCACCTTGTGCTGCAGCAGATTTCTCTTCTGGATATCTCTGTACTGCTGATGTAGCCTGAAAACTTGAATGGAGAGTTCTACTCCTTGTGCTGAGTGAGACTTGGTGTCCTGACTCATTCATCAATGTACTAAAAATCAGCCTGCCAGTCCGCAAAGTGAGTCTGGAAGGCCCTGTGAAGGATAGGACCTTGATTTGTGCTCAGTCTGCAAATCCCAAACACTGGTGTCTGAAAGGACTCTGGCCCTGAGAGCTCAGGAACAAACCATAGGCTCAGTAATGTGGGTCAAGCCACAATAAATGACTTAATCATTGAGCTTGTCTTATTTTCCTGTTTGTGAATTACCCAAGAATGCACTTGCTGTTTGCAAAGGGTAGGTCAACCAGTTCTAGCTAAAATTTGTGCTTCTTAGCTTTGCTCTTTTTAATGCCTAGAAGGAAGGAACAGAGCCATGGGAATAATAAAACAGCATGACCATGAACACCATATAAAGCTCTAGTGAGAAATCATGGCAAAAAACACAGCAAAGGTCAAACTCTACCATGGATTTTATTCTAAAATAGGATTTTGTGTGTGTGTGTTTTTAAATAACCTTTGTTTTTGTAATGGCCCGTCATAAATGAAAAAAAAAAAAAAGCAGTCCTGAGTGCACAGTGAGCCCAAAAGCTCTTCCACCATTCACTCTTGTATGCTAGAATATCAAGGAAGAGTGAACACTGCAAAACAGGGCATGGTGGACATGGTGGGAAGTGGGATGATGAGGTCAGACAGGGGTGACAACAACAGCATCACACATTGCCAGATCCTGACATCCATCCCCATACCTCATGTGTGCTGAGATGAGCACACAGGACCTTTGGGCTGACGACATCCAGCTTTGCAGATGTGATGTTGCTCCCTTGATTTGCATTACAGCACTGCCTAACAAATAGTTTTTCAGGTAAACAAGGAGGTGGACATGCAAAGCAAAGGGTGATACTGTCACATGGGACATCTCAACAAGCACAGCATTAACCACGGGGACTTTGCTTACAGATGAGTCCATGGCTCCATCCCTAGATACTCTTTTATGGGATGTGCAATCTTGTTTCTTTTCCACATACTACTCCCTCTCACATGGGCATACACATCACAGAAATGCTAGCAGGACTTCTAGGTCATCTACACCCACATCCTTTGGGCTGCACTGTTAGAATCAACGGCTCAGAGAAGATGCCACAAACAAGAAATATTTCCCTAGCAGGGCAACAAGGAAATTGATGATGTCAAAGCCACCTCACTAATTTTTTTACCGAAGTGTCCTGGATCCACACATGACATCTATAACCTAGCAGAAGTCAGCTCTCTGCCACATGTTAAAATTTAGTTGGGCTGTTCTTAGCTAGTTGGCATAAAGTAAATTAATACTTGTTATTTAATAGCATGATGATGAAATATGGGTTACTCTACACTTGACTCTGTGTCCTAGATAGTAACACATGAATTTTTTAATAGGATCCACTTTTCTTATATTCAAAATCAGTCATAAGAGTGAAAAATGAGGCTAATAATAAACAAATGTAGCAAAGACCTTTGGGATCTCACAGAAGCAAGGTTCAGATGGCTGCACAGTGATGGAGATTACCCATGGCTCACGCAGATGAATGACAGTCAAGTGTTAGCAGTCACACAGCAGCAGCTCCCAGAGGGCAATTCTCCACAATGGGAAAACAACTTCAGCCAAGGGAAAGGTATGTTATGTCCAGGTTAGGAATTCCCATGGCTTGTTTTATATTTTCCCATGATAAAAATTTCATCACACAGGCCTGATTTTCATATTTTCCCTCCCTGTGACACAGCAATTGTCCTTAGTGGAGGACAGACTATTGAAATTATTAGACAGATCTGCCACTGCAGCTACAACTATCAAATGAAACAAAGAAGGCAGAAGAGCAGTCTCCTCATTTTTAAGGTAATTAGTGATGGAGAAGATTTATGGTCACTGCATTTATTGACTGTTTAATTTATTGGTCAAATAGCCCTGTGACAGAAACAAATGTAAGCTGAGTAGAGTATTCCAATGAAAGATCAGGCTGGAAAATGTCTTTCAAATAGTAACTAGAAAGTGTTGCATGGAGACACAAGACTTTATCTTGCAAACATGTTGTTCACCACTTTTACTTCTGTAGTAGCTGATGGCATCCTGTATGTCATGAGTTTGATCAGGCAGCCATGGGTTACAGAGGACTCTTGATCAGGTTTTAAGGCTTTAGTGTGTGCAAGAGGCTAAACTTTCTTCTCAGAAGTGACTAGGCACTCAGAGGGCAAAGCTATAGATTCCCAATCATTATAGATGAAGAGAAAGTAAGGATCTAGAATGACTATGGGTCATTAATAATTATTATCAAGATGCCTTACAAAATATAGGTGCAAAGAGTCTCCTTCCCCAATCTACAATGCTGCAATGCAACATCCCTCTGTTTCAGGTCTAGGGGAAGGCTGAGAGAACGACAGGCTTCCAGCTCCAGCACCTCAGGCTGTGGCCTGGCATGGAGTGACAGATGGAAACAGAGGGCAGGTGTCTCCCTCCATGGCATTTCCCATGTCCCTTCCCACCAGCCCCTAAAGCTAGGATGGAGGGAGCATTAGAGAAGCTCATTCAGCAGCTGGTACCTACTTGTGAGGAAGAAATGACATTTTGGAGCCAGGCATTTGGCAGGCTGGGATTTAAAAACAAGAAGGGGTTATTGCAGGAAGTTCACAGGCACATGTCATATACAATGTGGAAAAGATGTCACAAGATTATCGATGAGGGTAGGTCATTAGCCAAGGGTGACATGTATTTTGGTGGATGATTGCCAACTGAAATGACCATCTGTGTCAAATCAAATTAAACTCGCCATCAGTACACTTGTCAGCTAAAAAAAAAAAATCAAGGAAGAAAGACTTTATTTTCTGTACTGCCAGTTCACCTCTACCACCCTGAAAACCTGGTCTCACCACTAAGTAGCTGGTGAGCATATACTTAACTTGCAACACTCAGGCCATCTCTACAAGGTTAGGAGAGCTATTGGTATGCTAAAAAATTCAGAATAAAGCTAAAATGCTTTTACAGGCAGTATGCTTGACAGTTGACAAAATCTGTCTGTTTTTAAAAACTAATCCGTGTCTATGGTTGAACCCAGTTAAAAATTAGTTTTTGAAGGAAGAAAAATTTTTTCTTCTAAATTTTCCCATTAAAAAAGGCATTACTCTCAATGCAAACTATCCTACTTCATGAACAAAAAACCCAAATAAACAAAAAAGCTAAGCATTCTTTTAGCAAAAGAAAAATCTGTTTCTAGGAGGTTTCTAATTTTCTTTAACAAAGATGGACTGTCCTTAATGTATAAAAAAACACCCCCACCCACCTGCTCCTTCTTTGACTGAAATAATTTCAACTATCTCTACCTGAAAATGCCTTTTTCTCTGAGGAAAGAAACTAGAGGATGAGGTGCACCAGCCTAGTCCCTATGTCCTATGCCAGCCTAGTCCCTCAAGCCTCATACTGTTGTTAATTCCTTTGGCTATGAAGAAGTGCTGTGGAAAGAGGAAGACTGTAGAATTTGTTTTTCCACCAGAAAGACAGAACTTCCCCATTGTCTCTTGGCCTCAGTAGCTGTGTATGGTGCTCTCTCTCTTGTCTCATGCAGTGAGGACTCCCCATCCTATTTCAGTCTGCTGAAATCACTACCTTTTTCTAGAGTGCTGCAACTAAAGTGGCTTAATGAGTTTGCATATGTTAGCCAAATTTCCTTCAGTGACATTTAAACTAATGTGATTTATCTCACAGTTGCTGTGGATTAATGCGCAGGATCAGCTCTCGTTGTTCAACTTATGCCTGGTAATAAGCATTAAGCTGCTCCCTCCGATGCTTTGTCTGAGCCCTCAAGCCCCCAGGAAGCAGCCCCAGCTGCTGCACTGAAGCCAGTGTGTTGCCTATCTTGTCCAATATTATCTGGACACATCTGTGGGAAAACGCCCAAACCTTAGGTATGACACAGACTGCCTCTCTTACAGACCACATCCTCTTCTACAGAAGTTCAAATCCTGGAAGTTATGATTATCTTTTTTTTTAGTTTTCATCTTTCATTTTTCAGGATTAAATTTTCTCAGTCCAGATAATCTTTTCCATCTGGAAATACCTCCCTCATTAATATCTCCAAGCAAAGGAGAATATATATGTGACACCACTGAAAAATGCAGGCCATCTGATCTTGGCCACCAGCTTAGCTACTGTTTGGGCACTGCTAGCTTTCCAAGGATTTCCAGGGGTTTACTGAAGTCTGAAACTAGAGCTTAGACCAAAAATAGGAAAAAAAAAAGAAAAAGGCGATCAACAGATATGAATGTATGAATGGAAACTCTGCTGATGTAGGTCACACTGAAACCCTGATATTCTTCTCTGTCTCAGATGAGCACAGTTATTGACCCTTATAACTCTGTTGACTTTGAAGGTCTTTCATTTTGGTGGCCTGTGTTGGAAATTGATGTCTTGAGAACACAGATCCCAACAGTAGAATGAACAGAGATGAACTCACTGTAGCAAATCAAATCTTAAATAGCAACCACCTTCCCACATCTGTAAGTATGTGATTTAGGGCTAAAACATTTCACACTCAGTGCAAACCCACATGTAGTTAGAAAAGTATAGGCAGTGTTTCCACAAATATCCAGTGGCAGTGTTCGATTTGTGCCAGCTCTGAGGATGAAAGCCTCTTCTCTGCAGAAGAGCAGTGCCATAGCAGCATGCCTTTTAACCCAGGGGGATTTAGGGAATTTGAGAATTATGAGATTCAATCCCTGAAAAGATACAGAAATATACTTCTGGAAGAGTACAGTGAAATGCATTTTCATATAATGTACATGGATATTTCTTGAAATTGGATTTTGAATTGACAATCACAAAGAGTCAGACAAGACACTTAGCTCTTGGTGGCAATCCCATTCAGTCAGAAAACACAAAATGCAGCATTCAACTCTTGCTGGGCCATGCAGTTTGAGCTACAAACATGCTTAAATGCTTGCAAAGCAATTAACAAAAAAATACTCCTGGGCTAAATGTGGGAGTTTCATTTACAATAAGCTATTCATATAATAAATGATTTGTTAAAAATTAGTCTACACCATACAAAGTGCTTTATTTTAGAGAGTCAAAAAGAAGACAAGGGGAATAATTCTCATAACAGTTATAGCAAGAAGACTATGAATGATGATGCACTTGAAAACTTTACATGTTTCTGTACAGTAAAAATTAGTCTCACCTTTTCCCCCTGCTCTTTCATAATTTAAAACTCACTTGCTTTTAAAAGTTCAAGCCTGTCATGTAGTTAATCCTCACTGAGAGCTAGTATAGATGACATGTTTGAAAATAATTGGGTTTAGGAATAAGAAAGTTATCAGTGCTGAAATTCTCTGGCTTTTTTTAGAGAAGACGTTCTCTAGAAGACATTCCTGACAAGACAGGAAATTCATTTGCTTATCCTACTCTTGCAAGTGGATTTAGTAAAACACAGCTCAAAACAGCTCAGTTATAATTTGACTTGAAAATTGACTTTGTTTTTATTGCCAGCTTTTATTTCCTGCCACTATACAGGCTTTGTATTGTTTTAGTGGCAAAGCGCTGCTGATGAAAATCTGTGTCAATTGACCATTCTTGCTGCCACCTCAGCATTACTCCAGTCAAACCTCTCTAAATTAAAAGAGTAATAAGATTGAATATTCAAGCACTCAGAAGTTTAAAAGGTTGAGGAAAACTTATAAATTGCATCTTTATGTTAAACTACATGTTAATTTACATGGTGGCATGCTATATTTTAAAAAAAATTATTGCCATATACCATTATTCAATATTTCTTTGACAGAAAATAAAATATGCAGCACACATGACAAAACACCAAACAGAAGATGATTTAATTTTCCCCTGGATGTTTCTAACACACTCTCCCTTTAGGAGATCAAGGAGCCAGTTCTGACCCCAGCTGAGGGGAAGGGATGAAATCTCCACTTTCCCCTTATGGTCTTGGTTCTTCTAAGTAAAGTCAGTGGATCTGTGGATCTGGGGTAAGGGAGCTGCTGCATTTTGGGGCCTTTTTCTGTTACTTGCATAGGTTTCCTAACAGAGAAGATGTGCAGCATGACATATATGGCACAGGACATGAAAAATATCAGCTGGAGAGAAAAAAGTGTTCCTAGATGTTACAGCCCTCTGGTCAGTCCTCTGTCTTTTTAGCATCATCCGTATCTTGAGTCAGTTCTATAAGTAAGTAAATGCTTTACTCTCTCTAACTGTGTTTCTTTCCCTTTCTACACTGCTTTTGTAATGTTGTCAAAAAAAGCAGTCAAGCTTTGGGGATGTTGGGAAACCAGGATAACACAGGCACACTATCTCTGTGAGGCCTCAGAAGCTTTTACAGCTCAGACAATTATCACAAGTTTGGCTGTTGCCAAAGCTTCTCTAGTCACCATTTACAGTATTTCACATGAGAAATACATCCAAAAAACCATAATATCCTCCAGGATATAAGTACACAAGGATCAAAGATCAGTGACTTATAGGTAGCCAAGAAAGCAAATCTTTCTGGAGATGCTGCTATGCAGAACAACACATAAACTCAGTTGAAACATCTGACATATATAAAAGTTTGCAGGAAAGAGTCCCAGGCATTGATCGAATTGCTACAGCCAAATCCCTTCTCTGAACACCTATTCATAAAAGTAGGTCCCCAGCTGCATGAATCATTGCCCCAGGAAGTGAAAAATGCATTGCAGAGATTTTGATCTGAGGAGGGTTTTGCTCACTCCCTCAGTTTCATTCAGTGCTGTTAAAAATGCCCTACTGCATCCTGGAGGTAGTGGATGAAAGAAAACCTGTGCCTGTCATTTCCACATTAGTTGTTGATGAGTTTGAAACATAGAGAGAGGTTCTTCTGAGTGTATGTGTATGGGCATAAATATATAGAGAGATCTGAGATGGCTCAGTTGGTTAGAACACAGTGATAATAATGCCAAGGTTGTGGGTTTGATCCCTGTAAGTGATTAACTTACAAGGTGGACTTGATGATCCCTGCAGATCCCTTCCAACTCAGAATATTCTGCACTTCTGTGATCTTTGTAGATATATTTGTGTGTATATGTCGTATGCATTGTAGACATGGGCCAAGCTTGTTATAAAAATTATAAGCAACAGTTAAAGAGGGTCATGAGACATTGGAACAGATTGCCCAGAAAAGCTGTGTTCCTCATCCCTTCCAACCCCAACTACTTGATGGTTCTATGACATGAACTCTATGAACTACAGGACTGCATATGAGACTGAGTAATGCCAAGTAAATGTCAGCAATGACAGTGCTGACAGGTTGATGAAAATAAAGGTTTCTTTGTCACTGAGCTGGACTTTCAAGTATCTACCTGACTGTCTAGCTGTCTATCTAGATATATACAAATTGAATAAGTCAACAAGTTTCTTGCAAACCCTAATAGCTTTGACATGGCAAACATGCACCAGACTGCCAGGACAGTTGCTGATGGAAACGATATGTTTTGTAGTCAGTTGGTGAGAACACAATGCAACAGATTAGAAAGCTTACGATGTACATCCTGTCTATATGTATCAAATGTAAGTATTCTTCAAGGTATGATTCATAATGTTTGGGTTCTTCCTTCTAGACAGTTAGACCTCTTTGGTAATATTTGTCTATCAATATAGCAAGGGTCAACAGTTTTGATGCTTGCTACGCTGACATCTCTGATGATGAGCAGAGTCTTTGACCAGACAGGTCAGAAAGAGAGGTAGACCTTGAAACAAAAGCCAGACACAGCTGTGCTCCCTGCAGGTGGGTGTTTGTCAGCTGCTGGTTTTGCTCATACACTAGTTATTCTGCTGCTCCTTACTGCAGAGATGCAGGCTATGGAAGTGGGGAGGGGGAGAGAACGATTTCACCTCCTGTTCTCGTGAGTTTGTTATCTGTTACTCACTGAGTTCCCCTAGAGGAGAGCTAATGGTGACCTGCAAACAATGCAAGATGTATATTGGACCTCAAAGTCCATCAGGATAGACTCAGTTCCTCAGACAACAGATTTCCTACCATGGCACCTCAGGGCAGCCCCTCCAACCATTTCCACTTCCTCAAGATATTTTTACTTTCTACCAAAGCAGCCACAATATTTGTAGTTGGTGAAAGACTGTGTAAAAGGCTGTTGACACCTGCAGATGGCTACGTGAGTTATGGCACAGAGCAAACTAATCACAGAGATATGCACAGCAGATTTTATTTTCCCATCTGTGAGATGCATATTGGGCTCCACATTCCTGTAAAAGAAAACATTAAAACCATCCGCTGTCTCTGGAAAACTGCTGAATGACAATGTGGGGAATAGGGTGTTTCTCTTTGGCAGGGCTGTCTACTAAATAAGAACTAGCTCTAGTCAGCATTACCTGTACTAAACAAGAGTAGAGGAGTTGACTGTGTATGTGTTCACATCTGCATGGTGAGGTGTAGCTCCTGGGCCCTGGTGCAAGGAAAGAAATGGAATTCTCCACTCTGGTTGTACACTTATACCCTTACACCTTCAGCCCAGTGCCTGAGCCTCTCTGATCTGGAGGCTGCTGTGCAGCTGAACATCTCATACCTGAGAGACATTGTGGACACATTATGCTAACCTGGTAAAAATCAAGAGTCCCCCGAAGTAAATGTGATGCTTTAGCCCCTTACTACCCAAATGTCTTGCAAGCACCACTGTAATGTGCTAGAGCTGATCTTCAGGGGCCTCATTTCTCAGAAACTGTGCAGCAGAGTGCAAAGACTTTGTTGTCCTAAAGTAGGTGAACTCGTCTTCCACACATGAACCTTCTGAAAAGAAAACAGACCATGTTACCTCAGATCCTCAGGTTCAGTTGCCATGTTGTGGAAGACCCGATAACTTCAGTCATTTCATGAGAAGCAGCACCTACATGTGTGAGCACACATATACACACCAGCCACTCTGCGTAGGACTGTGTGTACACATGCATATGTACACACAGCCAGTGCATGCATCTATACATTGGCACACTGTAGATAGCTACAACATCTACATGGTGCCTCATAGTTAAATGAGCAGCTTTTAGTACGCAGATGTGGGTGTGGGTAGTCTGCGTGTCTCCCTCCTACGGGCATTTGTAACTGTGTGTCTCTCTTCGCACGCATGCACAGCCCCTATCTGAATAAAAAGGCTAGAAGTTGGCATCAGCAGCATTCTGCTCTTCCTGGAGGAAGAGCTGATGTGTGTAATAGCTCCAACAGAAGCAGGAGTGGGCAGCTTGTCCCAGCAGTACACTGCAGTTTCCTAGGTAACTGAACTTGAAATAAGGTGATGTCTGGAGCTGTGTTTTATCAAATCAATTTGCTGAAGGTGCATGCACTGGGGGGGAAAACCCTCATGTAGGATCCTACTCACTGTAAAAGCCAACAATATACCACTTATTTATTTTGGTAGTTGAGGAGTTTGTTGCCTTTTAATGATCAGCAATGACATTTTCCCATTGAAGCCATCTGTGCGGGCAGGGACGTGTAGAAAATATGACTGTGCATGTTATGCATTATTTACAGAGGGCCACAGCTATGTGCTTTGCAGACAAATGAAGAAAAGACAGATCCTTGCCCTGAGGAGGCTGCATGATGAGCACAGGTCCCACCTTGCCTGTTTCTGGTACCTCACTTTACCCACATGAGCAGCACAAGTACAGCAGCCAGAATGACACAGGGTATGTTTCCTCTTCTGTCATAGAGTTCTCAAATAATGGTGGGCCATGTGGCTGGGGCAAGATCTACAAAAATATTTGTGTGCTTACCTAGGGTGTCTGGAGGAGTCTGAGATCAGTGGGAGGGAAAGCAATATCTGCAGGAAAATGGGAAGTAGCTTTTCTGGGTGTACCTCTGCCTGGGAAACCAAAATGAGATGAGGGCATGTGCCTAGGATCCAGAGCACATTTGCCTCTACTGTTTAATTACATCCATCACACCCTTGGCTCATGCCAGGTAGCACTCAATCAAACAATTCCTAAGCATTGTCTGAGCATGGTGTGGGCCAGACAACATAGGAAGCCATACAGAGTGTGTTACTTTGGTATGTCCTCCTGCGCTGTCCCTCAGAAGAATTTCTCTTCATGGTAGAATCTCTCACTACCTGCTTCTGACTGAGGGAAATGGATGTGAGGTTTTCACAAGCCTATTGCCTACAGTTGGGACACAATAATACAGTGAAACATGGTTTGCATGCAAGTGTTCAGCCAGACCCGCCTATCCACTGGGAATCTGATGCTAAATTGTTCCGGCTCTGAGAGAGGGAATGCCACCATGCCCCTTAGGAAGCCTGGCTGAAGAACAGAGATCCTGCCTATCCAGGTTCCCTTGAGAGCAATGAGAGCCTCTACAACATGGGTGTGAATGCAGAGGATGCTGGACACAGCCCACTGTTTCCTCAACAGAGGGTCTTCCATAGAAACTGCATCAAACAAAGCAGCAGTAGCCTGGAACCACATCTGCCCAGAAATCCACTGTGTCAGAAGCTGGGAACCATCTCCTTTCCATGACCAGCATGTACCTGGGTAAACAGGATGACTTTTCATGTCTGGACACGGGGAAGAGTTTCCCTTTCCCTTTCCCTTTCCCTTTCCCTTTCCCTTTCCCTTTCCCTTTCCCTTTCCCTTTCCCTTTCCCTTT
>JAWWEV010000083.1:64499901-64510747 GCA_035583235.1 Hafferia zeledoni
TTCCCTTTCCCTTTCCCTTTCCCTTTCCCTTTCCCTTTCCCTTTCCCTTTCCCTTTCCCTTTCCCTTTCCCTTTCTTTCCCTTTCCCTTTCATTTCTCCTTTCCCTTTTTCTTTTTCTTTTCCTTTTCCATTCCCTTTCCCTTTCTTTTTCACTTTTCTTTTTCCCGTTCTCTTCTCTCTTGTTCTTATTTCCTCCCAAAAGTAAATTTCACAGTGAAAATTGATGTATCCTATGGCCTAAAACATCTTTGTGACTCAACATCTTTTGTAGCAACACCTGGGACACTGGGCTTCTACCAGTGCAAGATGTTTAAGGCCATCCAAAGGAGATACACTTTACCCTTCAGGCAATAACCTATCAACGTAGGCAGCCAGTAAAGAGCAGGGCAGCCCACAACTCTTCAGTCAGCAGTCTTGCACAGAGCAGTCTGTGCTCCTCTGAAAGCATCCTCTGCTTGCTGTCTGGATGCTGGGAGCAGCAGTAGGCACTACATCCCCTGCCTGTACAGCACAGGCAGCAAACAGCAAGAACACACTGACCTGTTCCAGGAAAGACAGTATGACTCCATCCCAACCTCATGCTGAGACCATTTAAGTGGTACTGAGGGAAGAGAAAGAAAACCAAGAGCTGTGTGGAAGGTATGAGTTTGAGGTCATCATGGTCAGGTGAGGACAGGACCTCTTTTGTGAGGATGCCCCACAGAGCAGTTGTGAGGATTGCAGTTTGTCCAACAGCCTCCAACCCCCCACCCCAATCCAAGCTACCTGCTAATGCCTTGTTGCTTGTACCTGACCAGAAGGGGTGAGAGGCTGGTAGTCTCCAGAGGTGGTATCTCTCTTCTCTGCTGGGATGGGATTGATCTGACGTGGCTTCTGCTGGCTCCAGCCCAAAGAAGGCAGCTGTCCCCTTTCCCCTGGGCCCAGGGAAATAGCAAAAGCCTCAAAGCAGACTGCAAAAGCAGAAGCAGTGCCCACTTAACCGTAAACTGCTGATATGGGAGTGAAGCCTGCAGACCCTGTTTCAGAGCTTGAGCACATCCTGGGGCACCATGCATAGGGCAGGGCAGAGGGTCCTGGGGGATGTGCAAGAGGCACATGACCTCCCCTGTGGACACAGCTCATGCCACAGCCTGTGCCTACTAAATTGTGGTCCCATTCAGGGGTGACCTTGTAAGCCATCACAGCCCATGGTGCTCCTGGCCTTGGGGGCACCAGACATATCTGGGAATGTTTGACACTATTATTAACACAGACATGGTGTCTGTGCCCATCTGCAGCCCTTCCCTTCCCTCACCGGGGTGTTGTGAGGACAAGTACCTTAAAAGACTGAGCCAAATGGAGCATCAGAGTAATGGAGATCATAACAGCACTGGTTATATGAGCAGAAGATGATGACACATTAGTGCCCGTCCTTCCATCATACTTTTTTTTTCATCTGATGTTTCTAATACCCGTGACAGACCTGTGTCTAGGACAAAGGCCCCCAAGGAGGCTGGTACAGCAGGTCCAGGAATGCTTTGTGCTGTTGCCACTGCTGCATTCAAAGGAACACACACGGGATTTCAGTAATCTGAACATTGTACTTTGGCCTGAATGCACTCTGCGTTTAGCTTCTGCTTTTTTCAGTGTTTTTGGCAGTGGTTTGGGGTGCAGAGCAGTGCTGCAGTTTGGGCTTTGGCAGCTGCAGGGCAAAGAAACCACCAGATTACCCCAGAGCATGGCCTACCCCATATATCCTTGCACCATGTGCCCCACAACTGCCTGGCAAAGCAGTTCCCATATGCTGGCAGGCAAATTGCTGGCTCTGATATGGGATTCCTAGGTGCTCTGGGGTGCTTACCATCATGCCTGCAGGTTCAATAGCCCTACAGCCCTTGAATCTGCTATTAAGGACAGATGGCCTCAGAAGTTTCCTTAGCTTGCAGCATTCTCCAAAGCTACTCAGCACCCCAGGGTGTCAGAAGTCTTCAAAAGACAGGACAGTATCTGAATTTATCCTGTGGCCAAGCAGGCTGGAGCAGTTTAGCAATCTGCAGTACCCATTAACAGAGATGCTATGTGATTTCCAAGGAAGAATCCATTTCAACAACTTCTTCCAAACTAAATTATCTTTGCAATACTTGATTGCAAAACTGCAGCAATTAGCTGATGGCTCAGGATCAAGTCTGGGACCTGATGTGACCACAGTCAAATGTGGAGGACAACTTCATCTTCCAATTTGGTACTGTGTCATCTTAATGCAAGTAGGGGTTTGGTTTTGCTTTTAACTGATGTCTAAACTGAAAAAGGAGGGATCTATTTTTATTTAGCAATATATGCAGAAGCGTTATCAGCAAAAATATTGCCTGCAGTGTAGAGATGTTACATTTCATTTCAGGCAAATGCTGTTAGGGCTGCCTGGGATGTGACAAAACATCTGACTGATTGTTCTCCAAGTGCTGCTCTGTAGCCCTTGGAAAATCAACACATTAAGTTTTCACTATAGGCAAGCAATTAGGCATAGAACCATTCAAATGAAATCAAAATCAAATCTGGAGAGAAAACTGCAGAACATTTGCTTGTCGTTTTACCTCAGAAAGTTTCATTACTGCTGTGCTTGGCACCAGCATGACCAGCCTTGGGACAGTGCATCTGGAGATGGGGCTCACATGGGAAGGTTGAAATCCTGGAGAGGGTTCAGCAGTGAGCTGAGCATTCGTTAATGTGGGATATTCTATGCATCCACCCAGCCCACCCCGGGTACATATCCTGTGGTGTATCACAGGGTCCTCCTCCCCTTCCGATCTCCCTTGGGCAGCTGATGAAGTGGCTTTCTCTCCTGTCAGTTCACTTGGGCAGGGCACAGTGAGTGGTGGCCAGGGCAGGCTGTGTGTACCTCCACGCAAAAACAGGTCACAGCCCAGGCACTCATCCAGAATCGGGAACTAGAGGGCACTCATGGGCCTCCTGGTTTACCCATGGCTTTAGGGCTCAAGAGAGTGAGTTAACTTCCTAAATGACAAATCTATGCAGCACCTTTAGTGATGCTCAGAGTCCCATGCCCAAGAGACAGAGTCAGGAAAACAACATGCCTTTCTAGCCAGCATACCAACAAGGAATCAGATTGTTATGAGCCATACAAAGACAAATAAGAATAAGTAATATATTTTTAATAGAGAAGGAGCAATCTACCAAAGGCAGTGGTGGATTCTCTTATTCCACTCTCCATCTAAGATCAAGTTGGCCTGTTTCTCTTGAAATATGTGCTCTAGCTGAATAACAGATCTTGCTCTGAAGTAGGAATTCTGTTCAGTGAAGTCCTGAAGTCTGTTCTGTGGGTGAAGTCTTACTGAATTGCCATAATGGGCTCTTCTGTCCATAAAAAGTGGGTGGATCACCATGTTGTTCTTTCCCTTTCATCAAGTCATTTTATGGCATTCGCATGAAGTATCTGAGTACCTCACAAGCTATGAATCACTTCTGATTCAGATTCTCTTAACAAAGTCTGCCATCCCTTTCTCTCACATGCAGAACCAAAGCCCTGAACATGTAAGTCCCAACTTGCACCAAACTCTGGGTTCAGAGCTAAGAAAAACTCATCCTGTGTCGTCTGCTCCTGCACCCTCACCCCACCAGTATGCCTCCAAATCAACACATCTAACTCTGTGTTTTCTCTTCTAAAAAGAAATTGCATAACAAACTGGACAATATTTTTATCCAGCTTTTAATTGGGCAGTGCCTCCTCCTGCCCCTTTTCACAACCTGTTGGCCTGATCAGAGACTGTTGAGATGCCCATTTACCTCAGTCAGGAATCAGAGAGGAGAGACAACTCTGCACTTTCTTTGCTATCTTTTTTCTGGACCTAGGAGTTAAGGAATAAGAGGGTGGGCACAGGAGATTTGTGTGAAACATGCAGCTCAAGGGAAGATATTGCAAATCAAGCAGAGATATGGCCTGTGTGAGCCATAGGCTGATGCAGAAACCATGGCATATTCACAGTCTTGCAAAGCCATTATATCTGAAGAGGGAACCCCTATCTTGCAAGCCTGAGGAGGAGGTAAAAGACATGCACGAAGGTGTGGACTAAAGTCTACTGAAGGTCCACTGGAGTAAAGATATGCTTGCCTTCATCACATTCAGCTGCACCCTTGTGTTCTGTGTTTGTTTATATCCACCTTACCAGCTGCAGCAGTGCTCCTGGAGAGAGAGAGGTTTTCTATTTATAGGCACCAGCAGTACATCCCTTGACTGCAGGGAAATCTAAACATTCCAGCTTCTCCTGCTGCTGACAATCTCTTCTCTGTCTGGGCCAGAGACATAGGCACTCCATGTGAGCAAAAAAGAAAGTGATTTTGTTCCCAAGTCCCAGACTCTATCCTTCTACACAGGAGGATAGCCATAGTGGTTATTTCTATGTTCCTCTCTTTTAAACTCATGTGATTATATTTGATCTGGAAAATAAACAATGATGGTTGATATGCTGAAATGCAATAGTAGCTAATCTTAGCTAAGGTAAGATGCTTAAAGCATATGGGAATATTTCATGTCTGAACAAAAAAAATTCTCCTGTAGAGCAAGGGGTCTAAGCCGGAGCTTCTGACACCCAAATGATATCAATGTGGGCTGAGGTAATTCCTATCTCAGAGTGTACATCTGAACTAAACTGAAACTGTCCTGCCATTTCTTTACCCCTCTCCCACTTCCTGAGCAGTCTCTGGGAGCACTCAGCTAATCAAGTTCCACGTTAGCTCATTCTGAGGCAGAAATACACACACTTGATGTTTCTGAAAATGTTCTTAAGGATAAAAATAAAAAAGTCTGGAGATAACTTTACTCAATCATCTATTCCAGCTACCATCTCCTCATAAAACATATCACAGTGCTTCACTGTCACAAACATTGGAAAACTCTTTTCTTTTGTCTAATATTAATGTCTCTTGCTGCAATTTGACTGCTTGTCCTACCCACTACAGAGCTGACAAATAGATTGCATGAAGAACAAGTGGTAAAGCACAGGCTAGAGAGCGGACAATGAGATGAACCAAGAACTAGCTGAACTGCCAGGCTGAAAGGATCTCAATCAGTGGCATGAAGTACAGCTGGAGGCCAGTCAGCAGTGCTGAGCTCCAGGGGATGATGCAAGGGCCTGTACTGTTCAACATCTTCATTAATCACCTCAATGCTGGGACTGAGTCACCCTCAGCAAGTCTGCAGGTGACACAAAACTTAAGGAAGCAGCTGATGCACCAGAGGGTTGTGGCGGCCTCCAGAGGGACTGTGACAGGCTGGAAAAATGGGCTGATGGGAATCTCACAAAGTTCAACAAAAGGAAGAGCAAAATCCTGCCCCTGGGAAGTAATTCCCCCGTGCCCCAGTAGAGGTTGAAGTATGACTGGATGGAAAGCAGCTTTACAGAAAAGGACCTGCGGGTTCTGGTGGACACTCAGTTGACCTTGGGTTAGCAATGTGACTTTGTGTAAAAAAATGCCAAAAGTCTTGTGGTCTGCATTTGGAAAAGCAATGGCAACAGGTCAAGGGAGGTGATTTTTCACCTCTTCTCAGACCTGGTGAGGTATATCTGGAGTGCTCTGTCTGTGTCTGGGCTTCCCAGTAAAGAACAGATGTGTGTATCCTGGAGCAAGTCCAGTGATGGGCCACGATGATGATTAAGGGATGGTGGCATCTGACATATGAGGAGAGGCTGAGAGAAATGGGCCTGTTCAACCTGGAGATGGAAAGCTCAGAGGGATCTTCTCCATGTGTATAAAACCATAGCTTAAACCATAACACTGATGGGAGGGAATATAGAAGACAAAGCCAGACTCTTTTCTGTTGTGCCCAGTGACAGGACAAGAAGAAATGTGAACAAACTAAGATACCTGAAATTCCATCTAAATATAGGGGCAAAACCTTTCTAAGGGTGACTGAATGCTAACACTGGTTTTCCTGAGAGATTGTGGGCTCTCTGTCGTTAGAGATATTCAAAATGCAAGAGTACATGGCCCTGAGCAACCTGATTTAGCTGACTCTACCCATAACAGGTGCTTGGATTAGATGATCTCCAGAAGTCCCTGCCAATCTCATAAATTCTGTGGTTCTGTGACTGTATTTCTTTCCTCTCTCACAGTAGCTTCTTAGGTTCTTGAAGGTAATTATCATATATCCCACTCAATTCAGGTCAGTTCAATATTTCTTCAGAAGACTTAACCTGGTGGGCTCCTGGACCTTCTTCAGTCAGTCCATGCTCTGCTCAAAGCACAGTGTCCCACAAAGGATGCAGAACAGTAGATGGACCTGAGTGATAACAGTAAGTTTCAGAGTTAACAGGCCACAGGGAGAATAAGGTAAGAAGACAGATCTCAAAGAGAGAATAGAAAAGGCCAAGAAGCAGACAACAGCTGCTACCCACCCACTGAGTGCCAGCAGACAGTAAAAAAATTTCTGTTCTAGGTGTTATAGATGAGGTATCTTCAGAAATTTTCCAGAACTTTATGTTATACCTGTTTGGGGAACAATGTGTCTGGTTTGGCTTCACCTGGTTTACATTACATTTTTAAATTGTCCATTTTCAAAAGGACTGAGCATAAGTCTTGGCTTTCCATATCCATTTTGTGCCATCCACTCCCTTGAACCCCCAATGGGAGTTGGCGGCTCTGCCACCTCACCTGAGACCCAAATGCCCCCCAAGTGCCCAGCAGAGGACCAGCTTTTCAGAGGGCAGACAACGCTGCTGAGCTCCCCTGTGCTGTGCCTGTGAGCTTGGCAGGAGGTGAACCCTTCCCAGTACTCCAGAAGCCAGGACAGGAGCCAAGAACCAGGAGCAAGAGCAGCCAAAGCAATCAACTTCAATGTGCTGTATTCTAAAATAAATGAGCATGTGTCAAAGTAGCAATGCTCACAACAAGCAGTTGTCTTGGACTTGTTTATGGTTTCATTCCTCACCCTCACCTCCTCCCTCATCTCTGTTGCCAAATGCAGGTACATAGCCCATTTCAAAACACAGTAGAAACCAAGGCAATAAAAATTCGTAAAGTCATAAAAATATGAATTCCTCCCCCATAAAGCAAGCCAACGTCTTAATACCCTATCAGCCTATCCAGTGACAGTTGTCACCCCTGCAGAGCAGGCACCAGATGGGTAAAGGAGGGAAGAAGTTGTGCTTTTCCTTGGCTAATAGCTGTATTCTGAAAACCTAAGGAGGTTGTTTTAAGCTGTTTGATGGCTTCTGCCTGCTGTATTACTAAAGGAAAGACAGTGAACAGCACAAAAAAATGCTTAGAAATGAAGTTATACACTGGGAGAAAGCAAGAGAGGATGCTATGAGCAGAGGATAAGAGTAACCAGTGAGCACCAAACACCCTAAGGTGTTTATGTGAATAAATCCATACATTCCAGTATAGTCCCAAATCCTACTGCCCTATTTAACCCATGGAAGGTTTTCAAATATCCTAGCCTGCTTGAACAATATCTCTACAAGGTAAATAGGCCATTCCCTGAGCTAAGCTGCAGCAAACTCACTATTTGGGTTTTGGGGTAATTTTTGTTTGTGGCTTTGTTCTTGTTGATGTTGGTGGGCGGGAGGGGGGTGTGGGGGTGTTGATTGGTTGTTTTTTCGTTGGGGTTTCCACACAGCCTTCCCTGCAGCCCCCACGCCCAAATAGAAAAAATCAGGTACCTTGTTTGGAAATGTTTTAGCAATATGATTGCAAAATTAGGAAGGGGGAAACCTTAATTGAAGTCTGATATGTCTACTCTGATATCACATGTATCTTTGTTTCTTGGCTGGTTTTAACTGCAATTTTTCTCTATGTGTTTATTCTGAATGTAAATATCTGGGTGTAGTACCAATGTGTACCTGTATAATGCAAGAATATAAGATCTAAACATAATATGAATGTAGGAATCAATTAAAAAATGTGTCATCATTTTGAGTGAAGTCCAATATGAAAATCAGAGTTTAAACCTTGTCCTCTTGTCCAAACTATGAAATGAAGAAGTTAATTTAAAACCTTTTTTTCCCCTTGCATCCCTGATCTTGCAGGCCTATTAGTGAGCAACAAAGTATCTGTTAGTCTTTCATTAGAAGGGCTCTTAGCTCTTCATCTGCTTGTTTGGAAGCAGTGACAGCAGTTCAAGGGGCAGTGTGTTGGCTGCACACTCTTCTGGGGGTCTGAGGTGCTGGTGGAGAACGCTTGAGGTTTGTCCTGCAGGGCAGACCATCAGCCATGTCAGCCCCATTCTTTGACACGTAAATGGACTTACGGACCTTTCTTTACATTCTGGTTCAAGTTTCCACTGCACTCCACTAAGAAGAAGATCACAGGGACCAACAAGGATGATCACTCTGCTCTGCCTACTGCAGGTGACAGGACCACCTCCTTGGCTTCTCCTCTAGGTGAGGTGATCTCTGTAGAGGTGTAGGTGACACTCCTAGGCGACACTCCAAGTCTTCAACTTCCCTAAGAGCACTGGTGATGCTACGCCTTTTTTTTTTTTTTTAATCTACTAAACTTTCCCAGCTTTCTTGAGATCTGAACTCTTGAGAGACGGTGATAAATGTTAACTCAGTCCTTGCTTTCCTTCCTTTTTTACAAATTGCAGGCTTGGTACTCCTGAATTAGGATATCTATTTCTAGAATAGCAACAGTGAATTTCAATCTCTGATGTATTTAATGAGAAATTATAAATTAATAGCCTTCTTCACAGAAGATCTGTGCTAAATCCATGTGGGATCCTTAAGAACTGCATAGTCAAAATAATTGACTGTCTGTACAGCTGTAATAAACACAATTTCATCTAGGAATATCAAGATGGTCTAAAATATATAAAACCCTACTAAAATCACATGGCAAAAGGGTTTAATGTGTCCTCGGCAGACCTGGCTATGCCAAATTTAATTAGGGAGTTCTATTTGTGTCAATAAATTATCATCCGAGGCAAAATAAAAGTCATTCAATTTGTAAAAATTCAACTTTATTTAGATGCACAATTAGCAGGCTTATCCTACTGCAAAATAATTCAGCCAAGGAATCAATGTTAGCACTGAGTACAACGGAGTTTACAATCAGTCTTCTGACACTAACTGGCTGCAGCTACAAACAGAATGTTTTATATAAATGACATATTTCTTTCTCATACACACATACAGACAAACAGATATCTCTGTAACTGTTTTCTAAAAATCATTAGCTGAATGCTAGTGCAATACTACTAAAGCTAATAAATGTTTTCTCACAGAAATTGCTGAAGGCAACTTCAGGAATGAGACCAAGTTAAAAAAAAATCGAATAAAAAAATAAAGTATTTATAATCTTGTCTATCTGCATTTCCTTAAAGGCTATGCCTTACTCCTGTCTTTGTTTTGTACCATTTTCCAATAAAATAGAGATGAAATCAGATCAAGGAAATGGTACCAAGAACAAGCCTAATGGACTTTTACAAGTAAGCTCTCCACCATCCCATTGCTGCAGCAATGATGGAGAACATTTCCACTGCTGCCAACTATGCCAAGATGCAGCTAACCTGTTGGTAGAAGCCAAGTTGTGGAAAAGGGGCAAGATGTGCTCATGCATATTTTATGAAGGAGACCTTGATAAGCACACCAAAAAGTGAATGTCAGCCTAGAAAGATAATTTTTATCACTGGGAAATTGTCACATCACCTAACCTGAGACACCCAGCAGGTAATTTAGGCAGTAGTTACCTAATGTGTCTGCACTGGCAAATTGGGTCACTCCTCGTTATAGCTGGCTCCAGTGATTATGCATCCTGTGTGCATGTTATCTCCCTTTGGGAGTGAACATCCAGGAGGAAACTCAGGCACCTCGAGGGAACAGCATCTCCCAGGGCCTGCAAAGAGAGGGCACTTGGAAAGAAAGAAATCTCTCTGCTTCCAAAAGAGACACTTTCTTTGCTTTGCTCACCAGACCTTTCTTTTTAGGGACAGGGAATGATATGCCCTTCCTGTTACAAAAAAACCCCCAAATCACTTCTTTAAAGGCTGGAAGAAAAGCTGTGTCATTAATATACACACTTTGAATGGAGAAAACACCAGGCATACCAGAGAATCAAAAAATCTGCTGAGTTAGAAGGGACCTACAAGGATCGTCAAGTACAACTCTTAGCCCTGCACAGCTCCATCCCCAACAGTCATACCCTGTGCCTGAGAGTATCATCCAAATGCTTCTTGAACTCTGTCAGCCTTGGTGCTGTAACCACTGCCCTGAGGAGCCTGTTCCAGTGCCCAACTACCCTCTGGGTGAACAACCTTCTCCTAACATCCAGCTTATGCTTCCCTTGACACAACTTCAAGCCATTCCCTCAGGTCCTGTCACTGTCACCACAGAGCAGAGATCAGTGCCTGCCCCTCCTCTACCCCTCACAAGGAAGTCGTAACTGCAATGAGGTCTCCCCTCAGTCTCCTCTTCTCCAGCTGAACACACCAAGTGCCCACGGCCTCTCCTCACACGCTTTCCCTCCAGGCCCTTCACCATCTTCATTGCCCTTCTTTGGACACTCTGTAATGGCTTAATATCTTTCTTATATTATGGTGCCCAAAACTGCCCATAATATCAAAGGTGAGGCCCCTCCAGTGCAGAGCAGAGCAGGAAAATCCCCTCCCTTGCTCAGCTGGCGATGCTGTGCCTGATGCCCCCCAGGACAGGGATGTCCCTCCTGGCTGCCAGGGCACTGCTTACTCATATTCAACTTGCCTTCAACCAGGATCCCCAGGTCTCTTTCTGTGGCGCTGCTCTCCAGCCTCTTACCCCCCAGTCTGTATGAATGTCGAAGGTTGCCCTGTCCCAGGTGGAGAATTTGGCACTTTCCCTTTTTGAACTTCATATGGTTGGTGATTGCCCAGTCCTCG
>JAWWEV010000083.1:64517558-64534057 GCA_035583235.1 Hafferia zeledoni
GACCAAGGGTTGGACTCGATGATCTCGGAGGTCTTTTCCAACCCAATCAATTCTATGATTCTATGATTCTATGATTCCCTGATCAGGAAAATAAAGAGTAAACTAACTTCCCAGAGTACCCACTCATTGGCATGGGATGGGCGAAGAGAAACTCCAGGACAGGCTTTACTGTCAACCTGTGTACCCTTTTTTTTGAGAAGTCTGTGAGTACTGCCATACATGCTTTGTGCTCTTGCAGGGAAGAGAATAACAATTATAGTTTTGCAACCATCCCAGCAAAGGGTTGCCTTCTAAAACCCTGAAGTTTCCATTCAGCTAGCTAGAAGATGCTGGAGACAATAATAATTTGAAATTTTTAGGTCATGACCTGAAATGGTAGAAATGCTCTTTCCCACCACTAGAGAATTTAGACACAACCAGTGAAAAGACCAGACTATGAATTTTAGAAAACAATGAGAACATTGCTCACCACTCTGTTGTGAGAGAGACACACGCAGAATACAGAAAGTCAGGTAGATGCTGTGAATCTTATGTTAGCTCTGAATTTCTGGGTTTCCCAGTTTGGGAGAATTGGTTTGAGCTGACCTGTGCCTGTAGATGACACTCTTCAAGCCAGTGTTTCAGCTGGGAAGGGTATTCATTTCCCCAGCTGACTTGCCAGGTGTTGTCTGACAAGATAAATAGGGTGGGGAAATGGTATCTCTTAAACCCTTATAATGATCCTGCAGCGATGCCAGACTCCACATTTTTGATGAGTGTGTTCTTCCTGGAGATGGATGAATTCAGAGGGAGAGCAAAGGCTTTCCCCTCCAGGGAAATACCTGAGTGAGCTGTTGGAACACATTAGCAGACACAGAACCCAGAGCTAGTCTGCCCTAATCTAACACTGCACTGAGTCAGGGGCAGCAGCTCCTCCCTGCTCCCACAGAAAGTATGCCTCTTTTTAATGCCTCCTTTTCTTTCCAACAAGTGTTTAGGAAGGGAATAGGAGCAGAAAGAAAGGGGAGAAAAGATGCTGAGGGATTCTGGAGTCACTTGTGCGAAAGAGGAAAATGTCAGTGAGGATATCAGGTCACTTGCAGGCACAGAATCAGCATAGGCAAGCATCTATCCAATGCTTCCAGTCAAAATAGGAAATGTTAAAGAGATTTTAATTTGCTTATGGGTGAGAGAGGAGGAGATTAAGACAGGAAGGACTCTTGCATCACTTGGAGAAAGGGGAAGCAGAAACTGTGTTATTTAGGACATTCCAAACTTTCACCTTTGGGCATGGACATTCCTCCACCTTGCCTTAAATATTGGTCCTGTGAAACTGTTGCTCAAAACAGAGTAGACTTTTCAAAGGCTAAATCTGCTGCTAAAGACATAACACCTTCTCCTTATCTAGGTAATCTGATTAGTCTCTGAATTTACAAAGGCTGAGGTATGTAGTAGCAGAATCATAAAGCAACTAACTCAGGCAGAAAGGAATCTCTGATTGTCCTCTGAAACAACTCCCCTGCTCACAGCTCAGCTAGCTTTAAATTTAGGTCAGGCTACTTAGAGCTTCAGCAAGCTGAGTTTTTAACATCTCTGAGGATGGAGATCCTGTAATGTCTCTGGGTACCTGTTCTAGTGTTTGACCAACCTCGTTGTGAAGTTTTTTCCCTTAAGATCTATCTGGAATTTTCCAAGTCCCGGTTTGTGACTTGTGGCCTCTTGTCCTGTCACTGTGTGCCTATCGAAAGAGCCTGTCTCCATCTTCTCTACAGCCTCTCATCAGGTAGCTGAAAACAGCAATGAAGTTCCCCTTCTGCCTTTTCTTTATAAGGCTGAATAAATCCCACACTCTCAGAGCTACAGCTGGAACAAGCCTAAAGGCAGGAGCTTCAACAGTAGCCTGGGCTGCATTAGAAGGAGAGTTTTCATCTGGTCAAGGGGGCTGACCTTTCTCTGCTCTCACTGATGAGGCCCCACCTGGAGTCCTGTGTCCAGTCCTGGGCTCCCCAGCAAATAGCACGAGTTCACTAAAGGACCACAAAGAGGACTAAGAGCATCTCATATAAGGAAAGGCTGAGAGAACTGGAACTGTTCAGCCTGGAGGGGAAAAGGCTCAGGGGAATTTCATCAATGTGTATAAACGCTGAAGGAAGGGCACAAAGACCACAAGGCACAAAGGGAGCCAAGCCCTGTCCAGTGATGCCCAATGACAGGAGCAGAGGCATGGGACACACACAAACACAGGAGGTTCCCTCTGAACATTAGGAAACACTATCTTGCTGTGAGTGAGTCAACACTGCCACAGGTTGTCCAAAGAGGTTGTGGTGTCTCCAGCCCTGGAGATATTCAAAAGCTGTCTGGACATGGCCCTGGGCAACCAGCTCCAAGTGTCCCTGCTTGAGCAGGGAAATTGGACCAGATGGCTTGCAGACATCCCTTTCCACCTCAACCATTGTGTTTTTATGAACTATCCATAGAGAAAACTGAGGCTCTGGGTAGAGAAGGGTGTCCGGAAGCAGCAAGAGCAGGGCCGCTTCCCTGTGGGACAGAAGTGAAAGCCCAGAGCTATGGTTATATGGGGGCTGGGAGGAGGGCACTAAAAGAGAATGGAAGCTGGAAAAAAGCAGCCTCTGATGGAAAATGCTTAGTCTGTGGGAGGGTTGGGATGTTGTTTTCAGGGCTTAAACTAGTGTGAGGGCCAATGTAAAGGAAAAATAGAAGCCTCCAGCCCCACTGGACATGCATCAGTGGTGCTGAAAGAAACTGAAAGTTGATAGCAGAATCTATCTCTGAGGAATACTGAGTGTCTGGACAGTGGACACCCTGTCTTAAGGGTAAATCAGTGGCTAGGATTGAAAAGTCAATGCTTAGGGTTGAGGGAGAGAAGAAGAAAGCTCAGAGCTACCTTTGGTGTCATGCCAACCAGGGACTGCCACAGCAACCTGAGTGTGGCAAAACCAGACATCTAGAAGTTGCTTTTCATCGGTGAGAAGTTGAGATGCCTACTTGGAGGCCCAGAATAGTGTTAACATAATTGTTGGTGGCTTGAGACAATGGAAAAATTTACTCTGAGTGCCCCAGGTAAAACAGGGGGCTGATGCTTGATGCCTGTTGTCACTGTGATTTACCACTGATATATCTGCAGTATGCATGAGGCCCTAGTCAGTGTAATCTTGCTTGAGGTTTTTACTGAAACTATAGCATACTCCTGCTTCTACTCTGCAGGCAAAACTCACCTTCTCAGGCACCTGCTGCTGCAGGGAGGGTTGTGTCATGGTGACGTTGGGACCATTCAATCTTCCTGGTGTCTGCATTAGGCTCTCAGCTGCGCAGTTTGATATATAGAATAAAAAGAAAACAACATAAAGGAATCAAAACACTTTAAAATACCCCCTTAGGGCAGTGGTAGAGCATTTATGCAATAATGTCTTAAGTTAGAACAAAACATTGAAATATATATTAGGGGTGGGAACTGGAGGCTCAAACCATGTTTTTCTCCTATCACGTACAGTGGCTGCTGCTGTCACCAGCTGTGTGCCTGGGGGAACACAGGGCCCTGACATGCCTAAACAGGCAGGCCTCAGCATCAAGGCACGAAAGCATCAGTGCCCTGCAGGTGAAAGATAATTTTGAAGAGATTTCTTTCTTACAGGCTCGTTTTACAGTGTGGATCCTTCCTTTAAGAACCTGAATTTAAATTGGGTGCTGTACGCTGCAAATGCTTGCACACAAGAGCAGCTTTGGGCTCAGCAAATTCAGCAGGAATGCCCTGGAGGGTCTGGAACCTGATGACTCACAGAATTCTCTGAGTTGTTAGGGACACACAAAGATCATCAAGTCCAACACTAAGTGAATGGTCCATAGAGGAATCAAACCCACAACCTTGGAGTTATTAGCACCATGCTCTAACCAACTGAGCTAATCTCAGACTGTTGCAGGAATGATGTGGTGGCACCAGATACTCCTGGCCTTCAGATATTCATTAGCACTCCAAGGACTCTCTGATACTGTGCAACAGTGGCTGTGGCATGGGAGGTTATAGGTCTGGGTGTTTTCTTGTAATGCAGATCATTTCAGTGACTGGGTTTCCAGCCTGGCTGGAGAGAAATGCTGGGTCACTGGGAACTGCAGGACAGGCATGAGCAGGAAAGAAAGATCCTGAACTGCTTTTCCTGCCAGGAAAATCTATCATGTCACTCCCACCTGAGCCCTCACCTCTTCCACTGGAGGCTTTTTTTGCCTTACCTTACCTTCTCCTGCCTCTTGTACAAGCTCTATGGATTCCACCTGGCAACCTGAGACACTGCAGTGACTTATTCTGAAATTTAATCCTAATGACTCCTAAACCACCCAGACGGGTCAAATCCACATGTAGTATTGATAATTAGTACAGGTTAGCTTGATGCTTGTCAAACTGACTGAGCCATAACGTAGTGTCAGGTAGATGCACCTCATTAACCAGGATGGAAACAAGAGGGATGTCTAGGCAGAGAACTGCATTTCTGTGGCAGATCCAACAGCTCTAAGTGGTCCCCACTATACTGCAGAGGGGCTGCATTGATCTATCCCTGCTCCCAGCCACACACTGATGTACAGCTCCTAGCTCAGCAAACAAAACTCACCCAGGAAACTCCTTCCTATCTGGGATGACCTTTATGAAAGTTGGCTCCTGATCAGGGGATTTTCCTAAGTATATAAATCACAGGAGAGTAAATGTCCCACTAGTGTTCAATATGACCAGCACTCCTTTGTGTGCTGCTTCAGAGTCTCACTCTCTCCCTTGTGTTTCTTCCATCTCCCTTGCATCGGATCCAGAGATTCTGCAATTTCAAGGGAGATAACACCATTAGAAAATTAATCTTGTCAGGGGCATAGGGGTGTGTTTGCAATCACTCCATCTCATTAGTGGTTGCATCATGGTTCAATCAATGCAAGGGAGCTGGCAGAAAAGCAGCAGTGGGCCAAGGGGGAAGGAGTGCTTTTCACTGCAGTTAGCAACTTGGTCAGATTAGGTATGCCAGCAAACAGGAGACCCTAATTCACCTAAAAGTTTCTGCTATTCCTCTATAGCCACTGAAGTTTCACGCACTTGGTCTTCAAAGGAGAAAGGAGAGCTGGTCTGTTGTAGCAGGATAGCCAAGCCTGAGGAAACTTCTTGGCCTCCCAGACATGAAGAAAACATGTGGCTGAGATTCCCTCTGACAGGTTGGGGCTTGAATGCACTAGGCTGGACCCAGGGGCTCCAGCAGGGCTAATCCTGGAGCTGCTGGTTAAGTTGCACCAGTGAAGGGGGGATGGGAAACACAGGGACCCAGTAGACCTCCCCAGAATTGCTCCAGGAGTACAGCATAGCTGTGGGCCACCCACCTTCTCAAGGATGTCTGGTATGATTTACCTGGGGCCAAGGACTGGGAGAGGAATAGAGGTAAAGTGGATTAACTGAAATGATAAAGTTGTGTCATGCAGAATATCCCATCAAAAGCAGCCTCAGGAGAATATAAGGCAATTTAATTTTCCATTGCATTACTAGAGAGTATTAACCTCTAAGTTTGTCAAGTACATCTGAGGTGACAAAATAGGAAGTTTCTTGAGAGACAGAACTTCCTCAGAACCCCAAAGACAGAACCAAAATGACTGACATTTTCTTATACTCCCTGTCATGCTTTTGACAAAAGAATCATAATGTAATCCCCTTTACCTGGTATCAGGAGAGAAGGAATAGCCTGTATAATAAGAAGATAAAGAAAAATTGAAGGATTTATAAAGGGCATTGGTGAATCCTGAAAACCAGAAGGTGTTCATTATCAGTGCATCAAGGTGCTCTTGAGACACACGCCTTCGAAGAGGGTCCATTAGGAACACTGTTGGGAACAATCAAATTCAGAGCCCTCACTCACCCTGGTTTAAAAATTCCTTGCAAGGGTTTGGGGAGGTTGTGTCTTTTATTTCACTTCAATTTGCAAGAAGAGACTGATGAAGTTACAAATCAAAAGTTGCAAGGCTTACCTCCATTAATTAATACTGAGTAGCTGTGTGTCCTGATAGGCTCAGCTGATGTTTTCAGCTCTCTCAGCCATGACAGCTCCAAAGTCACAGAAAAATCACATCTCCTCTACTTAACCATGTGAATTCATGGCTACAAAAGTCTCTTTGGGGCATGAACAGAAAAAGATGCTACACTCTCTGTCTGTGCCTTTTTGGATGGATCATGTTATCTTAGGATACTTCCTGCAAA
Organism: Hafferia zeledoni; assembly: GCA_035583235.1. NCBI lineage: Eukaryota > Metazoa > Chordata > Aves > Passeriformes > Thamnophilidae > Hafferia > Hafferia zeledoni. Next base: position 64,523,773 of record JAWWEV010000083.1, read on the forward strand.
CTGATTTTACCCATTTTATGATACTGCCTGAATGAAACTGTGAGAACCCCTATTCCAAGATGAATTAGCCACCTGCTTGCTTTCCAAGGATAATTCCAGCATACCTTATCACTAATCAATTCATGCTATCCTAAATTGAATGAAATAAAAATAAAGTTATTCATTCAGGCTGCACGCTTGCATAGATGAATCAAAAGTATCAGACTAGGAAATTTTACCTACAGGAGCAAAGTTATTTTCATTTGATGTCTAAAGAAATCCTGCTGGACTCAATTCCTAAACCTGTCCTGACTGAGGTCAGTGGGGATATTTCTGTGTCATTTAGAGCCTTTAATTACTCTTCCATTCCATAGGACTTCCCTGTAAGCATAAGGAGGTTAATTACTTCCCAAATAGTATCTGCTGCTTCTTATTATTAATTATTTAGTGATTAATTATAAGGCATTGCCTCTCAGGGACGTGTGTGAGCTATAATAGGCACCAATATAGACAGACTCTGCCCTGAGGAGTTTCCAATCTCTTTTTTTTTATATATGTATGACCAAAAGATGTAGCTTCATTTACACAATAGCTTGACCAAAATAAATGAAATAGATATCTGTCGAATGCTGAGGGACCAGAGGTTTATGGGATGGGTAACAGAGGCACTTTTTACATCCAGATGACATGTTCACACCCCAGAGGCTGGGAGCAGCTACAAATATTCAGCCTCAGATGGCTGTTCTCTGAGCAACACACACCTGGCTCTTGTTCACAAAATCTGCCTCCCCACGTGGCTGCCCTATAGGGAATGCCCAGACAGCGCAAGGGGGATTGAACACAGAGGGATCAGAAACCAGCCCTCTGCAGACTGAGACCAAAAGATGCTAGCAGGGAAATTTGCTGTCCATCCTACATCCCTGCTACAGTTCTGGATGTGAGCTCTGGCTGCTGAAAAGCTGTTAAAAATATACCTTGTTCTGAGGAGATATAACAGAAATAGCGCCCAGCTATTCCTCAGCTCCTGCCGGTCTGTGCTGCAATCACATGGGAAGCTTTTGAGCTGGGGCTCTGCTCCACCGCCTACGAACGCCTCTCGTTGCCCCCACCCTCAACAATGCAGAGGGCAAGCAGCACTCCCGCTATCAGGCCACACCCTGAGTTACAGAGAAGAGGCATCCCAAGGGCTGTTCTGCCTCTGGAACTGGTAGTGAGGGGAGTTCAGATGTATCAGAGCAAGACAGTATGCAGCAGGCTGTCAGACTTGACACCAGCTAGGGATTTCACTGTTTAAATCCTAACTTCAGATTCAATCTGTGCAGCAACAGGCTGAGAATGAAGCAGCAGGCAGTTTTTTTCCAGTATTTCCAAAGTCCAGGTACCCAGCTGTTCCACCCACTTGCTGGTCTTCCCTGTATTTCCTTTGGTGCAGCAGACAAGCAATTGAAAACAGCATCACAGCTTAAAAGCTTCTGTGTAAAAACAAATCTGCTCTTCTGCACAATTAGGAATTCACTAAATCAAAGGCACATCATCCAGAGTCTGGTGCCCTTTTAGAAGGTGTAGCCATGCTGCTCCCTGGTTCAGCGCCTCTGTGAGGCAGACTTTGCCTTGGCATCATGATGTATGCGAAGCAGCAAGCAGCCTCCTGTGCTGCCCTACTTTCTGCAAACCACTGCCCCTCAACCATCCTCACCAGACAGTCTGATTACGTCTCTCATATTGCAACACAGATGTTCATAGCTTGCTGTCTGCATCACGAACTCCAGCTGTATAATAGCTTCTTATTATTGATTGAAGAGTCTCAATACAAACCATTTTCCCTTATATCCCTGGAAATCACACAAACATCACACAAGGCAGAGAGCGATACATTTAGAACCACCTCTGCAAAGTGCCACAGCAATGTTGTAATGAGGGTTGTCCTACTCCCAATGCTTAGCAGCTCTCCCTTGCCAGAGCTCCTTCTGCTGAGAAGAGTCATGAGAGATGCTGTTGAGGCATCATTGCTGGGCACCCTTTTGGATTTGGAGGATCCTGCTCTGCTGTTTGGAATTCCATGACAAGAAACAAGTTACCTTGTGATGACTTGATGCCTTTAATTGCAAAATCAGCAATGCTGAGTACAAGGAGATTGGAGGGGAAACAGAAAAACCTGGAAAATCAACGATGGAAGCAATGGAAGAAATTAATGTCTTTATAAGCGGTAGGAGTTGATTAGTCCCTCCCAGGATAAGAAGCAGGGGGCACTAAGCAAAGCTGGCAGGTTCAAAACAAAGACATTAAAAGTTTTCCCCATGTACCTAAGGAGGCTGCAGAACTCCTTGACACGGGTTGCTGTGCATATGAATTTTCACATGACTCAAAAAGGACAAGATGGCTACTTGGAAGCAAAATCTGTTGAGGGCTGTTAAATGCACAGACAATACATCTGACCTAGGAAATGTCTGACGTGCATTTTTTTGCAGCCTGGGGTTGCATCCCTATATGTTTTCCCTGTTCATCCACTATTTTCACATTATCCTCTGTCAGCCACTGTCAGGAATGGGAGGTCAGACTAGAATCCTGCAAGGCAATAGTTTTTGTTCTTAATGTGGATAAATCCAGTGAACACAAAAAAAGAAAAAAAAATAAAGGAAAAAAGCACTCTCAGCTCATCCAGGTCTATGGTACTCTGATGATAGGATTCAAAGTGCATTTCTTCTTACAAACTATAGTCACCAAGAAATAAAGTACCGTTGCAGGGACTGGCTCTGATGCTGTTTCTGAACTGGCAGATCACACTACTAACAGTGTGATTATGTCTACCACTAGGGACTGAAGAGTTTGCTTCGCAGTTCTGCTCTGTGAAATTGATACCTGTGGAAGCAGAGGAGTTTGCCCAGAAACATCTGCAATGCTATGGGTCCCAACTTTTCCCCAAAACCCCCTTGGGATTGGAACATTTCCTAAGAATATGGCAGATAGCTGCTTGGGCACAGCCATTAAAGATCTTTTGATAATGATGCTTTATTATAGTTCATAAGGATTGTGCAAAATGTATTGTTGCCCATATTTTTTGTTGGCAGGACAAGCTGGGATGGAGGAAACCATGATCTATTCCACTTTGCTCTTCTTCAGCAGCTTTACCACTGCTAAAAGCTGAAGGGTTATTTCTCTACCCAGGCTGAGACAAGAAAATACACTGTTACCCAGTGCACTAATGATTAAGACCTTGCGTGCCCTTACACCCAGCCTGTTTGAGCAAGCCAAATCCCGTATTTTCACTTAAAATTTTAGACATTTCCCCAAAACTAGGTTCACTATTAAGCTTTCTGATAATACATCTGTGTTCATGTTACAGCCAGTCCCTTCTACAATCACTTTTGAAGCTGTAGTCCAGTTGTAAGAGTGGGAAAGATTCAGAAAAACTGAAGTTCCTGTATAATTAATAGATAAAAGTCACTGAATGATGAAAACAAGCATTACTGATCACCTCACTGTGGGAAAAACTGCAGTGCCAATATAGTCCATACTAGACAGGAGAGTTCAATCTTTAGACAGGTCCTTAGGAAACTACATCTCATTGCTTCTGCTGCTTATGGACATGCTTTTTATGACTTAAAGATAGTGCACTTCACCACCAGCAATCCAAACGATTACAAGTGTTGATTAATATTCCCCACTGGTTGTATGATGAAATGAGAAAGTAGCAGCAAGGCTATATCAGGAAACAAGCATGGAGAGGGGTTCTCACTGCAGTGCAGAAGGTAGAAAAGTATTTTTCCCTGAAAAGAATAATAACATCTTAAGTGAAATACTGGAGGGGAATCTCATAAGAAAGAATTGAGACTGATTGAAAAAGTCCATTTGACCAGGGCAGAGTAGGACAACTGGGAGAAGATAATTAACAATAACTCTACCATGTGTATTGAAAGCCTAGAGTAACCTGGGCTGCATATGGTGTTGCTGAGACATGTACATGCTGTATATAAGCTTGTCTGCTTTTAGTTTATCTGGGGCACGACAAGCACCTGAGACTCTGATGCTTTGGCTCTGATATGAATCATGGCATAAGACCTCCTCTCTGGCCCTCTGAAAGTCCTTATGTTTGCAGGTCCTGCACATCTGCCTTTCCAGCCAGTGGGTCCCCATTCAGCTGCAAACTGGCCCACATGGTTGCCTGGTCACTTGCAGATGAGACAAAAAATAGGGTTTTCATCACCTATAGTGCTATCTCTTACCCCTCTCTGTATGGAATGGGTGTCTGGCAAAATAAAAAGAGGCTGTCAGTCATGTGAAGCTTGTCAAAAGAAAACTGCTTGAGAATGCTGACCTTTAGCTCCTGCATTGGCACCTTCTCAGGCAGAAGGACTCACTGTAACCACCCAGAGGAGGCAGGAGCATGCTTGGATAGGACTTCTCCTTGGTGGCACAGGTCACTGCAGCAATGCTGTCCTCTCCCAGCTAGAAAAAAAAAGGTATCCCTCTTCTGTTCCTACAGGATGCCCAGTACAAGTATGGCAAGATCTTTATCCCCTGTTTCTGTGGCTTAAGTGTATTTTCTCATATTTTCTAATGTCCATGTCCTAAAATAAATTCTGTTTTATCTGCAGTTTAAAAAAAAAAACAAAACCCAAAACCAAAACAAAACAAAAAAAAACAACTAAAAAACTCCAAAGGCAATTCAGCTAATAGGTTTAGGTGTTACCTGCTTCACTCCTGAGAGATTTACAATTTTTTCACCAATAAAAGTTCTTCTTCCTCAGGCCAGTACTACTGGGATAAAGACTCAACAAAACCATTCAGCAATCTCCCACCAGCTATAATATCCTCTCCACTTAGAGGGTACAGTCTTCCTCTTGTTTTAACTCCCTCATGGATATAAAAGATAAACCTCTCCGTGATGGAAGTAGGCAAATGCTGGCTGCACCATGGCCAGTTTTACAATGGAATAACTCTTTGAACACGGATGATTGAATTCTGATTACATCAGTGGAAGACCTAGAATATCCCGAGTTGGAAGGGAGCCACAAGAATCATTGAAATCCAACTCCTGGCCCTGCACAGGACCACCCTAAGGGCCACAACATTGTCCAAACACTTCTTGAGCTCTGTCAGGTTTGTCAGGAGGTGACCACCTCCTTAGGTAACCTGTTCAGTACCAACTACCCTCTGGGTGAAGAACCTTTTTCTAATATCCAACCTAAAATTCTCCTGACACAGCTTCAAGCCATGAACCAAAGTCTTTCACCCTGTATACTTCAATGCAGCAAATTTGAGCACCTGTACCTCCTCATTTATGCAGTGTGGTGCAGTCCTAAGGCTCCTTCATTGGTGTCCTTTGGAGCCAGCCACAGCCCCAACCCTCAGTTGATAAGACTTGCCTCTCAGATGAGCTAGTTTGGTCTTGGCTGCCACAATCAGATAGTTTTCAGTTCCTGAGGTACCTTAAGGTGGTTTTTCCCCTCACTGTGCTGACTCTAAGGGTTTTGTTGGCTGTGCAAGGAGTCCCTGATAATTCTAGAGACACCATGCATTTATGGCTGGATGTTTCAATGAATAAGTCATCCAGGTCTGAGAAAGGAAAATGAAGCTGAACTTTAGAAGAATTCCAGGGCAGACACAACAGATGGATGGGAAGAGAAAAGGGTACATCCAGGGTCATTTACCCCAGGGAACAGAATTGATAATCAGGGCTGAATTAGTGGAAAAAATATTCTGTAAGTCAGACACTTGAGTCTTTTGAAAAGGTGTAGCTGTCAGAGAAAAACAGAGGACTTCAGGTGCAGGTGAACCTATTTGCACAGAATTCATGAGTCCTAAAGCTCAGTCAAGCTTAGAAGGGGTGTCATGAAGCCATCAGGGAGTCTTCTCAAACAAAAATCCATCTCTCTGCTTCCCCTAGCTCCAAGGGTTTCTGGACAGGCATTTATTACCTTTCACTGATAAGTATTTCCTTCTAAACTCCTGTCACATTTGTATTAGCAATCCTCTCCTGATTTCAGCATTTAGTCCACATCCCCTATCTACTTCATGAAAACCTTCATTTACATGGTGCCTGGAAGTACCTCTTTTATGATCAAATCAGACCCCTTGCACAGAAGATGGTGTGTGGCTACCTCTGTGTAGCTGCATTTGTAGTTCCAGGCTTTGACTGGCTGGCATAAAGTCATTTGTAAAAGGACAATAATAAGCATGATGAATTCTAATGCTCTGTGTGTCATGGTACTTGGGTATCTCATAGATAACTACATCACCAATATTTCACAAAGCTGCAGCAACCCAATGCTTTTTTTAAAAAAAAAATAACCTCACAAAAACACTTCATCATAATATTCGTGGACAGGTACAAAAAAAAAATCAATGGCTGAGGATCTACATCTATCACAGCTTGCAGAAAACCCTCTGCTAATATTGGGTCAAGGGAAGCTGCTCTAATTGCCTGGTTTCCTATGTCAGCTCGTATTCACCTGACACCACTCAGTGGCATTAAAATAGATTTTCAGCCCCCTGCTTCATGCATCATATGAAGTATAGAAAATAAATCAGCTCTTTTAGAGACAGTGTTCATGAGAATGAAGCTGCTGCCACAGAGAGGTTCCCTCATTAGCAGAGTTTTTTGCAGCCATTGCATTTCAAGACCTTCAAGCATCATTGAAATTCCAGAAGGACCAAAGCACCCTGAGAGTTAGGAAGGATCTGGTAACACACCCCAATATCACTGACATCCTGATATTCATTCATTCATTCCCTTCCAGCCCAGGAAAGCAGCATGTCCTACTTGTGAAGTACTGAGGTTTTGAACTGTGCAGTAACTTTGCCAACATATGTCTGTCAAACTCATCACAGGAAAATCACTGAGCAACACAGAGAACAATACTTAAACAAGAACTTCCATAAACATTGTCACAACTGAAGCTTAATAGCAAAATGATCACGGAACAGATCCTCCTAGAAACTATGCTAAGGCACATGGAGAACAGGGAGGTGGTTTAAGACAGGCAGCACAGCTTCACCTGAGGCAAGTTCTGCCTGACCAGCCTCATGGCATTCTGTGATGGGGTGACTACATCACATCAGTGGATGAGGGAAGGGCTACAGATATAATTTATCTGGACTTCTGTAAGGCCTTTGACACAGTCCCCCACAACATCCTTCTCTCTAAATTGGGGAGAGATGATTTCAATGGATGGACTGTCAGGAAGATAAGGAATTAGTAAAATAGTCACATCCAAAGGGGAGTGGTCAACAGCCCAGTGTCCTAATGGACTTCAGTAACAACTTGTGTCCTTCAGGGGTCTGTACTGGGACCAGTGTTACTTACTATCTTCATCAGAGACACAGACAGTGGAATTGAGTGCACCCTCAGCACATTTGCAGATGGTATCAAGCTGAGTGGTGTGGTTGACACACTTGAAGGACAGGATGTCATCCAGAGGGACCTGGACTACCTTGAGAAGTGGGTGTGTGGAACTCATGTCACGAAGCTTAACAAGACAAAGTCCAAGGTGTTGCACCTTGGACAGGGCAACCCTAAGTATCAATACAGGCAGGGGGATGAACAGATGGAGAACAGCCCAGCTGAGAAGGTCTTGAGGGTGCTGGTGGATGAGAGGCTGGACATGACCTGGCAATGTGCACTCACAGCCCAGAAAGCCAACCATATCCTGGGCTGCATCCAAAGCAGTGTGGCCAGCAGGTCAAGGGAGGCAATTCAGCCCATCTACTCTGCTCTAGTGAGACTTCACCTGGAGTGCTGCATCCACCTCTGGGGTCCTCAGCACAGGAAGGACATGGACCTGTTGGAGTCAGTTCAGACAGTTCAGACATGCAGCCTGCAGTCCAGCAGTCTATTTATTTGCTCCTGTTGAGGAAGCTAGTTCATATCTCTGATCAACCTTGTCATTTGTTCTCAGTGTCTGGAGCCAGGACACGTCCTTGGAGAAAGAAAACGGAGAGGAAAGTGAGCTAGGACACAATCTGGATCTGGTGCACAAACAGAGACCAGCTCAAGGCAAAGGCAGAACAAAGACCGTGGCAAACACAGCCTTCATCCTCTGGGATGGACAGGGGGGAAAACTCCACATCTGAATTTGAAAGGAAGTGCAGGAGACTGACGGAGGAGAATTAAAAACTGCATTAGGACTCTCAAACATGTCACTACAAGTGCTCCATTGTCAAGTGCTGTCATGCTGCACTCAAACAATGCTTCAGGGAAGCCAGGGCACACTTCTGAGGAAAGGCATGAGAGCCCTGTTGAGATCCCTCTGTTTAATACATTACAATGAACAGTTAATGACAGAGCACTCACAGTAAATGGCAATACCCACTTCACTGCGAAGCATCCCACAGAGTGTTGGGAATCTATTGTCTGCCCAGGGATCTCAGCTGGCTCCCTGCTTTGTTCCTCCCGTGGAGAGAGACACCTCGTGCTGCAGAAGGTGCTGCTGGAAGACAGCACTCATTTCAATAGTCACGTAAAGGAAATTCCTCATGAAATATCTCATTTGCCTGTTGAAGAGCAGCAAGGCTCTAACCTCAGGTGGTTTCAATCCTGCAATCTGAAAGCTAATTTTAACCAAAAAAAGGTTTTTATTTTTTCTCACAGAAAATCTACTTCTGTCTTGAGGCTCTCTCCACTTAATAAATAGGTCTTTACAGAAAATGCTTAACATCTCAGCACATATTCTGGGTAAAGACTATTTTAGGAGTGGATGGAAGGGATAATGTACCAGCAGCACCAAAATCTCCTGCCCCACAATACAGTTGGTCTGGCTAATCTTTCCCTAATAGATACGCCATTAAGCAGGAGCAACATTTACTAGTGCATAGAGAAAGGACTGAAATTCCAAAGCTTTCTCCACTGATGAGATGCCCACAAATGTGTCCAGAGCTAATGGTATCTCAAGTCATTAAAGTCTCCTGCCAATTTTTAAGCCTCCTGGTGCTACTGCTCACTTACAACTCAGCTGTTGGTGAATCACAAGATTATTTCTTGCCCTTTTTTTGTGTAAAGTCTTCCAGGTTATTTAAATCCCCACTAGACACATCTCACAAATCTTTGTGCTGGTGTGTTAAGAGTGCTCACAGTCTGCTAATGGACTGGAACTGCTGTTTTAAGGTCTAGCTGGCTACAAGCAGCTGTTGGTACAGAGGGCTACAGCCCTCAGCACACTCATGTTGGCAACACAACAGCCCAAATGTCTAGGCTTTTCCAGCTGATTTGCCAGTAATTACAGGTGTCTCACCTGATACACCTCCAGCCACAGGACACTGAATAATAGGTCATTCTCATTCATTTTACCTCATCTACATCCAACTGTTGAGAGCGGCAGGTAGGTAAGGCCTTGGCTCTCTTGGCAGACCTTAGTCAGGAGAAAAGCTGGCAGCAGCAGTAGAAAGCTGTGAGCAGCTTTAGGGGCAACACTATCCACCACAGGGATCTGCTTTTTCTTCCCTCTCTTTTTTGCTGCTCATCCTTGATTGCACGTCTGTCACCATGAATTTTCCTAGGCAGAAAAACTCCTCTGCAGCTTCTCTTTGTCTTGCAGGAGTAAGTGCGATAACTAATTATAAGTGCAAAGAGCTGAGCCAAGCCCTTGTTCAGCTGGGCCCCGAGTTAGAGAGTTGCCTGGAGTCAATCCTGAAGTCGCTGTAGTGAAACTTTGAAGGATGGCACCACAGGGCTTTATAAGTGTCCCTGAGTTATGTGATGCTCCTTGCCCGTGAATCTGAGGATCATAAAGGACATTGCTCCAAAGTACCCAGATGATGACTTGTAGCCGCTCTCACTTAGTGGGCTACGCTCCAGATATCAGGGGCTCCCATCACTCATCCAAACAGCCTTCTCCCAGCATATGTGAATTGGCTCAGCCTGGCTGCTGAGTCTCAAATTAAGCTCATGCGCTTTAAGAAAAGTCTGATATCACTCATCTGAATGTTTGCTTAGCAATGCAGGGTGCTTTCAGCTTAGCAAATGCTTCTCGCACTGGAACTTGCATCCAGACCCACATGCACACATTCCACCTGGCAGCTGCGGGAGCAGCAGAAGTGCAAGAGGGCCAAGGATGAGCTGAGGGTAAAACAAACTGGCTTTCCTTCCTTCCCTGATGGTCAAAATCACCTTATGTATTGTAACTTTACAATATTCTTTGACAGACAGGTACTGCGTTTTCTGATATGTTGGCTCTGGTTGTCACTCGTAGAGCCAAACCAAAACCTGTGCCTTATCATAGAATCATAGAATCAATCATAGAATTGATTGGGTTGGAAAAGACCTCTGAGATCATCAAGTCCAACCCTTGGTCCAACTCCAGTCCATTTA
>JAWWEV010000083.1:64545013-64570436 GCA_035583235.1 Hafferia zeledoni
TCCAGTGTGTCTCAGCTCAGGGTCATGCCAGTTCAGCAGACTTCTCCCTGTCCACCCAAAAGAAACCAAGGAGGCCAGGTCACTATTGCCAGATCCTGCTGGTTTAAAAGCAAAGACAAGGGGAAAGGCAGTTGCAAAAGAAACTGCTGCGTAGATAATTCACCAATTAATGAAATTCTGTCAAAACACAACAATTCTTCCATAGTTTCAATTACAGAAGTTATACTTTATACTCCACCTTACACTGCTGCCCAGGGTTGCTGTTCACCATGAAAACAGGTTGTTTCAGTCCAGTAGTTGCTACATTTCAGTGTCAGCTACAGCAACTCCCCATTACATGAGTCACATGTGCACACCCCCAATCTGAAATGTGCTCTTGGACACTTTGGGACTACCAGGACTCATTACTATGATCATTACCAATGTAACTTTTTGCTTTCCCATTTACAATCCTATTTTCGAATAGTACCATTGGCCTAAGGAACTCTCAATCTGGCACTTTCCATAACTATTAAACAAAACTATAGTTATTTTCTTAGTTCTTGTTGCTAAATCTTTTTGCTCAGTTTTATCTTCCTGTTACCCTCTAAGCTTAAACCCAGTCAAAACTCATTACAGAGAATATATCATAGGAGCCAGAAATGGAAAGGATCTACTCGATCACCACTCTGTCCTCCTCCCAATTTACACTTGCTGTCTAGATTACCTTCCCTAATGCTTTGTCCAGTCTGGCTTTAAAAAAGACAAAGCAGTTGGGCTCCTGCCTTTTCCCTTGGGAAACTGTTTCACAGCAAAATCCATCTCACTGTCAGGAAATTTTACCTTCCATTCAGCCTGACTGTCACACTATTAGCCCTTGTTATATCCCTGCGTGTCACACTAAAAATTCTACTCTCACGCTCAGGAGAGTGGGAGGGTGTTCGTGCTCATCAGAGCGTTACATGTCTCACAAACCACACATTTGTTAGTCATTCCTGAGCTGAGCTCTGCATCATTTTATATTTGAACTTGTCTACCTGTACTTCCACCTCTCCTGATCAACTTTGTCACTCTTCTCCAAAAAGTTTCCAGATTTGTCATTACCTCTCTGGTTATTGAGGGCCTGGTGTTGACTGTACCAGTTATTTTGGGATTTGGGACAGCAGAAGCTGGATGGAAGGTTCAAACCAATCCAAAGCACACTTTCTCTTTAGCACAGCTTAGTTAAACTGAGCTTCTTGCCAGAAGTTTGCACGGTACAAAGGGAAACAGAATTAGTTAATGCAAGAAAAACAATGCATTGAGAGTTCCTGCATACATAATCTTATAGGTAAGAGCCCGGACTATGCCCATCACATTGAGACAAGAACAAAATGCAATTTGATAACTTGCTGAAATGCTTTCACGTACCTTTACCAGCCTTTCACAAGAGGAAATGTGTTTCAGTCACCACCACATGAGTCTTTGCTTTCATGACACCCTATAAAGCTTCACCTGAGTTAAACTGACCCAGTGCAAGAACTGGGGGTGAGCACTGGGCTCAGTGCAGGGAAGGACCAGAGGAAGTAGAAGCATTGCTGTTCTCTGCACTGTCATGTCTGGAGTGCAGCTGTGCAGGGCTAAGCCCTACCCCTAAGCATTTCATCTCCCTCCTCACAGCAGATCCAAGGTGCCCAAGAGCTCCTATTGGGAAAATTAAATCTTCGGGCAGATCAGGCATGTGAAAGTCACAGGCAGAAACTGTGTAGCTCCTGACATAATTTCAGTGCACCCAGCAGACTGAGATCCTTGCAGAAGTCACACAGAGGACCAAAGAACTGTGAATGTGCTGCCAGTTGCTCCCTTAGCCTCACTCAACATGTGCTTTGAAGAGAAAAGAGTGGGGAGGAGTGGGAAAAATTAGATGCCTGGTGACTCTCCTTGCCTCACTGTTCCCTTCTTTCATCCTTTGTCTCAGTCACTGTAACACTTCTGGTTTGATTTTGCAAATTCAGCTGGAGAAAGCCTTCACATAACTTATTAAATGACACTTCAGTGCAGAGAATCAGAGTAGGGAAGTGAGGCCTAATCTTGCCCAATGCTTCAAGGATCAGGTAAAGCACCAAAACCCTCTTTTCCTTCATTCCTGAGGGCACAGTTCACCTACAGAATGGGACTCTGGTACAGGATCAGAGGGGTCACTGGGACATCTGGATTCAGGACTTAATCTGTGGCACAAGGCAAAACCCCTCAGCCTCTCCAATCTTCAGTTCATGTGTCTGATAAATATGTATTATTTTATCTTAACAGGAAAAAAGTTTCAAGATCCTTAAGATCTTGTGGGGAAGCACAGAGTTATTGTCATCAATAAGGAAAAAACTCACAATTATCGTCAATTTTGTCCTTCCTTTTTAGGTCTGCCACTAAGTGGAAGAGTTGCCACTAAGTGGAAGAGTTTCACAACAAGCTTAATCTATCCCATTTACAGGGTGTGCTTTTCCAGAGAGCTTTCTGGATGGGGTCCTACATATCATGCTCTGGATTTACTTCAAAATAACTCAAGGACCATGTAGGAAAGGCCACTGGGATCATCATGGCCTATGATGGACCTCCTAACCTTTATAAAGATTGTACAGAGCCCTTTAATTCTAGTTTTTCTGTATCAGCAAGACTGCAAGGAGGCTCTTGGTTTGGCTCAGTGTTAGCCTGGACTGAGAGGTGGTTTCCAGGTGGAGATGGCCATGCATGATGCCACCTGCATCTCCATCAGACAAATCACCTCATGCCTAGCAGCATGTAACAGTATCTGAATGCAAGGCCAACTGTCCATGTGGATCATCTCACACCAGAGCCCCACTGGGAGTTGTCAGTATTTCTCTTCCTGTTCATCATGTCTCCATTGAAACATCAGTGCAAGGAGAGGCATTCCTCCAGCTGATTTCTTTCACAGCTCAGAGAACGTGGCAGCAATCAATAGACCCTGTAAGTTAAGAGTCCCTTTCTCATTTGTTGCCCTGTCCTACACAGAGCCTTTTCCTCTTGGCAGGTAACAAGGTTCCTTTCAAGGATGTAACTGATAAATCTTACAATGATTTTCCTGAAACACACTAAAACCAAATAGGAATATCCCCGCCCTATCCCAAGTCTATCCCAAGTCTATGCTGTAATCCTTGGCCTTTAAATGGATCTACTTTCAGGTGTCATGGGCAGCCCACTCAACTATCTGGGCAGAAATGTGCTCACAGATGCACTGGGTCCTGCTCAGCTTGGCAAACCCATGCACAGGAGCCCTCCAGAAGTCTGTGTTGCTCCCTCAGAACAAGCCCTGAGCTGCAGCCTGGGCTGCCTAAGCGGGATGGCTGTGCTGGGCTCTGTCCTGGCAGCACAAAAGTGAGTGAGTAATATGGAGAGAACCTCTGGAACTGGGTGCCTTTGAAGTTCTGAATCCCCAGGTGATGTATTTCACAGAAGCCCTAAGGATGCTCATCAACTCCACCACTGAACAGTCATGGAATTCAATCTGTAAAGTACCAAACACAGAAGGTGTTAGGGAGTAAGCAGAGAAGGTGCAGCCACAACTCCACCTGTGTGACCAAATAGGAGAGAAGCCAGAAAACTACCAGGCACTTTTCCAAACATGAATGACAGAGCCTTCAGTGGCAAAGCTGTCCTCTGTTGGAGACTCACAAGCTGCAATGACATGGAAATGTTACCACTGCACAAGCCTCCTCTCTAGTAAAGATCAAAACTGACTTCTGTGCATAATTTTTAAGAGGCCAGAATTTTTTTTTGTCACTATGACAGGACATTTAAGTTATTAAAATTTCTTTTATAAAGTTGGCCTTTCTATTGTCACTTTTCTTCTCTCAAGGTGGAAAAAGACCTGCATTGTCACCAGCAGCAGGTGTTGCCCAGGAGCCTAAAACAGATGCTAGAAAGTCTTTCAGGCTGGAAAAAAAGTCTCAAGTGGGAAAGGGAGTTCGCTGTCCAAAATTTGATTGCTTTTTGAAGTTCTCAGAAGACTGTTGGCCTTCTGACAGCAGGAGGCACCAGAATGTATTGAATTTTTCTTGGAAAAAGGTGATTTCTTTGTATTGGAGCAAAGCAGCAGGAGAGAGGAGTCTCTAACCAGACAGAAAATATGGAACAACAACTCTACTTTTGTATCCACAGCAGAGAAATAAGACTCACATCAACCACTCCAACTGATTTCACATGTATGTGACATACAAATAACATAATTTGATAAGGTGCTGAAAATCTCCTTAGCAATCCTGGCTGCCCTCCTTGATCAGATGTAAGAGGTCATGCTGAAACACCAGGAATATCAGAAAATCATATAATAAATTCAAACTTTGAAATTTCTGACAAGTGGAAATTAATGAAAAGTGATGCTGACTATAACACAGCAGCTTGTAAACACACACAGAAAGCTGCTGTTTTTATTTACCAAAAATATATTTGCAAAAATTTTCTGGAAGCACATGCAAGGGACCATGCTGGGCATCAGGTTATTATGGTGTCTCCCCTGTCTGAACTTTCAGTCAGGATACACTTATTTATGCTGGCAGTCTTCATTGCAACCCTGCTATTTCTCTGTCTCCTCTCCTTAAGGAATCAAGGGTGTGTGCAGTAGTGATGGGTGTTCATGTTTCCACTGTCAGTGACCTTTGCTGACTTTTGAATCCAAACACATCCATGCTGGACTTCAAGGGGAGGGTCTTTAGGCATGATATTCTGGCAAACTTTGGGAAAAAAGCAGCTGAGAGGAGACACCTAAACATTAATTCATGTGCACAGGGAGCATCAGTCTGATTTTCTTGTCCCCTTGGCAAACCAAATGTGAAAGCCTTCCAAGCAAGGCACTGGGCATGGAGTGAGGCATTGTGGTAGAAAGGGGAGAGGAGCTGAAGTCTGGGGTCATGGGAGGGAGATTGACTAGAATTTAGGAGATTGCAGAAGAAAGGAAAGCTTACATGTACTGTGAACGTAAGACACAAGTTTTAAGGTGATCAAGCTCCACCAATCCCCGGTGCCCAGGCAAGTGCTTCCTGATGGACACTGGGCAGACATCTCTGGAGAGCTGTTTGGTGATCCCAGATGGCCCCATTCCTCCTGAAATCATCACGAAGATGCTGAACACCCAACAAAAGGGGCCTCAGTGTGGGTTCATGAGGTTAGACTGTTGACTTAAACCTTTGTCAATCCCTCCTCTCATGATCTGGAAGTCACAAAACAACCTTCAGACCTATACTCACATTTCTACATATTTTATTCAATTCCTATACTGAGATCTGCCAATAACAACCCTGTGAATGATTATTAGTTTCTCTACCAGTGAGTAAAATTTGGTATAAGAATCAATAATTCCTTAAGTTAATCATCAGTTACAACAACAACTGATGACCAAAAAGCCTGGCTGTGCATGCTATTTACTATGTCCTATGCAAAGGGAAGCAGCCAAAATCACATCTGTATCTCCCTGTAGCATGGTGGTAGGGAGGATAATTCAGCACTTTGAGCCCATGATGACAGTGCTTTGCTTCTCAGATACCCTGTGATCTCTCCCTAAACCTGCTCCTCTCTCCCAGAATGACACTGGTGTCACCGGGTGCTGGGTTCAAAATATTTCAAGTGACTAAACACTCGGACAGACGCCTAGTGGGACATCCAAACCTGCACAGCCATTGACAAAATCCCACGAGCAGTTACTTGGTAATTTTAAAATCCTGTCCCTTGGTCTTGATGTGCCTCACATCTGTAGATGGAGATGGGAATAACCATTTACATGCACACAGCGATTCTGCTGAGAAATGGCTGCACAGGCAGCACATCACGAGATGCATCTAATTGATGCTGAGCTGCAGCAAACACCAACAGAGCGCTTCTGGCTGGATCACACAGCAATACCAGTGAAGCTGCAGGCACTAAAATAAAAAGAGAACAATCTACTGCCCATTTAAGTGGCAGCTGCTTCAGATGACTGCAGTGCTGCCCAGCAAATTACTGAGCAGGCAGAGGCACAATTCTCTGGCCCACATGTTAATCACCTGCATCCAGAGGGTGAGCACAGAGAGACCCTGCAGTAATGTGGTGTGGGAGCACAGGCTTTAGGCTGTGCTATAATAAATCTCCCTGCCTGCAGCCTGACACTGTTTCTTCACCAAAGTTACACCAAATTTCAAGAGCAGGAACTGTATGAGAAGGTAAGCAAAACTGAAATGGAAAAGCTAGGTCATGCCAGTAGTCCAAGTATAATAGGGAGACCAAAACAGACTCTACTTAGTTAACAGTGAGCATAAATACAGTAACAGAGGCCATATGAGAAAAGTATGAAAGCTGCCACACATTTGAGTGCATCAAATGTGAATGATGATCAAACCTTATACAACAGATTCTTCACCCAGCTTTGTGTTGAACTGCAATTGTCTTCTCTGAGATACTCAGCTTAAAATTCAGATGTAATTGCACTAACATGTAAAAGCAGGTAGTAAGTACCAAAGACTGGTTTCTTGTGTCCCCTACAAATTTTTTCAAGGTCCTCAAAAGACTACTTTGGTTTTGGTGGCCCTTCAGAGACAACACTCACATATTTTAAAATTTGATCAGGATGTGTGTAATTAGTCAATATGGCCTGTTCCACACAGAAAGCAAATCTGTTTTACAGAAACAGTCTTCTCAGAGCAAAGATGCACAGCAGACAGCAGCTGAGGAGAACTCTGTTCTTTGAAAATATGGCTACTTATTTCAGAGCTGAGGTATTTCTTCTCATTTCTTCTCCCAGATGGCAACAATTCTGATGGAGATAGTTCAGTGATACAAACTAGCAGGCCTCAAATCCCCAGCACAAGCATTTTATATGCTCACACTGAATTTGACAGACTGTCCCTGTTCATAAAACCATTTCTCTATGTGTTTGGGGTGGTGGTGGCAAGACAGAGTGCTTTCTGACCTTGCCTTAATTAATGAGCACCTGCCAATCTTCAGTCAAACCACAGTGAAGACAAGGTTCTTTAGTTTACCCAAATATGAACTCAATGAGATGGAATAATTCTGCTTTTTGGGGATAGATTCCCTGTGTTTACTTCAATGAACCACCAAAGAGTCCCATTTTACTTGTGAGTTTACCTGGGACAGCTGAAATGCACTGTAGAAAAAAATTACCAAACACACAGAAAGCCCACAACTTCCCGCCCCCCGCCATTTTTGTAAAAAAAGCTAATCCCTACATGAAATCATTCAAGGGCTGAGGCCAATTTGTCAGCACCTGAGAAACTCAATGTAGGTGCAGAGTAAGATGGTAAATTCAGTGCTGAACTACAGCCACCAGCAGCAGAAGGGACAGCAGCAGCACCCTCAGTGGAAGGGAAATGATGACCACTAGTGATCTACTAACATAGTTTGGATTTGGTCCCAGATTTGTGCAACTGTTTGATTGTGCCTGGCAATACTATGGCAGAGGTCACTGCAGCCCCAAGGGTAAGAACACAGAGCCATTTACCGCCCATCTAGATCACAACAGCTTTCCATTGCAGCACCTTTAACAAAATATCAAAACCAGGTAAGACTTAGTGCATTGTAAATCTGCTGCCAGTTTACTGGGAAGATCCCAAACTGGGTGTTAAAGCTAAACTTTTTAGTCTATGAGAAGTCATGGTAAGCTTGAACACCAATGGCAACCAGGAACAAAACCAGCACCCAGACCATTTAAACAGTACATACTGTTCAGTCACACAAATCCCCAGCCAGTACTCCTGGGGATGTGTTGCTTCTTTTGCCACAATTGCCTTTTTTCCCTTTTATTAAAGGATGCTGATATAAAACCCAGAGGCACACAAAAATAAACACAGGCAGCTGATAAAAACAAGAAGCAGTGCATTGTGCCTGTCACTACACTAGTCAGTCAGCATGCACATTAATTATTCAAATGCTGCTCCCTTAATATTTCCACATGGCATGGTGTCACTTTGATGTTTAGGAACTCATCCACCTTTACTAGACTTGTAGCCCATCCAAGGCTGAGGGATGTTCATGAGACATTGCAGGGTAGCAGAGTACAGCAAGTGATCTTACCTTGGTAGTTATGCTGTTCTTGGTCTTCAAGATAGTTCACCCTCCTTTGTGCCAAATGTCTTGAGAAATGCCAAGTGACAGCAGATGGTAGCTCTTTTTATGACAAAAGTTGGTCAGTGATTGTATCAAGGACCTTTCTCAGTCAAGTTTTCCATACTCCCACCAAGTATCAGTCCAGTCTCCAAGATGTTGTTTAGCATCCTATGTCTCTAATCAGCGATAAAATAAATCATGGCTATAACAACTTTAAGATTCTTATGGGCTCTCTGTTGGCATCTGTAAGGGTAGAAAACCTTCCAGAAGACTTATGGTGAGGAGAACAGAGCTTTCTTTTACTTAAGAAAACTTTCCTGGGTAGGAGAGGCATCTTTCCCCAGAGACAGTTTTAGATGTTTTCTCCTCCTACATTCCAGGGACATGCATGAGAAAAAGGTAAGTCCACAGACATGCTGAAGGACCCCTGCAGAGGAGGGGACAGAAATTATAAAAGCCCTGAGAAGAACAGGGGCATGTCTTTCTCAGGCCCAGTGTTTGGAACACCCTTAGGGCATTTTTTCTTGTAAGTCTAGTGTTCTCGACTTCAGAAATAAATTTTCCTGTAGTCGTTCCACTGCCTGGCATTTTGGGGGTACCTGCTGGTTTTCTTACTTCACAATATCCACAAGGGATCATATGGCTTGAGAGTTTATTACTATTCATAGCAAATTTCCCCAGTAAAATTAAGGTCAGACTTTGAATGGAAAATTGTATTTTCCAAAGGACAGCAGCATAAATGCAACTCTGGTGCCTTTTCATCTCAGGTCTGCCTTGCTAGTTGTGCTGAATCTTTGCCAGAACAATAGGTCTTTAGAGTAGATTAACCCAAGAATATATACATCTGACAATGGTTTACTTAATCTAAACCTACCCAAGTATTTATATTATGCTCAGACCAAGCCCATATGATTTTACAGGCCTTCATGTGATTGCATCATGCTTGCTCCTGAAGAAGCTGTTTGGTTTTTTTTAATCTTAATGGTTCACATTTTTGTCTGAAAGTTGCTGCTATGAAAGCACCTACTGCAGAAGATGATCCCATGGTGTTAGGTCAACTTCAGAGAAAGCTGCGCATTTCCCCTTTATCCTGTTAGCCTGTGAGATTAACCTTTCAGGTTTCAAAGAATAATATTACTCCACCAAGACCTGGCTGTTGCAGGGAGCTCGTGCTCACTGGAGTGCAGGCACACAGAATCAGAATTGTTTAGGTTGGAAAGGAGCTCTCAGATCATCAAGTCAAACACAGGTGATGATAGTGACTAGAGACTGATCCAAGAACACCCAAATTGCCTTGCAAAGTCAGACATGGCAGCCAGTGGGTGCAGTGACAAAGGCTCATTGTCCAGTTTTCTTCTTGCTTTACCCATATTTTTATGGTCCCAAAACTGGCTGATCAGAATGAAAGAACTGAAGGATTTGGGGAGCAGAAAAGAGAAACTTGAATAAATAATAAATTAAAAGGGAAATCTTGTGATCTACTTCACCCCAGAGAGCCTCCTGTTTTCCCAAGAGATTTAGTTCTTTCATACAGCAGGCAGGTTATGGTTCTTTCTCCATAGGCAATTCCATCAATTAAGATCCACAAAATCTGCTGCCCCATGGATCAGCCACTGTCTTGGAACAATTACTGCTCAGTGCAATTCAGGGAAGTGCTCCTCCTCTTCAGTGGTCCTCACTGAGGATCCTTAAAAAGTGAAGGATGAAGGAGAAAGAGAAACATCAAATGGGCTAGGCTGTATTTATGGATCTTAGTAGATGGTGGTTTAAAAATTACCAGGTAGGTTTTTGTGGTGCCTAAATGGCACCCATTCTTTTTGCCTAGTAGAAAGTCTAACATATTGTTTTTATAACCAAGTTATTTGGATAAGAAAACAGTGATTTAGATTAGGATTTGTTTACACAGCTAAATATGTTGAGTAATGAAATTAAAATGAGCTCTCTGCTTCTGTCACATCTGCAATAGTGACTGGCTGCTTACGGTTGAGTACAAGCCTGCTGCACAGATGTTTCTTGATAAGGTATAAATCTGTGTTAGATGTTGTTTATTGCAGCATTTTTATTGCCTTCTTCCCTGAAGGAGGGAATGTTGCCTGCACAGCAACCAGATGTGACCTGCAAGACTATATGAAATGCCATTACAAGCAAAAACAGGTCCCATATTCCATATCAGCATCTGCAGTGGCTCATCAAGTATTTATCAGATCATTTGAACACTTCTACAGGTCCTAGCATCATACCATCACCAGAATTTACTTATTATAACCTGCAATGAAAAAGGCAAGCATCTTGTAAAGTGAATGGTACCTCAAATAGCAGGAGATCCCATTTTAGTTTGGTTTCCTGCCTTAAAGGTCAAATTCCTGAGCAGACACTGCTGCTAGAAGGTAAGATACTAGGATAGATCAAGGGAGCTGCTTTTCAGGGCATTGTAGGGAAGAGTTTCTCTTTTCTGCCATCCTGCCCCAGGTGATATCAATCCTTTGATGGTGACAGGGGGAGAAACTTATCTTGCACCGGTGCCTATGCAAGGAGAATTGAGACAAGGGAGTTTCTCCCCTGGGGAAGGTAGCACAGCTTGAAGCACCTCACTAAGTGGCTCTGCTCCTGTGGGAGCAAGAGGATCTAACTGGAAAAACCTGCCAATGACCTGGCATTTGAAGACAGCCAAGCCTGGCCCGAGAGACACACTTGGTTCTTCTCTGTAGCTGATGAAATGAATACCCACGAGCTCTGAAGGCAAGAGAGCCAAACCTTGCAAGAGGTACTTCTTGGAAGGTTTCTTGAAACAAAAACTGACATTTCTTATTTTTTTTTTAAAAAAAAGGGAGGGATGTGGAGGATGGGTTATTATTCCCTGATATAATCTATGTGTCTGATTTGCTTCACTTGTTACACGGACAGAGGATCCTGTCAACAGAGAAATAATGCCAAGTATTTAGAGTTTAATGGAACCCAGGGACCAATTAACAACACAGAAAACCACCAGGCAGTGTATTTCTTATCGTAACAGGAGGGAAATCTTACATTACTGCTGTTCCCCCATTTCTTAAAATAAAGCACCAGCACTTTGTCAATGATTTCTCAGCAGTACTGTTTATTACCTGCTAGTTTTACCACTGCCCATTCATCAATCGCTTTCCATGTTCTATGTTCAAAACCCCGCTCTTTACTTGTAACCTAAAACCCCAAAAAGAGAAGGAAAAAAAACAGAAGAAAGAAAAAAGCAACTGTCAACCAGGGCTTCAGAGCAGCAGTGCTAGAACCTGCCCTCAACCCCAAGTTCTCGAACTGCTGACTCCTCAATAGCTTGATGGATGCGATGCACCTCGTCCTGCGTCAAAGTCCTCTCCGGGTGGCGGTAAACGATACGGTAGCAGTGGCTGACCTTCTTTGTCCTACAAAACATAAACCAGAAGAGGACTCATAAATACATGTGCCTACAAACGCAAATACATGAGGCCAAACACTTACCCTGTGGATCATTTTTATTTGTGGTCTAATTTTGTTCTTGCTGCTTTGAAAATCACCTTAATGCTAAAATACACAGTCCGGAGAGGTGGGACTGAGCTGAATTTTAATTTTTGCAGAGGACTTTGCTCAAGTCCACCTTATACCTCAACTTGTACTGCAGTGGGGTAGCTTCTTAGCAGAGTAAACAATCTGAGGAGGAGGGCCATGCTAACTAACACCACTGAAATGCTGCTGACAACACAGCTCTCTCATTTTGGTGGTAATGGTTTCTTACCTTGTGCTATGGAAAGCAAAATACAAGGGAGAACAGGGGAAAGGAACAGAGAAGAGGGAATGATGGGGGGGGGGAAAGTATTTAAGAGTTGCTGGTTAGGCAGAGTCAAGTTAATGAAAACACAGGACAAACTAATAAGTTGAGTAAGAGTGAAGAAAATCTTCCTGCTCTCCATCAAAAGCAGGCTGGAGTACTGAGCTCTTGCAAGGGCATCTCTGTAATTGGAGTGCTTGTGTTACTGAATTTAAATGGCAGTTATGGCATCCTTTTTAGTTTCAAATGGAGCCTACACAGCTTCTCCTTTCAAAGGTAAACACTTACTTCAGTGAAAAAGAGAAAATCTAAGGGGAAAAATAATGGGAAAACAGAGATCAAGTACCAGGCACAAGGAGCTTCCAGACTGGCAGAACTCTGCATTTAATGGCACACAAAGGCGTTCAGCAAGCTTTGGGTCATCTCTCTCCTGAAATTGCTTCATGTTAGAAACCAAGTTTATTATGCCCATTTGATTAGAATTAAGACTATATGTGTTCATAGACAAAGATAATTCTTGACATATTCATTTCAATCTCAAACCCTACCAGAAACAGGACAGATAGCTGTTACCTCAGAATAGCTATTTGATACCAATTTTGTTCCACTGACATGGGAGGGAAGCTTGCCCTGCTCCCACTGGCCATCTACAACAAAAAAAGGTTACTTCAAATTAAAGCATTCCCCCTTTTTTGTGTGCTCTGAAGATAAAGCAAGTTAAATTTGGCTGGCATGGGAAAGGGCAAACTGCATTTCATAAAGTGTTAAGCTGACTGCAGTTAACTGCTAAAAGCCAGCCAAGAGCTTTCCCTGTGTGCAGGTTAAATGCTATAGCAAAGGGATCTTGGAGACAAGAGGGGAAGGTTTAACTGCTGGGAAGGTGTTGCTCTGCTCTGCTCCACCTTTGCAAAGCAGTCGAGAGGACAGACCTTGGAGAAGCAAGTAAATGGAATAACAAGGGTTTGGCCAGATGCTACACTGTCAGTGAGAAATCTGAGTAAGAGAGAGGGATAACAAATTGGGGCTCAACAGAAACAATTTACAAAACCAGGTTGGCAAACAGCACTACAGCTGGTAGTATTTCAGTTTTTAAAGGTGCTACAGTAACACACCTGGTCAAAACCATTTCCGAATTGCTTTGGCTGGAAATCTATTTAGAAGGTGTTCAGTCACAGGCTTGATCATGAAGTTTTGTAAATACTGGGAATATTCCCATGATGGAAAATTCATTACCACCATTAGATCATTACAACATGATGTAAACACAAGTTTGCTTAATGTAGGTGTGAGTTGGAGTGGGGGGGATCTCCAGCACTGTTTCGTCACTGAAGGGGACAATTACCCTAACTCATGTGTTCCTGTATCTCTCCCTCCATTCCAGTGAGCAGTTCATTCATGAGGCAAATGAAATATGTCAGAATAGGACACAATAGTTTCTTGTGGGTGTTGAGGAAAACCAGCAGCTTCAGGAGGAATTTAAATTAGAGAAGTGTGGAGGTCTTACGGAACAGCACAGGAGTAGAGTTCTGTTAGCTGCATGAGAAGTTAACCATTGGTGTGGGAAAAATAAAATGGCGATTGCAATAAATGTAATTAATCTAAATTTAATTACAGGCAAAAAATGAAGTTGTAACTACTAATACACATGGCTGGCTACACATAAACTCAAGTGGATGTGACATTGTATGCTACATTTTCCTCCCACCTTTCAGCTACGTTTATTTGTATCTTTTTTACTGATTAGAAAGAAAGAGTATAATGGTTCAGTGCTATTTCAATAAAAGGCACACTGCAAGTTTCAAAACCTTAAGCATTGTATCTAGAGTGCTATTCCTAACCTTTCAAGGGAGATGGGGAAGAATAATTCTTGACTCTTCCCTCCTCTAATACTTCCTCCCCTCCCATTCTCAAATAAAATACTAAGACACTGTGATTAATCCCTGCCATCAGCTGCAACTGAAAACAATTACTGTCAGCAAACACTACCTTTGCTTATTCCCTTTCTCGCTTTCCTTTTGTTCTGCAGAGCCAGAGAGTGTTTTGCTACCTTAAAGATGGCTCTGCTAATGCATAATGAACTCTCTGCTGCATGTCATGCTGCAGCCTGACGATACAGAAGCAGTAGCTCTCTATCCCGAGAAACAAAATTTTGAGGCCAAAACCTAGAACAGCAGCCTCACTGGGTAAAAATAAATAAATAAATAGAAAAGAAATATGTTTAGAAGCTTAGCAGTGAGCACATTGGGCTTTCTTTACCTAAACTGCACCGCCAGACAAGTCCATGCGGTTTGCAGTCACGCAGACTCCTCTCACATTAGGCTTCAGCTGATCTCAGTGTCACAAGTCTCCTCTGCACCAGCCTGCGGCTCTCAGGGACTGAAACGCAGGGAATGGAATGCAGGGAAGCACTGCCCAAAGGGAAAAGGAACACAGGGATTTATACCAACACCAGAGGAGGAAACAAGATATGGATTGTGAACAAAGACTGGAGTGAAAAAATGCCTAATGCTGTTTCATATGATTTTTGAGGAAACACCTTTGCTTCATGATTTTCAGGAACTGGCACACAGCTGCCTCCATGTGCTAGGGAGCTGCTCCCTGCTGGGTCAGATTCATGGCACAGGGTCAACCTGAAGGTCAGTGCATATGTTTGGATATTCCAGCTTGATATCTAAGCACAACAAGAGATTAAGGGGCCTTAGTCTGCCACTAGTCTAATAAAACCAACATGAAAGCAAACTGATACTAGCACTAGGACTAGAATGAAAGGGTGTGCTGGGCAACAAAAATAAATACATATGTGTTAGCTTTCCCTGCATGGAAAACCACTAAAGGATGCTTTAAATGCAACATGTCTAGAAACCTGATCCCAGAAGCTACCAACAGCAAAGCACTTAAACCTCCTGGGGAACCTGTCCCAATCATTACATAAGACTAACCACAGCGTCATTTGGTAACCAAAATGTTGCATAAAGAATAAATGCCTGGCATTGGCATCTGTGTCTTCCACATGCAGTACCATAACAGGAATGAAAATTTCTCCATCCTGTACTGAAGAGGGAGATAAAACAGGCAACAGTGAGTGGGGAAAATTCCTACTATTAAAGTGTGCTCTACTTTCCATCTGCCTTAAATAAAGCACAGAAGCACAGAGACTTCTGCAGGGAGGTTACCCCTGTTCTTAGGTGGTGAGAACAACACAGAACCACTCATTTTTCTAGAAAGCTGGATTTACTGTGAGGAACAGAAACTAGAGATGACAATCACCCACAGCATGAAAGAGCAAAAAAGAGTACCATCTCTTTCATATGCTGAGCAGTACTAAGCAGTACTACTCACCACCAGACCTATTATTGCACTTTTTCCTACAGAATACTATTTAAGAGGAAAGACCTACACACGTGGTAGCACAAGTACTTGAGATTATTTCCTCTCTGTTTAGTGAGTCATGTTAATGAGGTTCTTTGAGGGTCTCCCAATTCCTGCCATGGCAGTTTGTATTCTACATCCCCTCAAAAGATTCATCAAGTAATTCCCTTACATAACCCTCCACAGAGATCACATCATGCTCTGAGCATGCATGGAATGACCTCAGGGAAGGGAAAGACTTGTTCTGTTTGCATCAATGCCCTGAAAGCAGTAACAATGGGAAGAAAATACAGGTTCATGTTACTGGCATCCTAGTTGAAAAAGCCACATGGAAAGCACACCTTTAGTTTTACTTGGTGGCTCCAGCAGTTCCAGAATGGTTCATGCTTAAGTCGAAATGGGGAGGAATATTAAACTGCAAGAAGGAGATGTAATTAATTACCTGTTCCTTTTTGTTTCACACTTTCATACCACATCCATCTCTATGATAGTAGGCACAACTGGTAAATTTTCTACTACAAATTTTAAATTGACAAGGAGAGCTCTTTGCTAAGAACCACATCATGGAAAATGGTAAAAGGCTTGTGCTACATACCTTATGTCAGTGGCAAATAATTCAATTACCACGGTGACATGCACATAGAATAAAGCCGTAATTCTCTGAACAAAGGTCTTTCCTAAAGACACATCCTCATCAGTCCTTTCAAATGCTAATATTTCACCTCTCTGGAAGACCATATTGTACACACAGCATACTCTTAAAAGAGGAAATGTTTTGTTTAAGGCGATTTTGATGCCATTGAAAGGCATTATATCACCTCCAGAAGAAAGAATTACCTTAATCCCACAGAAATCAGGGAATAGCCAATTTGTTGCACACCTTTTCCAGCTGATACCTGGCTAAGGGATGGTTCAGCTCCAAAGATAGTTCAGGTCAACATAAGCATGTTGAGACTGTCAGCATTATTTGACCACTGTGGATTTGTTTGGTGGTCACTTTGAAAGAGATGCATGTTCACTGACACATGGTTGGACTGAAATACTGTTCCTCTATTTCACAAAGCTGAGGCAGTAATAGACTTTTTGCTCTTTTCTAATTGGACTTGCTGAGATCTGTATCTGAATACCAAACCCTGAACCTGCTTGACCTTTTCATTCTTTCTTTAGGATTAATTCCATTTTAAGCTTCTCTCTTCATGTAGGAAAAAAAGTCAAAATTCTGTTAATAGCCAGATTACTGAGAGAGATAAAGAGCACAGTATGGGATACAATGGCAGAGAACATAAATAAAACCTTCTAGTTAAGACAGTGAAAGGTGAATGCAAAGCACTTGGAAACTTTTCACCTTCTCAGTCACAGAGACACTGTTAGATGGCCATGTGTAGGATCTAAGCTATTGCCCAGTATTCAAAAACATGGATTCATTAGAAAGTTTTGATCATAATTTTCCTTGTCTGTCTATCAACTTAATTTCTTGCATGCAGGAAGAGATACAAATAGATAAATACTGAAAAAAAAAATATGTCAGAGGCACGACCTGAAAGAGAAAGTCACTTGGCTGTAAGATGTACTCACTAAATGTTTAGTGAAACAGTTCAAGCAATTTCTTGTGCTTTGGCCCAGCACTTTGGCCCCTTATGACCATTTCTCATTTCAATGTATTGCCTTGGTTTGTTGACACAGGCCAGCAAAATAACTAATGTGAGCAGTGCAGGGTTTTTCTGCCAAACTCTTGTAAAGAGACTGAGTTACACAAGAAACAGAGAGTTATTTCCCTGCACTGGCTGCACTGTTACAGTTGTGTCAGTAACCAGCCAAGGATAGAGTCAACACATCTCAGATCCAAGAACTTCCTATTAAAATGCTCTTAAGCCTCATAGCATCAACAGTAATGGAATCCATTACATGCAGCAGCAATGAAATATCACTAGGGTGAAGAAGAAAAGTGCCATTCTTCATTACACTAAAAGAAAATCCAGAGTACTCGCAGGATCATGAGCTAACTGTGATACAGACTTTTGCTGCCGCCGAAGGGCAGAAAACAAATGCTAAGCCTTGGGATTTGGGATTGTGTTTTTTCTTTCCATTTTAAAGACAACGACTCATTGATTCCTCAAAGAAAGCAATGATCAATGATTGTAAAGCAGGTAGGAAACCAGTTCTCAAGGGGATGGATTTCACCATCGGTGATGACTGCTTGTCCTCCAATGTCTGTCTCTTCGGGGAAACCATCTATGTGGGTGACAGAATTCCCATCATATCTGATCTATACCAGTACTGGCAAATCCATTTCATGTGGACTGAAAGTTGGATGTACTGAGAGTTGTGTAAGATGAACTTGGTGCATTCAGTTCACACTGGGCCTCCTCCATTTTTAGGGGCTCACCAGTCTCTCCATGAGTGAGTTCAAAATCCTGCTCCAAATTCAGGAAGATTCAAGAGTAGGCTAGAGGCTGGATATCTTCAAGACTTGCCTTGTTGTTAGCACAGTAACTGTGGAGCACTAATCATGCCACATAATTTCAACACTATGCATGGATTGAGTCTCTCAACTTCCCAAGGCTGAGCCCTTCAGCAATGAAAGAAAGCCATGCAGTGGGCATGCACACACAGATAGAACATGTGCAAACCTGTGAGACTTGGAATAAGCTACAAACCCCTACTTTTTCTTCAGAGTTATCACTATGATAGGATTCAAGGATTGCACATGGAATAAAGATAAGGAAGATCAAACTTTCTGACAGAAACGCACACATACAAAATCCAGTGAAATAATTTCTACCTACTGCAGTGGCAAATAATAGAAGGTTGCTTGGTAAAATATTTAAGACATTTAATTTTATGTGCTAAACATAGAAAAGTAATTGCATGCTGAAAGTAAGAGAAAAAAATAGAGTCTCAGCATCAGGTGGGACAGAATACCTGTGTACAGCACAGGCTTTTATTTTGCTTCACTTTTCCTACATTTGCCTGAGAAGGTTCCATGCCAAAGGCTTTACAAAGTCTAATCTTGTTTTCACCAAAATAAAATGCAAGGAGTAGTTCTTTTTGTTATTTGTTGTTTAAAAATTGACCACTAGAGACTTAAACATTCCCTAACTGAGCAAACAAAAGAACAAAATAACTCAGTTTGGATATTGTGTCTTATGGGAACAGCCATCTAAGCTCCTTGACTTTCTCCTTCCCTGTTTGGTTCAGACACCATGGCAAGACTACATTTCCCAGGAGAGAACAAGGCAAAAAATTCCTATGATGGATCACGTCCTCTCTCTGGAAAAGAAACTTGGCTCACATAGCTGATGGTGACATACTGAGGAGAGCAGAGGCAAGCATTACCTGGAAATCCTGGTAGCACTGGCAGCTGAAGCATTTTGGCTCCCAGCCAGAAAATTCTTACAGAAGAATTCTCATTTTCAGTGAGTAAAACCACAACAAATCAACATATTTTCTGCCATTGCTGGCTCTCCCATTTCCCCCACATTTTTCTTGTCCTCCTAAATCCCTCATTTATTGTAGAAGAGGGTATTTTTGACAGCTCTGTGGTTCTGGCAGAACTTTGTGTCTCGGATATCTCATTCACAATCCCTTTTCCACTTCCAGGGCAACTGGCTAGCACTGGATCAGATGATGGACACAACCTGTCTGTTTCCACAGATCTGGAAGACACACTGTTTGCAGAGTGGTGCTTCTTGAGAAAAGACATTATATTCATCTCCCTCTGAGCCACAGTGTGCAGGTAAGAGGGTGGAAGAAACTTTGGCCATGCTTCTGTCCAACAGTGATAATAATGATTCCATTGGTGGTCATTAGTCACAACAGTATCTCTTAAAAGTTTCCAACCACTGGCAACTGAAATGCCACCTGTCCTTGTGAGTGACAACCCATCTCAGTAATCTGAACAAATCAAACGAGAGAGGTGAATTTGGACTCTTTCAAATGCTATCTAAAATATTTATAATAAAAATGTTAAGTGTGATACCTTTTCAGTTCTTGTGAGTGAAAGATCAAAGACAAGAAGTATAAATATTTAGCAGTTTTTTCTGCCAACTACATGTTAATACCAAAGGCTACAAAAAGTATTACTAAAAATAACATTGCTGTCAAATTAAAACATACTTCATAATTGAGTGAAAATGGAATTCATATGAGAATTTAAAACAATTCATTCTCCTAAGAAATGAAGATGGATGGGAGTGACAGCTGGTTAGGATGTATCTCCACTGAGCACTAGCAGCAATCAGGCTCTACAGAGTTAGAAGGCAGACAAGTGCACGGGAAGGTCTGAATGCTGCTTTAGGCTCTTGTACAGATTTCATCACTGATATTACTGGTTTTGTTCTCACCAGGCCTAGGAGCTGGGTGTTTGGGTTCTCTCTGCACTGGTTGAGAGTTGAAGGAACATGGCTCTGGACTCAGACCAAGAACCTAAACAACTTTTCCAAGGTCACATAGCAGATTGATGAGAGAGAGGGAACTTGGATAAGTGCAGGCACAGACCCTTTGAGTTACCCATCTTTCAAGTTACTCTTGCCATGCACAGACACTTCCAACCACCTTTCTTTCCTTCAAGCTGTATAGTAGTGCTGGAAAGAAAACAGGTTATGGCAGGAAATGGCAATTCATCCCATATAGAATGGACAGGGCAGGGAAGAATGGAGAGCCAATATCAGGATAACCAAATATGCTGCTTGTTAAGTGACAAATTAAACCAAAGAGAGAACTGGAGAAAACAGGATGGGAAGAAGAGAGCACGAAGGGATGAGTTAACATGAGGCTAACAGACAGGAGGGACTTTAATATTAAAAGTAGAGGTTAAGAGAAATCACTTGTCCCCTTTTTTTGAGGAAAAGCAATACATTACAAGCACCTGCCCCCGTGGCCAGCCTGCAGCACTAGAAGGCAATTTAAAAACATTTGTAGCTCTGTGTGTGCAAATATAGGGGGTTTCTCAATGGGGCTGCTTACAGTATATGTCAAAGGTGGTGAAAATTCTGCAGCCACTTGCACAACTAAGTGTTGTTTGCTACTTCCTTCCAGTCCACAAGACACTTTTCCTCTCAGAATTGGCAGGTTTTATGAGTCTTAGTCTGGCTAACGGGATTTGTTTTGGAGATGCAGAAATTCCCCACTTTCCCTCTCTGAGGATAGAGTAGTTCCACACAGACAGTCACAAGAAACCTGTTCTCATCGTTTTTCTGACAGCTGCTGCCTTGGGAAGACAACTCAGGAAAAGTCCTCCGAGGAAGGAAAACTACTGGCCAGCAGATTAAAGTACTGTTAACACACAGAAAAACTGCCTGGCTGTTAAACATTTCTCTTACTAGATCCCATTTATACAGGTGATACATTTGGACCATGATGACAGAGAGGGAATCTGGATCTTGTAGGTGAGGCTTGCCTGGTGTTTTGAATTTAATGATGGGGAAAATCTCCCACTGATTATTGAAACTAGCCAAAAGATGACAACATATGCCAAGGAGGTGCACTGGCCAGAACTTTTACAGCTGTAAAAATGAGCATTAGTTTGGAAAACTCTAACTGCCATGGTTGGCATGTTGCCCCCTTAATATTATGGCTACTCTTAACAAAAATAAAAATGTGAATGAAATATGCACAGTGAACACCTCTTACAGTAAGACAATAAGAGCACCCTGCAATAAAACACCACGTGGGCATGAAGACTAAAAAGTCAGGGTACAAAATGAGACACATAATTCCGTGAGTACAATGAAATTATTGGTCTGTCACTCAAGAAAGGAAAGAAAGCCATTAAGATATTACAGCAGGAAGATCAAAATACCATTTTTGCTATGACTTTACTGAAAAAGGCCAAGTGATCCTCCCACAAGCAGGAATTAATATCAGTAAAGAAGGAATGAGATTTCAGCACAGAACAGGGAATACGCAGGGAGCACCAGAGTAAACCAAATATTCTCAAATTGTCCGAGACATGAACTTTGCCATAAGGTATTTTAGGAATGAGTAAAACAAATCTCAAAGCTGTTATCAGTTGTCTTTGAGAGTTTGTAGAGGACAAGTAAGGTAACAAGTGTTTGGAAAAGGTCAGAGTGCCTATTTTTGAAAACATGAAAAAAAAAGCTAGGAAGCCACAGAAAGTACAGACCATTTGCTTTTATTTTAATTTCCCAGAAAGACTCTGGTGAAGCTAATTGAACAACTTGTAAGCCTGGAAATAAGAAGTCAAAAAGTAGAAAACACAGATATATTGAGCAAATATAGTCAAGACAAGCTAATTTCCATCTATAAAGGCACAACAGGCTAATAAATCAATAATCATTAAATGAAACAATAAATTGCAGGAAGTAGCAAACACCAGGGGGAGGAGGTGTTTGTGTAGGTGTGTGTACATGCATATGGCACACATCTTCACAGTCAGCTAAACCAGGTAAGAAAACCAGAGAAGATCAACATGTCACAAAACAAGGATCCATTGGCAGCTCCAAGTAGTTTCAAAGCTGAAAAATCTTAGCCAAAAATTTTAAACAGTTTAATGAAAGGAAACAAAAAAAAGGAAAAAAATAAATCTGATTCATAAAATTCAATAGTAAAAAACTTTCTAAATGTTTTACCTTGGAGGGAACTGCTTAATGTAGATGAGAAAACTGGTGATCAATACTGGTGATTGCCACAAAAAGGTGATATTGCAAATGGCTGTAGTAGTTGCCAATAATATGTTGTTTCTGGGAGGAGTTATCCACCCTTCAGCCAAATCGGAAGGATTTGGATTTGGACTCTTGTAGAGTTCTCCAACCTGACTACTGGATGATGGAATATTTTCACTAATGGAATAGGTGACACAACAGAAGTGTTTGTTAACAGGCATGCTACATTAAGCTGGGTAAAACACTAAGTATAACTGAAGATGAGATTAGAATAATGACAAAATGAAAAAGCTGAATAATCCTGACAACCAGACCAAGTGAAAGCTGCTGTATTTAGCCAAGAAGAACTATCTGCATGCACAGAGGATGGGGAACAACCAGGCATAGAGCAGCACTGCACAAAGCATCTAAGCACCACACAGAATCACAAGCTGAAGGTGAACCTGTGATGTTGCTGTGCTGCTTTCACCTAAGCAAGCACCACTCCAGGATGAACGGCTGGAATACAGCTGGAATTACATCCTTCTGCCCTACTCTGCTATGCTGGCTCAGCTGAAGTGCCCTCCTCACACCTCAAGAAAGATGTGAGGCAAGTGGAGGTCACTGGGGAGCAGTGAGAACAAACAAGTCTAGATAAAACAAATTATAAGGAAAGACTGGAAGAATATAAGTTGCTCAGCCTAAAGAAGAGAAAGCATGAAAACATGCTTCAAATACACAAAATGCTGCTGCACAGTTAGGTAATAATCTGTTCATCAACACTGACAAGCAGCAAGAGACAAAAAGTAATGAGCTCATATTGCAGAAATGTTCAGCCTGAAAATTCTCTTGGAAAGGCAGTGGGGTCCCCATTGCTGGAAATCTTTAAGGACTGGTTATACAAGTGTCTGTCAGCAATGCTAAAAGTAGAGCTGATCCTGTTTTGGAGTAGGAGGATGAACTAGGTGGCAGTACTCTTCAACTCTTTAGCATAACATAATGTAATGGTCTTTGAAATGCAGAAAGTTACTTGAGTAGCAGAGATAGCTCAGTGCAGCTGCAACTTACCATACATCGTGTATTTGTTTAATCCCTGAAAGTGATGTAACCTCTTTAGACCAGCAACCCTGTCATTCGCCCTATAGATCAATGTTGAAATACAGCAGATAGGAAAGTGAAGTGCTGCTCAGTTATCTTTCACTGCCTAAGTCAAATAAAAAAGACCCAATCAACCAAGCAAAAAGCTCAGAAAAGTCCATTCTATAAGACAGCATCCCAAAGGGAGAATGTCACTCAACTGCCTGTCCCATTTGCTTCAGGGTTGAGAGATGTCTTAGGAAAGCTCTAAGGAACAGCCACAGAAGATGCTGCACATCCTTGAGAGGCTGAACTGCATTTTTCTCTTTTAAGCTTTTCTGAGTTTAAATCAAGAAGTTAACCCTTTGCTTTTAGCTTTCCGAGTTCATATTCAACCCCAGGCAATCTTAAAATAAGGGCAAAGTCCTCCTTCTCACAAAACAATGTCGTAAACAAGCCTGTTGAAATTCTGCACTCCAAGTCAATTAGGGGAAGTCCAGGGACCAGGAGACATCTGAGAAGCCAATCCTTAAATGAAGATGTGGTTGGCTGGCCCCAACTCTGGAGACTGTGGCCTTCTGACATAGAAGCTGATTAACTTTATGCCCTGTTGCTTACTCACTGTACCTTTTCCTTATGTATTCCATAGCTGTGAGGAAGGAGCTGCCTCCATTTTAACAACCTATGCTGCCTTCTGCATCACAGAATGAGAAGCCAGCACAATAACCCATGTACTTGTATAAGGACATGTGTATGTAAGTGTATATATACATACACAGCCATTGCTGCAAATTTTTTATTAACCTTCAGAAATTTGCTTGGACTGATAAGATGACCAGTTTTGGGGAAATCTCAATGTTTACTAAATCATTTTCAGGGATTACATGTTGATTTCATGAAAGTTCCATTGCATATATGTTCTTCTGTTCTTACATGAAATATGAAGTTGCCAAGGAACAAATAAATTATTTATTACTTATCTTGTACAGTAACAGAGAATGGATTTATGGAGGCACATACTAGTTTGAAAGTACTGCAGTCTGTTGTTCCCTGAACTGGAGACTCTCTTAGCCAAGTTTAAGATGCATACAAAAGAAAAGATCAAATTCTTGACATGACTGTCTGAATCACAGCAGGAAAAACTCATGGATGCCACAGGTTCCTGCACCACAGTCACACAAACCTGCCTCAGTTGTAGGTAATTTAGTGTAAGTCACAATTATTAATCCAGATCACTAACTGGAATGAACTTGACTTATTCTTTCATTACCCACTTTAGAGTTACAGAGGTGACTGGTATTTAATGTACATAAGATGCATCAATTTGGTGGCATGATCCTAAACACCATCATCTCTGCTTGTAGATCTTCCTCATCTGAACTAAAGTAATATACAAGGAAGATGTTCCTTTGAGATTATAGGTAGATACATCTAAACAATCACCTTGACAGATGTCACAGAGAGGTCATACCCTTAAGATCAGCAGAGTTTGCGCTCTACTTTGCCTAATTCGACACACCTAGCTGGGATAGCTGGGCTTCTACTGTTATGTTTCAACACATACACAGTACCAAAGAAAATGAACATTATTAGCCACCCACTGCTGAGAGGGTTGCAATGCTATTCATGCTCCCTTCTGCATCCATTGTGCCTCTCCACTGCACTCCCATGGACAAACTCTCTCCCCAGCCAGTGACACCATCTCTCTGCAGAGATGGCTGAACCAACACAGGTGCTGAGTGTGTGGATTCACTGAGAGAAGACACCTCCTTAAAATGGAAGAGATGACAGAGAATACACTTTAGCCCTTAAAGAGGAAGAAGATGGAGACTACAATACCCCTGTGACATTTTGCACTCTAGTTTCTACCAAAAGATGAAGACACAGACACAGTTTGGACAACCCAGTAAGATCACTGAGCAGCATGAAGTAGATAAAGGGAGAGAGAGATCTGCAGATCTCATCCCTGAAACCTATACACTTTTCATCCACCATATCATGTTACTTGATGTTATTGTGATTTTACTTTAGCATCCATTTGGGGAAAGGTTAAAACCATCTCACCCCTGATGACAATTAATCCACCATGGAAGCCGAAACATCAGTCCCAAAGCAGGGGTTGCACAGCACTTGGACAGTTATGGTACAGTCAAAATGTTTATAAGCACTTCTAAGCTGTATGAAAGCTTTCTTATACTGCTTGCACATCTGCACTGGCAGGGACAAGCTTGGCCTCTTGTATCTCAACAGATCTGAGTTCTGTATATCCCACAATACATCACAGAAACTCCACAGGGAAGCACGAAAAGAATCTGGATCAGGCTTAGCATTCACCTACAAGGCCCATGGTTAGATCCATACTGTGTTGGATCAATCTTTCAGTTTTGTTGTTATTTTTGGTTTTGTTTTTTAAAGGTTGAGCCTGTATTATTTTCTTTTCCACAAATACTGGGTGAGCATTTCAGTAGCACCTGGGTGAGGCAATAAAACCAAGCAGCAGTGCTGTTTGTACAAATCCTTCTCCAACTCG
>JAWWEV010000083.1:64570536-64584283 GCA_035583235.1 Hafferia zeledoni
AGTTTAGTTAGGAAATGAATGGATGTGTCCAGGACAGCATGAGAAGAGGTAAGCAAAAACAGCTATGACAGCTGAACCCTGCAACACTGCAAAGACTTTTGCCATCAGATAAACCTGAGGTCAGTGGTCTGAGCAGACCTTAGGTGTGTAGGGTTCTTCAAAGGGCCTCTGTTCTAGCCCAAATTTCATTCCATGCAACTGAAATTGCCCCTTCTGACAAACATAATACAGATCCTGGGAAGGGAGGCCCATGTCTGTAAGCTCACTGTTTCAGTATTTGATCAGAGATAGCAACAATCCCTAAGAAGTTACTGCCATTAAAGTTTAATCTGTTCAAAAATATCGCCTTTAACTACTCCCCTGCACTGTGGGACATCAGCCCAAGCTGACTGATGGCTTTTGGACATTAAAAAGCCAGGTTGGATAGAAGGAGGGTGTGGGGATCAAGAGATAGAAATACTAATGGTGAATCACTCATTTGCTGAGAGAAGGCATGGCTGCCTTAATGAATAGTTACATGGAGGATGTGAGATAATGTAAGTGGGACTGTTATGAAATTTGAGATACTTTGAGTAATGATCTATAAAGCTGCTAACTGGATTCAGTAAGTTGTTGAGTCATTGCCATGTAAGACTGGGCTGCTCTGAATGGCATACAAAA
This sequence comes from Hafferia zeledoni, assembly GCA_035583235.1. Classification (NCBI taxonomy): domain Eukaryota; kingdom Metazoa; phylum Chordata; class Aves; order Passeriformes; family Thamnophilidae; genus Hafferia; species Hafferia zeledoni. The sequence continues at coordinate 64,571,197 of JAWWEV010000083.1, forward strand.
TCCATATGGCTAAAGACATAAAGTGGTTTGCTTTTGGTTAGAGAAGATGAAAATAAGCATACTTGTATATGAATTTTTAAGAATAAAAAATTAATAATAAAAAAAATCAGCCACAGTTATATACCATCCACACTAACGATATTGTGTCATTCATATTTTCATTAAAGATGTCCTGAGAGTGAGAATTATCAGGCATGGAATTAGCATGGATTTTTAATGTTCCGAGAAAAAAAATACAGTATGTTTTCTGCACTGAAGTATCTACTACGACATCAACTCAAAGTAAAATTAAGATTGGACAGAATGATGCTGGGCACTACATATGAATCACTGCTCTTTCACCTTTTAGAATATTTTCACATTCCAACTGAGATGCTAAATGAGATTAGTGCTTAACACAAAAAAAGAGAACTTAACACCACTATGGATATAATTCATTATGGAGTAACTACTCAAGCAAAGACCCAGGGATGAGCTAGTCAGACAACTCTATTATCTTTCTGCTGAAGAAAGTGTGATTAGTGGATGAAATGTCACATTTACACTTAAAAATTGTTTCAAAGGCAACTTGTATCTCTTGGCACAACTCAGCCATTTAAAAATACTGTAAGAGAAAGAGGCAGATACAGATACAGCAAAGAGCACTTCTTTTCATGATTTCTCACCCTTGTATTAAGCCACCAAGTTCAGCTTGAATATTCAGTGTCTCCGTGGTTGGCATTTCCCAGGCAGCAGGGCTGAACTGCTCCTCGCTGGTCCTCAGGGAAGCAGCACCAGGGCTCTTGGAGATGAAGGCTCCCCATGCAGCATCAGCCTGTGGTGCAGCACAGAGCAGCAGGACACAGAGCAAGGGGAAACTGCATCTTCCTCACTCCCTCTGCTGTGAAAGGCGAGAGGAGGTCTCTGCAGCCCCTCTATAGCATGTAGGAAGGGGACAAAGGCGGTCACACCGGATGAAGGAGGAACGTTTGCTAACAAATATGCTTCTCCAGAGACTTTCCCTCAAAGGTCACATTGACAGCATTGCATATAAAATGAGCATCTCTTCTAAAGAGGTCTTTGTACATTCACCACTAATAGAATCAGAGCATTACTCACAGCTGCAGTGCTGTCTTGAGCAGTGCAAAACTCAGGACCATTACACATGGCCTGTATGGTTTTTGTTTGTTGGGTTTTTTCTCCTTTAAATGGCAACTACTCTCAGTCTTCTTTTTCTGGCTTTTCATCCTTTTTTTCCCCCCCCACTTTTCATTTTGACTTGGCATTTGCTGGCAATGAGCTGCAAAGCCTGTACATGGGAGCCAACTAAAGTTACCTGGGAAATTCAAAGGAAATGAGCTGTAAAACTAAGCAAAAACTACTTTCAGCACAGAGGTACCAACTTCATGGTCACCCTCACTTGTAACCCCCTGAAAAATCACACAAACCAAGAAGCATAGGATGAACTTGGAGAAGATTCACAATCCCACCTCTCTGCTGTGTTTTTACTCTGCACCCCTCTTTCATCTTCTTCTCAATAGCACCTTTGACATGCCCTTTTCTTCACATTCCAACCCTTTCAATGACCTTTGATAAACGGAGGACCTTCCACCATTATGTATCTCAAACAGAATACCACAAAAGATCAACTTGATTGCCCCCCCACTGAAATTGTGATGGAAAATGATCACAGCAGGTAAATTTGGCATAAGCATCCCATGGCTGCATTGGCTGGGCTGCAGACATCCCAGTGAAGTGCTGTGTGGCTTGCAAAGGTTATCACTATAAGAATGAATGGACTGGGGTGAAATTGTAGAGACCTGTTCTCATCAAGAAATGAACCAAGCGCATGCTTTGCTGAAAATGTACCCTCTCTTGTGTTGCAAACATACCAAAGCACACACAGTAACCATGATGTTCACTGGTTTGGCCATTTCTACTCAGGGCAAACACACCTGCCTTCTCTCTACTTTATCATACAAGCAGAAACTAAGCATACTTGTTTTTCAGAGGTAGAAAGCAGCACTGAAAGCAGGTTCAAGGAAGCAAAGCACTGACAAAAAAAACAGCTGGGCTTTTCCTAGTAACCAAGAAGAGTATCTCCAGAATTACAGACAAAGCCAAAATGTGAAATTTAAGTGTACTCACATACTGTGATCCTTGAGCTACAGGGAATTACTGAGCTACCATTCATCAGCTGAACTGCTGAAAGCAACTATGTTCATATTTCTACCCATACCAGCAATACAATAAAATACATTAGCTTAAACTCCTCCAGTAAAAAATATTCAAGAAAGAAAAACTTCCAGGCTATGCAGATGAGCAGAGAGGTGGCAACTCATTCAGCTACAAAAATGGGATCAATTCCAATTACAAGCTCATACCTTATTTATAGCAGCCTGGCCTGCCTAAACTAACATATTCATCTCTGATAAACAGATATCTCTGATCATGGCAGGGTATCAGAAGGGGAAGCGGAGCTTAGAAGGACAGTGAGTGACACAGACTTGCTGGATGTCATCTAATGAATCATTTAACCTCTTTGCATTTCAAGAGAAATGCAGGCACCTCACTCAGCCTTCCTAAGTGCCTCAATTGAATAGAAAGGCCCATCCAGATAAAGGGCTTGGAAATCTTTGAAGTATGACATAAAAGCATTTGACATACCTGGATTTTGTGTGCTGGACCTGTAGTCCTGCAGGACTGCTCAACAATTAGTGAGACAACCTGGCTTCTCAAAGTTAATCTGGCAGTGTGGACTGGTAACACAGGCCAGGACAGAACCCCTACCATGAACCTCAGAAAAACAAGGAGGGTAAAACTTGGTGCATGAATGCTTTACAATATATTTATTGAAGTGTGTTTAACTTTCCACTTCATCAGGTATTTCAATACAGGAAAAAGCAATCTATTATCAAACATCTGAGCAGACTGAATGGGTGGTTTATTAGACTTGAGGGCAATGACTAGTAGTTGATCTGTCACCATCAAGCTTCTGAGGCAAAAAAAGTCTGTTTCCCTTCATCCATCATGGTGTAGAGAGGAATAGGTCTAAATACAAATATGATTAGTCTAAACTGCAATATTTGATATAGCAATGCCTGCAAGGTTACCTGTAAAACTGAAAGGCAGAAGCCTACTCTTTTTGCATAAGGACGGTCTCCAAGAGAAGGTAAAGGACATCCCTGTGACTTCTCTGTTAGACATCCTCCAAAGCCATGGATTATTCTCTTTCCACAGTAAATACCACAGCCTCTTCCACTGGAAAGAGCAGGCAGAAAGGTCTGCAAGAGCAACAGCCCGTTCCTTGCTTACTCCTGTGGCAGCAGCAGCCCTGCTTTGTGGCCACACAGCTGGCTGTGCAGGCAAATGATACCCACTCAGCTGAAGTACAACCCTCCCCCCTGCTTTTTTTAGAGCACAGGTTCTCAGCTAGATCAGTCCCCTGATCTGTGTGCCATAACACAAGGAATGGCATGAGAGAAGAACGAAGACTGGAAATAGTTAACCAGAGTACAATTTTTTGCCACAGTCTAAGATCACCATTCCAGGGCCAAACCCAGAGAATGTTTCAGCTCAGCTCCTTCTTGCTTTGGGTTCTCATAAGCAATTGCCAATACAAGATGTGATGTCTTCAGTGGGTACCACCAAGGACCAGTGCTTGAACATCTTAACCTGATCCTTCTTAAGTTTGACAGAAAACATCCTTCATATCCCTATAACTTTGGTGTGAGTTACTGCAATGTAGGTGCTGCTGCAACTCCTATGAGAACAGAGAACACTGAAAGGGCTTCACCTTGCAATGCATTAATGTTGGAAGCAATTTTTTTTCTGTTCCTCATAGCTGCAGAGACTCATGGGAGAGCAAGCAGAAGCTTGCGGGATCTGGGATGTTTGTCTGGCTGGAGGCATAAGAGAATCTGATTCATTTGTGTTTCCTTTCAGAAATGTGACAGCCATCAGACAATCACAAAACAGTGGCATGATTAAACAACTGATCCCAGGCAAGTGTGGGGATGCCCCCACACAGTAAACCTGCCCTGCTGCTTCCTGGCAAGGTCTGCAGCCCATGCCAGGTTCTGTACTGCTGTGTTAAGCTGCTCCCTGTCCTCAAACTAGCTTGTGTACAGTCTTTCTAAGAGCAAAGTAAGCCCTTTATTTAGATCTTCCACTTCCACTTCCATTTTTAAAGAGAAAACTGTGATTTTTCCAAATAATTAAATATCAGAGCCCCAAGAACACATGTAAATATTAGAATTTAATTTGGAGAAAGCTACTGTGTATCTTGGTTTAACTTTCACACTGGTAGATCTTTGTACTGAAAAGCAAAGTAAGTGTAATTGGGAAGATGGAAATACAGTTCTAACTGATATGGGTTATTTCATACATATCCTGTATAATAGAACTATATATTGCTTTATTTCATAGAACATGCTCAAGTAGAATTCAGAAAGCAAAAAACCCCAAGCACTTCCAATACTTTTGTGTTACTCGAAAATTGCCAATAATTTTTGTTGCAAAAACATTTTCCTTCCACTTTCAACATTCCTCTGAGACAAGAGCAAAAATAGTTTAACTGTGAAAATGATCCATTTTACAGGCATCAAACTATTTTTAAACCTGACTCGTCAGTCTGCTCCTCTATGCTTAGATCACCAGTAATTTATTTATGAAATTCCCTGAGGAAGGGAATGTGGAAAGGAAAGGTATGTGGGAAGCAAAAAAAAAAAGGCGTACACATATACATGTTATATACATTTTATATATCTATCTATACATTATACATATATATATATTATATATTATATTCATTCCCTAGAGGGGAAGTTACTAGGTGCCAAATTCTGACCTCTGACACAAAACAAGTATCACCTTAGTACTAGAGTGGTTCTGTTGAAGTCAGTGAGATGCCCAGTTACCTCCATGATAAGCAGAACCAAACCCTATGAAGTTGAATATGCAGAATATGGAGGAAGCAGCAGACATAGCAAAGTGTCATATCCATCTGCCCCATGACATTAATCACTGTACAGTCACAGAGGAAAATCAGACAAGGTGTAAGTACAAGGGCACAGTCACTGACTGCACTTGAGAGGATTCCTATATGCAGGTGAAAAAGAAGCAAAGTGCACTTCTGAACACCTAGATGTCTCCAAATGCAGCTATTATATGCCCACTTGCCAAATGTGGGTGTTGCAGGACTTGTTAAGAATTCCTTCCTGCAAAAGTGTTTCCTGTAACCCAGAATGAAAATATTCTGTCAGTGCAATACAAGTCCAAGCTCATGTTGAAAGCAGGAATTGTTGATTCCAATTCAACAAGCAGCAGATTTTCATTACATGGAGCACAGAAGAAGGAAATGCTTGTCAGATGCATCTCTGGAAAATTTCCTTACAGGAACATGCCTGTGTGCACACAGAGGAAGAGCCTATTTTTGGGGAAAGGGCCTGAAGGTTTCATGCCTCTGTTTTGATGAACTAACCTGCAGATTTTCTGAATTGGTTTTCCAGAAAAGTAGGCTGTTCAAAGCACTGTTCTGCAAAGGCTGCTACCTCTGCTGGAAAAAGGGAGCACTGAATGCACATTTTAGTGTCACACAGGACACAGTTTAGACTATGGCAGCAAGAAAGGCAGAGAGAGAGGCAGTTCAGAGCCTGTGCTCTCCTTTACAAAGGTAAAAATCAAACAAAAAAATTGAATTGAAATTCCTGAAATGTGAATTTCGCTTTTTCTGTCAGAGCTTAACAGAACAAGGTGTGAAAGCACAAAATCAAAGCAAACAGACCATTGAGAAACGATGGGTAGAAGCAAAGTGCTCACACTGACACTTAGCTAAGCTCTCCAACTCCAAAGAGAGGCTTGAATCATCTTCCTTTCACCTGTAAAACTGCCACAGTCCCAGTCCAGGATTTAAGGTCTGGCCTTTAAGGAATGCAAAGCCCAGACTCTTGCACCCACATGGTTTCTAGAGGGCCTTGATCTCAAAATGTGAGAAAAAGCAACTTCCAGTCATGCCCTCTTCACATGAACTTCCCTCAGGCAATAGTCCATCCCCTCCACCCCAGGCAGTGAGTTACAGTTCTGGCAGTAAGCGCCCTTTCACAACTCTTTACTTCCCTCCTCCAACCGGGTCTCTAACAGGCTGCTGACTTACCATGCTGTCTTTGTGGAGACTATCTTTTCCTTTTAGAAGACCACCAGGAAGACTTTTCCACAGTTTTTTGTGGAGACAGAAGGGAAACAGACAGTTAATGTGGGAATACCACCTGTTGTTTGCAAGGGCTTTAAGTGTGTGCATCAGGATAAAAAGTCTAGACAAAAACCTGCAGAGGTTGTTTCCTGCACTTCAGCTCTACACACTTAAGTCCATAGATGTGAGAACCTATTTTACGTAGATATCCAACACTTGAATGATTTCCTTATCCCAAAGCCTTTTTCTTAGCTCTAATGACGTGACCTTCCTACTGAGCTATGCAAGGAAGCACATGAACTGCAAAACTGACTTTCATTGCTGGTTTGGATTCTTCTGTTAATCCATATGGGTTTTAATTCCATGCCCTTTAGGCCTACAATAAATATCACCCTTGATAAGCCAGAGCAAAAATTAAACTAATATTGAAAGAATCTGTCAGACGACTTATTTATTGTTTTAATTTTATGACTGTCTTGATGTAAATCCTTTCAGACATTGGCTATGTCTAAACAGAAATCACTAAATCACCCAGTGTACTAATTCAATGGAAAAGCACAAAAAGTAGTACATTAAGTATTTTACAAATGAAGTTATTAAATGATTCATTACTCACTGGTTTTGAAATGCATTCTGTTGAGTAACAAATAAAACTAAAAACCTACTCAATAAAGCAATGTATTTTTTCAGGACATTTACTGAGTCATATGTTGGACTTACCTTCTGCACAGTGGAAGCATTCCTTTATTAGCAATTAGATAAAGCTGATCTAACATATTTCATGCTGCAATGTCTTTGTTAAATATTTAGCTGAAGAAATATAACTGTATTTGTGTTCAGGAAGAATTTATTTTATGTGAATGTGGAATTTACTTCCATTGTGGACACTGTATAAGAATCTGATCAGCAACCTGCAATCGACTTTATCTCCCTCTAGATTCATTAGGAGCTGAATGCATGTAAAAGCTCACAGGATCAGACCCAGAGCTGGACTTGGAAAACTGCTAATTAATTGTTAATATTTCCTTTGTAAAACAAAAATACCACTCACCTAGGGGATTTTTTTTTTTTTTGCAAAGATGCAATTGTGCCAATTCAAATGGATTTACTGAATTCAAATTCAGATGATACTTCTGATTAGCCAGTTTGCTATCCTATGAACCTAACAAGGGCCAAAGGGCTAAGGAAGGAAAACAGTTAAGGCTGCAACTTGCATTTTTAAATGCTCAGCAGGTATAGGTATTGATATTAAAAATGCCCTTTTGATGAGGTCAGCATTTATGAAAACTCTGTAGTCACATTTATACATTTGTCAAAGCTAAACTGCATTGGTAACATCTAATCTCTGGAGTAAGAGCCTTGTCAGCACTTTCTCAACACTGTAAAAATGTGTTAATGAAGATAGGAAAGAAAGACAAATTTAAAAAATAATAATAAAAAAAAAGAAAAGGGAAAAAAAAAAAAGAAACACCCTTCAAAATGCCAGAGCTATTTTCATAAGTCTCTTTTTGCTACCTAACACAGAAACAATGGTCAATCCCTGTCCCAGATGGACCAAGGGAACTCCCCAACAGGAGACTCACCTTTCATCTTTAAAGAAGAAAAAAGAAATAAAAAAAACAAAAGAGAGAGAAAAAAGTCACCTAGAAACTTTATCTTTGTAATCAAAAGAGTAAAAGTATTCTGTGATCTATTAATGCCTCTGTCCTCCTGGATTTAGGATAAAAAGTTACTGAAGATGTTTCAAAACTTCTCTTTCACTGTTGCACTGAGGTTCATGTGCTCCAGCTTCACTGGCAGTCTGTTCAAGGAAAGAAAGAAAGAAAGGAAAGCTCATCCTATCATGTCCCTGATGGCATGCTGTTCTCTGAAGGAAGGGACAGCACAGGATTCCAGGCTAAAAATACAGACCCTTTACAGATAATACTGGGACACAGGCTTTCAAAAATGGACTTAATTGTGGGAGAATCCTTTCACTGGAAAGCACCCTGCAGTCAAGATACATTTTAGGACTTGGGGACAGAACATGACAGGGGTTAAAAGGCATGGGCAATCTCTGCTGAATTAATGGTTTTCATGGAGGCCAGTGATGGCAGAAGCAAACAGCATTTCTTGTGCAGCTGTCCCTATAAGCCTCACTAACCCCACAGCAGTGTCAAAGGAGAGGAGGTGACACTGAAGAGGAAGCAGCTGCAGCAGTGGTGCTGGGAACTCCCCCTTTGAAACACTCTCCAGGTTGCTCTGTTTTACACCAGCTCTCTTTCTCTGCCTGAACAACCCCAGCTGCTGATATATCATTTGCTCAAGACCCCCACCATCTCAGTAGCCTTTTGTGGGACTTGCTTTGTCAATGTCTTCCTTGTACTGCCAAAAATAAAAGTTTTTGATTGAGTCTACCTTCCTGTGAAAAGGTATTTTAAGGCTGAAAAAGACCAAAATTCTATTCATTTCCATGCAGTAGATGCTTCTGTATTTGAAAACTCAACTTGCACTTTATGAAGGATTTCATTCTTTCCTGCTGCAGTGGGGTGCCTTTAGGCTCTGACTCTAAATCAGAATAATGTGGAAGCTGCACCTGTGCTTCCTTCAATTTGTATTCTAGCACTGTCCACTACTTAATCTTTGGTTCCATATCACCTTAACTATGCAACAAAATGCCAGCACTTTAATTTGCTACTTCTGCAACTGCTATTCAACCAATAGCTTTTAATTTTTTATAAAACCAAGTTTTTCCTAAACGACCTCAACTTAGGTAGTGATTCTGGTAATGGCATTGACTGCTGCAAAGTTACCCAGAGACACATCTAGCTCTTTGAGTTGAATTTCAAACAATAATTGTGTATTGCTTCGATCTGGAGGTAGTCATCTCCAAGTGAGTTTAAAAATTAGTGTTTTGCTAAGCCACAGACAATAACCCTCAAATAGCAAGACGTGAAATACGGGAACTGAGACTTAAACAACTTGTAGTAACAGAGGGATTAATGTTGTAGGACAGGTCGAGAGTCCCTCTCGTCCTTTCAAGGATCAAGCACTGGTTCATTGAGAAAGCTGTCCCAAGCTCTCTAAAGAGCATTTCCCTGATAGCAAGCCAATGGAGGAAGATTTTTTCTCATCCATTAATGATTGGGCTTATGTACCAAAGCAGAAAGATTTCATTCATACATTAGCCTAATCTTCTTACAAACCCACTGGAGTTCTTTTGCTCAAGAGATTCTTGTGTCTGTGATTATTCATGCACTTCTGTCATATAAGATTTCCTTTTAACTGTTTTGAATATAGTGCCTTCTAATTGCATTGGATGTTCTTCTTGTATCTGCAAATCACTAAGTACAAGAATGCAGCCAGCCTCCTCTTCACTATTAATTATTTTTACATTCCACTGTCATGTCACCTGTTACCTCCCCAACCTGAGCAGTTCTACAGAATTTCATTCATCCTCATGTCTTGTGCATTTTCACATCTCTGACAACTTCTGCTGCCTGGTTATTTTTTCCCTGATGTTTGTCAAGATGCAAAGACCAGCTATGAACACACCTTCTCATAAGGGGGACAGGACCACAATTTATAAAATAGCATAATAATATTTACAGCTACATGCAAACATTTAATTCCCTTTAATGAGAAGAAACAATCAGACAGCAAATTAAATAAAAGTGCAGGACATGTGACTTCATCTTCAGCAGAGAAATAGCTCTCCTTAAGGACTGCCAGTGAGTTGAAAAGACTACTCCTACACCAGCAGAACTACCTACACAGACAAGGACTTGCAGTGTTATGTAGCATCCTTCCCCATGTCACAGTCATAAATTAAAGCAATCCTTACCTCCTAGGCCATTAACAACAATTTGTTCCAAAAGTATATTTAAAATTCATCAACATCTGCAAGAACTACAAAATATTCCTTTTCTGTTAGGCACTTCTCCCTCTTAAGCCATGCTCCCCAATAGATTTTATTGCTGTCATTGCTCTTCTTCCCTGCAATGAGTTTAGCTCATTCTAAAATAAGGCTTAAGGGCTTGTAGGCTGCACAGGAGCTGAATTTCACAAGGGATTATATATTTCTGTTATCAGCACAGTCACTTTATTCAGTCTGAGGTTCCTTCAAAAATCCTGGCATCTTGCTGCAATTTACAGTTTTGTATTGCTCCAACCTCCTTCCTCCTCAAACACATTTAAGCTTTATTACCCCTCCCAGAGCTACTGTTTGCAGGTATCTTTCTGATGGATGGCACATCCACACTACAGAGAGCAGAGCAGTGCAGAGGTGTCTGAGCTTGCACTGTCAGATCTCGGTTTGTAGCAGAAGCAATCCAGCTGTAACAGGATGGTGCCTGGTGCAGGACAATTCACTCTACTTCTTCACAGGTGGATTGACCTACAGGTGCAGAGCCTTCAGTGATTAGGCTATTTCCAGAACAGGGCGACTCATTTCACCCTGGCTGAGCTACCCAAGGGACTCAGAAGCTGGTTGAAGCAGATCTCCCATGAGAAAATCAGTGAGGTGTTCTGAAATACCCCAGGCATCCTTAGGGTCCTACTGCTTTGATGGCTTACAAAGTTTCAGCACGTTTTGTGTTTTCATCAGCCTTGCTAACACTGCAAGTACATATTCAGACACTCCCTCTTCAAAGCCCCTGTCACACTCTCTGCTGTCAGCAGACATTACAGGTGAAACATCAATCTTGTTGAAGTCAATACTGAACTGCTGCTGCCTTCTCTTGGGCCCACATTCCACCCCATAGGTCAGGAAACCTTTCAGACTCATGATCCCAGCAGCTCTCACAGCTCTCTCCCCAGAGACTAATGGAGGGAAATGAAGACACAACTATAAAGAGGGTTTCACAATTAAGGCATCCAAGAGACCTCTGAACCCTTGTGACAGGCTGATTCCAGAGGTTGGAAACCAACAGCAATGTTCCTGCAGCCCCATGCCCTCAGCAGCATGGCTTGGAGGAACAAACCAGCTCTGCATACTCGTGCCTGGCATCCTCAGAGTCTGTAGGAAGCAAGAAGGAGTCACGGGGAGGGGGCTGATACCCATTAATGCAGAAACTCTGGTTTCCATTAGCCCTGTAGAAAATTTTATCCAGGAAACTTTTATTGCTATTTGTAGTAGCCAACATTGTTCATCTTATTCTGTAAGAGCCAGACAGATGGTGCTTTTGAAGAAGGTGTCTTTTTCAGGTAAATTTTAAAAATAGACCAAGCTGGCACCTGCAGGTCAAACTCTGCAGTTCCTTCAAAATCCAGAAAAACTACAGCATGCCACACACAGAGCCAGTGTAATTCCCCAGGCTGGCACTTAGTCATCAGTCAAAGCTACTCTCACAATACAGAAGTAAATTTCTTTCCCCTCCATTGCTCTCTAATGTTATTGAAATAAAAACAGGTAGAGCTGTGATTTTTCACAGTTGATGCTGAGTCCTTGCCTAAGCACTAAACTTTGGCTCTTTTCAGAAAAGGTGTCTTCCATAATAATAACATTTGTGCTGGGGCTTTCTTCATAACTCAAGCAAAAGTCAGCAGCTCTTACAGCCTGCTGCACACACACTGACCTACCTCATGCCTCTTACCACAATGAAAGGCTCATTCCCACCCCATATTTCCTTCTTGAAATAGCCTCAAATTCTTTTGCCAACAGCAACAATAGTTTTGAACAAATCATTTTTCTCCCACGGCCATACATTTTAGCTTAAGTACCCACACTTCAAAACTTTTACAGTGCAGGGGAGACACTGGTGGACACAAACAGCTTCAACCTCTCTGGTTCTTCCAGCATTACCTGTTCTGCCAGGCATCCAAGTTTCACTATATACAGCATGGAACATGACAGGTTTGTTGGGCAGAATATATATGGACTTACTGAAAATGTGTACATTTTCAAAAGGCCCTTTGAGAGCTTACAAACATCTCTGCTTTCAAGGAGCCTGAGGTCAAGATGTGCAAGAACATACAAGTTCCTACATCCAGCTGACTTCAGAAGGAGGAATACCATCACTGACCTAAGCTGATGGCAAAGTCACTTTGGAATCTTCTACTCAATATCTCAAACATAATTATTCCTTCACAACATCACTTGCTTCCAAGCAAGCAAAATACACAATTCAGCTACCCACACCAAAGTTGTTTAAAACCAGTACATCAAACAGCAAAACCCCTTTGCTTGGATGCCATTACTAATGCAACAGCTTGGTGAAATCTGCAGTAAAAAAAAAAAAAAAAGTTTTTACAACTTTTTCATGAATTTAAATAACTTTATGAGAAAATGCGGTGTGTATAATCATATGGGAATCATAAAAACAAATACATAAATAAAGCCTTGGCTTATAAATAAATTACATTTAAATCAACAAATAATATTAGGGATCATAAATAAATAGATAAATAAATAAAATGCTACTGCTTAAGTTTCAGCTGAAAATTGCTCTAAGCTTTTTTTAGGTTTCCTTCTCTTTGCACAGGACCCAGGAGATGTGGACTCACGTGAGTGGGAACAAGATTTACCTGACTCTCCATGATCCATGATATTTTATTTAGTGTAATAAATACTGGCAATATTAATGTTTTGCATTGCAGACACATTTGCAATACTACAAGGATATTAAGAAACCATATTACTTTTCACTAACTTATGACATTTAACATTCTCTCTCAAAAATGCATTACTCTGTATTTCTTGAGTTTCCCTCATAGCATTTCCTCTTCATTGTTGCCGGTTCAATCTGTGGATTTAATTTGCACAGCTACTATACTGACACGCCTCATTTTAATTTTACAGCCATGTGTAAAGAGTTATTGGTTGGAGGTAGCTCATCCTGCAGGCATATGAAAGCATTCAAAGTGCTGGGTCCTGCACTTTGGCCACAACAACCCCCTGCAGCGCTCCAGGCTGGGCACAGAGTGGCTGGAGAGCAGCCA
>JAWWEV010000083.1:64594435-64620146 GCA_035583235.1 Hafferia zeledoni
GGTAAAGGGACTGGAGTTGGCCCAAGGGTTGGACTTGATGATCTTGGAGGTCTTTTCCAACCCAATCGATTCTATGAAAGCAACATGCACCACTTGACATTATAGCCATGCAGTGATTTTCATTAACTGATTAGACAAGCACATTCCTTTGCTTAGTGCTTGTCATTTCCATCTGTTTAAGTATCAGTTCTTAGGGTACATTACCTTACAAACAGAGCTCTACTGCTCCACCTTGTAGATTGATTCAATTCTATATTAAATTCCTGTTACAGGAATATATTTTGCAAACTGGTACCAGTAACCACTAAACAGTTCTTATACAATCAGTGTCCTCATACCACTGCCCTCTCTGACACTACCAATAGTAGACAAAGCAATGTAAAATCCTAATGAGAATGAAGCAACTCTTCTTACAGAGAGCAAAATAAAGATACTGACAGCTCACTGTGGGGATCCTCCTACATATAGATACAATGTTACACTGGGAATATTAATGCCACGTAAGTGTTTTTATACAAAAATGGTAAAAATAAAAAACTGGGCTTGAAAAACCACAGAACATCAGAGAATTCATTTTATGCTATACAGAAATCTGAATTTATAAATCCTATACACAGATGAAAACTGTGACTTCAAAGAATTGCTACAAATTCTGTCTCTCACAGCACACTTGGTTTCCAAATCTGGGTAATGCCAGTGTGTGGTTCATTTTTCAATAGATAATGAAAAGAGTGGGTTTTACCAGCAAAAGCTACATCATCCTACAGTGCTGGAGCTAGACACATGCTGCTCACTCAAGACAGGGTATTGACAGGAAACTGCTGTGACAGATTTGTTTCCCCAAGCAAATAGGACAACAAGGTGATGATCTCAAGCACTGCCTGATGCAGGGGAGTAAGGAAAACAAGAGGAGGGGAAAAAACAGCAACCCAAGAACAAGTCCAAAGAATTGGGAAGTGTTTGTGGGTTTCATTAGCTTTTCTGTTTCAGGCATGATGGGATTTGTTTTGGTTTGTTTTGTTTGGGTTTTTTTTTTAAATTTGCTTCCATTCCTCAAAAGGCTTTGGTCACAGCTAAGATTGTTTTACTCAGAAATAATTATATTTCATCTTTTTGCATCTAACAGTGAAAAATTCTCCAGCAAATGCACTGAAGGATTTAACTCTGATGCAGTTCCTCCTATTATTGCTTGAAACTGTTCTGAAGTGCTGACTTGTAGCTTTTCTTGATGATCCTCTGAACTGTAGATCAGGGCAATTGTCCCTACCACTTTCCAGCTTCTGCTGCAGGGTTTTCCCCCTTCCACTTGGTCAGGATCTTCCTCCTCATCCTTACCCTACATAACAAGTTACAGACTGAGGGCCCAGAGCTAGAGGGATGCTGTTCTCCCACAGAAAATAAAAACCAGCTCCACTAAATATGCCAAGTAAGTCAGAACCAAAAGGCACAGAGAGGTACAGACCTTTTGTCCATTAAACAAGATCATCACCCTTGAGATCAATTAATCTGGGCTGCAGAAATGCCCAAACTGGGCCATAGAAGCCCAGGGCTAATAGCTTGAGGTAGTAAGTAATGGTTGTGCAGAGCAGAAGAGTTTCATGCTTAGAAATACTGGGTTTATCATAACTTGGAGCTGTGTTGCCTCCTCACCCACATAATCTGTATTCCACCTTGGAGAAGGGAGGTCTTGTTCATTCCTGAGAAATAACTATGCCTTTCTACACCTTTGATAGACTCACATTAATCATGCAGTTTAGGGTTTTCTGACAGTTAACACATGAAAAAAAAATTACATGTTCTCAGATCAGGTGAAAATAGAAGGAATTAATGAACATTACCTGCCCCCCGGGCTGTGTATTCACTTTCACAGCTCTGCCCAAACAAAACACTGAATCAGTCAGATTCATACACATAAACGCTAAATAACTTTGCTTTTCATAAACACAAACAGGTGCCAGTACTGTCTATAAAAGAAGGTGAATGCAGAAATACATCATAAACCAATTATTTATTTGTTCTAATTTGACCATTCTGGGATTCTTATTGGTTGACTTCCAAGTTCAACTTCACTGTGGTTTAGTCACAAAGATTTCAAGCGCATCAACAGGCTTCGTATTGGAAATGCTTGGGTTAATAGAAAACAAAACCTGACATCCTTTACAGAAAATATATCACTCTTTTCTGTGTCTTCATACCTAGAGGCTCTGATCAAAGCTTGTCTTCCCCTGCTTAAAATACTAAAACATACGTTACTAAACTAAAAGAAAAACATTTTGAAAATGAAAGTAAATTAAAACTACCAAGGGACAGATCTATTTTACACTCTGGCAATTTTCCTGAGGTTTTACTTTTAATGTTTATTTTTTAGCTTCATAAAATTGAATAACTAGCATAACAGCACCTCAAATGTCTGAGACAAACAGCCCATTAAAATATGAAGCATCCTGTTACTAAAATACACTCATCAGCATGCACCACAATTCCCAACAAGCTCATGTAGTTTTAAGACTAGTAAACATTTCCAGTGATCATCAGCAAACCTGAGTTTTCTTCACTGGTTTGTTACATCACTTCTTTCAAAAAACACCTTGACAACTCAGTTAAGCAAAAGAAAAAGCAAAAGAGAATACTCCCAATATGGTCAAATTGTTTCATAAACTTCCAGGGCTTTGTAGAGTAAAGATGCAAGAAACACCTGGCCATAACACCACAGTTTTCTCAGTTTCTGCTATGCCAGTCTGGGAGACAGAAGAGTTCCAGCAAGTACAAGGCAGAATGGGAGAAATGCACAGTTTAAAAACAAGCACCTCAGTTTTAGGGAATGTTGTGCTTCAGCTACTGGTGAACATTTTGAGGAAAAAAGGGACTAAGTACACTAAAAAGAATTTTTTTCCTCCTCCAGATCTGATGTGCAGCATCAGTGAGATAAGAGAAACTCTTACCTGTACCACATCTACAAAGGACCAAAAAGACCTGTTAGTTTCTTTAGTTAGACACTTATTAGTTTCTTTTAGGTTAGCAGCTTCATCAGTTTGTCATCACAGACTAATCCAGCAAACTGAAAGCTTGGTCTCCAATGAAAACACACCACCAAACATTTTATTTATGTTGCTGTGCAGCAAATGTCTGCTAAAGATGAGGAACTGACCACAATTCCCATCTTCAGGACACTACACCTTCACAGTGTTTTCTTCCTCACAGGTTTCCAAGGAGCAATATTGCACAGGGCACTAGAAGAACACAGAAAAATAACTCATGTGCACTCAATGCAAGTTTAAGATACCAGACCCAGAGAAGGACAAATCTGTCCTCCTGAGTTGACTGAAGACACAGGCTGAAATGTCTCTAACATCAAGGTCCAGAAGTAAAGGATTTCATCACAGGAATGTCAAGACTAATTAACAGTTTCCCTGCATGTCTTTGGTTTGGATGTCAAAACTGACATTTTTTTAAAAGGTCTTAATTGCCAGAGGTCTTCTACTCTTCTGGGGAAAAACGAAATCAGTCTTTTTAGTGTCAACAAGTTAAGTTATGAGTTGGTTCCTGAGGTCTTTAGAAAACATGAGTCCTACTCATTATTAATCTCCCTGTAGAAAGTTATTTCTTTTTCTTCTTTCTGGTTTATTTCATATAAAGACTGCTATAAATGCTTTTATCATCCCCCCTGAAGTCATTTCAGGTTAACTCACTTTACTGGACATACTTGCTTAAATACAGCTCACATTTGAAGGTGCTCTTTGAACATTGCCTGGACAGAGAAGTCCAGGATGAAAAGACAAAGTTTGGGATTTACAATAGGTTGTCTTAGTTACAGGGCAACAGTTTTTCTGAAAATTACAATCTTCCACAGATTGTGGAATCTACAGTTAATTGCAAGAACAACCTTAGCTAAGCCTGATTTGTTTTGTGCATCACTAATTTTCTCTAAAACATGCTGTCTCTCCATCTAAAAGTCACTTTTCAGCAAAATGATCTTGACTTGAAATTTGATTTTCAAATTAAGAAAAGTTTTAATCTCCAACTTGGTATAGTTTCTCTATAATCCATCTGGGTAGGAATCTTTTTGTAATCCATAAAATTTGTTTAAGCATTCGGGATAATCATTTTAGCTCCATTTCCAAACAAGTATTAAGTGTGAAAATGAATGATATATTTGTGACTTAATGGATTATATGAAAACATTATCTTTCAGATGATAACCAAATTTGGGTAACAGGTATCTTCCCTCTGCTAAGCTCATTTTAAAATACATATCTGCCCTTTCCCTTTTTCCTTGTCCAGTTGGTTGAAACAAGATACAGGAACTTTACCATTACCTGTAACAGCTTTCAAGAAAAATGGGCCATACAAGATTTGTTTTTTCTAGTCCGATTAACAAAGGAAGAAAACCAAAGGCCTCTTTTGGCTTTGGATTCTCTTTTCTTACAGGAAGGTGTGCTACCCCAGTACTTCATGGAGGATACAAGCCAAAAGTCAATAAACTAAACACAACACAGAGCAATGCTAAGTGCAGAACAGGCCATGTGAGCCAAGTTATTATAATACAAAATGTTTCCATCCTCAGAAGGATCTAAAAGAAACAGAATATAGTAAGACTTTACTAATAGAACAAGTTCCCTCAATATAGAAGGCTTTTTTTTAGTGCTCCAGATTTTTTCTTTATTAGTGCTGAAGTGCCCAAGCACTTGGTCAGCTGTACCTCATTTTTGGCTGTATGTTTGTTTTCTTTTCAAAGCACAACACCTCCAACCACCAATAAGCTGCCTGACCAGATGTGCATTGTCAGTCCATCTTTATTCCCTCTTTCCATGTTCCAATTCTTCTGCAAAGGTTACCTAAGCAGCAGAAAACATGTAAGCAGGAGACTGTCTGCAGTTCTAAATAATCACTGTCTAGTTCCTGCAACGTTGAGACAGCAGAGTAACATAATACTCGTTAGTAAATGATAATTGCACTCTATACTGCTCCTGTAGCACAGAATAATAGCAATCTCAATGCCTTTCCTGGCAGGATTGCATGACAGGAGCTGAGACAGGAGCAGATCAAAGCACTGATCACCTAGAAGAGAATTTCGATGGGATAGGGCAGAAGAACCAAACAATTGCTATTGAGAAGATTAATACAAATTGATATGTCACCCATACTTATTCATCCCACTATCTGCTGCAGATCAACAAAACCCACACAATTAAAATGCACAAACAGTCCTTACTGAATATATAGCATGTGGAATTTACAATTCTGGTTCACTTTTCAAGATGCTTGTGAAGAAATATTTAAAATGTATTTTTAAAACAAATTATTAGTTCAACAGCAGGATTTTGTATGGAGCCTCAAACAAAAATATTTTTTGACAAACTACTTTACTCCTCAACAGCAAATTACTTCAGCTTTCCTTCAGTAGAGGCTCTTTCACAAATGCAAAGAACAAATGAATCCCAACAGTATTACAAAAGTTCCGCTGTAAAAATGTAAATGGATTATCCCTCCATTAATATCTCACTAAACAGCAACACTTTAGAAGCAATCACTCTTCTGTTGCTCACAACATAAAAGCCAAATGATATTTTCTCCATAAATCAGCTGGCTATTACATGATTAGTGTAAAAAAGGGTTGGGCCTAAGACAAGGAAGTCTTTAGATCATCATCTTGAAAGCAGGTTTCCAAATAGCACATTGGTATTTTCATCCCTTCTATGCTGGAAGGGACATTCAACATTTGTTCACATGACTGTTTCAGAAAAGAAGAGACTTCTGCACTAGATTTTAAGTGCTGCCACCAGCTTGTGTCCACTTCATATAAGAGCAACTGAAAACACAAAATAACTTGTAATATTCTTTTATTACTGCTGTAATAATTGTCCTGTAGCACATCTTTATGGAAGTATTGGGACTCCTGCTAGAGTGAAATCAAGATTCAAGCTCAGTAAAGAGAGAATGAAGTGTTTAAAAATATATTTGGGACTCTTTGAGGACAGCACCAAGACAAACTTCTTTAGAGAAGCATCAGTTCCAGCAAACAACAAGCATATCAAACACAAACACCCCACAGTGGACAGGCAGATGTTTATTTTGAGGATTATAACAAATGACATGCCCCTCCAAAAGTAATTTTTTTCTACCCACAGTGAAATAAGAAGGGCAATCTCCCTTTTTTCTATATAATTGATCCAGTTAATTTCTGATCACCCACTTTCCACTTCAGTAGTATTTTTCCATGCCTGTACCCCAAATGAAGACACACATTTAGTGTTTGCTTTTAATTGTATTAACCATCTGATTTGCACATTCTGTGCCTTCTTCTCTCTTTATTCTGGGGTAATGCATTGGACTTCACATCCACGTTACATTGCTAGCCTCAAAATTCACCTGACCCATTACAGAGGCATTGCTTCCCATAAACTGTAGCTAACATCAGGATTCTTAAGCCTGCACCACTTCACTTGCCTTTGTCTATGTACAAATAGCCAACTAATACACAGAGACACACGCATGCAGAAGCCTCTCCCTCCACTGGGACCTGTTGCCTTTCTCATTTTTTCTAGATTTTCACAATCCTCAGCTCCTCTTCTCCTTGCAGCAATTAAAAGAGGTACAGTATTTCAGGATCTAACAACTTGGAGAGACACCATAATTAATTCCATCAGTATCCAGCTGAGGTCTGTGCACACTCAGTTTTACAGAAGTATCGACATAATCACCTCGATTGCAGTACCACAGATACAGGTCCTCTGCTGTAATTACTGCTAATGACTCTGAGTCACTCTGTCGAGGGATGAGGGATCAGTGCTGGCCCTTGGCCACCTGGGCACCCATCCAGTCAGGGCTAACTGTGCCTGGATGCATCTCCCAACATATGTTAGAGTGCCATGGATACTGCTCTGAGTTGCACCAGCAGGCAGGAACCAGCAGGACTGGGGAATCCTACACTACACTCTCCCCTTAGTCATCCTATTAACTAACACAGGTCACAGCAAGGGGAATGTGTACCAGGCTTGATGACAGAGGCTCTGTGTTATCAGGACATGGGAAATATAATGGACCAACCTCCCAGGAGCTGACAATTCCTTAATGTTTGTTATTTGATTCCTAGTGAGACCCTTAAAATACTAAACACTTTAAGCTTTCAAACTCCCTTATCCACAATTTCTTTATAGCAAGAAAAGTATGGTTGTGCCCAACACCAAGCAGTATCTTGCCTTGTAATAGAAAACTGTTGATCAAATCTATTTACTAGGTCAAGAAAGTTAAGCTACTTCTGCTACAAATGCAGCACTAATCAGCCATACAGCATTACAGTTGTATTTTCATCCACTTGTATGCATAAGTCAAAAAACTGTAAAGTTCTGAGTAAAATATATTTGCTGACAGTGATGTTCAAAAAGAGGAAGAAAGCACATACCTTGATTTTAGAGTGCAGCACAGGGAGTAAGAAATTGTCTCTCACTTTAAAGTATAAAGAGAGGAAATTCAGCATGTAAGTCACTGGGAGAGAACTTAAAATGTCATTTTTACAGTCACTATTTCCTGGCTCACTTTAATTGGACAACTGCAATTCTCTATATCATGTGATCTATCTGAGAGAGATTCTGTATTTGGAATTCTCTTCTCCCTGGAAATTTATGTTTCAGAACCTTGAAGCACGGCAAACTTTTCCTAGATGACTCTTTTCAATCATATTTCTAGACTATCTTCTCAAAGCCAGGCCCTTACAGACATGCATTCTGATGCTTTTACTTGTGGATTATTTCTTTACCCATCAGGGGTCTATTGGGGAAAGTTATGACATCAGGGACTGAATTTCAGTTGCCCACTTTCCACTACATATTTGCATTCCAAGATCCACATGATGCAACTACAAGAATTTCTATTTTGAGCACTAATTTTTAATGGTGCAGGTTAAAACATGTAAATGCTTTCAAAATTGAACTGCTTCCTTACTGATACAGAAAATTGCACCTCCTCATTCCCACAGAGCTCTCAGCCAGCACTGGATCTGAACTGCTTATCTCAAAAGGAATGCTTTTGTACAAGTCCACCAACTGATTGGTGTGTTCCCTGCAAGTCAGCTGGAATATGTAATTTTTAAAGGAATTTGGGGTTAATAAGTTTCCCTTGTTACTGAAGACTACATGTACAGACTAATCAGATTAAGTGCTTCTAAAGAATTCAACAGACAATTTAGCTAAATTAGTTTATCACATTCAGCAGTGAAGTTCCAGCTAGAATATTTCTGTTTGTCCTAAAATGTTTCCTGTAAAAATCACCTAATGCACAGTAACAAAGCTTACAATGTACAGGTCATTCTGCCAGGCAGACCTGTGCAGGCATCTTGATATAACTAATTACACACCTCGAGCTGCTTTATTTGTAGATTTCTGAAATTAAGGAAACTTAAGAATGTTGAACTCTGTGAAAGTACTCACGAATGCAGCCTACACATACAATTTTTGCAGGACTGGGCACAAAGGTGGTAACTATGCACAGACATTTAGACCTGTTTACCAGAATGCCTGGGAGTACCCCCAAGGACCACCCATGACAATAAAAGCACCACATGCTGGAAGAAGTTTGCAGATTGGAGCCACTGCATGGATTTGTACTGTCTGACCCTACTGCTTTTGCACATACCAAGTTCTGTACTAGCAGAGCTCTGCTTCCTTCAGGCATCAATCCTCACCCCCTTGGGACTCCGACTTGGCAGCTGGGAAGGAGGTTCTGCAGCCCCAGCAAAGGCTTCACTGCAGCTCCCCTGGAGTCCTTCACAGACTGGCTGCCAAGGAAGTGCTGCATATATAAATCTCAGCTAGCTTGGGATTAGGAAAGTCAAATTTCAGTAAGCAATGACATTGTCACATAGTCTTGGGTTTGTGTTGGTTTTACTTGTTTGGCTTGTTTGTTTTTTTCCTCCCAAATCCTACGTTATTTAAAACTGTTAATTGGTGATGTGCTAAAGAAAACAGATTGAAATTACCCAATGAGGCATTTCCAAGTTGAGGCAGATATAAAATGAAAAGCGTATTGCACAGATTGTCAAACGAAGGCGCACGTAATTCTTACTAGATTGTCTACTGAAATTTTTATTAAGAAACTCCTGAAACTAATTGGTATCATTTCTGAATGGAAGTTTAAATTTGCTATAATGAAAAAGCAGTGAAGTTTGAAGTAACAAAGAAAGGAGTGCATTTAACATTTGCTGAAGGAAGTTAAGCAGCTGTAGAATAATAATCTTTACTTTTGCAGAATTGATAAGCATGTGGCAGGATTAATCAAAGGATTAATCAAATTTCGATTACATCTTTATCAGCAAAGATTCTCCTGAGGAAGATGTTTGCAGTCTAGCACCTCAAGGGGAAAAAAAAAAAAAGGCTGAACTTAGAGCTTTCATATTCAGTCATTTTTAAGGAACACAAGTCAGACAAAAAGTAAGCCAAGATTTTAGAAAACTGATTCTGTACTTTCACACTTGGAATTTCAAAGTTGTCAAGACTCTCAAAAAACACATGCTAAGTTTGGAGGGCCATGGTAAAAGAACTCTGGCGGAAAAAAAATAAATCTGTTGATAAAACTGGCTGGCAAATCATGCCATGCAGGAAATCTCCTATGAAAGTGGAGATTAAACTTTCAGAGTAAAGAAACAACCTTCTCTGAACATGCCTTGATTTGGTCTAATGTCCACCATTGTCTACAGAATGAAGAAAAGGGAAATTTTGAGGTCAGAATCTCACCAGTGCCCCATGGATGCACAGCAAGGAGCAGAAGCTTTGTTTAGTCATACTTGTACAAATGAAAAGAACAGCAAGGCAAGTGGAAGGTGAAGGAGTACCAAGACTTCTGACTTTTGCCCTTTAATTAACTATACCTGAAATTTGCAACTGAGGCACAGCAAGACGGTTTTGAAAATCATATGGTGCTATGGATTTTAACAGGTTGTCAAGACTGAGTCCTTCTGTCTGAGTCATTATGATCTGTCTTGGGCCATGAACTGAGAAATACCTGTCCAAAAAAAAAAATATACAGGAAACAGACACTGATGTTACTACAGTATTGAAAAAAGTCCTACGGGCACAAACCCTCTTAGAAGACTATGAGGTGTATAGACCTTTTTTCTTCTCTCCTGTAACAGGGAGACTCATTGCATAGGAAACATGAAAAATAAATCTACTGCTGCCATCTTCCCAGAAAAGGAAGGCTTTGCAGGTAGAACACAGAACTGGCAGTCCCATCCCTGGAAGTCTGCACTACAGATTATCTTCAGCAGTTTCCAAATCTGTAGTCTGATTTGGACAGAGCTGCAATGGATTAACATTAAAATGAGTCACTGCACCACTATTCGACTATTAAAGGTACCTAAGTGAGAAGAGGAGGTGGTTTCTTAAAAAAATTAAAGGCAGAATCAAAGTCGCATTCATAGTAATAACAGTAATCACCGAATCACACCTGGGAGTCTAATTTGCCCCTGAATTGATAACTAAAATGATTACGTTTTAATTTAGCAGTAATCTTTATTAAATACCACCATTTACAATAAACAGCAATGTTGCAACTGAAGAGAAAAAGAGATCTGAAGATAAAGTGTTATTTAAAGGCTGTGAGGGTGAAAAAGCCATAAGAGAGAATTTTTGATAGCTGGAGAGCCTGAGTAAACAAACCAACTGTCAGAGTGAGGACGGGAAAGCCAAGAGGAGAAAGAAAAGCGTGAGCTGGTAGTGGAGTCTGGGCATGCTGGGTCAGCAAGACAGAGAGAAAAATGCATAAAGAATTTTGGAAAGAATTTTTTTCATCCCATACAAGTTAGGTGTGCATGTTAGAAACTTACTAAAGTAAGGAGATATATAATGGAAAAGTCTGTATTGCAATATTTCGATAGGTTGTTGCAAAAATTCAGCTATTAATTATTTGAGCCCTTTCAATCAAAGATTTTATGCATGAAATCACAGAGTTTACATGGCTCAGAGAAACAAAGATATACCTAGGCAGATGCAGAATACAAAAAAGCACCAGAGAAACCTCAGCACTGTGAGTAAGCCACCACTTGACATGTTGCAATTTAAAGGTACTGTGAGCTTCCCCCTTGCCCATACCACTAAAGGATTTTGCACACTGCTTCTAAACTAGCTCAGCTGAATCTCTTGCAAGATCAAGACCTTTGCCAATAAAGTATATCTATAACAGTACTAACTCAATAATCATTTTCCTTAGTAGAGAACTAAGTATATTTTCATCTTCTGCTAACTGAACTGCCTACATAACCAAACTACACTGCCCACATAACCAAAGCTCCATTCCATCATGTGGAGGGGTGCTAAATAAAAATGAGAACTTGACAAAAACGCTTTTCCTAGGTTTGAGATTCCACTTCAGTGATACAGTTGGGTATGGTCAGAAGCCTGAAAGCCGAGAACTCAACCAAAATCCAAGCTGCAATCCAGAAAACCTGGAGACTTCTGTGAGCACAATGATTTCTGTCTCCCTTCCTCACACAGGAAGACAGAGAGCTTCACACACAAATACATTGCTTTTATGTAGCAATCTATTGTATAACCATTTATGGGTCATTCTGAAGTACATTTTCGTCTTCTACCAAGATCATTCATCTCAATAGGAGAAAGAAATTTTTTACATTGAGAACAACCATTTACTGGAATAACTTCACCAGGGCCATGGCAGAGGTCCCATCCCTGTAGGTTTCCAAGATGTGAATGCAGAGCTTGCTAGATAACCTCATCTAGGCTCCCTCTCCCACAAAAAGCTGGACCCAGCCTGGGCTGCTGGATTATTTTCAGCAAAACAGGAAATTTGCCAAGTTAGAATGGTACAAGGTATTTTTGCAAAGGTAAAATGTTAACAGTTGGTTTGAGAAAGACTATGGGATGATCAACACAACCTGCTACAGGACTTTGGGTAGGAAACATGTTATTTCTACCTCTTGCTGAGCTCTTCATTCAAACCAGTTGTTATTCTCCTTTAATACACTATGAGGATTAGACTAATGCTGATAGTTATCTCTCTCACAGGATGTTATGAAGACTGATTTGTTCATGTACATTATTTTAAAAATGCAATACAGAAGAATAATGTTGTGCATTATTAGCACTGGTAGAATAGTAATACAGCTTTATATTAACTCAGCACTCCACAAACAGCTAGGAAATTGCTACTCAAAAGGTCTCTTCTCCTTCCAGTGTTCCTCCCAGATTTCTTCCAACTCCCAGGCTAGTTATTGAGCAAGTTGTAATGTCATTTTAAAAGACTAACAGGCTTCCCTTGAGGAAGAAAATTCTGAAGACAAAACATCACAAGCAAGTTGTCCCATTAAAACATTTACATGCAGACACACTTAGAAAAGCTGAAATAAAATGACAGTAGAGAAAATGGTGTTGCTGGTACATTCTCAACTGTGCTTAAAATGACCAAGAAATGTGATCTCATAGAAGAGACCAGCTTTACAAGACTGTCTCCTGGTAGAATTTTAAAACACATTGCTAATTAAAATCTACAAAATAGCAAAAATTATTTTTTCTCACCTATTGACATATTTTTAAAATAAAAAAAACCACAAGAAATCATGTACCATTAAAACTATCACTGAGCATCATAACCAATATATTCCTCTGTGTCATCAAAAGAAACAGAAGACAAAATTAAACCTACCATCTAGCCATAATTTAGTGTATCATGATTAAACTTATTGAGACTTTTTTCACACTTGATTGATATACTTTGATTTTACAATTAGAGACAAATTATTTGAAATGCTAAGCCATTTCCTCCACCCGAGTAAACTGGTATTGTCACCCTGTTCAGGATGGTAGAGAATTTATACTTTGGGTTTCCTGATCCTTCTAGACCTTGAATAAAACTTCAGCCTTATGGAGAAATCACTAAACACATGTGCCTTCAGCTCCCATACAGTGGTTCAAACCCTCATTTTTAAGGCAGTTGGGTTCCTGTTTCATTTCCATCACCATCACCTTCTCCACCTCCAGCAAAACCAGGACACAGATGACCCCCATGTCCAAACAAAACAAATTCTACCAAAGAAAGGACAGTCTTCTGGTCAAGTATTTTGCTTACATCTCATTAAACTAATGGGCATTTCAATTCCCATCCAGTTCCTCCCAGTTTTTCGGATGCTGCACTGTGCTGGTAACACCAGTGGTCCAATTCAGTGTGCTAAGCCAGCCAGCAGTGCCACTGCTCTCCCACACCTGCTGCTACAGCTTGGAAACACCACAGAAATGTCCTCTCTGCCCACAAAAGTTCCAGATCATGCTCTCTGTAATCTGACTTATTGAAAATGTTGACTACAGAGAAAATTCACAGGTAATTTGACACAGAGATCAGCACCAAAGGCAAATAAATTAATATAGAAATAAACTGGGTAGTGATAGAGAATACAAGGAAGATGGAGGCTGGATCAGATTAACTGAGGTTCAGGCTGGATATTTGGAAAGACTTTTTCACCATGAGAACAGTTGAAGGTTGCCCAGAGAGGCTGTGTGACCATCCTCAGAGATTTCCAAGACCAAACTGGATAAAATCCTGAGTGACCCAGTCTGAAATCAGTGTCAACTGTGCTTTTAGCAGAAGGTTTGGACAAGAGAATCAAAATCAGGAACAGGACTGCAGCTTCAGGGCATGGTAAAGGCTGGAAAACGAGTCAGGCAGGGGCACAAGCATGCGCCTTCTGCAGCAACACATTTCCTGCAAACAGGGATTTCATCTAAGTTTGAAGGCATACAAAGAGAAGAATCGTAAACAGTTTGAACACTTTAAACAACTTACTTTAATGGCAATACTAGGCAATACAACTTTAAGCACTAAGAAATAATATCAAATTCTTCAGAATTTTATTAGGTACAAAAATAATTGAGTTATAGAAAAGTATCAATGTTCAAAGATAATCACTTTAAAGAGTCCACAATTTAATAAAAAATGTAATACAGAAGTTTACTATACAATTTAAATTCACGGCATATAAATCTGGGGGGGTTTTTTGCTGTGTAAGTTCTACCTGAAAAGATTATTTTGTCTAGACAGTTTTATAGGAATTGTACAGAAAAAAACTCCTTCAGCCATGTTTTCTCCTAGCTCCATGACTAGCTAAATTGCACTCACACAAGTTACAAAATGCACCCTCCAAGATTTCCAGGCATCAGAGGCAGGTCTTTCCTTTTCTGTGCAATAGTGCAAGTTACTAATAAGCATCATCATCCACAGGCTGTGGTTAAGGTGATGGCAGAAACAGATTTCTTTCAGACAGAAAGCACCAAGAGGTGGAACACTCAGCTGTGAGCTGGTGGTTAAAACAGTAAGAAGGTACTGCCCACAGGGAAGCACAAAGTAAAGCCAAGCCATAGAATAAGGGCCTTTCCTTGGGCTGATTGCAGTGGGATGAAGTGGTTGCAGATCTATGGATCCTGTATAGGAGAAGCTATCAGAAAATCAGCAGCTTTTGAGAAACCATAAGGAATAAGGAGCTTAGTGACCACAGGGCAACAGTCAGGGGAATGCAGCTCCCACTGAGAAGAGGTCCAGAAATTACAAGCAAAGAAACTGCCTTTCTCTCCATCCCTCCTGTGCTTGTAGACATTGAACTACAGGGAAAAACAGTTTGGCACAGATCCTGGGGCACCTTTCTAGCACAAACAGCTCAACACAGCCCCCAAAGTCCCTCTCTTTCAGACCAAGAGGAAGCAATAAAAAAGTGACCAAATTTTTCCCAATTCTAAAAGGTTTCTCTAATAAATTCTCAAAGCTCTAGGTTTACACAATGTTTGAAGAAGTCAGTAAGCATCTTCCTAGAGTTTATTCTTCAATAGCAGTACCAATATTCAGGAATGTTTGGATATGAATCATTAATACTTTCAAGGACAAGAAAAAAATTTGTCAGATAAAGCAGGAGGAAAGAAACCCACTGATTCTCTAATTTTATTATGCTAAAGGAATGCTAAAGTCCATTTGGATGTTTATAAAGGAACCGCAATGGAAAGTGAGTCTTAAAAAAAACCCCAAAAACCAAACCAAAAATCCCCCCCAAAACCAAAAGGATTTCCAGTTATGTTTAAAATGCAACCTACACCATTGAATCTTTTTTTCATAGGTGCTACTTCATCACTGAGCAACAGGAGTGCAATGGGGAGTTAAGTGTCGAGGAGGAAATGGGGACTGTGTAGGGATAACTACTCACTGTTACGACAGCTATTGATCCTGAGAACCCAGGCTTGACAGCTGTATACAGTATTTTTTGGGCAATGCAGTTCATCCATCATTTCTCCTCCATCTAATCTCCAAACATGCTGCCATTACCCAATTCCCATCAAGCTGTGCTAAATGACTTTTTCCGCAGAAGCTTACAGGGCACAACCTGCTCCTCCTGAGCCAGCACCACACACATGTCTCTGTCTGTCTGCAGCCCTGACAGGTTTCTACAGCCACCTCTAGCATCCTTTCAAACCAAATTCCTTCCGTCTCCTTTGGAATTGCAGGACAGGCAGACAAGAGGGAAGTGAGGAGATGCTAATTGCAAATTAGCTGTGCTGCAGGTCTCACCCACCTCCCTTTCATCTTATCAGTAGCTTCTCATCCCTTGCTTTTCCAGCTTGAAGTAGACTGTCTTGACTGAATCTACACAAACACTTGGAACCATTACTGGTGTGACAGACACCCAGCAATTATGTTTTTGGCTTGAAAAAGTAACTTCAGTTCTCTGTGTCCTTCTTTTCTCAACTAAAGAAGCACAAAGTGGATTTAAACACCTTTTTTCTAGCACCAGGTTTTAAAGCAATCAGGTTTCAGGAGATCTGTTTTTTAAAAATTAACAATATGAGAATTCAGGGGGGCAAGGGCAGTAGCCCACAGCAAAAATGCCCAGATTTCAAAGCCCTGGGAAAAAACCAATTTCAGGTTACTGAATTACACCATAGAGGAAGACACGAAAAGCTGATTTGAACCAGACCAAAGGTCTACATAGCCCTGTCTACAACAGAAAATATCACACCCTCACACCACACACAGGCACACAGTTGAAAAGTCTTGAGAACTGGATGCTTAAGTTAAAAACCAAGCCAATGTTCATGTGTGTTAGCAGGAGCCTCTAGTACTCCCCCCAGGCTCCAATCCATTTTCAACACAAACCACTCCTGAGATGAACTTCTATGTGTTTTTCATGTCTCAGTATATTCCTCTGTATTAATTCATCCAGATAACTTTTGGTATCTCTGTTACCCTCCTGCAAAGGGTTCCTGCTTGCTGTGAAGCTGATTCCCAGTAGTTTCATTTAAAGCATGCTGCCTTCTGTACTAGAAGCCATGAAACCGCTCTCTCCACCCATCCTCTCCAGCCCACCACCGAGTTTCTAAATCTCTCTCATACTTATCCACCAAACTGTCTCTTCCAGAACTGGTTTTCTCAGTCATTCCCTTGCTCTGACTATTCCTGTCAATTTTATCTGAATTTCATGCATATCCTTGTTGAAATGGAAATCCTAGTCTGTTCATGGCTATCAGCCTACACACAAAAGGGAGTAGAAAAGCCCACAGCCTCATTTCCCTTCCCATGTGCCATCCAAGGACTGGGAAAACATCAGTAGCCACATAGGAGCCACAGCTCCCTATTCTTGACCTTGAATATCAGCTTTCCAAAGATGAAAGTGGAAGCAACACAAGGCTTAGGGCACGTTCATGTCAAGGGCAGCACAGAGTAAGCATTTCCTTTGACAGCTCTCAAGGTGGCCCAGCAGGGATTTGGGGCTGCCTTCCAGTCCTCCCTCTCCAGTACTAACTTCCCCAAGGCACCAGAAGTACCATGCATGCCTTGCAAATGCATCTCTCTTCCAGGGACAGGGCTGTAGTTCCACACACCTCACTGACTGTGCATCCAGACCCGTCTATGGATCTGATATCACGTTTATTTATTTTAGATGAGAATTCCAATTATAGCACCAAATTATTCTGAGGGGGTAACAACAAAGATGCTGCTTTTGGTCCAACATGGATTGATTTCAAAGCCATTTTCAACATGCTGCTCAGCAGCAGAAGTTGTAGGACTGCACACCACGAGGAGGGCTGCCAAAACTGAGCAGGCAGGAGTTCAACACAAACAAAAATAAGTGGAAATGAAAACTGGGGGGAGAGGGAAGGAAGGGGGGTAGGTAGACAAACAGGTGAATGCCAGTGCTGAGAAAGAAAACCCTAAACCTACAAAACCATTCTCAGCAAGGAGGGAGTACATCCTCATTTTAAAGCACAGCACAAAGAAGCATCCCCAAAACAGGCTTGTC
Organism: Hafferia zeledoni; assembly: GCA_035583235.1. Classification (NCBI taxonomy): domain Eukaryota; kingdom Metazoa; phylum Chordata; class Aves; order Passeriformes; family Thamnophilidae; genus Hafferia; species Hafferia zeledoni. Next base: position 64,611,720 of record JAWWEV010000083.1, read on the forward strand.
CCAGCACTGCCAGGAAGAGATACAGGAGAAGATTTTAGATTCAGCTCCAGCTCAGATGAGCTTCTTTGCATGCTCAGAATACATTTTCAGAAGGTAGGAGCTCAGCCACTGGAGTGGTTGAAATTGAAGCCCCCTAGAAAGCAGAAGCTGAATTAATATGGTATTTTCTAACTCTTATTAATAGAACAACATTTAGCTCACAGAGCTAATTGCTTAAAAATTAAGAGAAACTATTCACCCTTGCAGCTCTGGTGTTTGTGTCACTCACTGGGAAAAGCAACAGAACTGTAATTTCAGAGAGACTTCAGAATTCTATGATCGCACCCACGAAGTGGCAAACTCGTGTGGAACAGGTTGGGCTTTGCAGACAATTTACTGGGGTTTATTTTGACAACATCTGCTATGTCGATACTTTAGTCAAAACTAACAAAAGGTGTTTGTTATAGAAACTGCTCCTTGATGGGTTCTGTGGCTGCGGCCCAGGGAGCAGCACCAGAGGATCAGCTGCAGAAAACCCTGCTAGGAAATATGGACAGACAGACTCTTCAGGTTAACACACTAGGACAAAGGGCTGATCTGGGGTGGTCATAAAGAACTGAACCCTCTTCAACCATCCCAGGCCAGTAGAATAACTGCTCTAGTAAGCTAAGGGCCATTGTTACTGAGTAGTTATCATCATTAGTTGCTATTTTAGGGTGTTAAAACATTGCACCTCAGCTGAAGTTCAATGGAATTTCAGGGAAAAGGCACCTGAACAGGCACTACTGCAATTGAGGAGCCAGGCTGAGCTCACGGAGCACTGGATGAAAGGTCTCAGGTTGTCTTAAAGAGGTGGCAGGAATTTATCTTAAAAGGTTTCAGGTTAATATATTTTATTATGGCTTTGCTACCAGTTCCATCTATGATTTAGAAAGTGCTTCTCAGCCTGTGGCCAACAGACTATTGAAATGATCAGAGGGAAAAAAACAAACATGTGCTTTCACACAGAATCAAAGTGTGACAGGAAGGAAACTCCCACAACTGAGCATTCAAAGTATGGTCCAGACTTTTAGTTGATGATAAATGAAAAAAAAAAAAAAAAGAAAAAAAAAGAAAAAAAAGGCAAAAAACACTTGAGGCAACACTGTCCAAGATGACAGGTGGCTTCTTCTTTCTTCCTGTCTCTTGATCCCAACATCTAGTCCAGCCTTTGACTAAGAATAGACTAGAAATACTGGTAAAAAAAGACAGTGTAAATAACCAGATCATAAAACTTTCTGTCAAAAAATAGAAATAAAATCCAGCAACATAATAGAGAGTTCACTGTAGGAAAGCCCATCACACCATCTCCCAAAAGATCAAGAATTTTGCTCAGCATAAAGGCAGTAAACAAAAGCTGGAATCTTCCCAATGGGACACGAAAAACAAAACACTTTAAATGTTACAATATAATAGCCATATAATATTATAATATAAAAGTCAACATCAAGAACACAGGCTCTCTCTGACCTCCACATTTAAAAATATATGGAGGTAATAAAGGGTCCTTGAGTCTGACAGCAAAAGTTATCAGTCAAGAAAGACAACTGAATTAGGAATGACTGACAAGATCATGGCTGTTTATGTGATAGATAACAACAGGACTACATAAATATAGTCAATATGGTGAAAGTTAATTAGGAAGTATTTTTTACTTGCCCTCCTAATACAAACTCAAATAGAAGTAAATCACATTTCAAACTGATTCTTTAAAAAGAATGGATGGATAACCTTTAGGACTGAACGGCACAAAATACTAGTGATGACTAGAACCAAGAGGACCAAACTGTAACTGGATACATATACAAATAATCCACACAGTTCCACTATAAGCAGTAATTAACAGACAGAAATTAGAGAAGCATTCTGTAATGGAGATATCATTTCCCAACAGTTTAGGGAAGGATTTCATACACCACCCTCTGTAGCATCCCAGTCTTGCTACTGCTGGCTACATGACACCCAGCTAGAGGAACACTCCTCGGATTACTCCAGCACAGCCTGGGTTTCCAGGGACTGTTCTGCGACCAGAACTGTTCAGTGGCAGCAGGCATGAGGTACAGCACAGATTTTCCATCTCAAAGTACATGTGCATCCTTTAAGGCATCCTTGGGCTGTTACTTCTTGATTAGAGAAGTCAAACTTCTGTAGTTAAGGTAAATGTTTTGTAATCTCGCTTAGCTCACTGAATTCACCATCCCTGGAGATTTTAAAACTGAGATTGGACATGGCACTGAGTGCCATGATCTGGTAAAGGGACTGGAGTTGGACCAAGGGTTGGACTTGATGATCTCGGAGGTCTTTTCCAACCCAATTGATTCTATGATTCGATTCTATGACTCTATGAATCACAGAATATTCTGAGTTAGAAGGGGCCACACAAGGATCATCAAGTCCAGCTGTTAAGTAAATGGCCCATACAGGGATTGAACCCACAACCTCGGCAAGATCAGCACCAGGCTCTAAACAGCTGAGCTAGTCTCAGTTCACTTACAGCCCTTAATCATGCTTAAGCAAACTAGTCTTGAGTCTTCAGTCATCTGAGTGCTTATTTTCCACTCTGACATTACACTTTTTAATGTTATGTAAAAGTTTTTAATCTTGGGAGGGGTTTTTTTGAGATCCAGGAACAGAATGCAGATGAGAACAAACTCAAGAACAGTGCACCTTGATTGCATCTTTGCGACACTACATAAGCAAACTCACAGAGCCTCTTCCAAAACAAATATATTCCTTCTTAGGGCAGGACTTCCAAATGGTAACAAGATTCTTTGTCAAGACAGTATCCTGTATCCTTCAGTAATGTAAACACTGATAGCACCCCCAAATGACTGTCAGTGGCAAACAGTAAACCAAACAACATGATGAGGAACCTGTTTCCTAGTCAGACAAACCAGCCATGACCGCAATACAAAGGGAAAGCTCAGCTTGGCCAAGTCAGTCAGCAATGGCTAGTTGCCTCCACCCTCCCTTCCTTCCCAGCTGAATGCTTGCAAGGGTTGCAAGTGTTCACATCTAGAGAAAACCCCCCCCCCCACATTCTTAGTTACAGCCTTAGTTGCTCTTTCATGTTCTATACTTGGTTGGTCTGGTGCTGCAGTATGAGAGAATTTGATAATAAATCTATATTTTTCCTTGTCCTTAATAAAGTTGGGGATGATTGATGTTTCAGCCAGAGCTGAGCAGTTTTCACAATGCATAAAAATGTGGCTAGCAGAACGCAAGTGTAGCTTCTGTAGCTCCAAAATACCAGAGAACTGCAAGGACTTCTGAATGCAACTGCAATGCAAATCTCATTATTACCTACTATTTTACTCTGCTGAGCAAATACCAGCACGTCCCTCCTGAATAACAAGAGTATTTCTAACAACAGTCATCGTATTTCTTAATGGAGCACTAAATTCACTGGCAATAAAGTCCAGGTTCCCGGAAGAAAAATTACTCTGTGCTCTCTGTAGACAGACTGGGTTTTAATGAGCATTAGAACCACAAAGGGCCTGATCCCAATCCCACACAGGTCAATGGGATGGTTTCTACTCAGTTCAATGGGCTTTGGATGGAGCTCCAAGGTTCTGATTTTGCATTTGTCACACTGTCAGTGTCACTGAAAGCCACGGGGAGTTCCAGTGTCACTCATAGAAGGCTTCTTCAACAATTAGTATTATCACTTTCTCCAATGTGGAAAATTCCCTGTGATAAGGAGGAAAAATAATAATAAATTGTTGAGAATTTCAGCTTGCACTTTCAACATAAAGAACTCTTTGGGATGACACTCAGGAGGCTGATCTTGTGCCAACCCTGATTGTGAACTAAGTGCAGTTAAGTGCTCCAAATGCATTATTACCTTTTCCACTATAACTTACAGGTGGCTTGCTGACAGCATATTTTATCTTCAAACCTACTTATTTTAGTAATCATGTTTTTGAGAACCAAAATGATCTCTCCATGTGGAACTGGTGGAAGCTGTTGGAACAAACCAATACACTGGAATAGTAATTTACCATGGATGACAGGTTACATGGGACTTTTTAATTTACAATCTATAATATACAATTTAAAAGACACAACATTTCCCCACATATGCTATTTTTCTTTCTACTGTTGTGTGTTGCAAGACATTACTTCAGTGTATGCCTGACCTACTCATCAAGTAAGTTCTTTAATCACCTTAATAAATTAACTGTAAGCTTTGAGTTAGGAACACAATTCTTCAATTAAAACTAATAGCCATGATTGCAGCATCTCTATGGTGCTGCTGCACTCTGTTGGCTGTGCACTGTGCAAACAAAGCTGGGGTCAACAAACAAGTGTTCTTCAGAACTGAGCACAGCATTTCCTCCATTTGATAGTTTGAGCAGTCACAGATTTTACCTCTTGTACATCAAACTTTCAACAGCTTTGGCTACTTGGTTATCACAGAATATGGGCATATATGTTATTTTCTTGAGGATGCTTCTTTTTATTCATAATTACAATGAAAAGTTGCTCCCACAGTACCCAGTGATTTCAGCGGGAGTTGCTAATGCTCAGAAGACCTGAAAATAAGGACCCATTTCTAAAGCCAAAGCCAGGAATATCTGTATTAGCAGAGAGTAAGAAAAATGTCTGCCTAAGTGGCATAACCCACAGTAAAACCCTTGACGTTGTGTAATTGAGCCTAGCCATTTATTTAAGGAAAAACTTAAATCTAATGCACCATCCTAGTTGATTTTCACTTGGCCAATACAAACACCATCTACACAAAACAACTGAAAGCAAAGTTCTTACCTAAACTTCCCATGTCCCTCAATATTTTGGCCTCCTGTGTCTGGCTGGTCCACAGAATGAGAGTGGCAATATCTCTGAATCATGAAACCTTCATATATCAAGGTAATAAAAGAACCCCACAAGAACGACCTTAAATCAGTCTTCATTTATCTCCTTTCTGGTGTTCATTCACAAGGAATGAACAATCATTCATTTCCTTACTATTCATCTGTCCCACATGTGTACTAATAGGCATGAAAATACTAACCATAAATCTTTTCTTCATCCTCAGAGTGGTTTTTAAAAGGCACCCTTCCCTTGCATTTCTGTGTGATGCCTGGTAAATAATAGATCAGTTGCATGGTGTTAGTGTTAATATTAATGCAACTGGGCAGCACTGCAGAGAAGCAGGGCAGAAACCTGAATTCTGGAAAAATTTGGTATGGCAGCAGTCACCCTCTACTTCTTCTATAATTACAGATCTTGTTGGGTGTGCAGTCCCATGAATTTCTACACAACTTTCCCAGATATGAGGATATTTCGCACTTGATAGAACTTGGCCAAACTTTTTGAAAATTAGTTATTTAAAATTAACTGGTAGGTTAAAATAAAATATCCATCAAGCACAAAAAAACAATGAGAAGACAGTGTGACCTGCTTCAGGAATGCTGACATTTGTTTGTTTTGAAATTAAAGAATACCTTGTCTTCTCAGCCTAGATGTTGACATTTTCCAGTACCGAGATAAGTAACCTTTGAGCTACTTAATGCTTTGACTCAGCTTAAGAAATACTTTCTAGCTGTGGGGCTTTTTTCCCCTACAAAGATGTGTTCTGGATCCATAAAATATAAAAAGCAGGATTAATTATTTAGTGTTAAATCCATCACTCTGTGCAGCAGTACTACGAAGTATATAAAGACTTTTTCCTCCTATCTCCCATCTTGGCAGCTTTACAGATCACATGTTTGGCTGAACCTAAGCCTAAGAGTTAGGGCTGGGCCACCATACCAACCCCCTCAAAACACTCCTGAGGTGGTCTTGTGAGTGCAAATATGTGCAGGCACCACACACATGCAATTCTCAACACACAGAGGACTTCATCATCCCAAGAAATATGTGGTGTGGCTGCTCTCTGTGGCTGGAAGGGTTCTTGTAAGACATAAGCAAACAAAACCATGTCTACCTCCCCATGCAGATTTCTAGTCAAGAATTCAAGAGAAACTCAGGATCTGCTACAGAGGTGTTGCTTCTTCACACTACAGAAAACAAATATACCATACTTTCACACTAAAGTTTGTTTAAAAACTGATTAAGGAGGAGTGGGACAAAAGTTACATGAATTTATTGTATTAAAGAAAAACTAGCTTTAGGTACAGATTTGAGACCTAGCCAAAACACATTTCTGTACCTCACTCATACTGCTTTGCAGGGATCCACAGCCTTGACAGGACTTTTCCACCTTGATTTCCTTGCCTGCTGGGCTAGGATGGGCAGCTATAGGGTTATTGTGGGAGAACAGCAGGGAGCAAAGAGGCCAAGAGCATGGCATCCCACCCTCAGATGGAGGGCAGAGCAACCAGCTTCCCAGGCAACAGCAGGCAGAGTCAGAGCAAAGGCACAGTGAGTAGAAAAAGAGGGACAATATTCACCATATAACAAATGGGATTACAAAAGCTTTCACCCTCTCCTTGACACGCTCACAGCTATTGCAAAGCTTCTTAGACTCTAATATGCTCACAGTTACGTACTGTGAAAACCAGTTCTGCACAGAAGTAGTCTCAGCCTCTGGTCTACAAGGTCAGCAATTCACCAGTATTCCTCTGAACTCAGAAGCACTCCTGAGCCTATTGCTATCCCTCCTGCATCCTGTGGTAGCTGCCTCCGTTAGTCATTTTTCACTGTCCCACTGCTTGTCAATAAATCACCCTGCTAATTCCTGTGACGCCTCCTGTGAAGTGCTCTGGGAATTGTGGCAAAGATTTCTGGGCTGCATCTGAGAACTGGTGGTGAATAGCTGACTTCAGGTTGACATGATGAAGAAAGGTTAAGCTTTTCAGCTGAGCAGCCTCTTAGAAATGATTCATTGTGACTCCAGCTATCCCCTTCCTATGCAGCAAGTCTATTCTCTGTGCCGGCCTGAACACATAAGGGAGCTGACACTTGTCTTCCGTGTGGCTCACGTACTTAAGTTTTCCCCTCTCCTCATTACCTGTGAAGGGTGATTACATTTCCTATAGAATATCACTGGTGATACATCACACTTTCAGGGCTGTGTTTCCCCACTCCCAACCTCTAATGGGAACCTGTGGTTACTTCATCTTTTTCCTTTCTTGAATACCAACCCTCCCACAAGCCTGTGTGTTAGACACCAGCCCCCCACCAGAGAAGAGTAAGGGGACTCCTACTGGAGCTCATTAATAGTAAATTATTTTCAGTTAATAAAGACAATTCTCTTGGTGAAGTCTCTGAAGAGCCAAGGACAGTAAAACAGAACACTGTCTGCCCCACAATTGATTTGAATACAGTGGTTTTGAAGGAACCCTCAGACTTCAATAGCAAACCATTAAGACCAGCTATTTGTATGGTGCCTGTCTGGACACCGAGGACAGGAAAGAAGTTAGAGTATGCCTTTTCTGATCTGTTGATTATTCTTCTTTTTTTTTTTCCAACCAGATTTTTTTCAAATAAACACTGGCATCAGAGGTCTGAACTGGCAGTCACAAGCTGTGTAAAAAGATGTAAGTCACGGAACTCACTTGATTTTTGTATAAGGGAAGAATTTTTTTTTTCTGAAACAGTTCAAGTGCTTGCTTTTTCTACAGAAAAGACTTCTCTGTTCACTTCTCACTCCTCTCATAGTTCTTAATGACACTCTTAGGCATGGAATGCTATTTGGAGGACTCTCAAAGCAACCCAAAGGAATTAAGTATCTGAATCCACACTGGAATTCAAAAGCTGTAAAGCATTTAAAAACCTTTGGAAAGGATGCTTAACAAAAATATGCAGACAGATCCCACGTCCAAACACGTATAGATAATAAACACAGCTCTGAAAAAGTCTCCTTCCATATCAAACAATACTTTCTGGCTTGTGCTATAGAAGCACATGCTCATTTTTGCTATCTCTGACTTCATCAGTAGGTACTGTAAAGAAGCTGGAACAGAGGTGTTTGAAATTCTAAATTTCTAAAATATCTGAAAAAGTCTTTTTAAACAAATGTATGTGCATATTTACTCAAATAATTCTGTGTATTCATTTCAATGTGGAATGTTTTTGCCAGGGAGGAAAAGTTGGAATTAAAAGCTTTTCAGTTCAGTTTTCTAACAAAACAAAACAAAACAAAACAAAACAAAACAAAACAAAACAATCTAGCAGATGCCTACCTTGGGCTCCATGAAAACCCAACCAGCTCAGCCCTTGGATGGTAGATTACCTGTCCCATAGGACATGAGCAGAATTCATATGTCTTCATAAAGCAGCTCCCTCTGAGCAGCCCAGTGTTTACTCTAAATTAATTTGGCCAGAAAGTCCCTGCCCACCTCTAAGCAGGAGGTGTTATGAGAATGGAGTTGCTATTTCAACACAGCTGCTGTTCAAAGGGAAAAAAGGCAGGGAAGGGGAAGAATCTGAAGAGTAGCTGGGACCACTGTGAGTGTGAATTAA
>JAWWEV010000083.1:64620794-64674097 GCA_035583235.1 Hafferia zeledoni
CTGCTGTTCAAAGGGAAAAAAGGCAGGGAAGGGGAAGAATCTGAAGAGTAGCTGGGACCACTGTGAGTGTGAATTAAGCAAAAACCACTGGCCACTGGGTTGGTCTGAGGCACAGGGGAATGAAGCCTGGCATGCACACCGCAGGAGAGAAATGCATGCAAACCCCACTACATGTATGTTTGCTGAGCTGATGCCCATAAAGCAACAGAATCATAGAATGAATCATCTTTGAATGGTTTGGTTTGGAAGGGACCTTGAAGATCACCTTCTTCCAATCCCCCTGCCATGGGCATGGACACCTTACACTAGACCAGGTTGTTCAAAACCCCATCTAATCTGGCCTTGAACACTTCCAGGGATGGGGCATCCACAACTTCCCTGGGCAGCCTATTCCGGTGCCCCACCACCCTCATAGTGGTGAATTTTTTTCTAATATCCAAACCAAACCCACCCTCTTTCAGTTTAAAGCCATTACCTCTTGTTCTATAACTACATACACTTGTCAAAAGTCCCTCCCCAGCTCTCTTACAGGTTCCCTTTAGGTACTGGAGGGCTGTTCTAAGGTGTCTCCAGAGCCCTCTTCTCCAGGCTGAACAATCCCAGCTGTCTCAGCCTTTCTTCATAGGAGGTGCTTCATCCCTTTGATCAGCTTTGCAGCCCTGCTCTGGACTTGCTTCAACAGAATCACCTCTTTCTTATGCTGGGGCCCCAGATCTGGATGCAGCAATCCAGGTGGGCTCTCATGGGAGCAGAGCAGAAGGGCAGTACCTCCTCCCTTGACCTGCTGTCCGTGCTTCCTCTGATGCAGCCCAGGATGCAGGTGTGTCTCTGGGCTGCAAGCACACACCAGTGGGTCATGTGGAGCTTCTCATCAACAAAGACCCCAAATCCTTCTCCACAGGGCTGCCATTCTCTGCCCAGCCCATATTTGTGCTTGGCATTGCCACGATACATGTGGAAGACCTTGTAAGCAGGATGACTGTAGAAGGAAGGACAGAAAGGATTCTTATTCTCGAGAAATTAGGTGGCACTGATCCTGGTTGGGATGAAAAAGGGGAAAAGAGAAGACAGACTGGAGGTACAACTGTGGTGCTTTAGCCAGTCACTATGTAGTTATGCTCTACTGTGCCAGATGAAGAAAGGCTCAGAAGTGTATGAGTATCCTCTGACAGAGCCTTCCACAAACAGTTAATCTATGTAAAAAATATTAGTCTTACATTCATGTGACCAAAAGAGAGCCCAAAAATATAGAGCTGGAGAACATAGTTCATTAATTGAAAACCAATCCTCTGCAAGCTTCTGTCAAAAGCAGCTTCTGGGTTATTTTTTCTGGGGAGAAGCTGCTGCTGGGACTTTGCCAGTTCAGCAGTTAAAGGTAATCTCAAAGAATCCCTCAGCAAATTGTAAAGTGCTCAGGCTGAAGAAAACAAGGTGTTCAGGGACTGAACTGATTGTTTTAATTTGCGTAATACTGGCAGAAAGCAGCACTTAAGAATTACTCTGCTTAATTCGGCTGTTCCAGAAGCAAGGCAAAACCAAGCCAGCTTTAATAAATAAACCAGACCTAAAAGTATTTGATTTTTATCTCCATCTAGATAAGGAAAAGTGCAAAATCTGGCTATAAACAGGAAATGATGCTATTACATTGTATTTTCTATAGACTAACAAGGAGCTAGGGGCATGCATTGACACACCCCAGCAGTCAATAGGATCTGACTCTTTGCTGTTCCTTTAACTGTCTGCAAAAGAAGAGACACAGGTCATCTGAGTACTCCCAAAGTCTCTAAGATGGTGCCACAGTGCACCTACCTTCCTTCTGCACAGCAACCAATAAATTTCCTCTCACTTCACTTAAGAGACTGTGACAAATGTCCAGATCTCACCCCAGAAGTGTGCAAGTAATTGACTCAAAGGCAGGAATAAATCCTTTCTTACCTATTCCCACTTATATTTTTAACAGCATAGCCGTCAAAATGCAGCAAATCAATTTTTCCCCCCTTACTGTCTCCACACTGCTTTTTCAGAGTATTTTTAGTTGTTCTGATTAAAAATTTACCTCTTAAGTACCACTGAGGACACAGTGCATATCTTGATTACAGTTTTGTATAACTTTTTCAGCCTACCTACGTATCTTTCTTGCAAAGGAAGATGTGAAGCCATATCCCTCCTTCCTTCTGTTATCTTTCTATCAAAAGACAAATTTTAGTATCAAACTTAAAAAAAAAATTAAGTCTCAGACCAGTAGGAAAACAACCTCACTCCAAAGTGCAGAAAATACTTTTTCAGAATGAGGATGTGAGGCCATCACACCTGATGGGATCACACAAGGTACCTTACAGAACAGAGACAGAGCATGCTAAGCTGAAAAAAACCCAACATTTTCAGGGTTCACCCAAAGAAAAGATAAGCATTTGGCATTTCTGCATTCTCTGTGGTGCTTCATTATAAGGCTCTCTCTGTCCTCCTCATCGGGGGCAACTTGGGTTACAAATGTCTTGTGCCACTTCTACCACATATTGTCCCACGTGTGATTAGCCAGTATTTCCTCCTCTATTACTTTGGCCAGGTATTGCTTTCATTACCATCCCTGTGCAGCCTGAATACTTACCAGAAGGTCACTGAAATGCAAGATAATGTTCTTCCTGGGATTCTTTTCATTGCAGCAGTTTTGAGTTGCTTATTCATAGTGGCCAGAGACCTTTCTACATTTTGACTGCCATATTAAAGCAGCTTTTCTTTTTCCCTGTGAAAGCTGTTTCTTTTCCAGAACTGGAGAAGTCTTGACCTCTGAAGAGGAGATTTTCTGATTTAACTTTAGCTTAGACAAGTTGAGTAGTAGAAGTCCTGAACTCGAAGATATGGAGGGTACAACAGCCATTGCAAAAAGTACATAAAAAAACCCTTTCTTTTCTTCCTTTAGTATCAATATAGTTCAAAATATTCTCTTTGTTTTTTGCAAATGTTTGTTCACTAAAATGTTCCAAAGGGAAAAATGTCAGCTACAAATCCTCACTCATCACATATTTGCACAGCAATGCTTAAAGGTCCTTAAAGATCTCCAAGGATTTGAAAGAAATAATTCAGTGAGGTAGCAAAAACAGAGCCACTGCCTTCCAGTGTCTGCCTACATGGCTCATGCAGCATATGACAACTCCAGGCAAGTCACAGTCAACTGATTTCACAGACCATGCACAGAAAAATAAGTTCCACCAACCAAATGTATGAAAGTCTAACTGTTTGAAGCTAATACATCAAGGAAAAATAGCTGAAATCCACAAGATGGACCGTGAAAAATATTTTGCTTACTGCAAAGGAACATTTCTTCTCTATTCTGCTTCCCTTACAGATGCCCTGCTTCTGTTCTTGCCAAAATCACTGCAGTTTCACTCAGTTGCCTTGGCACTTCAGCAAAGTCACAGTTTTAATTCATACCTGCTGGCTGATTCCTTATATACCTGAATAACAGGTGTGTTACAGCCGTATTTTGCATTATTCATTCTGCATGAAGTTACACCCTGACTGTGTTACCAGGAAAAGCCTGAAGCAACATTTAAGATTAAAAATTAGGTGGTATTTTCCCAACCACATTCTATTGTGCACGTCTGTGATGGCCCTTTAGGGTACAGGGAATGGGAGGGTATGAACAGCCAACAGAATTACCCTCTGACCAGTTCAGTGCCGTGTACCACTTGCTCCCTCACTCAGATGCATGTTCTGAAGGCAAGAGCCACATTTCACACAGGTGATGCCCCTCCCTCATTCAAGGATTCCCTATTCCCAAATTTCCCAGTATAACTGCGGATCTAAACCCCCTGAGCAGCCACCTGGGGTCCCAAGTGGTGTTTGACAGCTGAGATAACAGGCCATCTCCTTTCACGAGGTACCTTGTGCAGACACACATCTGTAATGTTGGGAGGTGTGTGGGGATTGCAGACACCTGAAAAGTCCATGTTCTCCTTTTAGTTTGACACTTTTGATTCAAAAGGAGCACTTGGGATAGGTAGACCTATTTGGAATCACTGGGATGAAAGCAAAGGGAAGAAGTTCTTGTGGATCAGGGGAGTCCTGATGAGCATCCCTACAGTTCCCTTTGACCCAGAAGCACCTTACACAAAAGTTATCTACCTCTATTTAGTTGCTAAAACTTGGTTGTCAGCTTGGAACAGAGCAAATGGATCTCTTTGTTCTGTGAGGTCCACGTGTTGCATTGGTGAACAGGAATTTTGAGGAAGGACAACATTCAAGAGAGCTAAATACAGAAATGTCTTGGTGTCCTAACTACTGATAGTACATTATTTTCTAATAGGCAATGCTTATCTTTCCACCTCAAAGTAACATTTGACTGAAATATGAAATAACTTTTTGCCTGACACATTTTACAACTGATCTAGTCCCACTGGCCTGGCATCCATTACAATTAGTTTCCACTGTAATGAAAAGAAAATAATGTTTTTGCAGATCTAAGTAAACAAGAAAGTTTATTTTCTGAAAAGCCTTCTTCACACATTATACATTACTCAGTTTACCTAAATAGCACTTAGGCTGGAGCAGTCCTTAATTACCCTGGCAGAGCAACTTGGCATTCTCCTAAATTTGTGCTTTTCAGCAATGAGACTCTTTCCTGCTGTATCTTTTAATTGCCTGTGCTTCCCTGAAAGTTGTCTCAACATTATCACCTTACAAAGTGGATAATCAAGATTTACTTGATTTCAAGCATCTCTTCCTTGTTTAAATGATTACTTTTCTCATGGTTTTTTCCCCTTCCCTTTCCTCTTCCCTATAGAGACACAAATTTTCACTGCTAATACACACTGTAATTGCAATGTATTGCAGGATGGGTTTCAGTTTGAAGCCCTGTGAAACCTTGAAAAGTTTCTGAACCACAGAGAAGGCAACTACACAATAGCACACAGACAGCCCCTATAACAGATCTTAATTTAAAAACCTCCTTCTGTGTTATTAGTTTTATTTAACATTTTCTGCTCTCTGGTCTTTAAGTCTTATAACTAAGAAAGGTATTTTAAGAAGGAAAGTAAGACTATCAAATGCCCTAATTCCTCATGAAACAGGAATTTTTAAAGGATGAAAAAAAATCTGAATTTTAAATTCTAGAAATTATTAATTACAAGCATGAACTTATTAAGCTGCTTGTAACTAACATTCAAAACAGCAGCACTGCAGGTGTTCCTATCCTAGACACTTTTCTCCCATCCTTCACAGCAGATTCACTACAAATTCAATTATTGCAAGTATCTAGATCTGTTACATACAGATTCATAGCAACACTGAGGATCTCTTATGTTAATTTCTGTGCCCAGAGGCTTTTCTGCAACACTGAATTAAAGAAGCCACTGTATCATTCCTACAACAGGATGATTATCTTAGAATTAAGACTAAATAGAAAACTCTTTTTAAAAAGTCAGTCTCTCAAAGCCTTCAGAGATCAGACAAAATTACTTATGTGGCTTACATCATCAGTTCTCAAAAGTTACATATTTGCACACATCCTGTTCTAAGGAGAAAGGGCAAAGTAACCATGATGTTATAGCCTTTATTTATTATTCTTTTTTTAATGTGGTAGATAATCTCCTTGGAATGACTAATTTTTAATGGCGCATTTTAAAATATATCTTTTGTTGTTGTTGCAGCTGAACAAACTAAGAGGTCTATGACATCACTTACCAACAATCCATTAGTGTCACATCCTAAATTCTTCAGACATGAAGGTGAGAAATTTTTCCTCCTTGTAGTGTCAAAACATACCTGGATGTCTGCTGAGTGAGGGTTTAATGGTTTTAGAGAACAATACTAGCAAATACCTAAATCTGTGTGAGAATTCTCAGCAAGCAGTGATCCTTCTCATCTATTTGCAGAAATCCCAGAGGGAACCAGAGGTGTATTCCTTGTGGAGGAACAACTGTCATCCCTGGTATGTGTTCTGGATATGTCAAAGCATATCAAAGGAGAAAACACACATAGTAGAAATCCAGAGGAGTGAATCTTCTATCTCACCCCTCTGCTAGAATGGCACACAATACTCTCAGTAGAGAAGAGAAGAACAACCTGTGAGTTGAGTCATGACTGATGCAGTGCTGCTCTCAGACCCTCATGGGGTAATCTGGATTTCTCCAGTAAGCTGCAAGAGTAATCAGAGAATAACACTGCCTCTGTTTCAGGGAGCAGGGAATGACATTTCTCCAAACCTTAAGCCTTGGAAGAGCTGCTTACACGAAACAGGATTTTCCCCTAATAGGTGATTTAACCACCAAGATAATTGCTTGCTTGGTATCACAGGGAAGAATGTAGACAGAAAATGGCAATGAGCACATACAATAAACACTTAGCATGAATGAATGGAAGGACCAGTTCCAGAAATGGATTCAACATCCCAAATTTTACTAAAAATGTTGACTGTACTGTATCAGAATCATCATGACAGAAGACAATCAAATGTATCTTCAGCAGGATCTGTGTGAGCAGCCTTCAGTGTCAAGGTGCTTGTGCTGAGACCGTGGTGCACCCCAAGCAACAATAAAAAGTTATCCATACCCACAACAAACTTGGGTTTGGATTTCCCTGAAAGATACAGTCTTGTTGTTCTTTACACTGAAGAGTATTGATTATCTTATGCTAACCTATATTCCTGTGCTGCACACATCATTTTGAGCAAGGGGTTAAGATCCTTTTGCATGATTTGCATGTGAGAACCACCAAAAAATTAATGACTCAAAGCTTTCAGATGCCCACATTCCATTTGCATTTCTCTGTTGTCACACAGCAGAGACATATAACACCACACAAAAGGGGTGAGAAGGAAAAAACCCCATAAAAATCCACTGAACCACCAGGAAAACTAGGCATAGAACAATCTATTCATCTGGTCTGCATCACACAACAAATTCAAAAGAACAATGGGGTCAAATACCTGGATGTAGGTAGAAGAAAATAAAGAAAAAGACAGGTGTTGGAGCACAACATGAAGCATTTTCCTGTCTCCTTCAAAAACCACTGCAGTAGGTTTATAATCTGACTTGCAACAGCACCAAAAAAGAAAAAAGTCTCAAAGAAGATGAATTATCTTAAATCTGTTTTAGAAAGTTGGGTAGTCAGCAGCTTATCTATTTCTTGATTTGGAAACAACAAATTGAAAACCAGTGCATACCTAATAGCTGATACTTGTCAGATTTTGAGACAACAGTTAGTACCAGCTGGACAAGTACCCTGAGCACTCCATGGTCATACCAGTGCTGCTACATCCATGGAGGGTTCTGAAACCTGAGAGATTATTCAACACTGTATAAATAAGCATCAGAAAGAAGGGAACGAAGCCTTTTTTTTCCTCCCTGTTGAACACCAAAAATAGTATTCTGCAACAAACCATTATTAGCCCTGACATCTATAGCAAAAATCCACTTGTGTATCAGGACTAGAAATAAAAAGAACAAGAAGATGAACACCAGTCACTCAGTGAAGGGCAGGACTAGAATATTAGAATGCTATGGACAGGAGTGTCATGCACTGCCAGATGTATTGAGGAAGGCAGTTGTTCCCTGTTGCTGTGACTAACTGAGCACAAGATATTGGGGGAGTCTGAATACCAGAAACTCAGTACTAGTTCAAAACTGAAATACAGGTCATTTTTTTTCAAGTAAAAATAATCAATTTTTTGTTGTCAAAAGGTTTTGGAGCTAAAAAATGAAACATGCAAACACTGTAAGAATCAAGAATTTCTTGGTATACAGAACCAAAATATTCATAAAATCATAGAAACACAGAATATGGTGAGTTGGAAAGGACCCATCAGGATCATCAAGTCCAGCTCCTGGCTGTTCACAGGAGACCCCAAGAATCACTTACATTCTGACCACAGGATAAAGGTGCTAAAAGTTTTACTTACTTTGGATGGACAAATTCATCCACTAGGACAACCTTTTCTATCAAGTCTCCACCAATGGTTCGAACCAAATCATAGAAATCATTCTCACAGTACGTCTCAGAAGGCAGCCAAAAGGAGATGTCATTGATCAAAGGTGGATATCTGCTGAGTGGCTAAAAAAAATAATTAAAAACATACTTTTATACGTGTCTGGACTTGGTAAGTACACATACAATTTGGGTTTGTACACAGAGTACACATTTTAGAGGTTTTCTGAAATGCTTTTTGAAGTGCAAACTGACCTCATAAACAACTGAGATGGAAGATTTTATACTAGTGAATGTCTTTTAAAGATCTCCTCATCACCACTTTGATTTATTCATTCAGAAGAAAAAACTTGTTTTGTTTGCTAAAATCAACATTTATGAGCCTGGGTACACTTCTGGTCAGAGCTGTTTGAAAGGAAGAAATCATTTCAGGGTGATTATTCACTGGGGAGAATTGCAATTTTTAAAAGCCTTTTTCAGACTTTTTACAGATTCAAAAACTCTTATCACATTCTTGTATAAAACTTAGATGTGTTTTATATGAATCTTGTATAACACATGTTGATTATTTATACTGTCCAATTTCTAAGAAAGTCTTATCAATAGGTGGCTTGTTATTTAAAGATTATAATAAGAAGAACACTTGGCTTAAAAAGAGGGATCAGTCCACTTCCCAGTAGCACAGACATCCAAACATGTACAGGTATTGCTGTCAGCATAATTATTCATCATTCCACAAGTACCACAACAGGCTTTTAAACATAAAGGGGCATCTTTGCTGTACACAATAAAGACCTGATCTTGTGGGCAGACAGAGCAATTTGTTATTTGCAAAAACAGGAAGAGAAAAAGAAACAAAATCAAGTAATTAATAATTCCTCAGTTTTGATGAAGCTTCCCTGGACTCAATGGGTTTCAGACCTCACCTTTGGTCAGATGTTTCTCCCTTGAAAAAAGAGAAAATGGTAATGCTCTAATTTCATGACTTCTAGGTCATACAATATATTAGTTCTGCCTTCCAACAATGTCCTGCAGTTGAAAAAAGTACTTTTGCATATGATTTTTCGGGTCTGCAGGAGGAAACATCCTTTTTTTTAAAATTTTGCTTATATGTGTAAGATATCCCATATGGACACCTTGGTCTACACAGTCCATGAACTCACTCAAAAATGTATTACATGCCTGGGAATGTTTTATGATGGACCAGTGGAAACTTAAATGAGCACCTGCTAAAGCAATAAACCTGTTAATAAGGCAAGTTTACAGCATGCTGATTTACTCAAATACTGTTCTGGAGAGCGTAAACGAGCCAATAAATATGTGATAAGCAATAGAGTGCAAGTTTTAAATTAATAACCCCCCCAGTGACTAAAATTGTGAATCGCAAATGATTATCCAACTTGTTAAAGGAAGAAAGTTGTCAAATGAATTCATATCCTGTACACCAAATTAAAAAAAAAAAAGTAAAAACAACCAAAATCTGTACAACAAATTCATTACAAAAGAGCTTTTGATAACACATTAATGAATGAAATGAAAATGTTTGAAAGTGACAGCTGCAAATGCTGGAGATGCTCCTCAGTCAACAATCTGATATATGAGTTAGTGTAAATAAAGTTACAATCCTGCAGTAGACCCCTATATTGTCACCCCAGCCCCATCTACCACTATTTTTACCATTGCTATACTTCAGGAACCTACTGAGCACACTTCAAAGCTTGTGGGGACTCATCCAAAACTCCCTGAACTCCCAGCTTCAAGACATTTAATTATTCAACCAGAAGATGTGGCTCATGAGCCAAAGCATGACCAGGCACCTACTTCTGTTCACACAGGTACAAGGACACTAAAGAAAAATAATTACATGTTCAAGTAAATCAATAACGCCCTAATCTCCAAAAGGAATAGAATAGCCAAAATTCATAGTGAATATTTGCTATCAATGTTAAAAGAAGTAGGAATATGCCAGGGACATGAAGACAGCACTCCTTTTCCCACTTAAAATGAGATGTACACAAGGACTCAATGTGGTCACGTTTTGCAAACGTAACTGGAACAGTTTGACTTACATTATCAGTGTCATCAAATTCCATCTGAGCAAAGTTGCTCAAGGATGTAATAAACTGTAGGGTCTGGCTCTCCTGGATTATCAAGTGTATAGAAAAACTGTTTCTTTGACTAAATCCATGGTGTCACTAGCCCAGATATACTTGTGTGCATTACAAAGACTGGAAGGGCAAATGCTTAAAATATAACAGAAGCATAACTTTTTTATTATTAGGTACTAACCTTTTCTCAGAGCCCTGTAATGCAGAAAAATCTTTTATGGTAAAAGGCAAGGCAATAATCCTGTATTATGCTGTCCCTTCACCACCTGGCTACAGTCAATATTATTGCAGTGAGTATTATATCAACACTAAAGTTAGCACAAGGATAAAATTCCTAGTTCTCAAATGTATTGATCTGTTTGTTGTAGAGCTACATGAGCTACATAACAGTTTATTAGCTACACCTAAAATATGAATACACTAGACAAAGAGTCTCCAATTGGCAAGTCAAAATGAAGCTCCTAAATTTGTATTCAGGCATCCCAGCAAATATATACGTGGTCCAACTGATCCCTTTGCCATTCTCTGATCCTTTCTAAACTCTCCTGCTCTTTAAAAACAGACTGGCCCAAAGTTCATTGACTCTGATACTTTTCCAAGTTCAAGGCAAATGCCAGCCCTGGAAACCATTTCCTTATGAACTTACAGAGATTTTTAAAGGATCCCCTTGAGAGGAATGTGTTCTTCCCACTAAATCTACTCCACTATCACCTCCAGCCACCACTTCCAGCTACACCCTCTTCATGGCTTAGGAGTGCTCCAGCACAATGCTTGGACAAGCGAACAGGACACCTCCTGGCTCTGCAGTCTGTGTGTTGGTCAAATCCTACTATGCTACCCAAGCCCCGCTGTTCCTCCTTCCACTTCCTGACTAGCCCCTTAGGCTTTTGGGGAACTGAAAAGAGGTTTAGGAAAAGGTAGAACTGATGTGAGGCACCAGCTGGGAGTGGTGGAGAGCACTGCCAATAGACAGACAACTCTGCACCACTCCTCTTGGTTCCATCACAGCTTTGCCATCACAGTGCTATTTTCCATTTCAAACACTGCAGTGTCCTATCTTTGACATTTTCAACAGTGTTGGAAAACAAGTGTGCTTTCCCAGTAATTACACTCTCTATAGGGCTCTACTGAGCCCATGATGTAGAAAATACTGCAAATAATGACACTGCATTTTTAAATCACCCAGGGTGAAAAAATTTAGGAGTGCTGAATTACTCTCATTTTTTTTAATTATAAAATGGGAGCTTTTGATGATCCACCCTCAGTGATACATGTTTACTAGTCATTAGTCACACTTCCTTATCGTGTTAATAAATAAGCCAAGTACTTACTAAAACTGCAAGCTTTTCCCTCTCAGGATGCTAATTTTAGCATAGAAATGAGTAGTTGGACACTGCTGCTATACCCTGTTCTGCCAGCCTTCCTTGCCCATGCCTAGATGTATCTAAGGAGTGTATCAGTGAAAACACAGGGCTATGACTCTTCTGTATGGGTTTGTGATACTTTAAGGCATTCCTTATCCCCAACTCTCTGCTCTGCCTTTCTGTCTGAGATTACTGCCCCTGCAGCAGCTGATAAAAAACCCCATGTGCCTGTTTCTCCACCACTGCAGTTCATGGCCTGCTGTAGACCAGCTGAAAATTGCCTCTCTCAGTGGTTTATACCAATATAAGCTGGATGAAGTATTGGAGCAGCTTGAGACATTGGGGGACTGCTGTTTTAAGGAGCAACAGGACCGACCAGAACTCATTTGTCAGCATAAAACAGGAAATATTTCAGCTCTGTGTGCATTGCCACAACAAGGCACTACTCTGGAAACTTTGGCAGCAAGACTCAAGTGGTCACTGTAAGAGTAGTCTCTGTTCATCTACACTCAGCAAAGGATCATCAGCTAGGCTGGATCCAGATACCTTACAGGAGAGAAAATACAATCCATGGCAGAACCCCCTAGCCTGGAGCAAAACCAGCTGGGGATAATGCACATGCAGTGCCAGCAAATAACAGGCACAAGACCATGAAGTTTCTTTAGCCCAGAGTCTCAAAAAATGGGATGAACATCAACATTTTCCATAAATATTTGGCATTAGGAAAAAAACCCACACTCTTCCCCAGGAGGGGACAGGAGTTTTGTGCTGTGGCTGCTCACTCAGTTCCTTCTCTGCTGCCAGTTGCAGGTGGGGAACATAAACTAGTGACAAACACAGCAGAGGAAAAAGCTGCACTTGTATTTTGACAGCAGCAACACAAATGCAAGGTTAACAATGAGACATACCAAAAACTGGGTGAGCAACTCCACAGCAGCCAAGCTATTAAAAAGCCAGCCATGCTTTACTGCCATCAGCAGCCTAAGTCAGAAAAATATGAGACTTAGCAGCAGCGTGGCTGCCAAGCTTTAAAAGTCCTGCATTGCCCATACTTTGGAGAAATATATATACATAAACTATACAGGTTTAATGCAATGTCATAGTCTCATCAAAAGGAAAGCTACAGCCCTGTAATAACTGTGCCTTTCTTAATATATTCCATGGTGAAACTACATTAATTCAGTGTTATCATAGGAAATTTAAACACGTAACAGGCATGAAATTCAAATCTGCAAATTTACAGCTGTAACTTATCCCCCGTGCACATAATGAAGTTTCCTGTATTAGTGTGTATGCTTCTAGATTTACACTTTCGTATTTATGACCAGCATAGACAAATTACACTTGCTGCAAGGAACGTAATTTTGAATTTCTTGGCTGCCACGGCTTAAAATTCACAATGTTCCTCATTATTATAAGTTTTCTACCTCTCCTTTCAGTAAATCAATTTTTTTCTTAGTTATATGTAGTAAGTTCTATATATACATATATTCATACGTGTATACACACACACACACACATGAATTTTAATGTGTAAACACACACACACATCTTCAAAGAAGGAATTGGAGAAATTGCAACAGAAAACTTCCATGAAGTCTGATAAGCAGATATAAAAATATGTTCTGGGATTAAGGCCTTAAAACCAAAGCAAATGGACTAGTCTGGATCGATGCACTGCTCTGTCCTCCTGCAGGGAACGGCAGAAGCACTTTAGCCTCCAGTGATGCTCTGAGCTTCTCAGGGAATGAACACAGAAGTATAATCAGCCCTTTCTGGAGAGCAGTCTGCTCCCCCCAGCAGAGTTCTTAACTATGAAAAGCTCACATACAGGCATGGGGAATACCATGTGTTCATGGGAACATAAAAGTGCTCTGTGGATTTCAGGCACTCTGCTTGTTCAGGGACCATTTTAAATGGAAGAGGTTTTCTTTGTACATGCATGAGAGTGCTCTGTCCTTGGTCTGAACACCATGTGAGTGCCTTTGAGTGTCCCATAAGGCTTCAAGCTGCTAGTTCATTCAGTCTGAAAAGGGAAATACACTTTACTATTTCTCACAGAAGCAAAGGGAAAGGAGACAGAGCAAGGGATGCATCAGGTTTCATATGAACTAAGGGTGCATTTTTCTCCCACAGTGTGCACACTGTAGCTAAGAACCTGTTACACGAAAACAAAAAGGACTAAGCAAATTCAGGCTGGAAACAACCTCTAATCACTACTAAACAGAACGATCCAACTGCATTTTTGGTTCAGCAGTTCTCTCATGGCTTCAAGAGGATCAGTAAAAGTAGAGAAGGATCACAGTGTTTTCATACCTGCTCCACTGTTCACCAAGCAATTGCTGTTTGCCATCATGGGAGACAGCATTCTTGAGATGGATGGTTAGGTATAGCATAACAGGCCTTTTTTAGAAAATTGCATTTTTCATGGCATTCTAGTAATGACAACATTACCAAACCAAAACTCTTTCTTTTTCTAGTTTAGTGATTTCTAATCTTAAGTATGAAGGACAGCATAGAGATGTTGAACTACTGAACATTTTCCTCCCTTTTTACTTTCTAACTAGCCTGGTTTCTTTCCCTTCCTGAAGGTTTTAATTTGTCATGGTTGACACAATTGTTTGATTTCTAAGCTGTGTTTAGGAGTCCTGGTTCTGCCATTGCTCTTGTTCAAGTGGAGAATCAAAGAAAAAGCTGCCACCAGCCACAAGGAACATTTGCCTACAGACATTGGAGCTGACAGGACTTGCCAACACACACCTGCAGGTCAAATCAATCAATCAAATAATATCCCAGTTTCCACTTCCAACTAGTGCAGTTCACAGCCCTTTATAAGGGTGAAAAAGGGAGAGGGATGTCAGACTCCACTCTAGAGATCAATACCTTGAAGAAAATCATACGTTTGGCAGAAAGACCAACTTGTTTGTCAGCAGCAGCAGCCTGCACAATTAAAATGGCACTGGGTTACAAGTCATTGCTGTTCCTCATCTTGGCAAAGAACTCTCTCTGCCTTTACCTCCTTCATCCATGAGGAAAGGTGATCATGGAATTATGGAAAAACAGGAAGTACCTTGTAGAAAATATAAGAAAGAAAACAATGTTTTCAAGAAACACAGTAAATTAAACTGTTCTCAAAGGTGAAACATTCATTCCCTTGTAACAGGAGACACAAAGAAGGCAGTTATTGAATCCTTCTTTGCATCAGCCTTCATTGACAAGATCAGCCCTCAGGGATCTCTGACCCCAGAGACCAGGGTAAAGAAATCTTGAAAGGAAGACTTTCCCTTGGTCAAGAAGAATTGGGTTACAGAACACCTAGAGAAACTTGCCACCCACAAGTCCATGGGCCCTAATGGGATGCATCCATGAGTGCTGAGAGAGCTGGCAGACACTATAGTGAGACCACTCACAATCATCTTTGGAAGGTCAAGGAGAGCAGGAGAGGTACCTGAGGGCTGGAAGAAAGCAAATGTCACTCCAGTCTTCGAAAAGGGCAAGAAGGAGGACACAGGGAACTACCAGCCAGTCAGCCTCACCTCAGTCCCTGGAAAGCTGATAGAAATTCAATGAAAGCACATGCAGGGTCCTGCACCCAAGGAGGAATAACCCCATGCCCCAGTACAGGCTGGGGGATGACCTGCTGGAAAGCAGCTGTGAGAGAAGGACCCGGGGGTTCTGATGGACAACAAGCTGTCCATGAGCCAACAGTGTGCCCTTGTGGGGGTGCATCAGGAAGAGCACTGCCAGCAGAGAGGTGGTCTGCCCCTCTACCCAATCCTAGTGAGGCCAAATCCACAGTACTGTGTTCAGTTCTGGGCCCCCCAGTATAAGAGTGACACGGAATTCCTGAAGTAAGTTTGGCAGAGGGCCTTAAAAATGATTTAGGGACTGGAGAATCTCCATAACAAGAAAAGGCAGAGAGAGTTGGACCTGTTCAGTCTTAAGAAGAGATGACTGAGAGGGGACCTCATCAATGTACAGAAGCATCTGAAGCAGGGGAGTGGGTCTCATGAGGACACTCAGGCTCTTCTTGGTGATGCCAAGCGATAAGAGACGAGGCAAAGGGCAGAAACCAATGCACCTGAATATGAGGAAGAACTTCTGTACTGTGCAGGTGACTGAGCACTGGAACAGATTGCCCAGGGACATTGTGGAGTCTCCCTCACTGGACACAATCCTGTACAATGTGCTGTAGGATGACCCTGCTTGAGCAGGGAGGTTGGACCAAATGACCCCCTGTGGTCCCTTCCAACCTGATCCATTCTGTGATTCTACATCCAGGTTTAGCAGGGAGGTGCTGTGGGGCAGACACTTGTCTTTCTAGCTAAGTCTCAGCACTCAATGTGAGATGACACAGCTGCTGCCTGGCCAAAGCTGTGGGCCAGGTCCCTCTCTGCTGTACAGTGCATGCCACCATGTGAGCTCTGTCCCCTTCCCAGCTACACTATGTCCTATGGAGTCTTGTTGAAGATGAGAGTTTCTCTCCTGAGACACACTACAGGTTCCCAGAAGGTGCAAAACAACAGAGTTTAGTTGCTTATATTCTGCTCGAGTAGCAGAGTTGCTTATATTCTACCAGGTAGCTCTTCATATTATCTCATTTAGTCACCTTCTCCAATGCTAATCAAGCACCTTTGATATGGAAAATCCCTTGAAGACTCATCACAAATACACACGTGCACAGGAACAAGTACAACCTGGAGTCTGCCTGACAAAGGGAAGTCTATACCTACTATGACACTGATGAAATTAAGACAGCTAACAGCCAAACAAGGGATTAAACTTTTTTCATAAGCTGTCCCACCTTTTCCAAGCACCAGGAAGAATGCACAACAAGACTGGTGCTGCAGCAGAATGAGTGAGTAGAAAGCTTGCCTTTGCAGAGGTTCACCCCAAAGTAATGCTAGTTACTATGCCTATGCAGCCCCAGCAAAAAGGGACACTGTCATCTTACATACAACATTATTTTAAAATAAAAAAACTTTATTTTAAAGTCAAGCTTGTTTAAATTTGTAATGAAAAATGCTTCAAGTTTAAAGTCACATTATAGTTCTCTAAATGCAAATATGCATTTTAAATTGACCTGTGGTCAAAAACCTGAGAAACAATGCATGGCTTTTGAGAAGCTTTCCAGACACAAAAGCATCACTTCTATTGTCATTGAAAAGGTTATTTTTATATGATTAGTAAACAATTAAAAAAAATCAGGAAAGGCATAAAAAAATTAAAGGATTGACCTAATCCTACTAAAAGCAGGGATGTTGCAGTGTACACAGTAGAGAGGTTTCCAGACACCCATTCACTTGGGCATTAGGATGCCCTGCTCTTCTGATCTGCTTATAAAAACCACCAACAGATAAATACAAATTATTCCTAAATACCAGTGATGGACTCCATGCTCTGTGCTTAATGAGGCAAAAACGATTTCACATTTCCATAGAACAGAATAGGACTTGGGGTGGGGAGAATCACCAAAAGGGATGTCTCTGCACTACTCACTCCCACACCACAGTTTCTTGCAAATCCTTTTTGAAAGCATCAGGGTGGAGAAGAGATTAGCCTGACATTTTCCTGTGGCAGTTCTATGGCTACTGTGGAAAAATATGCATTTTCCTCATGCTTCTTTCCCAGCTGCCCAGCTGATAGCCTACTAAGCTGGTTGGTTTCATGGTGCTAATCTTCTCCCATACAGATATATCACTGCAGAACACCTGAAAATTAGGAAATGCTTTTTCTGGTATCATTTTTCCATTTCAGCAGCTGCTACCACAGAACTGATGTGACACAAAGGGGAACAGATGGGACAATCCTTATTATCACCTATACAAAATGAGCAAGGTTATGCCCTGGGGAGGGAATCCAGTGATTTGGAATCACCAAAATGGTAAAGTAGATTCTCACGCCAAACTTAAGACTTTTGACTGCCTTTTGCACAGGCTGTGCATATCCCACCTCACAGGCAAAATCACTCTATCAGTTATTTTGTAGCAGTGGCAAAAAGGGCAGAGAAGACACCTCAGAAAACAAACTCTCAATGAATAAAGACTATATGCATCAGTCCTGCACCTCTCTGGTAGATACCCACCATGTCTGCAAGGAACACTTAAGGACTGAATTCATACAAATCACAACCTCTAAAGTTCAAAACCAATCATAAAACACCAGGGTAGTGCAACAAGCTAAAAACAATATCTAACTTTAAAGAACAATAGGTAAGCTAGAGAGAAACGGAAATAAAAGACTCTGCTTCAGCAGAAGACATTGGCTGGTGCAGGCATTCAGTCTTTGCCATACTCAGAAGACACGTTTCCTCCTTTCTGATGATTTGGCTTGTATCTCTTTTTTCCCCTCATTATGCTAAATAATAATGCTGAGATAAATAGCCCAGGGGGGTAAAAAATGGCACCCATCAACAATTCATATAAAACAGTTCTATCTGAATAAAGAATGCAAGTATTTGGAAAGAGACTGAAGCAATATGAAGATGTACTCCCTTCAAATACACAGCATAACAATGGAAACAAAGTGCACCCAATATTTTATTTCAGCTTAGAAGAAAAACCTCACATAAAGCACTGTGGATTGTATTTCCTATTCTGCTTGTTAAACTCACCATTCCACAGAGTTACTGTTTAAATTGCAGCATCTCCAGAACACCTGAATGCGACTTACACCAGAATAAGCTGGCACCAGAAATCTCACAGGCACATGCAACACCTGAAAACGTCCTTCTTCCCACTTAATAAGCTGTACTTATTTTTTGCCTCTCCTTCCTAAAAAAAGCATAGAGATTTCCAAAGCAACAGCAATGATGCTTCATATTTCTTGGCCAGATATAACTTCACATAATGGCCTGGACATTGTTATGCTACAAAGGAATGTCCTCATATTTCTGCACTCCTAGACGTATGAGCTAATCTGTACCAGCTGGGAAGTGCTACCAGAAATCCTGCATCTAAAAAGCTATGTTTCTAGGAAATTAAAAGATCCCAATTCCCATGTACAGCAATTTATGTGAGCAGGTTACTGGTGGTTTTGAAATATTCTTATGATATCCAGTGCCAGGGAAATAGCTCAGTTTCCTTCTCAACCTGGGAAAACTGCCCAAGTGGCCTTGGCAAAGGCTGCCCAAAGAAACAGTGGAATCATTACCATCACTATCCCTGGAATTGTTCAAAAGGTGTGTGGATGTGGCACCTGGAGACATAGCCTAGTGGTGAACATGGTGCGAGGATAGTGGTGAACTTGATGATCTTAGAGGTCTTTTCCAACCTGAGGGATTCTATGACTCTGGGCAAAATCCAGTGTTTTAGTTTCCAGAGTAGCCAACTTCATTTTTTTCCCCACTTAAGTACTGAATTCATACAAATCCCAACCTCTAATGTTCGAAACCAATAATAGAACACCAGGGTAGTGTAACAAGCTAAAAACAATATCTAACTTTAAAGAACAGTAGTTAAGCTAGAGAGAAACAGAAATAAAAGACTCTACTTACTTATCCAATACTCAGAAAAGGGATGAAAGCCTTCAATTTTTCCTCTCAGGCAGACCCTGAGAGTTCCTAAAGCTACACTCTTGTTAGAGTAACACTTAGAAAACTCCAGAGAAGGCATAAGCTGAGAACAGACCAAGCACAAAAAGTACACTAAGCATTTTAGCATGCAATGACAAAATGTAAAGAACATTTAAATCTCTACAAGCACAAACCTCGTGCAGAGCAGGTATTTCTCTAATGCCTTTCTTCTTTTTACAAGACTCAGAAAATGGGTCCACTATTGCTGATTTAGGAGAACAGGTTACATGTGGGAATAATTATGCAAATTGGATTTAACACATGTGCAGGAGGATGCAAGCAATCCTCAAAAGAGGGGACTTTTCCCCATTATTAATTTTTATAAGATTGCAAAACCAAATCCTCTGCAGCATATGCACCCCAGAGCATTACTTACTTGTCACATTTTGTTTCAGGCTGTCACTACTATGGTTCATGTGTCTCTCACACTAGCAAGATGAAGGGAATTTAGGACGGGTATGAGAAGAATAATACGGTTCTTCCTAACTGTGCCTTCTGTCGTTTGGCTATTCTCTGTAGCCTAATTCATATTCTGATCAGAGTAGTGGTAGCTGAAAAATCAGGGGGTTTTTATTAACACCATGTACTTCAAAAGGTGCTCCTGTTCATACATACATACACACACAGATTGTTCTCCCCAGCCCTCATTTCCCAGGGACAATCTACAGCTGAGCTGCAATGTCTAATCATGCTGCAGGAGGTGACTGTAGGGGTTCAGGCATGATTTTAAAGATCACTTTATCAAAAGCTTTTTTGCAAGGTGTATCATTTGCAGGTAAAACATTAGCAAAAATGTTAAAAGAGCTACCAAGAAAACCAGGTATGACAAACCCCATATTTTTGTTCAACACTGGGAAAAAGAATTAGGTCTTATTTCCTACTGCTTTTGAGATCTCTAATTGTTGGTTTGTTTTCTCTCTGTACTTCTGTGTGCATACCAACACATACCTGTATCTCTGAACACACATACTTGCATAGTGTGTGCTTTGGCACATCTTAAAAAGAAGGTTATTCTTACACCAAATTCTCACAAAAATGTATTAAACCCTGCTAGAGGCATGCAGATATTCAGCTTTGATAATCACCTAGGACTGCCCGCCAGAAACCAGGGTCTCAGCAGGCAGACAGAGCACAAAAACTCCTGTCCTGAAGAACTTTGCAGCCTAGGGTAATTTGGAGAAGACATGCTGAGGCAGGAGGTATAAGACAACTACAATTGTAAACAGCATGGAAAACAGAATTATTGAGTAGGGAAAATGGAGTCAGTTTTCAGGTCAGGGCCAAAGGCTAAAGTCAAAATGGTTACTGTGCCATTCTCCTAATCAGAATTCTATTAATCACAGTGTAATCAAACAGATATTGGAAAAATATTGGCAAGTGTGGAAGGGTTACCCTCCTTATTAGACAATAAGTCTGTGGATTCCTGTCAAAACCACCAGCAGCCGGTTCTCATATCTTAATACAACCAATACAAAATCTATTGTTATTTTAGACTTCCAGGTTTACTCCTTCACCTAATACTAATTTAATGTGGGTTTCAGCATATATATCACTGCTGGAAATTGCTCCGTGGCTTATTTAAGCACTTTGTATAACCATTATACTTCATCATTTGGGATGCAATAAAGATCAGTTGATATATTCAGCAGTGGAATTACTCATTTGTGAGCTATTTGTTTCGAAGAGCCTCAACCAGTCAAATTGCAAATATATGAGGTTTAGAGATCAGAGCAAACCACAGTAACACATGCTTTTTGAAGCTTATTGCAGTTCTTGCTAAGTAATCATTTAGATAGTATCAGGTGTACTTTGACTGGGATGCATTGGCTTTTGCCTACACAAAAAAAAAAGGCACAGCAGTAAAATGATTCTACTGACAGTAACTGTGCAGTGCAGCAGCATTCATAACTGGAAATTCACTTTTTATCTACATCATGTTGAAGTGAGCTCAAAAGGCTGCAGTAGCTTCTTTTTGGTTAAAAAAAAAAAAAAAAAAAAACATTGGAAGGAAATCTCTAGTGGTCTGTTCTCAATTGCTGGGAACGTCTTTTACTCGTATTGATGAGGTACCTGCTGGGGATATCACATTCTCTACATATTCACCCCTCATCCCCCCTATGCTGCCTCAAAAAGACAAAAGTGCTGCCTCTTCAATTGTGCTGAGAGCATGAAGCAACATTGAGAAGTGGATCAGGGAACTGATATGGCTTTTAGGAGCTGCAGAGGGAAAAGGGTCCCTGAGTCACCACCTCACAGTGCAGCCACAAAAGCAGCTTCTGTGGTACATCTGGAACAGCAAAGCAGAACAGTACATGGATACACGGGAAAGAAAAAAAATTGTTTCTCATCCTGCCACTGTGAGAACTAAGGATGTGGGAAGAAGTTTGGTAGAGAGCAGTCACAAAACCAAAAACACCCTTCAAAGAAAGAAAAGTTTCAGCTGCTGTCTCTGGACCTGCAGTCAAAAGAAGGGACATCTTCCAGGTGGACACACTGGTGTTTCACATTGCTAGCTTTCAAAAGCCTCTGTGGCATTTTCTACGTTTGCTAGTCAAGCCCTGGAGCTCCCACATAACTGAAAATTTTAGGAAATACATAATTACATCTAGCTTTTAGAATGACCTGCCATGTCATAAAAATTCTATTGGTGTTTAATGTGTGTGTTAGGATAGATGACTGAAATTAAGGATGAAATATTTTTGCTCTTGATACATATATATACATATACTCCACTCTAAACAAATTCCAACTGGGACAGCTGTGTACAGAGCAAACTCCTAACATCCAGAAAGAACAGCTCAAACCAGCTATTTTGTTTAAAGTCACCACTACCTAGACCAAATCTCCTATTGGGATGTGATGAGTTAACAGAGGTGAACATCAGAGACTGTGAAAACAACACAGAAATACAGTATTTTCAAGGAATATAGGTGAAAGACAGGAATAGTGCAATGTTTTTGCTAATGAATATCATAGGCTTCTCTATATATCTGACTATTATCAAGGTGGCTGCTAAGTGGATGACATGGATTTACTTTGCCCTTTGGTACTCCGGCAGACAGAGATAGTACATAAGATAAATATCACTAACTAATCTAAGCACAAAGGGCTATTGACATTTTTTATTTATTCATTTTATTTACTTAGAAAAGTACAAGCAGAAAAGAATTAAACTACTGCTGATTTTTTCAGGTTCAATGGGAGGCTATTGCTGAGATGAGATTGTAGTGGGTGGGGGGAGAGATGGAAACAGGGTATGCAAGAAAACCTGCACCACTGGTATTAGATCAAAGGGCAGCAGCTAGTTTGTTGGGAACTGCATCCCATGCCAGAGGTTATTTTTACAGCAAGTTTCAGTAGTATGCTCTCAGGCACATGGTGTGACTCTTTGGGTGGTCCTGTGCAGGGGCAGGAGTTGGACTTCGATGATCCTTGTGGGTCCCTTCCAGCTTAGGATATTCTATGATTCTGTGAATACCATCTTAGTGCATCCTTAGTCATGGGATTGGGTTCTGACACACTAAATGTTTCACAAATCCAGAATCAAAATTAAAAGTCCCCCACACTCATCTTGAAACTGTCAGTGATACTTTAAGGTACAGATTTGCTTTGATGGTTTGTGGTCATAATTTTTGTGGTCACTCAAACTACTTGATCTTTCAAAAGGAGATCAAGAGTAGATGTGTACAGTAGAAAACCCAGGAAGATTTTCTGATTATCTAGAAAAATACTTCTGCATCAGTCTCAATAGTTTTTTTTGCCTCAAATCTACTGTCCTTTTCAGTGTCTTTTTCCCCTTTTCACCCTGTCCCCCACAACTTGTTTAAATTTAACTTTAAATCAGACTTTTTCATATTGCTCCAATGCCTAAAATACATCACGTTTCTCTGCTTTTCTCTCACTTTGTCCTATATCAGTGGGTTTTTTATTTCTGCATTCAGTCTCATGTGGCTGTTCATTCTGCCTCCTCATTCTGAACCCCTGTTTTCTTCTTTCCATACTGTGTTTTTAGCCAATTTTCTTTAGCTGAGAATGGGAATTTAAATCCTGTTTACTCTCCAGATGTTTATTGTTGACTTTCTTTACCAAAGAGTTGGTCAGTAAAACTGGCTTAGAACAAAGATTTTGCAGACAAAGTTCGTGGTTTCTCAGATGAAGCTCTTCTTGCTTATAACAGCCATTGTGAAGGTTTCCACTGCTTCAACCCTGCAAGGTCCTGATCACTCTCAGCTGGATCCCAGAAAGCACAGAGATCTCTGACCTGAAACTATTGGGGCATTTAGGTTATGTTTGATGGAGCACAGGAACTACCCCATTGATTTAAACAGGACTACTCTCAAGTTTAAAGCTCAGCATGTGCTTCAGTACTTTGCCTGGCTGGGGCCAGAGGGCTCAGGTTCCCAGAGCTTCAATACCACCACTACCTAGAAATGACACAAGATATAACATCCTGATGAGAAGACTTGATAATCAAGTGTTTTCTTATCCAATCATGCAGCTTAGAGCAGCATCTCTGCAAAGAAGATGTTTTTGTTTGCTTTCCATATGTGTATCCAACCCCCAAAAAGAAAATTCACCATGTTCTGCAGAGCACAGAGACAAACCTGAGATGACATACAGCACTGTGAGGTTTTATTGGCATTCATTTAAGATGATCTACGAAAGTCACTCTTAGAAATTCAACCTTCCTAAAGTCATGCCAATAAAATGTTTATGCTACACCATCATCTATCCACTCTCTGTTGTAGCTCCACATGCATACACACACACATTATATATCTTCAATTACAGTACAACTAATTAGACAATAAATCACAGTTCAGGCTACACCTCGTTTGTTCAGACATCCAAGTTAAATTTGCATACTAATGGTTGCGTATTTGCCTTTAATAGATGCACTATTAGAAAGTAAACATAATAAATGAATAACCATTTTAGCATGGAGTTACCTAATCTTGATGAAAAATATCTGAAAATGTAGCAACCAGTGAATCTCTTTACTTTTTACTGGGAAATAAAGCTAATCACTGTATAAGCACATAAATATAAATTATATGGAGTAGTGTACTAATGATGGATCAGACAGACCCACCCTGTGCAGTGAATGTATTAAGATCAAACTGGTTGAAATGGATGGCACAGACATTAGATGCTCTCCTTCTCAAGCATGGAATAAAGGATATAGACTAAGATGGCTTAATTTGCAAAAGTTTCCCCTTGGATCTGACAGTCCATTTTATTTTCAGCATCTTCTAAAGCTTCAGGACAAGGTCTATGTCTCCCAGCAACACCCAGGTGTGCTCACAGGAAAGGTGCACAGGGATGATGACTGTCTCAGAGAACTGCACTATAAGGTAGAAAAGTTGGACTCTCTAATGGTGTAAACAAAAGGGCTCACATACATAGCAAATAGCTCAAAGTGGGCTACTGGATAAATGCTTTGTCATTAGAATAAGAGCTTAATTCCTATGACACATTGAGCAAGGGCAAATGGGCGCAAGTAATGCCCAGCCTTTGCTATTTTGCACAGTAGAAGGAAGAGCCTGCTTTTATTTCCTTTCTGCTATAATGAATCACTTATTTCCACACAACTACATCTTTCTGACTTTACACCTTCTCTCATCTCTGCTTAAAGTAAAACAATATTTAAATGTGGAGGAATAAGGACACCACACACAGACCAATGTGATCAAGCGAATGCCATTTATTACACACTGCACACGGTTTAATATAGGGCTAAAGCTACATTCTATTGGCTAAATTGAATCTAACACCACCAAACTACAAATCCCAATTGGTTACAGTCCATATCTCACAAGTCCAGTGTTTTGGTGAAATCATCCTGACTGTTTTCAGGTACATCTCTGGAGTTCAGCGGGAAAGTACTGTGTGAACTCCTAGGGAGTGATTTTCTCCCTACCACTCAGCAGCAGCTGTGGCCTTGTTTATTCCCAGCTGGCAGCTGTCTCAGTTCCCACAGGGTCCATACAGATCTGAGTTGCTCACCTTTCATTTTTCTGTACCTACATCTGCTAACCTCAACTGTTCACTTTTCAAAGCAGAGAGACTCTCCTAGATTAGGGCCACATACACCATTGTGGCTAGAGCTGCGCAGGAGGTGAACAGTGTCAATTCAAATTGTCAGTTTTCCTCACTCCACTGCCAAAGGTTAGTAGCCCCTCAGGTTCCCCAGCAGAGCTGCTCTAGAAGCTTTGTTCATTCTGGCACCATTAGAATGATCCTGGTTAGAAAATCTGTTATTTCAAGTATGAAGAAACTGAGTTTGGAGAGACTGAATATGCCAGCAGATATAAGGAAGGAGCAGCCCCTGGAGATGTTAGAAGCGGGTGGTAAAAAGCAGGTGGTAGGCTCATTATAGTAGAAGATATTTCAGAAATGAGGAAGATGACAGCAATTCCCATAATCTCACAGAGGGAGTCTGTAGTTTTGCTGGGAATCTAATCCAGATTCCCTCTGTATCGGTGCTTCCCTTAGAACAGCCATACACAGGATTCTGCTTGACCTCGGTCCAGGCCACAAGTCTCATCTGCAATCAAAATAAACAACTATTTAAAATAACAGCAGCCACAGACAGCAGCAGCACCAAATGAAGGTGAGTCTGTGAAGGGAGAACATCATTAACATGATGAGCCACTGACTTGCCATGGCAGCAAAATGATGGAGGTTCCAGAAACCCTTCTGCCCCCAGAGACCATTCGTCTTAATCCACACCTCTGGGCACATTCTCTAAATGCCATTTCATTTTTGTACCTTATCCTGAGAGTTGTCAGCCCACAGACACATCTCTGTTTTGTAAGAGTGCCAGCTCAGCATGAACCAGAAAGTGATTACACAGAACTGTGCTCAGAGCCCTGACAAACAGAGATGGAGCACAGCACACCAGAGCAGGACCAAGCCATTTGTTTCATTACATTGTGCCTTGCAGGTTCTTAGTCCTTCCTGCCCTGTCCACCCTCAGCATTTCATTTCACAGCCTGAGCAGAAGTGATTGAAAGCAAGTCACCAGCCTCTTATGCCCCACACTGCTCTGACTTGTGTCAAATTATAGCTAGAGCAATTTGCTAATCCAAATCCATGCAATAATCTGATCTGTGGGGAGAAGAACTCTAACACTGCTGTGCTGAGTGGCCACACTGGTACAAGCACTGTCAGCTTTTCCCAGCAGCTTTTTGACCTGCTGAAGACTGCACACATATCCTGAGCAACTGATGACACAGGGAAAAGTCTGACACATTCAGGCTGTTAAAAGGCACAAAATACGCACTTTAAGTCCCAAGAAAATACTCCAATTAAATTCAGTTTTTGAGCAACAGCCCAGCTAAAGGTTACTGCTATGCAGCGTGGACTTCATGTATTTGAAGAATGTTTTAATGAACAGAAAGAAAAACATTTATGTTGGTGGATCATATCCATATTATAAGAAAGGGTGGGGAGAGTACCCAAAGGTTGAGAGGTCTATCGCAGTTAAACACATAAAGGATGGACATTTATCCAGACCTTCTGACACTGCAGGATTAAATTTTTGTCATGAAAGGCTCTCAAAACACCTGGTCTATCTTTGTCCAGTTCAGTGAGGCTGAAAAGTACTGCGTGTCTTTGCATGCAGAAAATCTGACACTTTTAAAATACCCATTGAGATTTCTTACAACATCAACACTGGAAGATGGCTAAAATTTTTCTTTCAAATATTAAATGAATAAACCATGTAATTAATTAATTATGACTCTTTGGAAAGCAGACAGGTGCAGAAGATCTGCTAATTATGTTTTACATCATATCTGAAAAATAACACAGAGAAGAAGAAAAAACTTGAGAGATCTTATGGTAGCACCAAGGAGTATTTCATAGTATTTTCATTCAAAGGGTCACTAACTCTTCAAAAAGCAATGCCAGTATGTACCAAAAGGATGTACAGTATTGAGCTCCTAAAAGCCCAGTGTAAGATACCAATGAAAACTGGACACAGACTTCCTTTTAAACAATAACCCTCTAGTCTCTTACATTCAGATATAGGCTTGCCTCTAGTCTCTTATATTCAGATACAGCACTGAAAAATGTAAGCTAAGACGTGGGGAAAATTAGTCTATCAAAACTGAAGATGAAACATCCAAGTTGGCTGTGTGTATGTATGTATTAAAATGGAAATGGGGAAAAAAGAGGGAAAAAAGAATAAAAATAAAATAAAAATTAAATAAAATAGTAAAAAGAAAAAGTCCGTAAGAAGTTCTTGATACCTGAGCAAAACTCTGTTTCTAAAACATTGGCCATATCCTTTTCTTTAAAAGAGAAAGAAAATATTGAAAATAATCAATTTTTCCACCTCTGCTGCCCCACTCACATCCCACTCACTCTCCCAGACTGGCCTGTTTCTTGGGATACAACTGCCCAACACAGTTCCTAGAGATCATGTCCTTTCCACTGAGCCTATTCACAGTAACCTGCATCTCTGATTCACTACACCTGACTTATCTGAAGCTGAACACGAAAATTATATGCAACTCAGAGAAATCAGACACCTCACCCTCTCTCAGAGATAAGATGGCAGTCTATAACCAAGTCACAAGCTCAGGAGCAAACCCAGTGAGAAAGACAGGAGCTGAACAGGAGACTTGAGCATTCCTTATTGAAAAGGACAACAAACATTCTGTAAGAGATAAAGGACACCTGCAAGAGACCTACCTCCAGGAACAGTGGCAAAAGCCTCTCTTCTGTAAGTGATAACTAACTACACCTGAATACCCAGCTGTCATCAAACAAATAAAACAAACAAAAGAAATTAAACAAAAAAACCCCAAAAAACAAAAAACCAAACTAAAAACAAAACCAAACCAACTAAAACCCAACTAACCAAAAAAATTCTCCAAGCCCCTACCCAAACCAAAAAACTGAAACTCATCTGTCAAACGTACCTCAAACATAATTTGCCCTCTACCAGAGATGATGTGTGAGAACTGCCATGGTTTAAAAAAAAAGATGCTGCTCCTGATTCAGTGTGCAGACTCCTCAAACATCACCTAAGTGGTATCACTGTTGATTTCCCCACTGATGTTTTCCATTCTTAAAAACACATAATCAAGCTGTTTACAAAGAAAGCAAGTAAAATGGTAAAAGGCAGCAGCAAAAAGTGTTTTGCTGCTCTAGCACTTCAGACTTCATGAAACATCTTCACAGCTATGACAGCTCAGCCCTCCCAAAGGCCAGGTGATACCACCCAACTTGAACTTCCCATGCTCATGTTGAAGAGTATTATAGAAGTAGCAATTCCACTCAAACCAGTTATGCCTGATTGCTTTGCAAGTACAGAAATGTGAGATAAGGTTGTTAAGTACAAATATCACCTCAGCAGAGGAGTTACAAAGGACATAAAAGCTCAGCCTGTGCTCTCCCCACCAATCACCTGGAGGAAAGAGCTGGCATGTTGAAGATGGCAAAGCATATTCACAAAGTATTTTGACAGAATTTAACATTGCAACTCACATTGACTCCAATATATGTAGAGTGAAAACAATGGGAAAATTTGAGCATGTGTCATGATCTTTGAATGCTCTGCATCAAACGCATATTTATAATGAAACAGAATTCTTGAGACACAACTCAAGAACGTAACCAAACCAGACAAAGGCCTAAATCAGTCCCTATTCTGGATATGTTTAAAAGTGTGTTCTTAAGCACTACTCATAACAGGGTATCAGCAGGAACTCACAACATTATCTGGTTCAAAAAAACGTTATCATGAAAAGCCGGATTTTACTGCAGTATATCAGAGAATCACCATGGCTATAAAGCTGTTGCTTTAAAACCTAATCTGTTAATGGCACAGAAGTTTAATTATGTGATATTCTCTAGGGATACACATACTTTCAACTGACAGTAAATTATTATCATATAGATGTTATTTTACCTGGAACTTTACTTTTTGCCAAATGTGAGGCCCAATAAATTGCTTCAAGAAGCGCTCGTCTTCACTCCAGAACAGTCGGATGTCAGGGATCTCGTACAGGATCATGGCCAGCCTCTCCAAACCCAGGCCAAATGCCCAGCCAATCTTATCCTGAGCACCAGCTGTGAGACACAAAGAAACGAGACAAAAATTCAAGAGCTCAAGTTCACAACATGGAAAATTATGGATAAAATGTTCATCTATTTATTAAGAAGGAAAAAAAGGGTGAAGTGAAGGGACAGAAAATCCTACAACCACCAAAAGAAAGATCTAAAGGCTACAGGACAGATCCTACTTCCATCAAGATCTGCAGCAAGACTGAGCACATCGCAGAGTCCAGGAACCAAAAGTGGTAACAAAGCAAAGCCAGTCCTGGCAATTTGTGTCCAAAGTTTCAGACAGGCTTGAGAAATCCTGCATAACACCATACACACCACTTTCCTTTACTATCCTTAGAGCTGAGCATTTCCACACTTGGCTCAGCTGTGTTTTGTAAGACACACATGATTTCCCTGTTCAGAGTATTTTCCTTGGTCTGACAGATCGAGTCAAGCCTATGCAGCATTAACATCATTCCCAACATTTCAAAGGATCATAAGTGCCTCTTTGGAGGCTTCTGGAAGAAACAGAGCAATGGGATGTGAGGCACCATCGCATTAGCATCACACCTCCAACCACGGAACTCCTGAGCTGCTGCTCCTGGGAGAAGCCACTGCTCCCACATACACAATTCTCTTTTATGCAGCACTAAATATGAAAAGATAGGAATATTTAATAAAGATGAGCTGTACAGATATTAATGATGCAACATTTCTGTCAGGAAAGTAAATATTCATACCTTCCTTCATTTACAGGGCAGGAGCACTGAGACATTAAACAGGGATTTTTTTCACCACCAGGAACTAACTCTATGTTTAGCCATCATTCTACTGATTTTCAAATAAGCTGAGAGCCCAGCAGCCCTGGCAAAGGCTCAGAGCTTTTAAAAACTTAAACAAATGCCTAAATAAACACACTTATGCTTAAAGGATGTGTGCATGTGTGACAGACTTGGCTCCTCACCATCAGAACTGGGAGTGTGCTCCTGAGTCAGATAACATCCCTGTACATCTCATAGCTATGCATCTAGACAAGGGCCACACCAGCTTGCTCCTATCAGTTTAAACTAATTTTTGGAAACTCTTGAGGTTGGCAGCTTCCCCACCATCATGCAGGAAGCTGGAAGCAGAAGTCTTCTTTCCAGAAGAAGTCTACTTTCTGATGTCTCTGCTATCAGAAGGGAGATAGTTCCCATTATTTGGGGGCTAATGACATCTTGAGCTACGCTGTCATGTTCAATGTTGAGACTAAATAGTTTAAATACAGGCAGGTAAAACAAGCTTAGAAAAAGAGACAAACTCATCACTTCAGTTCTATTAATTGCTTTGAACCTGCCTATTTTTCTGGAATAACAGGCCCTCAGCAGAACCACTCTGAGCCTCACCTGCAGCCTCAGCAGTATCACATTGCCATAGGAATTTGGTTAATTTTTTAAGAGTACTTCACAGGGAAGTCTGGGTATTCTGCCTTGTCCCTTCTCATGTGCTCATAAGGCAAGATTTTGCACTTTCTGACATTTGAAAGCAGAGGGTTTGTCACCTGAGTTGTGGAAGTCCTAAGAAACAGAGGAGTGGGTGTGAGGCCAAAATGGCAGAGCTGATCAAAACAATATGCTTAGATCAAGCAACAGACTTTGAGCTACTACAGGAAGAACTACAAATCTTGGTACTGTTGGTTGAGTTATTTCTAGAGGAAGAATAATGACTACACAGAATGTATTGAAATCTGTGGTTGGGCAGGATTCTGAGCTTTGACTTTAGGCATAAACTGTTTCTTTTCCAAAATGAAAATACTATTTCTCTCCATACACCAGTGTATTACAGAAATTACATTTTTATGGCTATGAAAAAGGGAAGATAATTCACTGCAATCTTGTTGCTTCCCCAAACTTCCGTTTTGCCTTTCCAGGATCATTAAT
The DNA here is from genome assembly GCA_035583235.1 of Hafferia zeledoni. NCBI lineage: Eukaryota > Metazoa > Chordata > Aves > Passeriformes > Thamnophilidae > Hafferia > Hafferia zeledoni. The sequence goes on from JAWWEV010000083.1 coordinate 64,651,741, forward strand.
TGCTCCCTCAGTGACAAAACTATTCATTTCAGAAGTGCCAGACTTTCATATACTAAGGTTATTTCTGTAGGCTGATTAACACAATCCACGCCCTCCTCCAGAGCAAAGCAGAGCACCTGTAGCAATATCCATGAGGCTTCTGAGTGGTCACTACTTAATCTCAACAAAGGCATTAAACCTGAAAGCTAAAAATGCCAGATTAAGCATCAGCATTAATTAATTAATTTACTGATGCTCGTTTAAGTATACATGATAAGGGTGATGCTCCTCCTCCCCCACATTACTGATGATTACTGGTAGATCAGGCAGGAAAAAAAAGGGATGTGACAGAAGATGAACAAGTGTATATTCTGATTAGCAGAGCTTTACACTTAAGACTTGTGACTTTTTATTTTTTGATATAAGAATAGTTTTCACTCTAATGCTTTTTTCCCATCACACTTTACACCAAATTGACTTGTTATGGGATTTAATTCCTCAATGAATGTTTTGCTTTTATAATGGCAATTTCTTATTTTCTTTGTTTGTGGGGGGTTTTTTTGGGGTGTGTGTGTGTGTTTTGTTTGTTTGTTTGTTTTTAAGAAGGACTGGCACACATGAAAGGCTTTTGCACTTTGCAGCAGACAAAAAAATTCTTCTATCTGCTAGCAGCTCTGAGCTTTGTCATCCAAGCTATGAATAAACACCTAATCACCAAACTTGTCTTTTGGATGATTGTCGTACAATTATCAGCCTTCAGACCACAAACTTCTCAAGTGTCTGCAGTGAAAGTTGTATCAGTGAAGAATTGCCTCTCCTCAGAGGGGGAAAAAAAGAGAAAAGAAAAAGGAAAATTCAGATTGTTAAAATTCCTCCTCAAATCAGCCCTAGCACATCTCCACCACACTCTGAATCTTCAGTTATTTTTTCTCTGACCGCCAACTTCCTATTTGTAAAGGTCCAAGTTAATGCAACATTGACTTACAACATCTGAACAACTATTTTGGGGCACTCACCAAGACTAAAGCATGCTTCTTCTAAACATATTTCTGACTGGAAATGACCAGGTGGCTTAGAAATTAAACTTGCAGGTGATCATCCTGTTGTGAGAAGCAGCCCAGAGCTTTTCCCAGCACAAAAGTGTGTTTAAACGCACTGAATTCTGGCAAGTATCATGCAAAGAAGTCAAGTGAATGTGAGTCAACATGACAGAAAGAATGAACACAGAATAGCTTAAAATGTGGCAAAAAATAGGTTGAGGTTCTGATGAGGAGACCTGGCCAAAGCAGCAGATTCCAGGGACCTGGTGGGGCAATCAGAGCATCACTGCTTGAAATAACACAGCCCAGCAGATAAAGCTTTCCTTACACACCAGCTTTCCCAGACTCAAAGGTTTGTACACTGCCAGGCTCCTGCTGCCACAAAAATGTGACAGCCCACCAGAAGAAAATTGCTGGAAGCTTTGCTTGTCAGGTAGCCAAGGATGGAAGAGCTAAGGATGAAATGGTTTGAGTGGCTTCCCACAGTGGCAGTTGAGACAGACTAAATCTGATGTCAGAAGGTTGCATCATCACAGCTATGTCTTACAGAAGATCTCAAGATCCTTATCTTCCTTGGTAAGTCACATCTAGTTGTCCTGGTCTTAAGCTTCAAGCCCAGGTGAATCAATTTACTTGTAAATGTAGACCGAACAAGCAGTTCTCCAAAAAGCAAAGTTAAATGCAAGATAAATTGGATCATTCAGGTTGGGAATTTTCCTAATTATTCACTAAAGCACATATCATAATGACCTGCCAGAATTTATGGATTATATCGCCCTGAATCCTCAGAAACACCCACAGACAAACACCTTCTCAAGGAGTGCAAGGCAAGACATTCTGCCCTGAACAATGATTTTAAGGCGTATTTTGCAGCATATTATTAGGAACAGGTTGACAAAGCCCTCTTGGTTTACACTCCAGTCATTTTTATATCTCTACTGGCCTTTATTTAAGAATTTTGCTACTTCTGTAAAACTGCCAATAAAGAAATCTTTCTTTCGATAGGGCTTAAATTGGGTCTTCAAACTGTTATACTCAGCAGTTACTGAGAAGTGAAAGAAATTAAATTTTGATCTTGGATTGAGGCAAAGACCAGAGCACACAACAGCCTGCATACAAGGTGTTCTTCACAAAATGCCCAAAAATTAATATACCCCAAGTGTGAGTAGCTGAAATCTGGGATGAGTTCCAGAAGCAAAGACCTGAATTTGATCTCCTTCTTTCAGTCCAAACTGTGATTGTTAATAGAGCAAATTCTGGAACTAAAATGGGGGGAAGAGAGGTGAACAGATTCTCAAGGACATACAGACTACAAACCACGTTTTACCAAAGTCAGAGCTTTAAATTGCATAGAAAGTAAATTATAGACATAATGAACATGTGACTTGACACAAAACATCAGAAATTCTGGAAACAAACACCTGTGCTCACATTCAAGCTCTGTGTGATTAATAGACAGATGATGAATAAGGTTTTGAAAAACAGCTTCTGCAAAATAAATATTTACTTATTGCCAGAGCACAGCAATGCTCATTCTACATGAATGCCACAGCAACGAGGCAAACCATGCTTACTCACACTAAAAATAAGCCATTTTAAATTATTTCCTACTTCATACAAAACTCCTGTATGTTGGAAGTCAAAGGCTTTACATGCCAAAAAATAATGCTAACTTTTCAGCCTAACAGAGAATCTAGAGTCAGATGGCTGAGGTGTTCAGCAACCAAGGCCAAAAAGTTTACCAGAGTTTTCTCTGACCTCCTCTCTTCACTGAAAGCAAAATGAAACCTGTCATATTGTTCTCTTGTAACTCTGTTAAATTGATGCATTCAGGCTCCTCTGTGCAATTCAGTTTAAATTACATCCCAAAATGAGGACTTGGCTTTCAGACTATGCATGCTAAGAAAGCCACTCCTCAAGAACTCAAGGAGAGAAGTAAACATTCAATTATGCCTATTCTGTGGAAAGAGAACTTATCTTTCTAAATCTTATATGTGGAATAATTTTCTAACAATAATAGTCACTTTGAGACTACAGCAATGTCTCCTGGGTCAGACTGATCTGTTCTGTTCTCTTCATTTGAAAACTAAGCAGAAGAACTTTAAAGGCTTTGAATAAGTTTTTAATAAGTATGTTTATTTTTGTTTTATAACCCAAAGAGCTGACAACATACTAAAGGAAGAGCCTGTTTAAAAAATTTCTACCCAGGGAAGCCATCCAGTGGATTCTGCTTTCTTCCAATATGTAATTAACATTCATTTTACCTTATTACCAGTATTTCACCAGGCCAAATAGCTGGGAGAGAAACATTTCTGATAGGGAGACATGGATAACCAGAGAAGAAGAAGACAGGCAAAACTAGTTTAGCAAGAAGAGGAAACAGTGAACAAAAAAAAAAAAAACAGCAAGGAGGAACTTCCCCTATTTTTTTCCCACCTCAAACTGATACTTTTAGTTTCCAATTCTTTTTAGCTCTCTGCTTTATGAATTCCTCTGTCTTCATTCTGCTCCTTTCCATCTTCGACCTTTGCCAGAGACCATCTCTCCCATTCCCACAAGCCCTCCTAAGCACTCACAACAAAATCAGTGGCAAACCCACCACTGAACAGAATCTTACTTAAACCCTAGGATGTTTTTTCAGAGTTCATAACCATACACAGCAGTAGCATTCAACCTTTCAAATTATGTAAGATAAAGTATCCACTTAACTCCCAAGAGCAACACAAGACTTTAGTGAATAACTAGAAACGTTTTTATGGTATATGGTCTTCCTTTTCTCCATACTTCAGCCTACACAGCTGAACAAATGACTTGCTTAGTTTTCAAGGTCTTTTCTGTTATCCCTGTCTCAAGACTGGACAATCTCCACAGATGACAGTGCAATTTGCTACCCTAATTTATTTCACAGAGCAAAAACTGCCTCGACTCCTTGGGACTATTTCCCCTGGCTCTGCCTGCAGGCTCCAGGACTGCTCTTTTTGTTCCGTGTATGTAAAAGCAAGCTGCTATTCCTTTCTTAATGTTTTGTCCAGTCAGGCAAAGTTGCATTTTGAGCCTTTTAATATCTTTTAATACTGTTAAATCTCCCTAGACACTGGGGCCATGTAGATTTGGAAAAAAAATAACAGCTATGAAGAAATACATGAGGGATTGCCACTTGGCAGAAAGACCAGGTCTATAGTAGAGTTCAGAAATTCAATTATGAATCTCATTTCTTCAGGGGTATAAGTACAGCTGGACAAATTCCCTTCAAATATATTCATTGCCCCCAGATGCCACTTCCCTGGCAAAATTTCACCAAAGTTGACTGTTTAGTGTCTTATAAAACTGTTTTTTCTTCCAGAACAACAGACAGAGCAAGAACAAGAACTCAAAGACCACCACAATGTGATACAATCTTCAAGAGATTAAGACATCCTCAAAAGATACAGAGGCAGCAGTTTATGTATCATAGCACAGGATGCTCTTAGCACCTGTTTGATATTCTTCTTCAAGAATCAGAACAGCCAGAAGACCTGCAAATATATATCAAAAGGTTAAAAACATGTTCAGCTGATAGCAGCACGCTCTCATGGTTGATATGAAAGCCTGACACTGCACAATAAATTCCACTTCTACAGGCAGGGACTGACACCATATTTTGTGTTTCTACAGCACCTACCTTGGGCTTATGACTGGGCCTCCTTGGCTCTACAATATATAAAAATAATAGATAAAATTTATGATTTAACTCTTCTGCCACAAACTTATTCTAGGGAAGAAAGTTGTCAAAAGCTTCATGATCGTGTAGATACCACTTGCCTTATAGCTGGGGTTGGAATAATAGACCTTCCTTTCCTAGAATGATTTAGGTAAGACACATAATAAATGTGAATCACTGAATATCAAAATCTCTCTGTCAATAGTTCTTCAGTATTCTGATTTTAAAGCTGTAAGAAGATTTCATACTTAAGTGCAGCATCCATACCCTATGAACTCCAACAGAACCCACTGCACAGGTCTGACAAGGTCCCAGGTACACAAGATTTATTTATTTAAAAAACCCCACAACATGAAAGCTCCAGGTGTACCTAAATGTATTGACATATAGCACAGGCAGGGAAAATTTTGGTGAGAAGCACCTCTAGATTTCCTTTCTTCTTACTACAGAAACTACTCCATCAGCCCTGTGCTACAACAACTCGAAGGACATTCCTTACTTTTGCTCCCAAAGGGCTCTTCACAGTGTAATTTTCTTCCCAACCCACACCTGCTTATTGATCTCCCATCTAAAAAAATATGACCATTGCACGTTCCTGGACAAAATCTTTTCCATCAATAGGTCTCATGCTACTAAATACATAGAAATTATTTAAATATATAATTATAGACACTGCCAAACAGGATTTGCAGACAATGTCACAAAGGGATCCTTTTGCATTTCTCTTTATATTGGTCCTGAGTATAGTATTTCCACTGGATTTGTCCACCTGGACACCTGAAAATACCTTTATCTGCACCTATAACACAGCTATGGATGCTCACAATACAACAGTGTAGTCTGCTGGTACATTTTGTACACAAGGCATGCATAAAAGGAGAAGGATTCAGCTGTAGCACTAATGGACACCTCAGGAGACTCAGTTTTGTGCCCCAGGAAAAGATAGTGAGCCATGACCCTCTCCCTGCCTGAGCCTAAAATCTCCTCTATTTCCTCTCATCCTCATGTTCCCAGGAACACTAAGATGAGCAAAACCTGAACTTACGAACAGCTCGTAATGCACTTCTTGACTTCAGTGTGGCCACAACCCTTTGAACTGCATCACCTGGGCAAGAACTTGAGTTGTGCCTCACCCTACACGTGCTCAGTGACACTTTGGAATGGCACTGCCACATCTAGAGCTCCTCTGGGGCAGCAAATGAAGAGTTTCACTCCAGGTAAAAGAATTCTCACTCCTACTCTGTTCATGCTTTGAATCAAACCTGGTCATTTGGACCAAGGGTTGGACTTGATGATCTATGAGGTCTTCTCAACCCAAGCGATTCTGTGATTTACAACTTGATGGCTATTAGTGTGTTCTCTTTGAATTTGGGGAGGCTTCCAAACAGAAGCAGAGATACCCGCAAGAAGATGCTGAAAAGCATAATTCTGGGGGACACTGTTGGCTCCTTCACTACTACACATTGCTAAGTATCTGGTCTAAACCAGATCCTTCAGTTCTACTGTAAAAGGGGAGAAAAATATCACCAATAATTATTCACACTAGCACAAGAAATGTACAGACAAACACTTAACTTTCAGACATGCAAAGCAGATTAGATGAATTTGACCCCATGTATCCATTCCACCTTCAAGTTTTATCATGAAACAATCATCATTGTATAATTACAAGGAAGAGCAGAAAAAATATTTCATCTCAGAGCAATCACCTTATGCTAATCTCTTTCGGATTTCTTTCTCTGATTTCTTTTAATTAGTTTCCTCATTTCTAGCAACTTCTTTCACAATTTTGGAACTCACATGACACAAATACAATGGAAATTAAGTTCCAGTTACTCTCTTGTATTTATTTCCCTCTTCCTACATCACACCAAGTGCCTATAGACACTTAAATTATAACCTATGTAATTTATTTCAAGTCATCTTATTTATCTGTAATACTACAGGACCACCACATGTAATACAGCCAGAACTCCATGTTCTTCTTGCTTATGAGTAGAACATTTAAATTAGTGATTATTTTTAAAATTAACTCCCCATCTCCATATGAAGCAGGTGACAAAAATATTGAGGATGAAGCAATTGTTCCTTAAAGTTCAAAGTAACTTTTTCATTTACTTTCTAATTTGTATGAAAGTCATGACTTGTCGCAGGAGTACTTTCTTTTTTTCTGAAATATAATGATTCTTTAAAAAGTGACATAAATTATATCAGAAGTTGGCATGAAAAGGATACAAGACAGTACTACCATATTCTACACTGTTGGAGTTGGAAGAAATGCAAAATTGTGAAGTCTCGTCTGAACTATATAAGAAAAGCTTAGGAAAAGATGCAAGAAAAGGTTTTGCTTGAAGTCCTTGAACTAATTTGTGGAAGCAACTTAGCATTTTGCAGAGGCTTCTTGCTCACTCATGCAGCTGACAAGGCATGTAAAACACTATGAAAACAGATATACAAGCAGTAAAATATACAAACGAAGCAGATTATGCTCTGCAGTTCTTTCTAGCAAAATGGCAAGACTACAACAACCCTGCAGTATATTAAACCAATAGAAAAGAAGAACTTGCTTTACCCTAAGTTTATATGTAGTTTTAAAATGGACACTTTTAAATCCCACTTTTATGCTATCTATCTTTAATGGCATTTCCTAGCAAAGTGTGCCAATAGCAAAATGTCCCAATAGCAAAATGTCCCATTTTACGTTCCAGGCCATTTTCCCAGGCGTGATGGACATCCAGAGGAATATGTGCTTTGCTAAAACGAAAACCAAAATACTACCAAAGTAGACAAGAGCAATGTGCCCCCAAGAGAGCAAACTGTTAAACCTGAAGAGATTCTTCTTAACAATGTACCTTTCCACCAGCAAAAGGTCTGTGTCAGCACAAGTGTAGCAGCAAAAAGTTGGTTTGCTGCTATGAAGTACATTCACAACACATCTATAATGGCCAACCTCTCCATGACACAGGGTGTGTGTTACATGTGCTACACTCAGTTATATGACATTATGTGTTACACTCAGTTGCTGACACACTGAGCACATCCAGCTGACAGAACAGCTGTATTTATCTTTGAAGGAGGAGGGATTTTCCTCAGAAAAAATTCAAAGGCAAAGACTGCCACATAAAGCATTCAATCTGCCACAGCTGCTTGAAAAAAAAATCCCATCTTTCTCCCACTATGCTCATATAAATTCTCAATTATACCTAATATTTTCTATCTGTAATAGAGGTATATACACAGAGAATTACTCTACAAAACTTGTAATTGTATTACACTGATGACTCATAAGAACATGATGATATAAAACAGAATACTTCCATTTTTCAGTTTTCAATTTAAAACAACCAGAAAATGGCCCACAAAAGTGAGCCTTAACACAACACTCGGTGTTTCAATGACACATTCAGATATTCTGAAATGCCAGAATTAAGGTTGCCTGAGGAACACTAAGATGCTCTCATCTTGGCAATATATTACCACGCTGTCTTCAGTGAGGCAAACAAGAATTAATCTTTCCACAAGACTTTGCTCTGTTCAGCACAGAGAAGAGACAATGGTTAATGATCCCTGCCTGCATTCCTTGCATTGCTGAACATGTTCCCCAAGTGTCTTTTGCACTGAGCAATATTCAAGCAGAGCTCTGAAGACACATTCTTTCTTTTATGATCTTCCCAGTTCCACAATATTTAAATGCTTGCAAAATATTTAAGATTTTTTTTTTTCTCTTCTTCTGCATGTCTCTGTGAGTTGAGGAAGTATTACTGTCTCCTGTGCTGGAACTTGGGCACAGAGACTTCAAGATCAAAAGCACCTGATAATTTTGCTCCAAATTTGAAATACTTGAGGCCTGTAGTTTCTGCACCAAGCATGACATGGGGTTTAACATGTTCAAAGGACAGCTCCCTATTCCTACAACTACAGCTGTGAGCACTCAACACTTCTGCAAATCAGACCCCATGGTCTCAAGTCAGGCACTGGGACAACAAAGAGCACACAGTGAGCGGCCACATGCGAGAAGTTCGAGTTCAGAGATGCTGCTACACTCAACTTTTTTGCTCAGGAAGGAAGAGAAGGCAGAGCAGCATTCAAGTGCACAGACTGTTCTTACCTGCTGTCATTAAAGGCCCCCATTTCATGCTTTCCAACTCCTACCTTAGTGAGGCAGACACTTGTAAGAGTGGAATCCTCCACCTCACAGTTTGAATTCATCCACAGATGGATGATCATCCAGGAAACTGAATCAGACAGTGAAGAAGTAAACTTAGCAATGTCCTTTGCTTCCTAAACATTCCTAACCCTCCTCCATCCAACAGGGGTTCCTCCCAGGATGCTGACTTTCCAGCCATGGAGGTTTCTCTCGCTGTCTTGCTGGGACACAGAGGAAGGTTTAAAGGGATTGAGCCTCCTGTGTCCTGGCAAGGTGCTGATGGATGCCCACAGCCCTGGGCTGCCCTGCAGAGAGCTCAGCCACACCCACCTCATAGAGAACACTGGATGAGTTCAGCCTAGAGCAAGTCATGGTACCAGACAGCCTGCACTTACTAGAAGTTTTTGGAGGAAGCCAGAGCAAAACAAACAGCCTCTGAGAAAGGGAGTACTATTTACTGAACACAGACACATACTTCTTCTATGCCTTTTCCTCCTCCTGAAACAACAGTATCCTTTAGGGAGGAGATGAGCAGTCAAACCTGCAAATAAGGTGGGCTAAAGATATAATCAGACTTGACCAGAAGTTGGCTCAAAACTAGAGCAGTACACAATGTGATGGCCACTGAACAAAACAGAAGAAAAAACAAAAGACACAGACCTCAGTAAATATATGGAAAAGTTCCTTCTTCACCAAACATCACCTTGTTCCATGCACAGGGCAGGGGCATGGAAGACAGACCACAAAGAGAGATTGAGCTCCAATGTGCAACCTGTGTGTGAGTATCAGAGAACCTCAGTGGGACAGATCCCACCTTCACTCTCTGAGTTTTTTATCTTTCTCATGGACTATATAAATGGAAATATTCTGATAAATATACAACCTAAAGGAAAGGATATTGCTTTGATTACATGGTGTTTTAATTCACTGCTAAAACAGTTAAATGAATTATCAGAGAAGACTGTTCATCTCCTTTACTTTGTGGAGCAGTGAATATACTAAGAAAAATAATTTCTCTTGCTCAGTTGAAGAACTTTAATTTGAATCCCCTTATTAAAGAGATTCCTTTCTCAAAAAAAGTCACTAGTTTTCTAATATTCCTCTTCCATATTTATTAATTAATCTCTTGTTATGCATCGACCTTAATTTTGGAAAGGTAAAGCCACTGACACCTAAGAAATGAATGATAAAAGAAGTGTTAGACCCCTTAATTCTATAATTCCAATTAATGAAATACTATGTTCCACTGGGAATTTTTTTTTAAGTGCCAGATAAAGGGGCTGCTGCGCTTTTAAGATTTACTCTCATGATGAAATTGTGTCTTTTATAGCTATCAGAAATATAATTAAAAGAAGAATCTTCCTACAAAATGAACCTACAGATAGTTTTCAATGATATGTTTTTTCTTTACAGTTTGAAAATTGACAGCAATTGCTATAGAAACTCATAACTGGTCTGGTAATTTTTGCCCTGTCCTCACGTAGAGAAGTCCATCTTGAATATCAGTCCCACTTGTCAATAGAGGAGAATCTGAAATAAATTAACATTTAGTTTTACAGGACAGATACTAATTGGGTTGTTATTTTGTCACTGTGTAAATTTTGAATGACCTTTCCAAAAAAGAAATAACAAGTCAATAGAAACTGTTTCTTCTTGACTTTCTCCACCCCCATTTTAATTTTTTTTTTAAACAGCCATCTGGAGTTTCTTAATCCCTTTCCAGATACAGTCTCATTTTTTATAATTTTTTCTTTTTTAAGGTAGAAAGAATACACAAGGCAGTTTTGTTCTTTTTTTTTTTACTTTGCATTTTACTTTAATGCAGATTTTCTAAGTTTTTATCTCAACTACTATAATGTATATTTACAGCAAATAACATTGGGGGGTTTTAGCACAAAGTAGCCTTAATCTCACTCGTCTCCTCATCCTCTCCCTCTCTCAGGAAATGGAAGAAGTAAAAACAACAAAACAAAACCACAGAGGGGCCACCTTTCAACAGCTGATGCACATTTGTGCATCTTGTAAAGAAGTATCTGAACACAATCAGTTTATCTACATCTACCCACTGAACTTACTGAATAACAGCATTTGCAGTAGCAAGTTATACCAGTATAGCTGTGGATAAAGACTGAATCAGCTCAAATCCTATTCCTTGCTCTGTCCTCTTCCACCATATGCTTGGAACACTTCCTTCTGGTGGGCAAGGGATCTTGCTGATATCACAGGCAATGGAAACCCACAGGCATTTCAAAAGGTGGTGTGACCAGCTCTAGGAATACTCTGCATCTCTCCTGAAAGTAAAAGAAGATTGAACCCACATGCACAGAGCACGGGAAGCAAACGGGAGAAATTAAAAGTCTAAGAGCAGTTCCAGAGCCATGACCTCAGCAGGATTACAGCCATGATGGGACAGCTCACTCTACTGGAGTGATGGACAGGTACAGGCTCTTCTGGGAGCAATATAAAACATGACTGAACAGAGCCCTGGGCAACCTCTTCTGTCTGAGCAGGGAGTTGGACCACAGAGCTCAGGATGTCCCCTCAGACCTACATGATTCTGTGATGATGGCTTTGTGTGTGTGTGTATGTGGTTTCATCATAGGAAAACCATGCTTGGTCTTTGATAAGGAGAAATTTTGAGCTAGTAGAAAGGCCAAAATAATAATTTCAACAGAAAACTTCATATATATCTATTGCATAGTATTTCAGTGGGCTTAAAAAAAATAAATGGAGTCCTGAAAACTGTGTCACAGTGCCAAAAAAATGGAGTATTCTTTCTCAATAGATTATATTTTAAACTAATATGTAACTAACTGAGGTCATTACTGCATGTAATTAACTGAGTCATTTACATGCAGCCTCCCTGTCAATTCTTTCTGCAGTGAATGGTTAAGATGCAATAGTTGGTGTTTATACAGCAACATTTTAAGTGGCATCTTTGGCTCACCTTCTTCATGAAACCACAATCAGAGGAACTTCTATAAATGCCACTTGTAATTTATGGAGCACTCCATCATTTCAAGACAAAGTGGACAAACAAGTTAGTATTTAACACAGCTCTTGGGATTATTGGAACCTTTTCAGAGATGAAAAAGAGAAGGGCTGCAAAGTCTCCTATAAGAAAAACTGTCTGATTTTGGGTGCCCGTTCCTGGCCTTCTGGGGATTGTGAGACCTAACAAGTTCCTGCCATACAGGTTATGCAAACTGTCTATTAATCTGTGATACATTCAAAGAACTATTGGTCTTGCAATTCATTATCCATTAGAGCCTTTCTTTCCTAATGAAAACAAAACTCCATCCATGCACACAGACACCCATTCAAGAATATTGCAGTGGGATCCTTACAGTCAAGGAAATAAAACCATGAGATTTAAGGGGTTCCCACAAGTTACTAAAGATACCAAATGTCCCATTACACATGACACTAAATTTTGTATAGGATTAGCCAACATGGTGGACTGCTGAGCTTCACATCCTATAAAACCCTGCAAATCACATTAAACAGTATTTTTTCCCTTCTTTCCTTAGATCTTTAATTATTTAGATTTTACTTTAATATTTTGGAAAGTAGAATCCTCTGACAGGAACACAATACTTCCTATCATAATCCTGATATAAATCACTGAAATCAAATAGATTATGATGAAAACAAACAAAAACTCCTGATCCTCTCAGTTGTTCAGCAACCACTGTCTTGACTTTGATAGTACAATTTCATTAATGCTTTAGTTCTGAAATTCTCACATCACAGACATGAGCTAAATTCCTACTACCAAAATACAAGTATAAAAGGACATGTCCTAACACAAACTCAAGAAGCAAATTAGAGATCTTTAGAAGACACCTTGCCAAAAAACCCACCAAGCAATACATGTTTGTTGTGGTTAAATTCCCTTGACATTTCTATGATCTTGTTAATATAGTCTGTGAGGAAAAAAAAAAATCCTGAAAAGGAACCCAAATACTAATTACAATACCACGTTTAACTATATATTTGCTATCTAGAAGCTGGCCATGTCTGTACCATGCAGTGAGTCTGGATTGAAGTTAATGTAAGAAAGAGCAGGAATTATCAAATCAACACACAGGTACATAAAACCATCTAGACCAAAGGGGATTACATGCTGCAACTCCTCCATTACTATTAAGGGATTGGAAAAATTGATAATGCAAAGTAGAAAACTCCCCTAGAAGGCAACCTCACCATCTGGCTGATCTCAAACCCAAAGGGAATTAAACAATAAAAGATAATAATTTTCCAGCAGTGATGCAGCAGTGCAGAGTGGAGGACAAGAACCAGGCACAGCTGAGAGACTCATGTTTATGAAGCACTTTTATAGCACAGTTCTTTATGTCTTCTTGCAAACATCAAGCCCTAGGGAAGTGCTACAATTAACCTTGTCTTAGAAATTATGAAATTTGAAGCATACTAGTCACTTCTCCAAAGAAACCTAATCATTAACTAAGTGAACGCCACAGCTCAGAATTACTAATTTCTAGAACTGATGTCTGAATCACGAAAGTGCACTGAAACAGAAGGTTTTATACTCTGCTCCAACTCTGCGAAGCTTTTGAACTTCCAAATGTATTAAATTCTACACGATGGTGCTGCGTTAACAGAATCTTAATTATGTAGTTTTAAATTTCTTCACCTAATCAATAAACCACTCATACTATTTGTGAGGGATTTGTTATGACAAACTGAAAACAAGCAAGAATCCAGGATATGCATTTAAAATTCTTATATAGTTCATTTTATCAGAAGACACTGAGACCATAAAATTCCTTGCTGTGCACCTCAAGATTAGACATACATTGAAAAGCTACACTTAGTAAAATGTATGTCTAGGATGTTTTGTGCACCAGTTGTACATAATTTTAGGAGGCTTTTAGATTCTGAGCACTGTTTTCATCATGACTGCCTGCTTTCCTGAATAATGTCATAAAATGTTATCAGCCATTCAAACAAAACCAGATCAGTTGAAGTTTTCTTAGATAATTATCACATGAAGTTTGCCCATATGTTAGTATAAGCTTCCTTTCTACAAAATGCATGTAATTCCCTCAAGCCACGTAAGATGGGATACACTCTAAGGCATAGCAATGCCTCAGTGGATGAATGTAAATCCTTCCTACTTTACGTTGTCACAATACAAACAGAAGCCTTTCTGCCAAACTCTAAGAATCAGCAGCAGATTTCAGTTTGTTTTAATCTTGAGTCCTCAAAAATCAAATGAAATAAATAGAGCTTGCCTACCCAGAAATGTATTCAGCTATTAAAACTAATATGTGTTTTGCACAGGTAAAAAAAAAAAGCTATAGAAAAGTACAAATCCTCATTGTGGATTTAAAATAAATCCCCTATGTATCTATGCAACCTAGAATCAAAATTAATAGGCTTACAGATGCATTTAAAAAGATCTACTCGGAAACAGGTTTGCTATTTATGTGCAGTCAATTGGCCAGACCTGGAACTTGCATGAGGGGCAGAACAAAAGATCACCAAGCACAAGATGGAAAGCAGAAGCAGAGGTAAAAAAGGGAAAAACCCACCACCCCACACTTGCACAGACTGGGCTGCATAACAAGCTCAGCTGGTGTGAATTAGTACAAAAGCTCCTCCAACATCAGTGAGGCTGTGCCAGTTCAGACCAGATGAGATCTAAGCTGTCATTAGCCAAATGGCAAAAAAAAAAAAGAAAAAGAAAAAAGAAAAAAAAATCAGCCCAGTTCTTACTCCAATTTCTATGCACAAGCACACAAAAATGTATCACTGGCTTCACCACTGCTGTTCCCAGCTTTCTGCAGCATAAGGAGAAGAATCAGAAAGATTGTGTTTCCACAGTTTTGCACATAAATATCTACTGCCTACACAACTGCTTGAGTTATCCAACACCATCCTGTAACAATACTTCAGATCAGATGAAATTCACCTTATTTCAGATTCATAAAAAAACCCAGAAAGTCAGGTCAGACAAAGCAGGAGGATTCCTGCCAAGCTGCAATTTTTATTAGAAGTCCTATAGCTGGCTTTGGAAAACTTCACTCCTACAGAAATAAAAAAATAAAAAAACCCCAAAGTTTGAAAGGACATAGAGCAAATCAAGAAGAGCAAAAAAAGGCCAGTGCCAAACCCTTTCCTAATAGGAGATGAAAGAAAATTTGGACCAGCATCTGTGCTTTGTCACTCTCAGACTGCTCAACAGAGGGTCCAGGCATGACACAGTCCTGCACAGCTGGCATTAACCTAATCACAACGCAGAGGGGAAGCTGAACTCAGGCAAATTGCCAGTCCCACTGTTCATGCCTTGTTTTAGCTTTACTCAAAATTTTACAAGACGTTCAGACAATCTTTTCAGATGACCAGAACAGCCCTTTCCTCTCCCTGCTTTGCCGGAGAGAAACTTCAAGGCTATGTATGTGGTGCACAAAGGCTCAAGGTACACAGGCCACTTCTTGAACAGGCTAATTCAGCTCTCAATTCCAGTCTAGTTGGGTCAAGAGGAAGCTCCAGAAAGATCATCTTTCTTGCCAAGGAAAACCATCCAGCTCTGCTACAGCTGGTCTGTGCACAACATCTCTTGAGGATTTACTCCTCTGCCAAGACTACAGAACACACCTGCCTCTTCCAGTAACCCAAACCTTGCTGTGCTACTCCCCAGTCTTCTGCTCCTACTGCTAATCTCAATATAAACTAATCATTACATCAGCTTTATTAGATCAGCTTAAGTTGGCAAACCTGCCAGCTGTTATCACAGAATCCCAATTGTGTCCTGGTCCTCACAAATTCTTGACCTCAAAATTCATGGTCCCACAGACATGCCACGATAGGGAAGCTGCAGAGTCATCTCTCCTCCCTTCGAATACACATAGTTCAAGCAAGAAAGAAGGTGAATTTGTACAACTGCACTTCAGGCAACCCCACAAATAATTATGAAGATGTACTGCTCTCTGCCCTTAAACTGCTCTGTATTCTGTGACCATGAAGACTCCTGAAAACCCCAGAAGAATACCAGAGTAAAATACAGACAAAACTTCCAAGAGACTACAAAACATGCAAAACATCTCCCACTCCTCCCAGCCACCACTGAACAAAAAAAAGTACAAATTCTGTGTTTCACATGCCTTGTAAAGTTACTCTGCTGGTCCACATGTGACAAAAAGGAACACAGTACTAGGACAGGATTAGAAGCAAAGGAGTATTTCTACTTTGCAGGAAGACTGCAAATATTATCAAGTTTGATACTCACTGATTGAGCCAAGAAACATACACTTGAGTCCTCAATATCACTTTGAAACTCTTCTATGTATTTGCCATGGTTGATAGATTTGCTTTAACACTTCTATTAATTTGATTAAATAAAAAAAAAAGTAAGACAAGTGTAAATGATCAGTAAAGATTTAAAAGTATCCCAAAAGCTTACAGTGGTCTCTTAAAGTAGCATAAGCATGGGTTTCACTGGTGAAATAAAGGCACAAGGCCATCACTCAGGTTGTTAAATGGTGCTTGTCAAAAAAAAGCCAGGTTTGATTATTTCAACAATAGCAGCCAAATCCATCTGGTGCTCAGTGACCATCCAGAAAGCACTTACAAGCTTCAAAGGACTGAGTTACTACAGCACATCCTCAAGTTATTTACACAAAATCATTACTAATCAATTTTTATTCTGTAACAAGTTTTCTTCGGCCTTCTAACCCTAAAGCTCAGCTGAGTGACAACGAGGGTTTGTTGATGAGTTCGGAAAATGGTGCTATGGGGGTACTTTTGAAACCAACAGTAGACACCCTGCACCCAGAATTATCTTGATTCTAATTTTGTGAGATTTGATTGTACTGTTCAATGAAGCGTCTTCCAACAGCTGTGCTTTTAGGGGAGCACAGACAACAAAAAGCAGCTACATCCACACTAGTTGCTCCTCTGGATCACAGCAAGCACAATGGACAAGTGATTTGAAAATAACAAATGGGACTGTAAAACACCAGAAAGCTGATTTCCACACATAAGGTACAAACACTGCTGGACCTTTTCAAGGCTCTTCAGCTGTTTGGGATTCCAGATGGACAACACAGAGTGATTAGTCCTTTCCATTGATCCTGTCTGATATCCTGAGATTTTTAGCTCTAAGAAAAGATGCTTTAAGCAATAAAAAGGTCTGTAACACCTTCATTATTTAGCAATGCTGAAAAATGTTACAGTAAGAGGGCAATACAAAAATGTTCATCTTTATGAATGACCTCAATAGCAGCCAAAATCAAAGCATTACTCTGCATGACTCTCAACTGCTCTTTCACATCAGCACAAAAGAAGAGAATAATTGTAATCCATCCATCCTCACAAAATACACACAAGCTAATGTTTCAGAAGAATAAATGTCTGTTTTGGGTGAAGTAGATGGAGAAAAAATCATGAGCAAACCTGCAGCTAACTTAGGTGTATAGATTTATAACAAACCATGGTACACATGTGTTGATTATTTGCTTAATACATGCAGAAACATTTCCTCATTTATGCAATAGGATGGTGTGGGTTTTTTTCTGTACCAAGAAAGAGCCTCCACTGGGACTCATAAAGGCAGCAATATTTTAGGAAGATACTATTACACTAAGAATAGTAGAGATTGTCTTGCATTTTCCTGTTCACAGCTTTATAATTAACAAAGTAAAAATGTAGGCTGTTATGTTTGATGGAAGTTTCCCCAGAGAGATCAAATAATCTACAGCAGCAACAGCTTTCTATAATTCTGAATATAATTATAAGAGTGAATTTCTTTTTATGGTGTAAACAGTCATAGTTAAGCAGATGGGTCTTAGTGGTTGCCACTTGCATTTCTAAGGGCACCTGCCAGAAGTCAGGGTGTTCTCTGCCACATTTTAGGACACTAATGAAGTATTATTGTTCATAATACTGGGGTTCCTCAGGGCCCCATCTCAGGTGCAGTTCTCTCCAACATCTTCATTATCAACCTAGGTACAGGACTCACAGGAATACTGAAGTTTGCTGACCACACTACATTTGGAGGAGCTGTCGACTCCCTCGAGGACAGGGAGGCCCTGCAGAGACCTCTACAAATCAGAGACGGGCAATCACCAACCATATGAAGTTCAACACAAGAAAGCACTGGATTCTGCACCTGGGACAGAGCAACCCTGAATGTGTATACAGACAATACTCATCTCCTGGTGGCCTAAAAATCCACTAAACATCAGCTCTTGCCCCAGGCCTTGAAGGTATCAATTGAGGCTACTACAAAGCAAGAAAGTAGTGCCAGCATTTCTCCCTCAGTGCTGCAGGGGCATATGCTCCTACAACATGCAGGACCAACATCAAAGACACACAACATCTGCTATGGTTGCAGATCCCACAGAAGCTCCTCTCAGCTTGTAGCTCTTCAACAAGATTACATTTCCTATCTTATCCACACACAGCTGAAAAGCTCTTTTATCACTACAACTCTCTCTCACACAAAAATCTTCCTACACAAATAAGATTCTACACCTTGAACATCCTTCCACCTGAAAATTGTATCACCTGCCCTTCTGCCGACTCCTGCATTTTGTCACTCAGGATCCCCCTCACTCAAACCCAGACTGGTGACTCGAGAGAGCTGGTGGCTGTTTGCAGCACATGCCGGAAGCACAAACATCAGATAACTGTGCATTAACATTTCTCATTTTGCTTGATCCCTCTATTCTTTGACAACCAGATACAATGATGAAATTGAGGATTAATAATAAACTTACTTCTTTCTGATGATGTAACATGACAGCTATCATGACCTCCTGAATTTTCAAATATATATAAACCTTCCTTCACCCACTCCATTACGCATTAACCCCACAAAAATACAGATGACTTAGCCGTACACTCTTTAAAATGTATTACAACATGATCAGATTCGAAAAGCAAGATAAATCACTCCTTGTTCACATTATTTTCAAAGGAAGCTTTGTGTTCTGACCCCTCAGCAAGGAGAATCTTTTGATTATGGGCACCAGTAGCAGGAATCAAAGAGTGAAAAGCATAGCCCTCTGATCGCCACCCCTTTTAAGTACCAATACCTAAAAAATCAAGAGCACATAAGAATGAGCTGGTGCCACAGGGTTCCAGTTACATGTGTCCAATAATGTCCAACACAATTGCACTATTGCCACTAAGACAGTTACTCAACACCCATTTTCCCTGCTCGGGTTTATCAACACACAACAGACACAAAAATGCAAGTTATTCCATGAGTTTCTTCTATTGGAAATATGAAGGAAGCAAGTACAGCTCTGTTCATATTTCCTTTTGTGATTCTTGTTTGGGAAGCAGCTGCAAAAACATGACTGCTTCAAGGCTCCCTCATGATCAGCTTCTGCAAAATTTGATGACATTCCTAAATATAATAATTTCTGGTACGATCAGGCAGGGAACAATGTAGGGCAGAAGAGAGGTGGGGGATAACCCTGTAAAACAGTAATTCTACTGTGCAGAAAAATCAGAGAAGATGGTATAGCAAGGCAGACTCTACCTTGATCTTCCTCTTAGGACCAAATGCCATGGGCAAGCAGAAGAAAGAGCTACACTTCCATAAGAATCACCTTACTTGCTTTCTTCTTCTGTGACAAAAACCCTCTGTTGTCCCTGAGCTTCATTCAGGACAGTGGAAACAGAGGAGGATGCAGCTATCAGGCAAGGAAGTACCAGAAGAAAGACACTGAAGTGTCAGATACTATTTTGTTCTGCTTAAGAATATACTTACAGGAGGGAAAAAAGGCATTAAAGGTAAGCAATCATCAGATTTGTCCTTTTATTTAACTGGGAATATCTGTGAGCAAAACTTCTTATTATGGTACAAAGTTCTTACATCATGTATGAGTAAAGAACACAAGTGGAGAACAGAGCATTCAGCAAACACCTATGGAGACCATCACATCAAACTCTGATTCATCTGGGAAGGAACCATACTACACCAAAAAGTAAAATTATGTATTTTGTCTTAATTAAATATGCTCTTAATGGTATAACAGAACGTGTCTGTGCTCTTTTCTCAACAGTAGGTGTGCACATAATACAGAGATTAGAACCAACGTGCCCCACTTGCAAAGTTCAATAAGTTTTGGATGTTTGTTAACCTGTTAATCAGAATTACGCTGGGTTTGAAGCACCTGCCATGTAATAAAAGCAGCAGCTGAATGGAATCCAGAATCAGTGGTCATTCATATATTTAGTCATCCAATAATTTGAGCACGTTCAGCAAAATACATGAAAGCACAAATGTATTTAATAAGCACATGCACCACAATTTTTCTTTTATAAAAGATGGCTAAGCTGAGAACTGAAGACTTTCTGAAACCCTAGAGCTTTCTATTTTTTGTCCCTCAGACTGTAATGTAGCTAATTTATTACACACATTTTGGCCACTATTTACATGAAAAATGGAAAAAAATGCTGTCTTAGTAGGAGTCAAGAAATAATTTTGCTGTTCCAGCATCCTATAAAACTGTCATACAACACCAATACCATTAACCAAGTGTCAAATTTTAAATGCATCTCTTCTTTTCTGAATGGTTAGTACTACTGCATTTAACAGGAAAAGGTTAGCCAGGTCAGATTTCAAAGATGACCAGCTCTTAAGATAATCTGAAACTTCAAGCAGCAGAGAACAAGAGACTGTTAAAGAGTGTAGCCTGCAAAATAAAATCCTTTGTTGAGAATACAAAGCCTTTTTTTCAGTAGGAAAAAATAAAAAAGCACACATTCTTTAAATATACATTTTGCCTCAGCCTTACTCCACACAACCTCTCTTCATCACCAAGAGCACAGCCAATAATTTGATGTTACAGTCTGACCTCTCTGATATCATTTTCCTTTTGAACTCCTCAAAGGGTTTTAAATTCCCAAATAGTCTAGTCCCACTTCATGCAGTTTGTTCCATTTCTGGAACATAATTACTAAAAATAGCCTTAATTAGCATTATGTAACACCAAGGGTGGAAAAAAGAAACAATTAAAAATTCAAGAGGAACAGCTCAGTCAATTTTGGGCATTGACTGAGAAACAGTACAGCTCATCCATCAAGGATGTCTGAAGCAAACTGCCTGATGAGAAATACTGATAATCATAATGTATAATCATAAACATGCAAATAAAAAACAACACTGAATACTGAGGCTTGGCCAGTTATGGAATAGGAAGATAAGTGGAAAAAAGAATGAACCAGTTACAATCAAGATATAAGATCTTTCTCTAACACCAAATACCCATGCTGTGTTGCCTTCTCCAAGAGCAGAGAACAATTAGTTCAGTTGGTTAAAACGTGGTTGTAATAATGCCAAGGTCATGGGTTCAATCCCTTATGTGGGCCACTGACTCAAGAGTTGGACTCGATGATCCCTGTGGGTCCCTTCCAACTCAGAATGGTCTGTGATTCTGTATCCAAAGCATTGTCATGCTGTCTTAATTGACATTGCCTAAATGCTTAATTTCTAAATTAATTTCTAATTTCTGACAACAAGCTGATTACATTACTCCTTGACTGGATAGAAATGATGAGATCTGTCACATCTGAAGGTCCATATCTGCTTGCTCTCCCTCTGACAGATATGTACTGGTACTACTGCAGGTCTGCTTGAGTATTCCTCAGCACATAATGAAGAAACAACTTCTGGATGTCAGGAACTATAATTTTGAAGCAAAAGAACTGCTAGTCCTTAGTATTTACTCTTTTTGTTGTAACTTATGACTGAGGTTTTTACTTCTGTAGATAAAACTGTGTTCAAGTGATTGGTTACTTTGGACAACTATCCTTTATCCCTGTTAAAATATTAACTCTTAGTAGTTGCTACAAGTTAATCACCACAGTGTGGGTCAACACTCCACTGAGCTCCTTTTTCCAAGGATGGTGGAGATAAGGACAAGAAAAATGAAGGATGACCTGTCTTTCCCCTCATGATATTTTCAACTTCTCTCCTGTTAGTATCACCCATCTTTGTCTCCAGAAATACATCCTGCACAACTCAGGATGGTGGTCAAACATCTTCCAGGCAACTCAGTTCCAAGCCTGAAACTAAGACTAAATGCAATTTGACCGTCTCAGAGTGCACAAAAAGTCAGAGTCCAAATAAATCCTAAAGGGCATCTCTGTGAGCAGACAGACCACATGTGTAGCACTTGGGGATCCATTCTTATTTCAGGTACTCCTGAGTGAAAAGGATTAGATACCTTCTTTTACCTGATACCATCTCCTTCACAGAATGGCTGCAGTGGGAAGACACCTCTAGAGATTATCTTGTCAAATCCTTCCTGCTCAAACCAGGGCTAATTAGAGCAGGTTACCCAGCACCATGTCATACAGTTGGGCTTTTAATATCTCCAAGGAGAAAGAGATCCTGATTATTGTTTAATGGTGAAGTTTTTTCTCCACAAATGTGGCATAGAATCATAGAATTGATTGGGTTGGAAAAGACCTCCGAGATCATCAAGTCCAACCCTTGGTCCAACTCCAGTC
>JAWWEV010000083.1:64674197-64684599 GCA_035583235.1 Hafferia zeledoni
CTGGGAGAAGAGACCAACCCCCACCTGGCTAGAACTTCCCTTCAGGTAGTTCTAGACAGTGCTGAGGTCACCTCTAATCATGTATTAATATCCCATATTTCTCCCAGCAGTGTGGCCAAAGGCAGGCCCACCATGAAATCTCCACAACTTCAGCTGGATCAGGGAAATCCCCTATAGGCATGCTAGTCCACTCTGAAGAACAAGCTGCTTGGAACTGCTACTTCATCAACTCATGTAGGAATCAGAAGAGATAAAAATGCAAGGATCAATAAAGAGAATAATCTGTGTTTGCTTGGTAAACATCGAAACCCTGGAATAGGAAGAAGCAGAACTGTAAATGTAAATAACACAAACTCAATTCTGTCTTGACAACTCCACTTCATTTTTTGGTTTCAGAAAAAGATTTCTCCCATATTCCTAAAGCTGAGCAAATGTACTTATTGATGGAACACTGCTTCAGAAAACTGTGTCTTGTTCTGGTTGTAGTCAATGATTTACACCTTTACTGAAGGAACTACGAAAAACAAATGGGAGATCAAAGGAAATCTTTGACATCATCTATGATTGTCTTTGGAGTTCCAGTGCAGCCTCCCTTGATTTCCTTCTAACTTTGGAAACCTCTTTTTGTTGCTGATAGTATCATGTGTGAAACTATATTAAGCTTGAAAACACATCTCTTTGATGAATGAAAGGAGACCCTGAAGTGCTAATTCTTCCAACATTCTTTCCTGCTCATTTACCATTCCTCAAGAAGCTGAACTGAACAGCAGCTCGCAAAAACTGAGTTGTATCACTCTGCAATTCACATTCAGGAAGAGCTTGTGGGACAAAAGCTTGCTTTACAGGTCCTAATTTTTTTATTAACACAAAACTTTTAAATACTAAGTGTGGCCAGTGGAACTCACTTCCTCTTTTCACCATTTCCTGAATGTAGTTGTGATACAGAAATACTGTACGTGGGCTCTCTTCAGTCTGGGGGTTTCTTTGCAACTCCAGTTCTTTGCCTGTACAAATGTAATTTCTTTTGCCTGTGGTAATGCTTTATAAAACACCATCTGGAGCACTGAAACCTACACCTACCACTTTGTCTCATTATTACACCCAGGAGTTCTGGGATACTAAAAGACCAAGACACGTTCACAAGAATCACAAAAACAGGAGCACAGTGTCAGTCCCAAACCCTGTTCCACTCATTGTCTTCTTCTTCCCAGGAAGCTAAAAGAAGCCTGCTTGTTAAATCCTCCTTACAATACATTCCCTGTCCTTTTTTACTACAACCAGAGCCCAGAATGACAGTTTTGAAGGCAGGACTCACGTTAAAACACATCTCGAAGCGTGCACACACCGTTTCAAGCACGTGGCTCGGGTTTTACTCCTTCACAGCTTTTATTCTGGGGACTGAGCTTTGCCTTTAAGAAGCAAATGACCTAGGATGGATAGATTCTAGATCTAGAAACACTTCAGCAGGGTAAGCACTAAGTTTTTTCACATCTCTAATCCAGAAAAACAGAAAATGCCTTTCCATGCTGCCAGCTCACTCAGTTTCACCAAGTCTTTCCATATTTAACTGACTTGTTTTTTCCCCTCCCAGATTCTGACAAGAGGATCTACAGCTTTCCGAGGTTTAAAAAGTGATGTTTAACTCTTGTGCCAGTCTGAAGATATGGTTCAGAAGCAGAACCAAAGAAAACTAACCCTAACACTTTTAAGCATCTTTTTTAAATTGACATCATCTGTGATGTCTTTGACTACAACTAGAACTGCTTCTAGTGAGAGTGAAATCACAGAAAGAAGCTGGACCCAGGCTGTAAGATTCAATTGAGTAGTTTCCTCCAAACACTAGAAATTCAAAACATAAGTTTTTGGTACCAAGCTGCAGTAGTGAGAAAATTCTGAAACATTGCCATATATTAAAAATTAACAATGTGGAAGATACATGTAATTTAGTATTAAATACACACTCAGCTTTTCAGGTTTCAAAATAAGGAACTAGCAGTGCCACGGAGTTTTCTGCACTGAACTGAGGTTTTGAAAATAGTGGAACTGGCTAAATCACACACCTGGCAAATGGAGAGGGGAGCAAAGAGCAAAACACAAATACAGAGATGTGAGGCTACTCCAGATCACTTCAATGCAGCGGCTGCAAAAACAGCCTCTTGTCTCTTCAAAAGGGGCAGTCACTGGAATGTTTTTCCAAGAAAAGGGACCTTAAGCATACATGTGCAATTCAGTTGCTTGAGGCAGCTTTTAAAAGAACGTTAAATGGCTCTCAGGTGAGTCCAGACATTGCATTCCCTACTGCTCCAGCACTCAGACCATATAAAGTAAATGTCCTACAAGCTTTGCTAAAAACTGTTCAAGAAAACCCAGATACTGCAGGCAGCTTTGATTGCCTTTATTAGTGCAATGGCCTGGGTGAAAGAGATGTCCCACAGGGGACTGCAGACCCATCTTCCCCAGCACTCCATGAACAAACTCGAAACACCCCAAGGAGGTTACATCCTAAACACATGAGAGTAAAGAAGTATCCTTAATCCCAGCTTTCAGATGAAGAATTGAGTCATAAAGCAATATAACACGTGCTACACAAGGTGGTCAAGCCCTTTCTATGTGCTGCTTGACAGACCACAAAGGAACATTTATCTCTTGGTACTCCATCATCCTGCACTTTTTAGAAGTGCGTAGGAAGCAACTTTTCCCCCTCTACAGGAGCAAAACAGCTTCTGCAGCTCTGGAGAAGCAACTCCTATTAGACACAGAGCATCACAACACTCAAATACATCATGACAACTCGCCCTAAATGACCTACACAGACTCACATAAGAAGGCAACCACAGATCCAAGACTTCCTGAGTCTTTACCCGCAACACTGCTATGGTTTTTGTGCTATTTCATGAGCAATGTTTTCCGCTCTTGTGAAAGTTAACCTATACAAACTCTTGTGTATAAGCTAAAAATTATCCAGTAAGTTGAGAGGGGACAGAGGATATGGAAGATGCCATCACTTAGATGAGCTACAAATCAAAATAGTGTTTGTGTCCTTTAAAGATGGTGCATTTCAAAAAAGGTCAGTATAGTACAAAGAAAATGTCACTTTGCAGCATTACCTTCTGCTTTATTCTCTTGCCATTCTGCATTTGTGCCACACCATTGACATATCCTGCTAAGAAGATTCAGCACTGCCAAAGAGAGCCACAGTCAGCAACACAAGAAAAAACCAACCAACAAAAAAATCCAAACCCTTTTACTTAGACTTAAGATCTGAAAGGATTACACAAACAATCTCTTTGCTTATTTCTGTATCTTTGATGATTTGTCTCACGCAAATGTTGGAAAAAAATCTAAAATATGTATTTCAAAACCAAGTCAAATTAAAAGGTAAGAATTCAGTGATTTAAATTCAGCTTGGTGCTTTGGAGCTGCGCCTGCTTAGGATTAAAATCCATAAATTTCAGGAGAATTACTCTTGATTTCCAAGTATGCAAATTGAATACCTGCATCCAAGATTATCTTTGATCCCTCTGTTGCTAAATATGACTATCATCTTCATCAAGAGCACAAGAATTTCTGGATCCCACTCTGATAGTAGTTTTAACTGCTTACAACCCCAATAAAAAATATCAGAAAAATAGCAAATTTGGTTTTTGAAAACCAAGCTGCAGTAATTAGGCATATTATTTCTAAAGTGGTGTTGACTTCAGCAAGGAAGTTGGGGAAACAGAAGGAAGAAAGATTCCAAATGAAGTAATGTCAAATAGACTACTGGGCAGACAGATCTCTAAATACTGCACTTAAATGTTCAAATTCTCTATTCTTGGGAAAAGCACAATGTAGTGACAAAAAAGTTTTCCGATTTTTTTTGAGCACATACAATTTCTCAGATCCCAAACTGAGACAGATTGCTAGATTAAACTCAGCATTTAAGAGATATTAAGGGAATTGAAAGAATTTTCAATGATGCTGGTGACATTCATTTTCAATGTTAATAACCTATTTACTATGATAACTGCTTAATAAGCTTTTAACTGGCAGAAGTGAAATTACACTGCAATATGGCATTATTATTAACATTATGAAGCAAAAACTCGCACAGTTCCTCGCCCTCATCATTCAAATATTTTTACTCTTTATTTCAGGGAGATAATTAGGAGATATTTTCCCTCCTCTTGCTAGCTACACAGGAAAATTCCAATTCCATTTGTTACGATCTAAAATCTACTTGGGCATTGCAACAGCTGCAATCTGCTGCTAAGCTTTGCAAACCTACAATTCAGAGCAGCCTTTCCTGTCTGGTTTTCACTCTGCACAAACCCATAAATACTAAATATCACTGTTACAGAACATACAGGAAGCTCAAGCTATGCAAAACAAGTCTACCTCTCTCCACTGGAATTTGAGGGTTCAATTCTTGCCAAGCAAAAATTCCACCTATCCTGGAAATCCTGATCTATGTACCATGGCTGAATCCAGTCTCCACTTTTCTTGTGACTCACTCTTATTGTCTTAAAAAGCTTGTTACAAAACACAATAGTACAAGTAGCATCTCTGTAGGACACTACCACTATCTACTTCCCCAACACAGACAATGCTCCATCATGTCTGCCAGCTGTCTAAAATATCTCTGCCACAAAGAGAAACCACTGCACAGAAACGACCACATAAACTGCTTCATTTATTAGAAAGAATTCCTCTCTTGGTGTGATCAAAAATAACATTTTCCTCTGCATGTTTCACCCGGGCAACTCAGCACACGTACCACACAGGGAATGCCAGAAGTGTGGAAGCCAAATGTTTCCTTAACATAAAAAAGAAACATATTTCCTTGTCCTGGAAGTACAATCACTGAATTTCACAAAGATTTTCAGCAAGTATTTCAGGAGGGAAGTAACACGGGTTCATTTAAACTGACATTTCAGTAGCCGTGTCTTAAAATGAAAAACATCAGTCCAGGCAACTCTAAAATGTTTGAGCATTAGATACTTCCATATCCTACCCACAAGTATATTATACTACTTTCATATTAGCTTAGAGTGATAGTAGCTTCTCATTGTTTTCCTTGAAGTTTTGGAGAATACTCCCATAATAAGTAAGGACATGATGAAAGTTGCCTACCTGATAAAGTTTGACGTGGAATGTATTAGAATCATAGAATCAGTTGGGTTGGAAGAGACCTCCAAGATCATCAAGTCCAACCCTTAATCCAACCCCACTTTGATTACTAGATCAGTGCCACGTCCAGTCTCACCTTGAAAACCTCCAGGGTTGGAGAATCCACCACCTCCCTGGGCAGGCCATTCCAATGCCTGACCACTCTCTCTGTAAAGAACTTCTTCCTGATATCCAACCTAAACCTCCCCTGGCACAGCTTAAGCCCATGCCCTCTCGTCCTACTGTTGGTTGCCTGAGAGAAGACACCAATCCCCACCTGGCTACAACATCCTTTCAGGGAGCTGTAGACAGTGATAAGGTCTCCCCTGAGCCTTCTCTTCTCCAGGCTAAACAACCCCTGCTCCCTCAGCCTTTCCTCATAGGACTTGTGCTCCAGTCCCTTCACCAGCCTTGTTGCTCTTCTCTGGCACCGCTCCAGCCCCTCAATATCTTTCCTGAACTGAGGGGCCCAGAACTGAGCACAATACTTAAGGTATTCTAATTGTTCTGCATCAGAGATTGTTTCTGAACATATTTTAAATGCACCAATACTATTAATCAAAGATGCTTGGCCAACAGAGTCCCTTGACCAAGACCCCCTGCATATTGCAGAGACAGGCATGGTGGCAGCTTCCAGCATCACTCTGGGTTTGGGGTGGTGCTTCTACAAGAAAAGCCTTGATTTGGTTCTGGCCTCCCTGAGGAAAACACAAAGGGTATCAATCACTGTCAAACGTGCCCAGGCCCTGGTGATATCCCCAACCTGTAAATACAAATGCATTTCCCATTGGTCACTAAGCAGCAATCAGAGAGTGATTTTTGGTCATTACCATCCAGGGCCAGACACAGACTGGCAACTTGAAGGTGAAAGGCTCTGAACCCAATTACTAATCCCCTGAGACACTGACCCCCCGGCTCCTTATTTGTCATAACCCTGATATTTATCAGAAAATTGAGAGGAATCAGGAGAGCAAACAGGAAAGGTCTTGGATAGTTCCAATTCCATTTTAATTACAGAAAATACCTGGCAAAGTTTCAAGCCCTTTTTGCACTGTAAGAAACTGTTACTTCTCCAGTGCTTGAACTCACACAGAGGAAAGAAAACAAATACAATCAAGTTTGTGACTTTCCGTTACACACAAAGAAACAGAGCTACAGCACAGGTGACTGGACACTATAGCCTTGAACCTGGCACAGACAGGTACATTGTACTGGATCCAAAGGAGTAAAGAAAACTCTCCAGGGCATCAGAACATGCCTGACGGTCCTTCAAGTCCTTCACTCCTACTGCCTATCCTTGTCCAGCCAAAAGTCGGGTTTTTTCGGTTTCCCAGTTAAAGAAGGTCTACAGAATATTCTAGAGTAATCTACATTATTCTACCAAGTCAGAGGTCTATAAAACTCTGCAAGCTGCCACTGAGGATATCAAAAGAGGCATTCAGCTGATTTAAATCCTTTCTAACTGGAATACAATTACTCCACTGGTCTATGAAGAGGTATGCTATACCCCTCAAACAAGAGAGTTAAACTACCACAAAGCCATTACAACAGATGTTGAAACAAGGACAGGCTTAGGAAAATAACTCATTACATTTTTAGAACTAAATCTACAGCAAGACTTTGCCCAAAGTTTGAAAGAACTCAGTCACCTCATGGTGAGCCAGCACCAGTTTCAGGCCTTTTATAACCCAGAAGGTCTTGATCCCCTGTGACTCCTGGGTTCCCTATTTCCATTTCCCTCCTGTTCGCAAAAAGTTGATGTCAAAGCTGTCTTCTTGAGAAGACACCAGCACTGCCTGCACATTGCCAGCAGCCCAAAGGAGGGAAGTGATGCATTAATCCTCTTGCTTTCTCACCCACTCACTCTCTGAGCAACCATGACTCAAGTAGGGTTGAAGACAAAGATCTTGCTGTGCTCCTCAGAGCAAACAAGTTGAGCAAGGCATCAAGATGAGCCACTCAGAAGAGCATCAGGAGTTCCAATTATTTTTTTATGGAGAGGTGGGTCTGAGGCTCTTCTTTCTGGCACTAGAAACCTTCCCCTGGTACCATGGGAAAACAATTCTAGCTCACAGCAGCAATGAAAGACAAAGAGGGAAAAAAAAAAGGCAGCAGAAAATGGAAGGCTGTGAAGGTTGTGGCACTGACAGGGAGTGAGGAGATTATCAGAGCACCTGAGATGAAATGGACTAGCTGTAATGTGAAAGGACAGACAGAAAAAGATACTATGAGAGAAGCCAGCACAGGAGGAGGCATTGCTGCAAATGAATGGATGGGATCATTGAAAGGATGCCTAATTGGATTGTTAACCTCATATTACAGAGATGGGATATGTTACATGAGACCCTAAACAAACTGTTTAAAACTTTCAGACAGAAAGAGACCTAGTGAAGAGATATGCCACAGTTTCAGGCACTCTGGGTAAAAAAAAAAAAAACAACAAAAAAAAAAAACACATTTCACCACTAAATAAATTACATAAGTGCAAGGTTGCAAAAAGAAAAAAATATTAACACAAATTGGTTTAGCTGTACAAGATTTATCAAGTTAAAATAAAGTATGTTTTCAGGCTACATTCATTCCAGCTTCAATTATATCAAGAAAGGTACTGAAATAATCAAATTACAGAGCCCCAAAAGCATTTAATAATCACAAAAATGAAGCAGATGCACTAATAAAATTAACATTAATAAACTAGGTCAACACTGAGAAAAGAAAAGAGTGATGGAGGAGGAAGAGAGCTCCACCCAGAGATGCTCCTCCAGGGTGCCAGCTTTGGCACAGCACTCCCCACACAGGGCTGTAGTAACGACTACAGATGATGCAGCTCTTTGACCTCTTTAACTCTCACATTGCTCACACTGTCTCTGTAGAATCTCTGCTTGCTGCAGCGAGCATCCAAATGGCTCCTTAATATAGAAACCTGTGAGGAAATGCTCCCTCTATCAGTAGTTTATCAACCCTCAGATTAGGAAAAAGGGCCTTTAAGCCTCCCAGGCTTATCTGCAGTGCAGCAAGAGTCTGAGAGGCAAGCAGAGGACAGTGAGGAACCCGCCAGCTCTCCAGGCATCCCATGATCTATGGCTCAGAAGGTAATTTCAGCTTTCCTTGCTACAAGTATAAACACCACCTGCTCACCTTGCCTAAAATGATTAGAGGTAGAACAAACTTGAACCCAGCTGTGTCACCCCTACTCTGCTGCTGCTTCCCAAAGCCAGGCAACATTTTTGTGTGAAAACAACTCCACAAAAATCACAGGATCAAAAGGTAGTCCTCAGCTCTTTGGCTCCTGGTGTTTTGACACATAAAACACTAGGTACAATAAACACTGAAGAGTGATGAGGAGTGCTAACTGAACCAGTAAACACAGTGCAGAGCCACAACTGCTCTGCTCCACCTCAGGATCTGACCTACTCCTGTTATAAAACAGATGCATAAATGATTACAGTGATTATGCAGAGGAGCAAGATTATGCAAGTGCTAAGCACTGCTGTTATAATACAGATACACAAACGAGTATAAAGGGGCCTAGGGATGTAACATTTCTCTTTAGCTTTCTTAGGAGGGTAAAGAAAGAGTGAGAAAGGGGACTGGATAAACGTAGTCAGAGGGAATTATTTAGGCAGGAAAGGCAGAACTCCTGTCTTTCTGCCAGGTACTCCCTTGCTCACACAGGGAAAGCTCCAGCACAGTAGCAAAACTGCAGAGGTAGAAGCACAAAGGTAAGGAACTAAACTGTTCATTAAAACGCAGAATTGGAAAGGGCTGACAAGCAGTATAGTGCTGCAGAAGATGATTCTTCTCAACTTTCTGGCACAGAAAAACTGGGAACAACTGCCATTAGGAAAAAAGGAGAGGAAAAAAAAAATCAAGGACAGAGAAGCAAAGTCACAGGCCAGTTCTGAAGAGCAGGGCGTGGTAGCAGAGATGCACAACAGCTGTACATATAATTGTGGTGAATTTGGAAGCTTTCTTAAAAGACAGTCTAACTGTTACTAAAAATATTGATGTTAAAACCGCCACTTTTAAATCCCCCTCCTCAAATGAAGGTTAATACAACATTGAAAAGGCTCTAAGACATCTTGGGATGCAAAAGCAGAGCATTTAGTGATGTGCAGAGAGAATAAACCACCAGGAAAAGCTCTGGCAAGTAATTCTAGAAACCAGGCTGGCTGCAGGAAAGTCTGCCATGTCATACTGTATGTGCCAGTACAGAGAGAGGAGGTCAGGACAATCATATAATAACATTAATTAATTAATTAATTAGATAGATAGATAGATAGTCAGTCAGTCAAGAACATTTAATTCCTATTAGTTTCAAGGCTAATTATCAGAAAGCTCATGAATGCAAGCCTTTAGCCTCAGGAGTGAGAGCAAGCTTCCCAGGGGGGTAGGGGCCATTCCTGCTCCATCCCCACCACCCTGTGCCCAAACCATCCTCAACTACTCCACATGCAAACTCAAGCACCAGCCTTCACCTCCTCACTAGGAGCCTCTGGGCAGGGAGCTGCACTGGAGAGACCAGGAGGTCTGAACCACCACAGCCCCTGGATGTCCCCTGTGCTCTGTGGCTGGGGCAGGAGGTCACTACCCCTCCATCTCCCATCCCTGCCTTCCCCCAGCAGGTGCCTCAGATCATTAATCAAGCTCCACCAGCTTGGTTCAATCAACAAAATGCACATCTATTGCCTCACACATCCCAGATAGGGCAGGGAGTGGTTTGAAGGAGAGGAAAACCTGTCAGCGGGCAGAACTTGCCCTCACAGATAAATGTGTCACCAGAGCCTCCAGTTCTGAAACCCTCTGGGCAGGAATCACCTCAGTCCTGTGCCAAGGTGGCACGTGGGGCTCTGCTCTCACACAGGTCTTTTAACAACAGAAGAAAATCCCTGTCCCTTCTCTCTTTTCATTAAGAAAAAGGATTTAGGAGAAAGAAATCAGTAAGACATTACCCAAAGATTACACAGTATTTACTGGAATTACAGCACTTTCCCTCAAAGGAATATGAACTTATTCAGGAAACATAACAGAAGATCAGAAAGTTAGATTTTAATCCTCACCCACTATTTCCAGTGCTACTTCTCCTGAAAGCACACGCTCCTTGCTGCTTACAGACTGCATGGTCTGTGTGCCATTATTATAAATCCACATTTTCAGCTCCAGAGGAGCAGGTCCAGAGAAGAGCAACAAGGCTGGTGAAGGGACTGGAGCACAAGTGCTGTGGGGAGAGGCTGAGGGAGCTGGAGTTGTTTAG
>JAWWEV010000083.1:64684699-64710772 GCA_035583235.1 Hafferia zeledoni
GGCACTGAGTGCCATGATCTGGTAAAGGGACTGGAGTTGGACCAAGGGTTGGACTTGATGATCTCGGAGGTCTTTTCAACTCAATCGATTCTGTGATTCTATGATTTTCTCCCAGTTTGAAGAATAGTTTTAAATCATGCTTAAAAGAGCACGTTTAACATTATATGGTATGAAAAGTCAAATTAAGACACTTGCAGACAACTTTGGTAAATCAGAAAAAATGGGTTTCCTGTTCTAAGAAAATTGCCAAAAGCCCCCAAGACTTCCTATCTTGAATCCTCCTTGTCCCCTGCAGCCCAAGCCTCCAGCCAAGCTGACTACTCCTGTCACAGAAACCCTTCTCTGTAGAAATTTTCTCTACTAAATGAAAAACTCATGGATAAATTAAGAATCAAAGGCAATAGATTTAACACAAACTCTTACAGTATTGCTTTTACCCAAGCTTTTGAAGATTTTCTTCCCATTCCTCAACTTGCCCCAACACCTAAAAGGTTTGAAAGATTAATGTGACCAAAGACTTTTTCAAACTGATGTTGAATGCCAGAAGCAAAGCCTGAGGTGAAATACAGATACATGGAAAGACTCGTTTGGAGAGGCTTTATTATGGCCAGTTTGTTATATCACCATTTACTGCTCACATCTTTCTTTTCTCATATCTGGCTTTCTTTCTCATAATGAAGGCTTAAATGCCTTGCCTCCGAAAACTAGCAAAGATGCACTATCAACACATATAAATATGCCTCTAAGCCACTAAAAATTAGTTTTCTGGATTTTTTTAGAGATAGCATACGGTTAGTAGATAATTTATATGTCTATTTTTATACTGCAAGGTCTTCAGAGAATCTGTTTGTCACTCGAGACTCTGGTAAGGCCCTAGCGAGGAGTAGGTGCCACCATAAATTTATTAATATGTCATTATGCATCACTGCCATTATTCATTGTCCTAGCTGCTACAACTTCAAGTAACATCTTGTGTGTAGAACAATGCATTTAGTTCAATTAAAATTTACTAAATCTTTTTTTATTAAGTTTTCAGCTGCCAGCAGTATCAGTGGATTTTAGAACATCCACTCCTTTTAAAAGGACATCTCAAGGATGACTCTAGAAAGGATACACCAATTTTCCTTCATGTGAAAATTCTGGAGATCAGCTTCACACATTGCTTTGCCAGGAGAAAACAAACCAACAAGATTTTCCCCACCTCTCCTTGTTAAATTCATCTTCTACAAATATTTTCGGTCCATGCAGGAGCAAAGAGATTCACAATGCAGTACACTTGAAGATTGCCCAAATGAATGGGTGATCAAAGAAACCTCTCTAACCTAAAAAAAATAGAGACATCATTTAACCCAGAGGGAAGAAGAGTGACAAGTGGCTTCCATGAGAGTGTACATGATCCCTGGGTAATTTTCACTAATACAAAAATTAAAACAAAGTGGTGGGTTTCATGCTCCTTAAGAGTCAAACAGCCAAGCACTTTGGAACCTGGGGGATTTTAAATTACATACATCAGTGAAAATAAAAGCCTCCAGTGGAGTTTTTAAACCTGAGGTAAAAAGCAAAACTAAACATTCTTTTCAGTGTGCTGATGCAGAAAGCAGGGGAAACCCTTGGGCAATTCCTGTATATATGATTCAATGGCGTAGTCAATGGGAAAGCAAATCAGAACATGGGACAGCACTGCTGTGCTTTATAGGTGAGGACAGCTCAGTCATATCAATCAAACAAGGATGTGGCAGAGGCAGAACCTGAATGCTGCTTAGGTATCAACTGATCTGCAAAAAGCAACATCTTTTTCATTAGAGCTACTACTCTTTTCCATCTTTAAAAATATTAAGTCAGCTCTTTTGCTTCATTCCCATCTTACAAAGGGCTCATCTGCAGAGCTACGTCTTCTCTAGCAACTTCAACTCCCAAGCAGACAGGTGTGAATCTTCCTAAAGTTATTTATATAAAGTACACCTGAAGTCTTAAAGCCTCCCCTTCTGGTTCAGGTTTGACAGAATTCTCTTTTTTGCTACCCAGCTCTTTTGGTTGCTTTGTTTTTTTTCATTGAAGTATCCCGTGCTTTGGTATAATGTTGCAGTGCTCTGGGGCAGAGCACTTGAGCTCCTTGAGACTGCCCCAGTGAGAGTGTAGAACACAGGAGTGGAAAAGAAGCCCTGTCCTCATATACTGTCATACAGAATGACAAACTCATTCAGGATGGACGGGAGCTCAAGATGTCATCTAATAAAACCACCTGAGTTCTTACATATCACTGCTTCTCTTGGGCTGCTCCTCCAAACAGTGGTATAAAATCTGTTCTTCAATTCATAATAAAGTGAGTTTTTTAAAGTTTTTCTTAAAAGGATGTTTTAGACACAACATTCAGGAAATGTGATATTTCACTGCTCAGTACGGCTTGCAACAAAAAAAAAAAAATCAAAATATTTCACATCAAGAAGTGATTAACTATTCCAGAAATATCTGTGTTATCATAAAAATTTTTGCAGAAATCAACCAGATTCTTTTAGAGGTTACAATTTTGAATAAAAATAACTTTTTCGGCTCAAAACAACCTTGTAATGAGAAAATCCATCAGCAGTCCTAAACCTTGCCCTGTCAACTAGTGTTTACACCTAGTGGAAGCCATGAATGTTTGGATGTATAGCTGTTTCCACTTTTGTTTAGTAGCACCAAAGCCCTTTGGGGGCCACTTATTCTCCTGTCCATGGGCCTTCCAGGATCATTACCTCTGTCAATCCAAAAATCAAATCAGAGCCTGGCTGTCGAGCAATCAAGAGCACATGCACACAGACACACTCTAATCAATACAGTTCTGACTGTAATTCCTTTATAAACAAAAGTAAAATATTAATTTACTCAGAAACTCAGGCCACAGAATATTCTTCCTCGTGATCTGAACTTTCTGCTCTTATACCCGGCTGGCCTCCTTAGGATAAACAACTATTTGCAGCTGATAGCTCAGTGAATTATCATAGGGCAAGTAAAGTTGTAACAGCTACCAGAATATGATGTTCAAAAGGATGAGAGACATAACAGACAGACCTGTAATCTTCAAAGCAGTTTTACACGGGAACAAACGAAAGCATCCAGGCCACTCATGACTTGTCAGCTAATAATGCAATCACTTCTTGTTCTAATACTGCACTATAATACAAGCCAATCATTTATTCTGTGAGTCTTCTAGCAAAACTGCATAAACAACAATACCCCTCCTCCAAACATGACATTTTTATTTCATTCTGTACGTGAATTAATTGAAATTCAAATTCAAATGCTTTCTGCATGCACAGTTGGAAGCTTGTCCTGTCTCTTAGTGGAGCGTGTGCTCTAGCAACCAAACACTACTTTGCTAAGTTGTCAGTTAAGCTAGGAAGGAAATTCCACAGAAATTATTTTTAAGGCACTATCTTTATTTTAAGAAAGCCAGAAGTATTTATGCAGTGAATCCTTAGCTACAGACAAGCTTTCTTACAAAGGAAGAACTCACTCCAACATAAAACCTCATTTATTTCCAGATATGAAAAAAAGAAAAAAAAAGCATAATGGAAAGAATGTCTTCCATCTGATGCTGCTATTAGGCCATATGATTCAGGGGCTGTAGTGTGACATTACCATTAAACTGAGCCAAAAGTTTATTTCAGTATGTTCTACCTGTCTCTACCCTAAATGCCAACAAAGCTGGAGGGGAAGCCAAAGTTGGCTGCTCGTGTGGGAGGCAAATCTGCTACACCAGCAGGGGGAAAGCTGAGCTGGGGCTGGTAAAGGAGGTTCTTGTGCCTACTGGGGGAGCATGAAGGGTGGGGGTAGAGAGGGGAAATGCACAAGTGTAGGCTAGATTTCTCTTTTTCATATTGCAAGCACAAATCAGGACTGGAGGAAACAATCATGATGAGCAGGGAGGGTGCAAGCCTACTCTCCCTCCATGTGATGAGAACAGATACTGCACCTAAAGGCAGTAATGGGGATGAGATACTCATCCCCCTCTTGTCTCCCCCTGTTCCCAGTGAATCCATCCATCAGCATCACGGAATCTAGTTTGATAACTCTTTGCTAACCCATTACAGTCAACTCGCAACAAGCAGACAGGTCTGAAAAGGAAATAAACTACCTGCTCATTTAAACTAAAAGTGAAATCTTTACCTAGGTAATACTTGTCAAAATGTTGTGTTGACTTTCAGACATTAGAACACCAGACATTGTCCCCACTATTTTGAATCGGTTTATTTGAGAAGACATTTCTCAAGAATAAGTAGTCAAATAAACAATTATCAATATAATCTCCTCTTTAATGTTGCAATTGTTTTCATCCTTAGCCTGTATGGCATGGACTAAATGGGAGCACAACTGAGAAAGTGCAGCTGGACAAAGTATCCAGAGTCTGCATAAACGGGATAACTGGAGAGGACCAAACTGAAAGACCATAATGATGAAATGGAAGCTCTCAGAGAAAAGAGAAAGAACTTACTAAGATTTTAGAAGTCAGTCAACTGAAAATTACCCATCTTCAATAAAAAATCACAAAAGATTTAACTGACTAATTGCCTTCCATATTTCCAGCATGTTGACTTTAAACAACATTGCTGGGGGATTTTTTTAAAAACACTAACATATTACACACACAGGACTTGTGTTCCCTGACAAACATTTGATCATTAAACGTGTCAAAATCAGATAGGGGCCTTCTTGCAGGGTTATCAGCCTGACAACAAAATTATTTACCTCTTTCTTACACAAAAAATAATAGAAATATTTAAAACAGAACATGATTTTTCAGCAGAGGAAAACTGTCTCAGCTTTGGTCCCTTCTGGGATATTTTTTTTCCTTTATAGAGAAGAAAATAAGCTAGTAATTACAACATGCAGCTCCAAGACCAATTAACAATCTGCAACATGCCCCACTTCTTTTATCCTCCACTGCTAACGCTACAGGCAGCATTAGCTGTCTAATAAATAGGTGAGCGCTGCTTAACACTTTGCAAGGTTTCAGCGTTTCTCTTCACCCCTGGCATCAATTCTCTCCTTCCCGTGGCTATTAGCAGATCAGTCTGGCAGTATGCAGATGCTACTCTGTTGTGTGCTCCAAGACACACACTGCCTTTAGGCTCCCCTGGGCTGTGAGAGGCAGGTGGCGAATTCATGTGCTGAAAGGAAAGCCTCACTAATGACCCTGCAAAGGTCTCCAAGAGGTATTTTTTTTCTAGTTAATCAGACAGACAAAGAATTTACTTCTGCTTAGGAAGGGTGGATGTTTGTAAGGCGGCTACGAGTGGGAAAGGGCAAATGTTAAAAGTATTTTTAATATACTTCCATTTCCTGTGAGCGAAACAGTTCTATGCACAGCACAGTGTGCTGGGAGGAAATCCTGTAACTGCATGTGCTCTGTGTATGAGGCTGTACAGGGCCCAAACACACAAGCATTGCTCCTGTATAAATCCCTGAACTGGAATCAGCAGCTGTAATTGCGCTGCCTGTATTGCACCTTGCACATAGCGAGGGGTCCAGTGAAGGGCCACAGACATGATTAAGGGACTTTTATCTCTCTTACAAGCAGAGTTTGTGGGAGCTGGGCCTGTCTAGTCTAGAAAAGAGAAGACTGAAACGGGATCTCATTAATGCATATAAATATCTCATAGAGGATGGTGCCAGCCTCCGTTCAGTGACAGGATGAGGAACAATGGCCATAAACAAAAACACAGGAAGTTCCATCTCAACATGAAGAAGAACTTCTTCACATTGAAGGTGGCAGAGCACTGAACAGGCTGTCCAGGAGGGTCATGGAGTCTTCCTCTGTGGAGACATTCCACATCCACCTGGATGCAATCCTATGTAACCAGCTCTGGGTGACTCTGCCCTGGCAGAGGGTTTGGACTGGATGATCCCCACAAGTCCCTTCCAACCCTAAAAATTCTGTGATTCTGTTATTTTTTATGCTTAAAATACACACACCAAACACCTTTTTCAAGGCTGGGATACTTGGGTTCTTTTAAAGCCACGGTGGGGAGTGATATGGCTGTGTAGAGCTGGTACAGAAGCATGCAGGTGAATTACCTACTGCTCCCTGGTACCACATGGTACTGCTGCTACCAGGAAAACATGTAAAGGTGCATCTCTTTCTTCCAAGATTCCTGCTGGGGCAAATCTATGAACAAGCATGACACAATGCTTTGTTTGCCTGTAATAAAGAATTCATACCCACACAAAATTCACTAGTTTGTCGTGGTGTGACAGAAAGCACAAAGAGAGTATCTATCAAACAGCATATCACTTGAAAAAATGCATCCCACTTATCAATGTCTTCAGAAAGTTGTAGCATGTGCAACTGAAGAATCAAAAGTATATACTCACTTTTATATTATATGCTCCTTGCAGTTTAATAAAAGCAGTTTTTCTGTAATAAACCCACATATGAATAACCAAGGTTTCTCATTCATATGTTAGTTGGTTATGCAAATTAACATAAGTAAAACCAGAGAGAGAGCTTTCAATAAATCATTTCTCTTTCCTCTCTATTTCTTTAGTCATCCAATTCCATGTACTCATTTAGAGAAAGGCTAGTACTAACACCCACAGTCTTCATTTGGATGTTAGCTGTAGAAAACATTTTTGGCACTTAAAAAAATTGGAAGAGTTAGTGCGTGCATGTACTCAAATATATAAACATATATAGACACACATAAATAAATACATATTTACATACTTTTAATATATTGTCTGCTGTTTTACAACTGTTTCAGAGGAATAAAAACCAGAAACTTTGTTCTAAATTTACCTTAGTAGAATCATTATTGTAAAAAAGACCAGATTTTGGCTGTTTTGTCTAGAACAGGCTCTCTTTCTCTGTTGGCTAAAGGAAAAGAGAACTTTATGAAAGTCACTAGCTAAGAACTTGGTCCTTTATGTTGTCTTGCTACATCCTGAAAGCGTCACCAGTGACACTTCATTGAGTAAAATATGATGCTCTGCCTTTCCCATTCACCTCATCTCCACCCTTGTAGATCATCTAGACTTGTAGACACAGTAGTGTCCACAGATCATGAAATCTGTCCAAGGCATGGCCTAAACTCTTACAAATAGAACAATAAAATAAAGACTATATGGAATTGTTCTGCACTACCCCAAGGAATAACAGTATCGTTGAGTCTTTGCTTTACATGGCAAAAACTTGCTTTAATTATCACCAACTTGCTGCCCAAACGAAGCCAGGAAAACAATCTTTTCCAAAAAGAGAAGCCTCAAAGTGGCAAATCAAGGGATGTGATTCTGCCCTTCCACTCTACTTTGGTGAGACTCCCACCTGAGTGCTGCACCCAGGTCTGGGGTCCCCAGCACAGGAAGGACATGGACCTGTCAGATGGAATCCAAGCAGGACCACTAAGATGATTAGAGGGATGGAGTGCCTGTCCCACGAGAAAAGGCTGACAATTGGGATTGTTCAGCCTGGAGCAGAGAAGGCTTTGGAGTGAGCTAATTGTGACCCTTCAGTACCTGAAGGGAGCCTACAGGACAGATGGAGAGACATTTTTTACAAGGGGGCAAGAGATTCAAATAAAAGAGCAGGTTTAGACTAGGTATTAGGAAGAAATTATTTATTATGAGGATGGTGAGGCACTGGAAGAGGTTGCCCAGAGAACATGTGGATGCCCCATCCCTGGAAGTGTTCAAGATGAGTTTGGATGAGGTTTTGAGAAACCTGGTCTAGTGGAACGTGTCCCTGCCTACAACAGGAACTAGATGATCTTCAAGGTCCCTTCCCAGCCAAACCATTCTGTGACTCTGTGCCTCCTACTTCTTACCCAGCTCAAATTCTTCTCAAATTAGTAACAATATTGCAGCAATCCAAAATCAAGAAATAAAGAACTTACTGGCAAAGGCACTATCAGCTTCCAGACTGGAGTTGGCTTGCAAATACCAAGGAGTGCACTGGCAAAGGTAACACATAACTGTCAAATATGGGCAGCCTTATTTGGGTCAACACACACATTCCTTTCCATTGCTCTTCATAGGATGGCCAAGCTAGAGGTATGTCAATAATGCATATATTGCATAACTATGCACCAACAGTAGCATGGTATTTTCTCTACACATGCAATCTAGTTTTCATTCTTGTCGCTTTACTTTCACATGTCCCTCTGAGAAGAATATTTAACATTCAGGTGGGGACCCAAGGAGTGTTTTGTAGTCAAAACTTGAAGAGAAAAAATGAAAAAGGAAAATTTAGGTTCAGTTAGGAGGGAAGGGGGGGAAAACAAAATGTGAATGCTCTATCAGTTTTGATTCCAAAGTTTTGGTGCCTTTTTCCTCGTGCACTGCTTCCCCTTGTGCTGACTCAGAAGGATGCTCAGAGTATTATATTCTTTTTTACACTGAAGTACTTTAAACAATTCTACTCTCACAGCCACAGTGAGATATTTTTGGCACTTGGGACATTGCACTGTTCCCATCCAGTTCCATGTACGCAAAGGGAAATGAAAAGCACATATTGGTGGCGGGACTGGGGGGCAGATGATGAAAAGAAAAATAATAATTCCTCTTTGTACACCATGGCTTCAATGTCATCTAGGGAGAAAATACCCTCATTGGAAAGATCCAAAGAATCCTCTCAGTGGTTCAGGTTTGGGTATCAATGAGTACACCATATCACCCTCAAGCCCTGTGTGCTCAGAACATTTCCTCTCCTGTTGGCAGCTCTCTTACCTCATCTCCACTCCAAACTCATCTCCTCTGCCAGTGAGCAAACAGGGGTTTGATTCGCACATCGATCCAAGCAATCAAGGCGTGCACACACTCCATGGTGCTCCTTGACCCCAACACTCACACACAAAATGCCTAACAAGGCTGTCCCTCACAGGCTGGACATGGATCACAGGCACAGCCACATGGGAAGTGTCCGCTTGTCACTCTAAGTGTGCCAATGGCACTTACTGATGTTGTAACTGCACCACACAGCTCAATTCTTGCTAACCAAACTTTAGCCAAGTCACTCTCACTCTATTTATAATGCAGGCACAGCAAACCAGTCTGATGAATCTTAATTAAATTTAAATCAACTGTGATCGGTGCAAAACGTAGGGTGCATTTGGCCAATGGATCACCTAATGTAAAAAGCCCCAAGCAATAATGTTTTAATGCATCATATCTCTGTGATTTAAAGTCTCAGAATAAATGAAACAAAGTTGGCATAAAAATTGCATCTCAAACGACCTCATACTTTCTTCCCACCAATGTACTCAACTATTGGTGTTGTGTTAGTAGAGTCTACATAAATAGTCTCCTAATCACTTGATAAATTGCTTAATAAAGAAATAACTTCCATAGTTGCCACTTAGTTACGTAATCAGCAAGTATTTGCTATCCATCAAACAGCAGCAGCAAATTCAACTGCAAAACACCAGACTGTACCAGGGGAATGGGGGAGCAGGGAGGAGGTGAGAGAAGAAATTAAATTAACATTGTTAGAAGTTCATGTCACCTGTGCAGACAGTATTTTGATATTGATGTAGTCAATTTTATTCCTGTTGCCCAGCAGAGCTGGCCAGTCTCTGCTGCAAGTTTATAATACTCTCAGCTCCTCTTCTGAGATGCCAGAAGATACAAGCAGATCAGAACCTAAAACTGGTATCAATAAATGACAAAAGAAATTAAAAAAAACCCAAAACTAACAAAGCCACCACCAAAAAAACCTCCAAAAGAAACTATTTTTCTATTGCTTTAGACATTTTGAGAATCAAACCAAGGCCAGTCAGACCTAATATCCACTGCTTACCATACATCTTTCCAGCACTGGCATTTGGGGAGACATGGATTTAAACCCTCCCCATTCCAAGTATTTTTGGTAAAAGTAATTCTAGACAACTCCAGATACAGACCCCAGATGCAGAAAGGTATAAAGTGGGAGAAACAACTGAAAAATGACACAATGAAAGAAGTAGTTCTGACTCAGATCTCAAATTTGGCTTTATTTTGGCTATGATGTTCAGTACTACTGCTGAGACTGAGACTGAGATTCTGACTAGAACTTACTGTAAATATTCTGGTGCACTAGAGGTAGTAGAGCCATTTTCTTTTGACCTTCACTTAGGACTTTTCCTCAGTGAACAGGACATCCATTCTATCCACACTGCAGTGTGCTACCTTTGCCTGCAAATAGACACAATAAGCTAAATTCACATCCTCTAGCTTTGTGCACCCACCCCTGAACAACCTTCTGAAAGCTACACTGTCAACAGAAAGACAAGGTTCCTTTGGGCACTGAATTACATATCAAGGTCACTGATATATTTACTGTCCACTGGCATCACAGGACTTGCTCATTTCTTTGTGGCTAAGCTCACAGGTCAGAGGAGGAGTTTTTTCACTAGCAACAACAGGACAAGAACTATCACCCTAAAAGATGATGGTTCAGTTAAAACTTCATTTTGTGTTTTCAAGTTACTGATACATAAATAGAGGAGTCTGGATACAAACACTGACAGTTTAAACCAGTAGGGATTTTACGAGTGATTTCAATGGAAACACACCTTTAAGTCACTTTGTGAAAGAACACAGTTAAATATCTCACATATTTACACTGGGATTCTACAAGTCAGGAAAGGTCTGTCACTTAGAGTAGCAATCTGAACGCTAAAAGAGATGTTTAG
Source organism: Hafferia zeledoni (assembly GCA_035583235.1). Lineage (NCBI taxonomy): Eukaryota > Metazoa > Chordata > Aves > Passeriformes > Thamnophilidae > Hafferia > Hafferia zeledoni. The sequence continues at coordinate 64,695,346 of JAWWEV010000083.1, forward strand.
CATTGCAGAAACTTTACAGCATGCCCAGATACATCCCTGAAGTTAACCTGAGCTCAAAGTTAAGATGTTTTCTTTACAGATTACACAATAACAACAAGCAAAGGAGGATGGGGAGAGAAGATAGAAGAGAGAGGTCTGCAGAAGTTACAGGCACAATTAAACTGTGGCTAGTCCAAGCCATTAAATGACACTTCCCACTCTGTGAGCAAGAGACTGGTCAGGGAGCAGGCACAGCAACAGTACAGTAAGCAAACTACCTTCTCTGAGCTAGAAAGGGCACACACTTGGCTAATTTGAGCAGATTTTCTACTCTTACACACTTCAAGGCTTCAATGGTGTCTGGCAAACATTAGTGCTTCCTTTCAAAGTCTTAATCTTTCAAAAACTTTATGCCAGATCTTCTATACCTGCCCTCTTCAGTTCCTGTATCAGACCTTCTTCCATTTCCAGTCTGGAAAGTAATACAACATTGAAACACTACAAAAGGGTTTCTTCTATATAAAATTATGGGCACAAGAACCACCAGTGAAAGTGCATCAAATTTTACCCAATAGCAACACAAATACACAAGCAAAGCATTATTTGTGTGTCTGCATGTCTGGCTGGCTGGATAGACAGACAGGACTAGATCTACCCAGTGAGAATATTGGGTGAACAAATATTTATTGAGAATTACTCAGCTGTGATACAGAAGGGGATTCATGGCATGGTGCATCTGGACTGTGCTCATTTTTTATGAGATAATTGCTCCATGGACCACCTCAAACACGGCATGACGGAAGGATTTGCCTTTTAAATTTAAGAACATGGAACGGACAGGAATTAAATCTGTCATGCCTCTGTGTAGCACACAATGGAGGAAGAATATAAATAAACAGGCAACCAGAATGGTGCAATAAGAACAGGATTAATCCGAGTGTGATTAATTCGGTGTCAGATTAAAATTGATAGTGCCAGCTGTATCAGGCCCATTCTGCCACATTATTCTTGCCTGTCTTTTTTTTTTTTTTTTTTTTTAATTTTTTTGTCCATCTTCTTCCCATCTCCTTGGTGGATAAACCTGCTGGAGAGTTAATTGTCACATACATGGATTTAATCACATTGTCCACAGTGTTTGGGGGCCTTGCCTTCAGCGATCCATGACTAATTGTTGTGGTAATTTTTCAATCATTAACAGCACCGCATATGCTGCGGACAAATCCCACGGCACCCACTAAAGCCCCGGCGGCAAGCGGAGCACACGCCTCCATCAAAGCCCCATCGTCCATCAGCTGCATCCCGCCCTCGGGGCGAGCTGGGGAGCTGGTACTGCTGCCTCTAAGGAAACAGCGCTGCCAAAGGGAGGGGTGGAGGGCCACGAGGGCAATTAGGGCTCCATCTGGGACGGCTGATGAGGCCGTCGCTCTCCGTCCGGCATCCCCAGAGCCGCGGAGGGTGCGCCGGTGGGACGGGACCGGGACCGGCGCCGGGGGACCCTCCAGAGGATGGAGCTATCGCTCTGATCGCCTCGGCAGCTCCGGCGAACCCATTCGCCCTCACCGACGCGTTTCGTAAGGCACAAAAAGGCGAGCCAAAAGCTCCCCTTCTGCTTCAAAGCCAAGTGACAACCCGGGACTAACAAATGGCTGCACCAGCAGCGCTGCAGCAGCGGGAAGCGGCAGCGCCACGGCGATCGGGAGGATGAGCCAAAGTGCCACTGCCTGGCCAAGCTCCGTGAACCGAGTGACCCCAGCTCAGCTGGCAAAGAGCTCCTCTGGGGAGTGAGGCCGTCGGCGTTCCCGGTCACCTCCTGACTTCTTGTTCCCGGAGCAATTTATTGACGTGCTGATGTGTGCGACACCCTCCAGTGGTGTACGCCTGGGTACCTGAAAAAACAGTGCTGGGTTTGCAGATTTGAATGGACCAACTAGGTAATGTCATGTTCTCACCCTCCCTCACCACCTCGTTTCCTGACATTAACATATTAAGATGGTTTATGCGCCTGAGATGTCACACTTAAAGATGATGCGTATCAGCATCCCCAAAGAAGGCTTGAATGGGGGAAGGAAAAAAAAAGATGAGATTTTGCAGCATCTCTGCCTTGAGGAGACCACTTTAAAACAAGGTGGCATTTCAGCAAATCACCCAGGTGGCTTTAGAAAACACTGATAGACCATTTAATTATTGGAAGTCTTGGTAGCAGCAATAGTGACTATCGAAATGTAAATGCAGGCAAAGGAGGGGGAAAAAAAGAAAATAAAAACAAGAAGAAAAATAAGAACTCAGAGCAAAACAAGGCAGGATTAAACAATAGCAGGAGCCCCCCTGCTCCTTCTGAGTGGTGGAGAATCCCCAGCTACACAGGGGAGTAAACAACAGCATCCTAGACATAGCTTCTGATTCAAGCCACAGGGAAGCAAAGGGAGGGAAAAATCCTGTCCTTCCTGAAAGTTTCTTACAGTCACACCACCAGCACTCTTATGCAAGCGTTACATAAGTTGCAGCAGGACCAGCTCCTTCCCCACTCCCTACCCAGGCAAGCAAGGGCACTGCCACCTCCCCAGCCACTGCATGGGCAGGTCACACACTCCCCTGCTCGCCCCTGGGCTGCAGATGTGGTGTCATACACAAATACAAATAATCCTTTGCACTCTTTATTATTTGTGACATCTTTCTCCCACCATCCATGAGCTGCTGTCTGCGAGGGTGGACGCAACTGAGATAGTATTCCTTGCTTTTCCCCTTCTGCCCTCCTTATCCCAGAGAACACTGTCCTCTTAAAGCCAAAAGAAAGGGTGACGACATGTAAATAGTTTCTTAATTAATTTCTGCATGTAGCAGTGTCACTGCTATTCCCGTGCTGCACTGAGTCGGTGTCACTGACAGAAGAACCACATGAAGTTTATGGAACTGCCTTTAGCCCACCAGAGATGACAAAAGAGCCCAGCAATGGCAGATGGCATGTGAATCACTGCAAAGGCAATTAGCAGCTCGCTGCCGGATTTTGACGTGCTGGGGAGGACAGAGGGGGTTTTCTCTGCTCCGAGCAGTTCTCACCAGAGGGGATGGAAATAGGCATTAGTCTCACTTTGCCCCCACAGAGTCTTTGCAACCAGTGCTGCTGGCTTTGAGGCTGCTGTATGGGTAGGAACCTATAAGCACCCAGTGCAGAAAGATTTGCAGCAGCAATAAAAATGCTGTCTTTTTACCTTGATGAGCTCAAGTCATAGCTGCTGTAAGCAGAGAGTGTTTTAGGCACAGTAAAAAAAATAAACAAACAAGAAAAAACAACCACCAGAAAAAAAACAAACACCTATGCAGCAAAGGATCACAGCTGCCAAGATAAGTGCTGTGAAAACATTACAGTGCTGTAAGCAGTGATTGAAAATGCATCAAAACCATCAAATTCTTCTAAGCAACAATGACAAATGGATTCTGGAACTGTTCAAGTTGGATACCTCTCAAAATGAGTTTGTATGGTAGACAGTGGTCCTAAATTTTGATCAGAAAGCTAAAGCAGAACCCTTCAGCATGAGCCTTGTCAGCATATATCTTTAACTTCAAGTCGGTAAAGAGAATAATATAAAAATGTACTAGTAAAATAATGCCCAGCAAAGGTCTCCTCTGTGTGGCTGCAGTGCAGAACTTGGATATCACTGAAGCAGGGACATTATTCTGAGCAGTCTGACTGACATCACTGTGACCAGTAACACTCAGAAGGCTACTACCTTATTTATGAACCTCAAGGTGACAACTTACATCAATTTTCCCTACACTTATATTAGTTTGTTTGCTCATTACTTGCCAGATCAGTGCTAGTTTTTGTGCGCCCTGCAGAGGGGATTCTTTTGCACTTTTTATTTGCTCAGTGCATGCTCAAGAACAGTAATCCCTTTTGGGGGGCTCCTTACACTGATTAATAGCATGAACTACAAAACCTCCCAGCCTCACAGCACAGGTGCTCTGCCTCTGGAAGCACAGCAATAAGTAACCCCTTTTGCAGAAGGAAAAGCTCTATCAGCTTTCATTGATACCAGGACTAAAGAAGACTGTCCATATAAGAAGGGCAGCATACCAGCCTGTATTTTTCCAGCCCAAACTGAGCATGCTGGTAGCTATTCAGAAGAGGCCAGCTGATTCTGCCTTTCAGAGAGACAAGATGCTGTCAATAAGCCTTTCTTCAATACCTTGCTTCCACATCAGACAGCTCTTCCCACAACCTGCTCAGTTTTGCACTTCCCAGGAGCCAGAGGCTGTACCTCTCTCCAAAGTCCATGTTTCCAGTGCTGTGACAGGCCTATGGCACACCATCTGGCACCTTTTCACAACCCACCACGGGCACCCATGCCATGGGTTGCCTACTCCTCACTAAAATCCAAGGCTGGGCCACTCTAGTTCTATGAGCTAAAGGTTTATTGACTAGACTTGCTGACTTCCCAGGTTACTTTGCATGTGCTGACTGACTTCCATCAGTATGACAGCATTTTGCAACCCCTAATCAAGCCTGAAACAACAGTGAAAAGTCAATAAGTTATTATCTCCATTTCATACACAAGTAAATTGAAGAAGACTGTGAACACAACAGAGATGTTAAGTTCAAGCAAATGCTATTGGATAGTTTTAATATAGATATCATTCCTTGCATGCAGTTAACTGTGCAAGTTTTGTGCAGAAAGCAAACACCAAATCAAATAAACCAATTTTTAGCTGTAAATATGCCTGTGCTCTGATCTTACTCAGTGCAGAAAAAGTGCTACATACTTTATCTACATGATTACTAACCACCAGGACAGAGAATGATGGCACATTCCCATATGAAATTGCACATCATTCTGCAGATGGCATGAAGACTACAAATATATTTAGAATGTTTGAGAATTGATTTGAAAAGTTAGTAATTTTATCATATACAGGAATCTCCTACAGTAGGATCAGATCTAAGGATCTGGCTGTATTGGCATTTTGCCACTTAGAGACACCAGAAGCTGTAATTATGCAATAATGTGGCTATAGGGGGTATGTCAGCAGCTATAACCCAAATAAATCAGTGAAAATCTTGACACACAAGGACTGATAATTCCATGTACATTTTAATCTTGCCTAGTTTGACAGCATCTAATCAATGAATTATAGTGTAATGTGGAATTTGAGTGCCATTGAATTCCAGATAAACTGTTAACACGCAATTTTGGAGGGTTTTCCAAACCTGTTATGGGTTTAGCTAGGTAGGCCTAAAAGTTAGGTTTTAAAGTTCAGACTAGGTCTGGAATTGTCAGCTGACTTAAGCTGGGCTAGCTAACAGCTGACTTCTTCTAGCCAGTAGTGTTGTATTCCATACCATATTACAACATCATCTCAGAAGGGGTAAGAGCCGGTGTGTGGGAGGTGTTAAGTCAGTTCCACCATGGCTGAAGAAGAAGAAGAACATGCTACAGCTCTTCTACTGTGCTAGGCCCCTGCTCCTGCTGCTGCTACTTGCATTTTGTTTGAGTTTCAGGGAAGCAGAAACATTTTGCTGTTGCTCTTTTTGTTCTTTGCTGGGTGTCTTTTAGAGTGCTGTTGAATCTAGAGTAATAGACTGTGTATTAACTGGAGAGTGGGAGGTTACTTCTTGTTATACATAACTTGTCTAAGTGTGTGTTTTCTCTAAATTTTCTCTTCTGTATAAATACATATAGTTAGTTTTAGCATAAACCTAGTTTGGAGGGTTTTTTTCCTCTCCCTCTTCTTCCCTTTTCACTCTGTCTTGGACAGTTGGCATTTTGCCAGCTCAACCCAAGACAAAACCTTTTCTAACACATCAGTCCAAGTGTACCAAGCCATCAAATTACAGGAAAGGAAAACAACCCTTGCAAAAATGAAGTTTGGGCATATTAAAAAAAGTCCTATGACTCTCAGGGAGTTCTCACATAAAACTTGAACATACTTTACTCAATGTTTGTTTTGCTTCCTCCAGCTCAGAGTTCCTCAGATAAAAAGAGAAACAAAGGAAAAGCCCAGCACTAGCAAACTTTCCAAGCCAGAGATCAGTGCCTGGAATCAATGGAAATGTTCAGAAAAGGAGGCTGAAATGAGAAAGCAGAGAAAAAGGAACACGTGATACGAAGAGTTACCTTCCAAGTGGAAGGTGACATGGTAGCAGTACTGTTGTCCTTACTGGGGACAAACAACCAAAGAGAGCCAGTCCCTCTCTGAGTGGATGTTAAGGTGACATGGGACAAGTCACTACACTGAGATGTGTCACACTTTCCTCTTCTGTAAAACATGCCTAATAATACAGCTTGAATAAAAACTATTAAGGCATGCTGTGGAAAGTTGCTACGTAGCAGCACCATTATTTATTACTGTCTAAGAGAGAACATTTAAGCAGGACAACAAAGACTGGCCACATTTCTGTCACTGGGAACAGCCAAAGCCAGTGTTCCTCTCCATTGTGTTTTCTTCACATGCCTTAAAAAGCAAACAAAACCCCAACAAAACAACCAATCACCACCAAAAAACCCCAGTGAGTTCATCAAACAAAGGTTTCAGAGAGATGCCATTCAGCAGGTGAAGATGACACACTGCTATAAATTAATGCTTTCTCAAAGCTATGATACCTACACATGTTCCAAGCCTGGACTGGAACCAAAGCACCACATTGTAAAGGTATTTGCACGATGACCAACAGTGAGTTTTCAGTAAGGCGGGACTGCACTGCAGGAAGAATGAAGTCCAATAAGGTTGAAGGATAGTGGAAGAGGAATGCAAGGTCTTTGGGAAACATACCTCTTTCAAGCCATCAGACCTTACAAATGTAGCTTAAGGTTTCTCAATTGTCCTCAAAAAACCAAAACCAACACGTTCCCCTAAATTTCAGTTAGGAAAAAAACCCACTCAAACAAATAAAAAAATGAAAATACTGTGATTCCTCAGACTTTCTGTCTGTTCCATTTATAGCTGCTACTGTGTCTTTAACTCCAGTTATCAAGAAACAGCTACTGCATCTTTATTATTCCCTATCTTCACCAGTGGTCAAGTCCTCATACTTACTCCTTATACAGTATTTTATTCCACTCCCACCTTCAGCCTCACAATGACTCCTCATCATGTTTTTCATCTCTCCTCGAGGTAGACTTTAGTTTCCATTTCACACCTCTGCAGACGTGGCAAGCATGTCTGTACACCAGATTATCCAGACTAAAGTGTCATTCTACCAGAACAGGCTGGGAGTTGAGCAAGAAAATCAAAGTCAATGGACCAGGTCCTAGGCCATCAGCAGAGGCCTTCAATCACCTGTCAAATGCCTTTCCTCTTCTAGGCATAAGTCCAGAATGAGGAGTAAAGCAATGTCTGGGACAAATCCTAGCCCTCCAAATTCAGTGTCTTGCACCAGACTTCCACAGGCAGTGGAGAACAGAGCTGATGAGCTCATTCAGGCATCCCCCCTGCTGCCTTCCTTGACACAGTTTCCTCAGCTGTGGTTTGAAAATCATCTTGGGGTTGCTGCAATTACTCTCTTCTGCTACAAAGCCTTTTGGGTGTCTCCAGGGAGCCTGGGAAGGCCCTTCCAGCTCTGTATTCCACAAATGTGTGGAGCACATAAAAGAAAGTACAGATTCAGTGTCCCTTAGTTCACCTTCCTTAAACTCCACCTGTGAATTGTACCTTCACAGAGCTCTTCCCTAACTTAAGGTGTATGCATTTTTCTTCAAGCCCCATGAGAACAGAGATAATGAAAGGGAGATGGGAGTAAAGCAGCAAAAAGGTCATTGTAGGGGAACTCCAGCTTTTCAAATTTGAGACTTTCAAGGAAAGAGTTGCTGATTTTCTCTTCCTGCAGAGTATCATAAGGCAACAAGAAGGTCACTGTAGGGGAACAGTAGCTTTTTTAAAACTGAGCCTTTCAAGGAAAGAATTAATGATTTTTCCTTACTGCTGAGTATCACACCTGCAGGTGTCATGGAAAGAAGACAAGAGGCTGTCTGTTGAAAGTAAGTGAAGTAAAGGATGTGCTTTTTTTTATGATTGCAACTGTGTTTCTACCTCTAAGAATTATTGTATTATTTTAGTCTACAAAAGCAATAGCATCATGATCTCAAGATCTGGGCACGCATGTTTTAAGTGGCTGTTGTACCTTCCCTTGCTCTGAAAAACTCCATGGTCAATATAATGAAGAACACCATAAGGGGAGGAGAGGTGTCTGGATGGCTGTTAAAAGTTTTTAATTTAATTATTTATTCATGAAGGAGAGGCAAGACTGTGAGATCACTCTTTGTCTGGCTCAGAATACCCAGAAGGAATGGCTGGTTGCACTGCTTCTGGAACTGCTCCTAAATTGGTGTAAGATGACCTGAATTCTCATGTATCTCATCTTCTAATTGCACTCCCTCTTGGTTTTAAATACTATTTGCTTAAAAGTATCTGGTAGAAACTCCAGGGCAACACCAGAGTTGCTGAAAGGTGTGTAATGTAGCAATAATTACAAACAAAAAAATAAGAATCTGTCACCAGTCGTGTATGTAAACATTGTGTCCACTGATGATGTGGACACAATCTCTACTCTTCCTCTCCTGTTTTTAAGACTTGGCGCTTCTGTGACAGCCACAAAGAGGACAAATCCAAAACTACTGATAGAACACTGCAAAAATCACTCTATTTTCTATTCACTGTCTTACAGTCATCACATTGGCTGCTTCCTTTTCTCCACCCCAGGATGTACAAGAAATGCTCTTTCTACTATGATCATTTTGTACTGACTAGCTCCACAGAAACAAAACCAGCACAAATTACACCTTTTTTTGAGCTAGAAACCAGTCTGCTCAGTAGCACATGCTGCCAAAACAAGAGAGCAGCTTGCTCCTTGTTCCACTAGGACAACAGCTCATCAGGGCACTTTTAAAGAAACTCAGATACTCAGCAGTGCATCCCTGTCATCACCTGGGGAGTGCTATAAAACCACAGAACAAGTTAGGAAATGTTCAGAGGATAATGCAACAAGTTCCTAATGTTTGCTCACAGCTCCTCCCATCAGCCACATGCAGAACAAGGGCAGTGTGCTCCACTTCACTAAGGATGTGTGAAAGCTGAGAGCAATGTAGGCACAGGAACAATTGTTTAAAACTCACACAATTAAGTGCATCTGCAGATAACTTAAGTGAGTTCGAGCTTCCTCTTCTGGAGTGGCTCTAGGACATTCTCACTTTTTTCTTTGTTCCTAATGCTCATGCACCTGTGATGTGCAAGATCTGCAATCAGTTAAGTTATTAAACCTCCTCTGAACTTCAGGCTTCGAGAACCAGACAAATAAATAAATAACCACAAGAGGGGCACAGGACAATCTTGCAAGCAGAGCACCCCTGAGAAAATAATTCTCCTGTATAAGATGAACTGGCACCTCTTATTAAATAAATAGCAGCAGTGAGTGGCAATACAGAATACAGTTTTCCTTTCTAGGATCACCAGCTTTTCTTCAATAAGAAAACAATTTAGCACTTGTAAAAGCGAGTAATTCTGCTCCTGTCTTGATAGTGATATGATGGGTTCTAATACAGTAGCAGAGATATCCTGGCAACTACAGTTTCTGTTGTGAACCACACAGTAGTATTGTATTAAGAATACATTTACCTGAGAAGAAAGGAGGAGTCCAAGTCAGGAGTTTATCTTTGAGTGTCAATTTTGAAACATGCTAAGCCAGTCTGAAGTAATATGAGAAAAGGATTCTGCTCACTTTACTTTTTCTTCTGTAATAATTTGCTAACTAAATACTTTTCTTCTGGAATAATTCACTAACTAAATACTTTTCAACCAGTACAGCCAAAGTCCATGCCAAGTCTCCCGACTTATTTAAATAAATCCCACTAACTTTCCTTCAGTTATAATCCCCACTGCAATTTTATGTCAATCACTGCTCTAAAAGAAACTCAGTAAACCCACTTTTGTTTTTTGGGGTCTTTTTTAAGCAGAAAAAGCTCTGAATTACCATGTTGGTGACAATCTCTTATTAGCATAGAAAAGACTGGTACATTTGAATGAGCAACTCGAATTCGGGGCTGGAAAACACACTCTTTTGTTACTATTTTGTGTCTCCTCACAATTTTAATATAAATAGGAAATAAAAGTTATTGCAGGGTGAGGAGTTGAACAGCTCTAAAACTATCCACCAGCTTATGGGCTTTTAATTGGGATTTTTTTAAATTTTTTTTTTCTTGATAAAGCCAACATTTTGACCCAGGGAATATAGAGCTTGCCTAGATTTTAAAATATTCAACTAAAGTTTTTAAATAATTCCAATGTCTTCAAAAGCAAAGGGAAAAAAAAGCACTTCCTCACCTCTACTTTCCATTTGGCCAAGAAGAAAATGGGCATGAGATAGACAATTACCCTTAAAATCCATTTGTTGTCACATTCAAAAGTTTCCTGGGACTCTGCCACAGTATTTAGGATCAAACTTATTACTGATGCTCACTGCATAGTCATCAGAATACATAATTTATGGAGTCCATTCTGTTCAGGAAAAAGGAGACATTGCTTTAATATCTATTAGTAATCTGTCACTGTTATTTACATGGGGAAAAGGGTTCATAAAGGCTGGCATTTTTCCCTGATTCCTTTCAGGTACAGTAGCAAATCCTGCTCAAAACTAGCTGGTCCATTGCCTGGAATGGGCTGTCTCCTCACCGCAGCTCTGCTGCAGCTGCCTTCCAGCAGCACGGAGGTGCCAAACCTGATCTAGACTCTCTCCTTCACAGCATTGTCACCTCCTTCTAAACACCTTTTTATTCATGTGTTGTATGTTTTATCCTCCCTACTGCTTGTAGATATTACCTGTTCATGCATGCTGAAGAGGAAAAGCAAATCTGGGTATCTGAAGATGAAGCCCAAGCAAAAATTGAAGGTACGTTACTCTTTGTAAAACAATTCAAAATAGCAACAGTGGGGCTGAGTTATACTCTTTTACAAAGACAGAGTTTACACTAACATGAAAGGTTATTCTGTGGGTAGGCAGCATGTATGGCCAAACTTCATGAATGAAGATTTGGGCAGGGCTCTCCCCACGTGGGTGTGCCCTTCCAGCCTGTGCAGTGGATTTTTTAGGTGAGGCACAACGTGCACAGAACTGGCCCCACCGTTTAAGTCCCAAGGTCCATCTGCCACGGCCGAGCGAGCTTGGACAGTGACAGTGAAGCCCTCAGGACTGTCACAGCACCTGGTACTGACTGGGGCTGACCCTGCTGAGCATCCCTGATCTGACGGGGTCGGATGGCAGGGAGGCATTGAACTGCCAGGGGACAGTCCCCACTGAGACTCGAACTCACGACCTTGGGATTCAGAGTCCACAGTGCTCTCCATTACATCATGGGACTGCCCTGTGGGTAGGCAGTAATGGACAGAGAAGAGGTGGCCCAGCTCTGGCTCTTGAGCTGCTCTGTGTGTGTTTACATGCAATTCAAACAACAGTTCCCAGCTAAGGCTCGCCCTCATGGCCAGCACTGGCACATGGACAGTTGGACAATCCAGTCCTCTCATCTCAGCCCAAATGAGCCAGGAGAGGTTGGTGCCACTGGCTCAGCCTGGCCTGCTGCCACAACCAGGCTGTCATCACTAGAAAGCTGCTGCTCCCCCTGAACTATGTGGCACACTCAGTCCTTCCCCTCCCCACCCCTTGCCCTCTAAAGACATGTATCTCCTGACCCATCTGGAGCCACTCTGATCAATGGCATGGAGTGGGGGAGGCTCACCACTCACACCCTACCACTGGTTTGTTATTCCCTTAAAACAACTGCAGAACAGAGAGGAGGAAGAAGTGCTTGTTCAGCCTCCAGCAGGAGACCTGTGTTCACCCATTCCTCTCACCAATTGTGAATCTCAAAGACAAGAAATGAGGCACAGCAGAAACACCCTAACCAAAACCTCCCCCTCCAGAAATGAGAAATCAAGTTTGTGTTTGTGATCTAGTGAACAAAAAATAGTTCCTAAAATGCTGGATCTAATCTCAGCTGAACTGAAACTGTCTCAAGTGAGCTTTGTGTAGCAGAGTCAGGAACAGTTAGAGATGTGCCTATAAAATCTCTTCTCCAGCCTCAGTTGGGTAGTCCTGATAAATGTCCTGGGAACAGCAAAAATGAATATTGCAACGCAACCAAAACACCCGCAGGGTATCCTACCCTGATGAGGAATTATATTAGGCTCATTGAACCAACTCCTGGCTGATTAAAAACATTCAGCATTCACCACATAACAGTGTAGTAATTCAATAGTATTATTTAGGTGCATTTTCATTTGCATAAATAAAGCCAAGGGAAACACCTTCTCTGTGCTATAAATTGTTGCTCTTCAAGGTTTTTGAGTGTAGCACTTCCTTTTACTTGGGAGCTGCTTAATAAACTACATTCATCATTATTTAGCCTTCTCTTGTGTGTGGTGCTCTAGTCCTCCTGCTGGATCCCAAGGAGACAAATCATAGTGAATTACTAAACCTTTAATTTACTTTTGATTAAAAAAACTTAAGGGAAGAAGAAGCAATACATACACATGGGCAAACTGCTTCAAAGGCAAGAGAAACTCAGGAAGATGCAAATGCATATCTCTTTTTTTCTTTTTCAGATTCCAAATGGACTAAAATTGGCCTCACAGATGCTGGGGGGAGTTTTCATTTACTCGGTGGAAAGAGGTACCAGTGAGTCAAATAACTACTCTTGCTGGTTTCAAGGTTTGTGTTAGACTGAATTAACCCTTTTTCACACACAATTTTATGCAGGAGAAAATGAAGTATGAAGACAAAGGAGTTTCTTAAATTACAAAGACAAGGAACTTACATTCCAAGTAAAAATGTAATCTTGTACCATGAAAGGAATATTACCCCCTAAATCTACTGACATTACTACTGTTAACACTAAGCTGGAAAAATCATATGGAGCCACAAACTCAAATGGCCATTCAAGTTCCATAATAACTACCTACTTCTCAGATTCAATCCTATACTTACTCTCCTACAAGATACCCCTGTAAATAAATAACACATTTCCCAGAAACAGGTATAATAGAACTGTCATTAAATGCAATTCTGTATTTGTTCAATATATACAAACACAACAGGCTGGAAGAAAGCTTATATTAACTCTTTTGAAGAACCCCAACTTTAAAACAGACAAAAAATCCATTAAAGGTAATAAAATCAGAGAAAGCAACATTTCAAAAATTTTATAGGTTCCTGCTGGATGAAAAACTTTGACAAAACAGTTTTAAAAATAGAGATGTAAATAAAATAGAAGACAACAAGTAAATTATTTTCATAAGAAAAGGGTGGAGGAAAGGTTTAACTTTATAACACAACACACACATGAGACCTGGTGGTGTAGCCATAGGTAACATACCAAGAGAAACAAATAACAAAACTATGCACCCTTTGAGTGACAGAAGCATCACCACTGTACAACTCGTTTCTGTGTTTTGGCTTACTTATCAAGGAAAGACTAAGACTTCCTCACAGTCAGCTCAAAAGAAACCAAAATAAAATCAAACCCAAAAGGCAAACTTCATTCAAATGCAGGAAATAAACTCTCCAATTTCTTCTTTGAGTGGCTAGAAAGGAGTTCAAAGAAATAGCTTTTCTACATTAAGAGTCATCCCAATTTTAAAATACATGCTCTTCAGAAACCTGAACCTCCAAAGTCCTAAGAGTCCACATCCATTCCTGCCAAATTTTCAACCACAAGCTACAGCCCAGCTCATGTGGAAACATGTAGCAGTGCTGTATTTATTTCCTTTGCAGACTGGGATGCCTAAAAACCCAGCACTGAGGTTTGCCATCACAAGGAGGGTGCCACTAATGGTTAGTCTGAAGATGCCAAGAAAGTGGCTGATATTTCTGCTGTCTCTTGCTATGGATTATTTCTTCACAGTCAAGAGATGCAGCAGTCAGCTAAAAACAGTTAATTAACCCTCCACACCATTCAGTTTACAAACTAAGAACAGCTAATTGCCACTTCACACCCCTCAACTTACCTGACTGGGCCTTTATATGAAATATTCAAAAATCAAGTACATACTTAACTGTTTTGCTGATAGCCACCCAGATGACTTCAGTCACAGCTTCTCTCCTCTCCAGGCAGGCTGGATCACCATAGAATTTTAGGGAAAAATCAGGTCCTCTGTCATATTACTTATTCCCTTTTAAACTGAGTAGCATTGTCTTAGGTAAACACATCTGTGGATGTGCTGTATATATATTAGTGAGTATCTGTATGAAATGCTACAGAACGCAGATAAAAATGCAATCACATCTTCCTCTAAAAGCCCACAACTCCACACCAGCTCCATGTTTGACTGAGCAAAGAAAAATTCCAGTGGCTGCCAGCTCAACAGAAGGTCTCTCAACTCAGCCAGATGTGACAACCAGTTTTTCTGATTTACACTCTGTGTGTGTGCAGAAAACCACAAAACAAAACTAAACCAAGCCAAATACGTCTCACTCTGTATTTAATTGGGCATTGATTTGTTTTATTTGTCTCACTCTGTATTTGTTTTGATACATACTCACACATATGTATGTGTAAACACAAATCACTAGGATGGATGGAAACAAAGGTGACTCAGGAGCTGAGATACAAAGCTTGCATTCAGCTCCAGTTTCTCTCACAGGCAACTCCTGAGACCCTTGGGAAGTGAATACAACTCAGATGCTTCCTAATTTCCCTCTAATTTTGTTTCATCTGAGATACTGTATCTTTGTGAGATATTCACTTAACCTTCAGGTACCTGCCTGAAGTAGGAGACTTTGCTCCCCCTGCAGCCAGACAGAAAGAGGCTGCCCAGCAGATTGATCCACAAAGCTCCACACATTCAACACACACTGGAAGACTTTTTTCTCTCTTGAGTTTGTAAGGACTGTAGGAAAGCCAACTTTCACTACAAGCAGTGTGCATGCATATCAGCCTCCTGAGCACTTCAGTTCCAGCCCATAAATGAGGAATGACAACACTTTGCTATCTCATAAGGGTCTCAGGGAAATAAGCACAAGGAAAGGCTGGAAGAGTTGAGGTACTTTGGTGGTGTGGTTGCACAGGAGACAGACAGTGACCAAAAATGACCTGTGAGAGGCTTGTGATGGGGAGCTGCAAAGCCTTCCCAGCAGACCAAAATCTCTTTGTATGTTTGTGTGGGAAGGATAAGCCCATCCAAGAGTTTTACCTCATGTTCTTGGGATGCCCTGGGTGCCCAAGACACCAATACCTCTGTCACTTTAACTTCACCTTGAAGAGTTTCAGGAATGTATTTTAAATGCATTATATTTACCCTTATACACTATATCCATACAGACACATCCAGTGTTAACTATTTCAAGGTCCCCACAGAGAGCTGTTAGCAGAGACAGAACATGGGTCTGCACACTACTGGAGCCACATGCACCATCTGCTCCAGCATTTTAATGTAATTTGCCAGGCAAGAGCTGAGCAGGAAAAAAAAA
>JAWWEV010000083.1:64710872-64722398 GCA_035583235.1 Hafferia zeledoni
CTACTGGAGCCACATGCACCATCTGCTCCAGCATTTTAATGTAATTTGCCAGGCAAGAGCTGAGCAGGAAAAAAAAAAAAAAAGCTAGATGAAAGATATTAAATTTCTCCTTCTCCAAAACACCCCCTGCTGCTTGATATATGAACCTAACTCACCTATAACTAATATTTGATTTACGAACATATTCATAAATTTGAAAAAAAAGAAAAAAAATCCTGTGTCTACAAGGTAACAATGACAGTTTTTGTGTTAACTATTAACCTGCTGCCCATTGAAAAATGTCCAAAGTATTAATCCTACTGCCAAAACCAAAAAGGAGTGGACAAGAACTTAAAAGTTGTTACTTCCCCTCAGACAGCAATTTTGATGTCCTTCAATAAATGAATAAAGAAATAAGGCAGAAAATTGGATGATCTTCAATAAATGAGGAAAGAAAGATTTATTTACTGCAGCATTGAAACTAAAGGAGCTCTACATGTTAGGACTTGTATTTGGCTGAAGGTGGCAGCCCTGGGCCAAGTACTATTTAAATTTTGGAAATAAGTCCTGCAACTGACATGTTAAAAGGGATTCCAAATGGGAAAGACTTATACTTCAAGAATCAGATTTCATGACAAATAAGCTTCCACCTTTTAAAACAGAACTAATGATTTTCAGAAGTTACAGCAAACTCCTTTTGTTGTGTTCAACAATTCACAAAGACATTTAGACAAGGTTAGCAATTTTTAATTCATTAGAATTACTCATTAAATTAACAAAAAATTAGGAAAAGTAATTTTGCTATAAAATCAGGATATTAGACACAATTGGAAGATCAGGACTACTCAGCAACTTTTCAAATGTAATTGTGAATAAGCTGTTGACAAATAGGTCTCTCTATAGCCTTACTGAAAGTCCAGTGCCTGCTCATTTCCTTGCTAATGCCATGAAATCTCCTACTATTCAAGCTGGAAAGCTGACATTTCCTCTTCCAAATTCCCACACCATTCCCTACTGCTTTGAAGCTGACAAGCAAAAATTTTAAATTCATTATATTCATAAAACTCGTTTTTTTAAGACTGTAAATATCAGTGTTGCTTTGTGAAAGGCAGAAAAATCTACATACAACAGGGAAGTTAAACCAATTCCTCTTACTGGTAGCCTAAATACAGCTGCCTTCATGATTCATAATTTTAGGAAGTGAGACCTCAACCTGAGCTGTCACCCAGAGCTGAATGGCTGTCTGTGTCCCAGGATGCTTCAACCACCAGGCAGTGACCAAAAGCAATTATCTACAGGAGTCATTATACCAAAACCTCCTCTCTTTTTCAACCCAAGGCTCATTAAAGGTCAACACAGCCAAATGAATATTAAGAATTAACAGAAGAGTTAAAAAGAAGCCTGGAGAAGATGCAGGCTGGAGTGATCACAACCATCAGAACATATGGACAGGCTCCCACATAGGGAGGGACTGTCTGACCAGCATCCTTTGGCTTGGAAAGAGGTCAGTGACTACTGAGATCTAAACAAATACTGAGTGGCTCAAACAAGGGAAAAGAAACAGATACTTACTGACTCTTCTTGCATGAGAGAAGAACTCTAAGCTGTTGATCAGAACAAAAAAGAAGTGATTCCTCATACAAGCTATACATTTCTTGCTACAAGACTCTACAGAGAGTAAAGGTTTCCTGGGATTTGAAAAACATTTTGACAAATGAATGGAGGAAAATTCCACAATGACTACTGAAAATAAACTATTTTGAACTCAGGAAATGGGCAGCTGCAGGAGCATATGAAGGATCAGCATAACCATGCCTGGTGTACTCATCTTTGGGCACTGGCTTGGGATGGCATCAGGATACAGGGATGCCCTGGACTTTGGTTGCATCTGGTGTGCCACCCTTACATTATTTTATGGTATACATCAGGAGTTAAAAACGTCAGGAGAAGTCTTACCAAAAAGTTATGGAATTCTCTTTTGTTTTGTTCAGTTTGTGGGTTTTCTTGGTTTGGAGTTTTTTTGGGGAGGAGTGTTTGTTTGGATTTTGTTTTGTTTTTAAATAATCTGGTTTTTAGTGTTTTGTTTTTGAGGTAAACTTCAGTCCAATTTTCTTGCTTTCATCCCCAGCTCTCATATCCTGCTCTGAGAATATTGCCATTGATTTCCATCAGCAAAGGATCACACCCTAACTGCTTCCAATTTCACAGTTACTAAGCAACACTATGTGATCACAGCCCCTGAGTAGGCAAAGTCTTGTATTCAAAGGTTTGAACCTTAGAACTCCATACAGACTTGGAACTTTGGCATCTACCAGTGAACACCAACTTTGTGAATCTTGGATAACAAACTCTTGAAGTACAGAAATAAATACCCTGGGTGCTGTTAATTGAAATTAGCTCTACTGAACCTCAAAATTTCCTTGTATCCTCATCATGGACCTAAACCAGAGTACTTCCTACTCTACTGCAAAGTTTCTGTATTTTTCCCAGTATTAACTAGAACAAAAATAACTTTTATCAAAATTTATACATGGCAGTCCTATTAAAATTACATATTCAGATATAGTTTCAGATGAAAAACAACGCACATAAAAATGGGAAGTTAAACAGCACAATAAACAAGATGTTATACTTACTGAAAATTGATTATCAAAATGATCTGTGTTCACCTTATAGCAAATACTTACTCTAGTTTAGCACCATCAGCCTTAGGAGAAGATGTAACATCACTCCTGACAAGTCAGTGTATCTTTGCAGTAGTGCATATTTTTTCAACAATTATATAAAAACATTGTCATACAGTACATTTTAAAATAACATCTATCACTTTAGAAAATAGTAAATAACACCATACTCTCTATTTTATTTGTTGTAGGAGGCTTTCCTGAATGCAAACAACAGTTAAAAACAATCAGTAGGTGGATTGGCTTTAAAGGAAATGATACTCTCAGCCTTTACCAACTTGCATTTGCTCATCTACAGACTGAGACAACAGAAGACTTATTTGCTGTTAACATGGAAAATCTGAATGTTCCAGCAGACTGGATCCCACCCACTGCCCAGTGAACGACTAGGAATGAGGCTGGTTGTGCCTCCCTTGGCAAATCTTGATCTGGTTGAACCTCTTAAGAACGTGACATTTCAAGGGTGAGAATATGCAAAAGAAAGTTGCAAAAAACCTGCTGTAGAAACCACTGGTGTTTCATGAACATCTGTCACACATACACACACAGGTGTATACAGTAATTGTTTTGAGGCCACAGCTTAGCTCTTCTTGCATCCATTAAAGGAACCTCAACTTAAGAATTGAGCAACATAAAAGCTTTTCAAGAAGAAAGCCTGGAAATGGGTCTGTTACATCTGATGGAAATAATATTACACAGCAGTCTTTCACTTCTACAGCTCATTAGAAGCTGTATATTATATTTACCACACTATGAAGGTAATAACCTGAGAAAGAACATTAGCATAAATCATTAATTCATTGGAGAGAAACTCTGGAAGAGGATATCTTTTTAAAAGGAAAATGATCCCATTAAAATACATGCAAACTTTGAGGAAAACAAGCTGTGCCAAGTAACGGGTGCCAAAATTAAGTGAATCATATTTATGATACTTGGACTTGAACAGGAAGAATTTAGACCATATGAAAACACAATAATAGCTTAACAAACCAATGGAAAAAGACTCAATGGAGTATTAACTTGAATATTTGGAAGCACACTTGTGAGAATTAAACAGATCATATTCCAAAAGGACCCTGTACATAACAAACAGTACTGGAAGACACTGGATGAAGAGGTCTGAACACATGAAGTCTGTCCTGTGCTTACAAAGAATTGCCTACTATCAGTAAAGGAAAAAGCAAGCATGCAAAGTTTTCCATATAGACATAAAAAAATCCACCAACTTCTCCTCTCCTTCTTTCATACTTAGGTGCCAGTTTTAGAAAGCACAATTGTGAAGGGACATTGCTGTGTAATAATTTCAATTAAAATAAATGATGTTGTTCTTAATTCAGTTTGCAACTTCATAAATAACCAATCTGAGGAGAACGAAAACAAAACAAAAGCAGAAATCTACCTACCGCTCAGTCAGTGACCAAATAGCAATATGAGAGACAGCACATTCCTCTTTCTATACTTTAGAGACACAGGAGCACTTTGATATTCTAAATAATTGGGGATGTTATTTGCTGATAATACTTTAAAACCATAACTTCCATGAATGCACTTGCCATCTCATGGAAAAGAAAAAGAAACCCTCACACCTTAATTTGCAGGTTCTCCTTCAAAGCTGACATCTGCCTGTCTCTTTACTGCCCAAAATAAAAGGCAAGCTTTCTGTTTGCAGGCTCCAGATCCCTTGCCCCATCATTCCCCTCAAACCACAGCACACAAGGGCTGCATCCCACCTGATATCCACATGGATATTTGTGTTTGCTGCCACGAAGAGATGTCTGTGCTCTCCAGGGTAGAAGGGCCAATTTCACACTGGGAGGCTGATTGGACTGGAAGTGTTTGCTAACAGAGATGTCAATGAAGGAAAGGAGTTGCAGTACCTGAGTTAACAAGCTGTTGCTCCATGACCCCGCAGCCCAGGACCTCCATCCATTCTCCTCGGAAGTTGATCTCCATCTCAAAGGAAGGGTGAGTAAACGGGAAGCAGCAATCTACCCATCTGACTTGCAGTCCTGTAGCAGTGTTCAAAAAAAGAAACAAACTATGAAAGGGTGTATGCTTAACAGGCCATCCCTCCAACCATCTGTAAAACTTGCCCTTCAACTAATGACATCAATTACAGCAATCCAGAGAAAATAAATAGCAAACAAACTCATTTACAACACTCATACAAGGCGATAAATCTTAAAACCTGTGGGAAAAAAAATGACCATGTCTTTTCTAATATGAAAAATGCTTTGTGCTATTCAAGCACTCTTTGAAACCAAATCAATCATTTGTCAAACTCTAGCAACCACCTGGCATCAAACAAAAAAGAGCCAAGATCATGGGAAAGTCAGTAATTTTGTTATTTTTTTAGGCCAAGAAATTACTAACTGCTTCTCCCAGGAAAATGCTAGCTAAGTCTTTAATTTTACTTAGTATTTTATGGATTGCCTAGGCAAGTGATTTTTTTTTTCATCAGAACCTAATTAAAATACAAAGCTACTCTCTCTGTATATTTTTAAATATGCAAGTTAAAAATAGACATTAATATATACAAATAGAAGGATATATGCACAGAGCTGTACATTATTAAGGTATCCAACACACACAGAGCATTCTGGTGCCAGCAGAGAAGTGTAAGAGAAAAGCCCCACTGGGGAACTCCCCACCTCCTCCCCAGCTCAGCACCTCTGCAAATACCACTGCACAGAGTGAGGACAGTCCTGGCAGAAGAGGACAAGGTCTCCACTGCTGCCAAAAGCAGAGTTGTTGTCAAGGCACTCATTATATTTGATGAGCTTTAGTTCTTCTAATGATTTACAGAGGCTTTGTTTCACTAACCAGTTTTTACTAGTTATTAGGTGCCAGGAGAGAAGTCTCAGAAACATGACCCATAAAAATTTGAAACAGAACTGAAGTGCAAATTCTGTAAGTTAATGCCTTAATTCCAAGCCCATCTTCCCCTCAGTTAAGCCAAATGCTAATCAGTGGTAGGATTATTAAGAATCAGGCAAGTCCAGTTTTGAAAATAGGAGGCACAGCAAAGGTTTTTTGGGTGACAGTGTCTGTTAATATTCCTGGTTTGATTTTCAGGCTTTTTTTGGGTCATTTCATAAAAGGAACGTAAAATATCAAATCGCATGATTTATAATGAAAGTTTTTTAAGTAAAAATATTTTCTGTAGCCTCAAGGTTTGGATTTTCTTTGATTACTTCTGAAACATCAAATGTGGGTACAGAAACCCAAACAATAAGCTACGACAGAAGTGCACACATGGCCAAAATATAAAATACTGAGTAGTTACAGGGAACTTTTCTAGATGTTATGAACTTTCAAATGGCAGGTTTCAAAACAAACAGAGGTACTTCCAGGTGTGCTTTCCTTTCTTAAAAATTAACCTCAGGAAATTATATGAAAGATAACAAAGCTTTTTTGGTAATTTTACATACAGAACTCAGAAAACTGGAAGTACTTGCAATCATTCACCATCGTACTGTGATTTCAGCAATCACTTTATTGCTCTTTTTTCCTGTATAACAATAAAAAAAATACATAGATGAAAAGTCACGTGTATACAATAGTGTGTTATGCAGAAGACACTGTTTTAATTCCCTGATCTTGACATTTTTAATCCTAGGGCCGTACGACTCTGCATGCACTGTAAAGCCATGCACATATAAAATATTTTCATTTAGCTTGCAAAATTTGCAACTCTAGCAAGGACACTGAATATTCAAGTAGTTTTGGGTTCAGTAACAACATTCAGATAATGGTTTCTTTTTAATCCTCTTATTACTTCATAACGAAGCTCTGGGAAAAAAAGGCATTTCTCAGCTGTTTCTTCTTAATTAAAATACGTTTTAAAAGGTAAAAAGAGAATTTACAGCTTTTTTTTTATTTTTTAATTCTAATGCATATTAATACTTAAGAGGCTTTTGTTTTAAATGCAAATAAGCAAGCAAACAAAAATCTCAATAAACCAAAACAAATTCACAAAAAAGACACAACTCTCACCTTCATTCTGTTCTCTAAATTAATAGTTAATCCCATGTAGCACAATTTTATTCATACAGAATCAAGGCCAATTGGGAATAGCTCTGTAGTTTATATTCAAGTGCTCTCAGACTTTTGGCTCCAGAAAACTTTAGTGAAAAGCTGAGGGTGCTCAGCCTTCAGCAAGATTAAGCCTTCTTAACTGCATTTCTATAGACTACCACAGAATAAATGAGTACATTTATTATTTAGATACAAAATATTGTCTTGGTGCTCAATATATTCCCAAGGAATAAAGGGCATTGCTCACACTCAGCAAATTAGACCACTAAGGACTTAAAAGGATTATGAAGATTAGGCTTTCTGTAGAACTATGTAATTTAACTGATTAGGCCTAATTTATTTCTTCAAATACAGCCCATGAAATGCTGGCAAAAATTGATCTTTTTCTAGAAATTTGAGGATGCCAAGAGATGCATAACACAGAGGTACTTACAAGAGCACAAGGCTGCATCTGACCAAAGACTGACCAGTAGATATAAACTGAGTAACTTCTCCAGTTAAAAGACATTACTTGTGTTATGAGAGGACATCTGCTCACTTCAGAGCCTCACAGTGTTCATGGGAGTCCTTCCTGTGGGTTCATGGCCATTAGTAACTGTGATGGGTTGACCTGGCTGGGTGCCAGGAGCCCACCAAAGCTGCCCCATCACTGCCCTCCTCAGCTGGGCACGAGAGAGAATAACAAAAGGCTCCTGGGTCGAAATAAGGGCAGGGAGAGATCACTCACCAATTACAGTCATGGCAAACCAGACTCAGCTTGGGGGAATTAGTTTATTACCAATCAAATCAGAGCAGGATAATGGGAAATAAAAAACACTAAGTCTTAAGAACACCTTCCTCTCACCTCTCCTTTCTTCCAGGCTCAACTTCACTCCCAAATTCTCTACTCCTCCTACCAGCAGTGGGGACAGGGAATGGGGGCTCATCACTCATTTTCTCTGCCACTCTTTCCCTGCTCCAGCATGGGCTCACTCCCACAGAAGACACTTTCATGGATTGCATCAGTGTGGTTCCCTTCCATGGAGTCCAATCCTTCAGGAACAGGCATGGATCTCTCACAGGGTCACAAGTCCTGCCAGCAAACCTGCTCTGGTGTGGGCTCCTCTCTCCATGGGGCCACAGCTCCTGCCAGGAGATAATTCAGCATGGGCTTCCCATGGGGAGACAAGTCTCCTTTGGGCATCCCCCTGATCCAGCGTGGGACTCTCCAGGGGCTGCAGGTGGATCTCTCCCCCATGGAGCTGGCTGGCATTGGCTCCGTCAGACACAGGGAAAACTTCTGGCAGCTTCTCACAGAAGGCACCCCCTGCTACCAAAACCTTGCCATGCAAGCCCAGTACAGCAACTTTCATGTCACACCTCCAATAAGCATGGAAATAGTGAATATTTATTGTTATTTCTGAACACTGAATCAAGGTAAGGAATTGGTTATAGCCTGCACTCAAAAGTAATGTTGTTATCAGGTATTAAGCTAAACAAGTGCTGGCCTAATTGAGTCTCCTAATGAAAAAGGCTTGACTAAAGGCACTGAAAAAGAAAGAAAAGGAAAAAGAACAAACCAAACACATTAAAGCAGGTTATTGCTAAGCTACAGCAGAGAGGCAACAAAGCCTGAGACCCCAGACGGTCTTCACTGACCAGAAATTCTCTTTGTTCCTGTGAGGATTATTCTCAGAGACGAGGTGATGGGAGGAAAAGGAGAGGGGCACAGGGTGGGAAGCACAGGAGGCATCGAACTGTGGCATCTCGAGGTGTGCATCGATTTGCAAGTACTCTGGACCTCGTTGTTTCAGAGAATTCATCACACTTGCAGCAGACAGGAGCTGGCAGCCCATAAACCTACATTAGCTCACATTTTTCAGAAGTTATTAGCCAGGCCATTATATCCTCAATAAATGATTTCTTTTTTTTTGCTTTTTACACTTGTTACACCCATAGAACTTCATTCACTCAAAGGAGGCATCAGTACAACAGAGTTAAGAAGAAAGAGCAGAAAAACATGTTTGATTTAAAAGACATCCAGTGGCTGCTCAGTGCAAACCAGCAGCGTCAAAGCCATCAGTCAAAGCACAGCATTGCTCACTCTCCTCTCTCCTGCCTTGCCAGAAACTGGATAGATAAATATGGGACAGCAGTGAATTTTGGGCCAGTTCATGTAAAGCAACAAATCACAGAATCAGCACACAGCCATTCTTTTCTATTTGTTATAGTAAGATTAATTCTGAATCTCAGGGTCCAGAGAGCTTTTGACAAACTACAGAAGGGTTAAAGAAACATAGTTGAGAAGGACTGACTAATTTTATAAGGAAACTTAAGACAGCTTATCTTGGAAAACCTTATTACAAGGTGACTAAAATGAGATAAAGCACAGTTCCTACACTGACAGGTCTGTATGGAGATACAGAGGTGTAAGTCAAATCAGTGGATTTTAAGTGTGCACCTTATCTGCAGGTAATAGAGGAAAATTAAGAAATGGGATTTCTAGGTATAGTATTTGAACTAACTTCCTGACACCAAAATCTCATGAAAGAAACTGAAAGGTAATTACTTGTAGAATGCAAACTCAAACTGGCATACCACTAGAAAATGTCATAAAAGGATCTTACATTGTCAGGTATTTAAGACAATTCATTGCATGCTTCAGATCTTTCCCTCTCCTTTAGTATCTGTCATTCCCTTGCCCATTGGCAAAGCCAGAAAGAAATAAAAAGACAAACTTTTGGAGTAAGTCTAGGTGCAGAATTTTATGAAGTCTTTGACCTTCCTCAGGATAACACAGTGATTTTTAAGCAATGTTTGTTACACTGTTTACTGGCATGTACAGTCAACACTAAAGTATCCAGACAGTGTTGGATGAGTCAGGTAAAGCAAAGCTGTCTCATTAAATATTATGAAAACCAACCTAGAAAAATGCAGAGGGGAAAAAAAAAAGGAAAAAAAAAAAGGGGGCAGGTCAGTGACCTGACCTTTCTACAGAGATCCTCAATCCATCACCAGCTTGAGCTGGTAAATTCCCAGATGAGCACTGCAGAAACACAACTACCCAATTCCAAGACTTCAGGCAGAAGCTGGTTTATGCAAAACTAACTTGCACAGCAGACAAACTACAATCCAAACAATCTGCCTACGAATAACAGTTGACTGTATGACAATGCAGCATTTCAGCAGCTCACTGCAGCTATGGTTGTGCTATCCTGCTAGAAAAGACGTGCAACTTCACTACAACATTCTGCTGACAGCACAGGCTGTAAAGAATACAACTGATGTGAAGGATAAAAGCAATGAAATTTTTGCTTTTAACAAAACACAGGGCCTTATGGAATATCAAAACAAAGGAAAAATATGGTAATTTTCCAAGAGCAATAAACGCAGTAAACACATTTTAAAATTAAGTTAAAACTTACAGGTGTCAAGGCAAAAAAAAAGAAGTCATCAAGAGTATTGTGGAAATTGAAAAATGGAAGGTAAAAGATGACAGTTGTCAAGGGACATATTTATTTATGTGTGCCCCAAGGCAATTGCAGTGCAATGATCTCATACTCCCAGTGCCTAATATAAAGTTTGCTCTCTGAACACTATATTCCACTATTTCCATGAAAGGTGTGAGGGGAAATATATAGATATATATGTATCTACACATATATATCTCTTTCTCTACATATATAGAGCTATAATTACATTTAAATCACTAACTGTATGCTGTCTTTGTATTTCAGGACAAATATAGTGGGTATAGAAATAGAAAATCCCTGAGGTAAGAAGGTGGCATCTACTTTTAGTCTGTATATTTAAAATCATTTATGAATATATTTTTAATGTCTTTCTAGACACTGTGTGGACTGTAGAAGAACTAGTAACAGCCAGCATGCTGAAGTTTAAACTGCAGCATCTGTCAACAGTTAGAAAATGATGTACCTGCAGTTTGAGATCACTAATAACTCCTAGAAACTGCTCATTTTAAACAACATTTTCAGCATCTGAGGTTGATCTAAAAATATCATTCTTCTGTTATTCACTTTGATCCTAATTTTGCATGTTTCAAAAGGCTGCTGTTAAGTAAAATACACCCACAAGAAACTCTGAACTCTAAAAATTTCTGTCCAAGTGGAATAGAACAAAAAATTTTGCTCACTATAAAGTCAAGTTTAGAAATTCAGAAAAATATTCAAGCAGACATATATAGAAGTTGGTACCATTATCTATCCATTCTTGTAACTACTTCTCTAAGTATAGTAAGCACCTTAAAAGACCTTTGAAAGTAGGCAGGATACCTGATGCATTCTAATACCATCCAGCATTTCCTCAACAGAAAAATGAATCAGCTCAGAAGAGCAGCCTCCTTGCCAGCAAACAGCATTAATGGTGCAATTTTGACTCAGGCCATTTATAAATCCACTTCCTGAAACTGAAAGCAGGTATTTCTGTGGAGAGAGTATTTCATTCATATACACATTCATTACCTTTCCTCATTCCACTCTAAGTGCCAAAACCCAATAATTTTTCAGCTTCATGTGAACTTAGCAAACACTGCCTCCCCTCAGCTGCAAGGTTTAATTTATCTGTGCATGGGAAATGCTTAAGGCACTCCATGTGCATACACAGCAAAGCAGCACATGCACATGTACACCCATGCCCTGGTCCTGTCCATCTCCACGCTGCTGGGGAGATGTGAACAACCTTTCTTCTAACACTCTGCTCCTGCCAGACCAGGGTTTGTAGATGAATCTGTGTCCCACCTGCACCCCCACGTGGGGGTTGGTCTCTTCTCCCAGGCACTCAGCAATAGGACAAGGGGGCACGGGCTCAAGCTCTGCCAGGGGAAATT
>JAWWEV010000083.1:64729886-64747378 GCA_035583235.1 Hafferia zeledoni
TGTTACCAACTGAAAGCTGTTCTTTGACTGCCATTGGGTTTATATTGGCTCCCTCTTCTGGCTGACATGCAAAAAGTGCAGTTTAGTTCAGGGGGTTTTTTTCTTTCCATAAATTATGGAACTTCATCAAAGACAACAGCATAACAGAGAAATAATTTCTTTTCTAACCCACCCAGCGAAGTTGGCCAGTTCAAATCTGACTACAGCAGTATGAAAAATGCCAATCCAAAGCATAAAAAAAAAAAAAGAAAAATAAAACATACTTCACAGAAGGAAAAAAAAATCTAAACAATCATTGGATGAAAAACAGGAATGTTGAAAGAAGGGAATACAAAAGAAATACCATTTGGCAGTACCATTTAGAAGAACAGTTAATTTTATGTTACGAATTCTGAAACAGATTCAGGAAGGTATTTTTTGCTCTGGTTTTAATCATTTATATTTGTTCATTTTTAACTGTTCTATATATTACATTCAGGTAATAATTACCTAAAATATTTTTAAATATATTGAAAAATGTGTCTAAGTACATTTTCAAATGGTGTTCAATAGCAGCCCAAGGACACTTTATAAAAGTTTACGAGAAATTTAAGCAGGAAAAATTCCAACTTTTAGCAATGAGTTAGTTTGGAAAATGGAATTTCTTTAGTACTTTAATATTTGCACTCATACAAAACTGCAGAAAAGCATCAGTTACCTGCCCATCTTTGAATTATAGATTACTATTCTCTTTAAAAAATAATCAACAAACCCTCACGAAAAACCACACAGTCAAAGAAGTAAATAGCTCACAAATATCTCAGAACAAACACTGCAAATTCACAAAACTCTGATTTGCTTTACTTACTTCCAATGCATTGATTTTAACTTGGATAAGAAGAAGAATTATACTGAGGTTTCCATCACAGGGCAGGAGTTTTAACCCAGTCTTGACTACAGAACTGGGTATTTGTAAAGGAGACTCTATTCTACATCTCCTACATGTTTCCTGTCCTGCCTACAATTTCAGCTGGGGATGATTTGACTTATTCCCCTCCTTCCTAAATTGAGATGAGATATCATTCCTCTCAATTCAAGTGCCTATAAAATCACTCTAGGTTTTGGGGTTTGTGCTCACACCTCCCAGGTCTGTGGTCACTTACACTGAGAAGACAACAAATGATAAACGTATAAATCAAAATAACAAATTAAAGCAGCAAACTGACCATAGTATGTAAAATTACTGTATTGGCCGTAAGATAAAATGTACCAGGACTTGAAGCCAAAAGCAAAAAGATTTTCCTTTGGTTCCAAAGATTCTGATCCTTGGTCCTGTGCAAATTTCCTCTCGACAGAGATTGCAGGTTGCTTATGAATGAAAAGTCTGAGACAAGGGTAACAGGCCCTGACATTCACATATTTCTGCTCAGTAGGTTACAACTCAAACAGCAGTATAAATAAATTAATATTAGAATATTTCTCTGATATAGCATTACCTCTATTTAGTCTTTCTTCTGCCCAGGCAGTTCCTTCTGGAATTATTTAAATGTGGATTATTTTGAACAGGCAACCAGAATATAAAATATCCAAACAGTCCCCAGTGAACTTTCAGAATTACACATTCAGTTTTTTCCATGAGGCTGTTGTGATTATGACTGCAAAAAGTGTTATCTATGGCAAGGCTCTATCAATATTTAAACATGAACTGAAGCAAAAAGGGATGCTTCAGATCATGCTCAGGTTTAGAATTTCTGCATGTTGCCCAATAAACAAAGCTTTACACACTGTACACCACTATTTTTTCTTTATCAGTATAGAAATTCCAATGGACTTTTACTCTTTAGAGAGACAGATACATTTTCCAGCACATAACTAACTTCAAATCCATCAGCTATTAATGTTCTGCAATATTATCTCAATCATTTTCTTGGTGAAAAAGATGAGAAAAAGAAACGAGCGATTTCCAATGAACTAGATTGCTAAACATTGTATATTTCTCGATAGAATGTCAGTGAACATTTCTGTAACTCTGTTCCCAGTTATCAAAATCCTATTATTCCTATTATTAAATTTGTAGGGTAGAAATAAGCAGTCTGTCATTAAGATTAAAATTTCCTAAGGGGTATATTAATTAATAAGTATTTCAATAATTAGATAAATCACACCTAAATTTGCAGAAATTCCATCCTGCAAGAATGTTGATGTCGCAATTCTGTGCCAGATGACATCTTTGCATCTGAATGCTCAAGTTAAAAAAAAAAGTCATGAACAAAAAAAGGTTAAGAAATGGTATTTTCTTCACATAGTATTATACATTTTTCTCTCCATACACCCTGATTGTATTCATAAATAGGCCTAAGGGAAAAGAACAGCAACCAAAGACTGCATAAGTCTGCAAAATTTCCTTTTCCTGGATACCAAAGCAGCAGTTGCAGGCTGGATCTGACACCCCCCAGTTCCTGGGACCCTGCAATGGCAGGAGTGTGTTTGCAGTGGGGTGGGAAGGACCAGGCAGGCAGGGAAAACCCCTCCCATCACAGAGAA
The DNA here is from genome assembly GCA_035583235.1 of Hafferia zeledoni. Classification (NCBI taxonomy): domain Eukaryota; kingdom Metazoa; phylum Chordata; class Aves; order Passeriformes; family Thamnophilidae; genus Hafferia; species Hafferia zeledoni. Next base: position 64,732,410 of record JAWWEV010000083.1, read on the forward strand.
AAGCACTGCTCTATGATTATCCTGGTTTCCCCTCAGGCATCCAAAGCCATCAGGCTTCGCTGCCAAGCTCCTGTCATCTCAGTATTATTGGAATGAGCTGGTTTTAGTTATAGAAATGGGAATTTGGCACTATCGCTACAAGCGTACACAAATTATACAAATCAATTACTATTTGGAAAACAAACTGGCTTATATTTACCACTGATCAATGATGCAGCAGAGTACTTAATGACACCCAAGCATTTGCAGAACATGCAAGCTGTGCCAACAAAATATATAAACTTAAGAGCCTTGGACATCTACCTAGAGCTCTTTAGCTGATGCCTCTGGGCTCTAATGAGTTTACTGTGTATGCATCACACACACAACTATTGGCTGCAACAGATGAATCCTTCAGTGCAGCTTTAGGATGAGAGGAAGAATGGAACAATTCCCTAAAAAACTACATCCATTTACAGAAAGTCAGTGCTATTAAAAGCAAAAAAGAACATGACAATAAAAACTGCACCTTGGATGTAGCTGTAACAACTCACATCCATGAGTCCTTCAAGTATTAATTTGATAGAGTTTTTGGTAGAGGGATCTCACCAGAGAGTTGTGACAGAAACAGAATTGAATTGTGCAGATCATTAACTGACAAGCTGTTTCCTTTCAGATTATATTATATTTTTCCGGCTTTTAATAACAATGTCTTTTCATTTTTTCCCATTTTTCTGGGAACGTTTTCAACTTCAACACTTTCCACTATTTTTCTCAGATTATAAGTGTTCCTATATGATCCCTCACTTCACCTTTATGAATGCACAGCGTAACACGTGTTGCTGTAACGCTGACATGCAAGAACTTCGTTTACAGCAAACACAAGACTATGCAACTTACCCAAAGTCTCTTCCACCCCAAGTAGAGAATTCCTACCTCATGACACGAGAAGAGCCGAACTCCCTCCATCTGATGGAAGACAGGGTAGTGAGTGTTATCAATGGTGTCTCGGCGATAGACATCTCCCACTGCCAGGAAGGCATCCAGGCCCGAGCGGATCAAGTCCCACTGGTGAGCTGATGTGTGTGCCCTCAGCATGTGGTCACGGTTCAAGTAATAGTTATCCTCTTTCCTTCTGCTGGCATGGTTTGGAGGGATGAGTAAACTATCAAAATTCTGCTGCACTGTTACCACTGGAGAAAGACCATCATAAACAGAAAAGAGTGGAGTCCCACGGCGCCCTGTGTAGTGTTTGTAGAAGTGATCCTTCACCTGCTCCTTGATTAGCCACAAAGGGTGATGTTTTCTGTTGTGCAAGTTCTTGCCCACCTTGGAAAGAATCTTCTCTGTGACATTGCTGTAGTCATCCTGAGGGTAAGATTTACCAAGCAGTTCCACAGTATTTGAGGAGGGTGCACTGGCAGCAAAATCTGAAGGTACAGACTTGGATGATGAATGCCTTGAATTGGTGGGAGTTCCCCTTCCCTTTACTTTTGGTGATAACGCTGTTTTAGAATACTTAGCTACTCTCATGAATTTCCAGAGCATTGCCATTGTGAACTTTCTTATAATCTAGAGAAACAAAAAGAGAATTAAAAAAATTTGAGTTAGGAATGGTAGTCTTGCTGCAGGAATTGCTAGTATCTCAGGGATACATGAATCCAAAGGTTGCTTGATTAGTATGACAAAGTTTCTGTTATAAACCATTTTGACTTCAGAGGAGGGAAAATATCCTTGTGATCAAATTTCAGCTAGAATATCTTATTCAATTATCAGGCTTCTGCACCACTTCATTAGTATTAATGACTCCAGACTTAGCCTTGACCTCATTCCAGAAAATGCTCTTTACAGCTGAATGAACATCAGGCCTTCTTTGAAACAGTATTTTTCATCCAGTTAAAATATGAAGGAATAACCAAATATTACTTACAAGAAACTCAGAAAGTTAACAGCGCTCTTTGGCAGGCAGAACTTGCTTATCATTAAACCCCCAAAATTAACTTATTGCTGTATCATCTCCCCCCATTAGCAGAAGCTCCAGAACATGTTTCACATCAACCTGATGTACGTGGCACACACTGTGCAGTCACTGCTAATTCTTGCTTAACACCAAACCAGTTTAACCTTTTGAACTACTGAACCACTGTGAAAAAAACAATGAACCAAGAAATATAGGGCCACAGGTTGTCTGGGGCAAAGAATTCTCTGTGAAAGTCATCTTAAAGTACTGGGGGAAGAAAGTGCATAAGCATTAAATCCACCACACTCTCCAAGGGATATCTCTTTCCATCTTTACACTAGAATTACAATCTGGCTTGCCTTCCACAGGAATATAAGAGAAATAAGTGTAAAAGATCAAGCGAGCTAAGATTGTTTTTCATACTCTCAAGCTTCAAAATATGTATGCAAAGAGGATATATACATAGCAGAACACAGAGTCCCAAAAAGCCAGAACTGTAAAAGACAATAGGTATGTTTATATTTGGCCTCCTTTCTTCTGGCTTATGCCTAGATGTTCTCTATAGACATGTTACATGAAGTAATTGTATCTCAATTAAAATAAAGGCAAGTTGGGTAGGCAGAAATTAAATTTGGCAGGGCAGCATAGTATTTGGTTTAATCCTTTTTCTGGTCAAATATCTTCAAAAATAAAGAGTAGCTACAACTTCAGTTATCTAGTTTTGAAACCTTTAAGACTGCCTTTGGCAGGGGGGGCAGTTAAGAGTTTACAAAACTATTTCACCAAGTTTGTTCTTGACCATTACCGAGAACATTCACCCATAAATGAATTCACACACACCAGAAACGTCTCTGACAGAGGCTAAACAAGGGACAGTCTTACACTGTGAAAAAAGGCTCCATTTTCCCCAAACATACGTTCTCCTTCATGGAAAGTGAGTTCTCATTTTCAAACAGCTGCTTGAAATACCCAGTTCTAGTCAGATAATGAATTCACTTCCCTTAAGTAAATACCACCATCTGCCCATACATTTATTTTTCTAAAAAATTCAATTCAAAACTTACACATAACTGTAATGTACAAAAACCTCTCATGACTTTATTGTGATTCTCGTGATGTTTGCTGGTTTCCTAAACATCATTCCTCTGAGAATCAGACAACCATATGAGAAGTTTAACTTTTACAAAAAGAGTTCTCATGATTATAAACCTATGGAAAAAGAAATCAGAACATGATCTATAAGTGTGTGTGAGAGAGACTTTTATTTGTTCATTTGCTTATTTGAAGACTCATTATTTATCAGGGAGATACTAATGTATACACTTCTAAGAGCTTACCTGATATTTCAGTATTTGTAATGAGCAACACTGGTATCAATTTCTGATAGTTCAGAAACACTAATTTTTCTGAGAAAGTGATGCATATACTCCTCACAAACTTGTAGAGGGGAAAAACTTACAGGTGAACTTGTATCAGAGTTTTCCTCCTAACATTATGCTTGTGCCTTGAATAGTTAAATGGCATTATTACCTGCATTATTATTCTAATCCAAAGCAAAATCTACTGTGAGCAGTAAGAAGAAAAAAGTCAGTTATCCAGTGTTTTCTGATGAGTTATCCAATGTCCAGGTCCTGCAAACAAGCAGTAAAGCAGACATTGATGTGCTATCATAGAGAGTACCAGGAACACTGAAGTCCTTCACCAACACTCTGCTGCTTCCTTCTCCTACCACAGACTCGTGTATTCCCCTTTTGAGATCTTTACAGAAATATGGTATTGGACTTAGTTCACCTTAACTCATGATAAGTAACATTTGAGAGAAGCCACAGAGAAGAAAGAAAATAAAACATGTTTATACTCTGTACCTGGTACACAAATCTTCAAATCAAAGTAATGTTTACCAAGGTGGAGAGCAATACTGGAAAACAGAGAGATCTCTTTACCTTTCTTCTAGAAATAAATACCTGGTGTTAAGGATACACCAATAACTTATGTTCACTTAATAATAAATAGACATTTATGTCTATTTATTTCTGTCTATAGTTACCTAAACATCTACAAAAACACAACTTAAATTTATAATTTTCTTTCTTTATTTCCATCGTGCTTATATTTGGCAGGGAAACAAAACTGGTTGCTGTGCACACTGACAAGACCTGGATCCACAGCGAAGACTCCAGCCAGGTAACAAGCACAGCGAGCCAAACAGCAGCTGCAGGTCCTGCAGCTGAAAACAAACACATAAATGGGAAATAAACACTAAACAACCACCACTGGCATCTACAATCCACCAGCATTACCAGTGGGTCGTGTGTTCTGGGCTCAGCAGTGGCTCCAGCTCACAGCTGGGAGCCAGTGCAGGGCTTTGAAAGCAGCTCCTGCTCGAGGTTCTCAAAGGGGGTTCTCAAATGTCCCTTTGGACATTCAAGCACCAGGCCCACCAGGTCCTTACCCAGACACTGACACTGACACACTCCAGGGTACCTCAACAGCTCCTCTGAAGCTCCATGGCCTCGAGTGCCTGTACCTCAGTCTCTATACTGGAATGTGTAACACAACTGCAGGAATCAGGAGCTTTGAGAGGGATAATATCACACATTATGTTGTGCCAATACACTTGGAACTATGCCTGCACCTGGGTATGACCTTTAGAGCAGATTCAAGGTAGACCAGAGGTGCCACCCAGGGATGAAGGCATCAGAACAACCCTGTCCGTGCTGTGGATAGACCAAGCACAGGTGTGACCTCACTTGCCAATGTCAGTCTTCCACCACAGACCCTGTGGCATTTCTACAGCAGTTCCAGCAGCTGTGCAAGGCTCCTTATCCCCACAGAAAACCCACCAGCCCCACACAGCAGCTCAGCAGACATCACACACAGCCACCACAAGTCAGGAGCTTAACACAGGGAAATGGCACACAGAGTACATCAGACAAAAAATATCATGATTTTGGAGCACATGCAAAAGGCAGCCTGATGTGATAACAGTATTGCTGTGCTGTTAAGGCACGTCCTTTCATGTTTAAATCCAGGTTTCCATGTCACAGTGCAGCAAGGACTAAGACAGCATTATCACAGCTGATGTGGTATTTGTCACAGTTCTCCTCTACTCAACCAAGCTTTAGGAAAGAATCACAGAGTTGGTGAAATTCCTCCTTGCACCTGTCTTGAAAAAGGAGGACAGAAAAGGGGTAGTTTGGCAGCTCACAATAAAAATAAGGGCTGTGCACCAGTATTGTTTTATTCAATCACCTCTCCTAGGAAAGTGGAAGGGAGAGAACACTCCTGTTTGAGCAAACCCAGCCAGCAGCAAAGCAAACAGGGCTGTTTCAGGGCTGGGCATTAAAGCCCCTGAGCCAAGGGAACCCTCCCCCTCACTGACCACCTTCCTCTGTGCCCTGTGCTTTTTACAGCTTATGGCTGCAGAAACACAGATGGGCTACTGCATACATAAACTGAAGTACAGGACGGGTTTGAAACCAAAATTCTATGAAGATGAGAGTCTGTCTCCCATCCAAGAATAGCTAATTAATGCAAGACTCTGAAGTGCCATGGAAAATGTTAGAAAAGTTGGGCTGCCACCATTTTGTGATGTGACAGCTTTTATCTACCGTATGTGTGGGGAGGGGAGTTCAACCAACATAGCATATGTTAAAACAAAAATTATAAACATATGTTAGGCTGCTAAAATTGGACATTTACCAGTCTGCCTAGCAATTTAGCTAAGCATTGAATTTTAGTTTTGAAAACTATGCAGGCTTACAGCAGCAAATATCATTGTATTGCCATGACCGTATCTACATTGCATAGGATACAACATAAATTATTTTGCATGCAATACCAATAACAAGCTCAGAATGTCTTCATGCTCATTTTAAAATGCTGATATACTGCTGCACACCAGAATAGACTTCCAGTCTTACTGAACATGCTGAATTTATGTAACACACATAGACCTCTGAAACAGCCTTACAGATAACTTGGGATGGCTCCATTTTAGAACGTGCCCTTCCAAGGGCAGAACACTGTCAGATATCCTTGATTATGGCTAAACATCCAGTGGAATAAAACACTGCATGCACTACGAAGCATTGGCAAGATAACACAGCCTTCAAGTATTCAACTCTGATTTTTTTCATATACTTGGAGCTCATCTAGTTAATAACATGCCAGCAAGTTCCATACAGAGTAATTTTTTTAAAAATTTTGTTATTTCTCTTAACTGAAGCAAAAACATGTCATAAGTTGGCTGGCTGGCTGCTCTAATGGTGATACATTAATCATGATGTCACCTTCAGCAACATTTTGAGGCTTGCAATATGGAGAAAGAAAACTAAGAAACCGAAACCTTTTCTGAGACAAGGCATGACCCTGCTTTCTCTCAGTGCTACATGTAAGATGATCTTAAATATGAAATAAAGGGTATTAACAATTATGCTCCTTTTATGCTAATCCAGAAGATTGACTGAACAAAGATCAGCATTTCATGTCCTCTCTGATACACATGAGCACCTGAAGGCAGGAACAGGGAACACGGACCATGTGAGGCAAATCTTTAAAACATCTTCAAGGCTGCAAGATCAGCTCAGACAGCCATGGTGAATGGCAAGTCTTTAGAGAAAGGAACTCACCTCTTGGGCAAGCACCAGCTTTAAAATGCTTTGAATCCTCACTTGATTCCGCCCACATTCACTTGCAGGTTGGATATTGCAAATGATGACAAATGTCATCCCACTGCAACAAGTTTCAGTTCCTCACATGGTCTTCCAAAGGCTGCTACAGGCTTTAGTTTTCCCAATAAACAGTGTCACTCCAGGATTGTTCAGGTTTATCCGTAAGTTTCCCACTTACTAAAAGGATAATGCTTCCAGATACAGGATTTGAGACAAGGAAAATGCATTTCAGTAGCTAAAACTGCAGTGAATTTGGCTTAAGCATTTCATAAGTAGAATATCCACACATTGGAATTTTTGCTCAGCAGCTAATTAGATACATCAAATTGCTATTCAGACAATAGTATATAGTATATAATACAGTATAGTATATGACTTTTCAAAAGAGAAAAATATACAGTATAACTGACACTAGAATTTAACAAATTCAGTCTTCTAGGTGAATGGAAAAACAGCAAACTCTATAACATGCAAAATTTAGAAGTTTAAGGTGAACAGTCCAACCATAATATTTTCAGTCAGACTGAAAAAATCAGATGACTAAAAACAAAACAAACAAATTCAGAGGAAAGAAGTGATAATCAAAAAATATTTTATATATATATACACACACATACACACACACACACACACACACATATATATATATACACATAACAGTAGGTTAAACTAATGAAAATCACCCCTACTGAGAAATGATACATTTTTCTCTCGTTTTTACATTAATTATTTCTTGATTTATTTTTTCATACAAACTAAACCAAAATTTTTTACTAACTGAAGAAATAAGAGCCTTTGGTAACTTCCAATAGTGTGCAATGACTAAGGCACAGAATACTAGCAAAAATGAGGCAGCTGTAAACTTGAGCTCCTGCTGACATACCTGTGCTCTTCCCTTTCTCCACAAGGAGACAAAACAGCTAATAGCCAATTCTCTATTTTAAGAGAAAATTCTCATTACACAAAAATATTTTGAATATATTACATTACAAATTACAGACTGTGAAAAGGCAATGTAGAAATCATTCCTCAATATTCTCAAATGTGTTTCCTGCTTTTAAATATACCCATTTTTCACGGTGTGTAATCTGAAAAAGCACTACCTTTGGCTGCTGAGGGAATATTCTTTTTCCAATACCTTGAAAATGTTGCCAAACAGCTTTCTGCACTAGAAGACATATTGTAAATAACTGTCAGATGCAAGGGACAGAGACTTTTAAATACCTATAAAATCCTCACTGCAGTCAAGATTACTACTATCTCTTCTGTCTTCCTTTTTCCTTCAGTATCTGCAACTCAATTATCTGTATTTTTCTAGAGGTATAGGCCAACAAGAATTTTACTCCCATAGAGTTTCAACTGAGCAGAAATAAATTTGCTTAGAAATTAAATATTATGTGTAGTTGTATACTTTGTCAGTTCTCACTAATTAACTACACATCATTTGGGCATAATTAAGCAATAGAGACCTTATCCTGCCTTAACAGGAGGAGGGAGTAATGACTTTAAGAGAGTCAGTTATTAAACACCAAGAATGGGGCACGTGTAGACTTGGTAACAGTGCAAAGGACAGCTGGGAAAGTAAAAATAATTAATTTTAAGCCTTAAAAATTTTCATTATGGCAATGCCAAACACTACACCATAAAACAACAACTCCACAGTCTGAGGGCACCAAGTGTAGTGCCCACTGCACCCCTGGAGCAGCAGAACCTCCTGAACTCCAGCTCTGCTTCCCATGTAGAGAACGTCTCCTATAGGTGCATTTCCATGTGTTTGGAGGTGTCTGTGGGATGAAGCAGCACAATGAAATACACTGCAGGAAAGTGTAAACCTACAAGTATGTGCTGCAGTTTTACAATTTAAGGCAGAATGCCTCAATCATTCCAACACAGCCACCAGAAGTGCTGAATCCTGCCCAGCAATGGCAACAGCAGCTCAGCCCTCTGGAGGTGTCTGGGGTAGACAAAGAAGAGATCCTTCAACTCAGAAGGCATCACTCAGCAATTAAATAATGATTGCCTGCCTCCTCCAGGGAAGTGGCAGAAGGAAACTCAGCAACATCTTACACACCAGATACAACACATGTGCTACCCAATGGACTGTGCTTAACCTTTATCTGCAGAATATTCAACACGCCCAACAACCCAAGTTTTGGATGCCTCATATGGTGCAGTGAAAAATTAAAGTTGAGAAACAAACTCAGCCCACCCAACACTAAGAAAATTGAACGATTTTGATAGGTCATGCCAAAGGAGGCAGCTAACATGAATGACTCAGTTCATCCATAAATGAGAAAGTCTTCAGCTTTACCTGCTGTCTCCTTGTAGTTAATGATTTTCCTTCCATTCTTCAGGAGAACTGGGCAAATCCATGACTTACCACAGATTTCCAGACGCCCCCCTTAGTAATACCCTAGCCAACATTCTGTAGTTTCAGAGAATAATTATTATTATTAAATAAAAAATACAGTCAATATTTTAGACCAAGGAGTTTTTTCCACAGTTGTAATATGTATGTAATCAAGATTTACACTGTACAAGCCTTTCTTATGATGCTTCAACCTTACATAGCAATGGGAATATTGTAAGTTTTATGTCACATCAATTTTCTGTCACACAAAGCTTTAAAGAGATCAGTTGCACAAATTTGCTATGATCTTGAGCCAAAATACCAGCAGAGTTCCACACCTCAGACCAAGCTGTGATGTGAACTTGTTCTCAACTCAAACTCTGACTCAGCTGATGTATCATCCCTTGGTCTGTCTCTGTTACAGGAATAATGAAAGTGTGAACAGACAGAGCCTTTATCAGGACTATGCATATTTCAACAGCCAATCAAAAAAAGAAAGGCAGAGACAAATATCTCTCTGGATTTTACTTCAGAATCAATAAGTCTCACAGATTTCAGTATGGATAAAGAATGGAATATGCAGTCCAAGACCTCCCAGTTCAAAAATGTATGGTCACGTGTGTACAAATAAGTCATTTCTAGTTTGAACTGCACCATCATCATTTATCTGTTATGGGCTCTGACAAAGCATTTAAGGAAAAAATTAGAAGGCTTCTAAGGAGGGAACTACATTTCCCTGCCTGGGGCATACCACTTCCCTGAGGTTGGTAGGAACAGGGTTGAAATATTAATCACTAAGCCATTTGTCAAGAAAATTATGCAATAAGCCTTGGCAGCCACACAAAGAGGCTGGCAATAAGATGCCAAGCCAGGGCAGTACAAACTAAGCACTTATAAGAGAAAAGGGGAAGGAAAAAAAATTAAAATCACTTTCATTTGTTTGTCCATACTCACAAGCATTGGCAGAAAATTAAGGAATGGGAATATTTAAATATAAAAATTCATCAGACTCAGAAGTAGTAATAACAGGTACTAACTTCTGAAAGGGACTATGAGTTGCTCTAAGTCTAGAAGTCATGTTTTCAAGTCTTGAGTCCTCCAAGACACTTCCTCTAGTGATATTCTTTGCAAATAAACTTGCTTACCATGTAGTATGTGAGCTAAAAGGTGTCATGACAGATGCCACTTAACCAATAAAGGACACACAAAGCCCCCAAAAATACACCCTTCTTGAAGTTTTCCCACAAATCATAGTGAAGAAAAACAAAGACAAAATTGTAACCACTGTGTCAAATCAGATGTTAAAATCTACACTCCCTAAACAGACTAAAGAGCTAAATCAGTTCTATGAGTTTCTAAGTATCATTTCTCTGTCAGAGGAGCTTGCAAAACAAAAAGATTAAAAAAGTTTCAGTCAGAACTCCATGTTTTATATTTATTCATAAATTTTTATATCATTTTAATATAAGTACATTTAAGGGCCAGGCATACTGTATTTTTATATACCACTCTTCATATAGAAATTCTGAAGGCTTAGTTTTTAAAGGGGTATTGCTAATTTTTACTGTAAGCAAACGTATCACAGAATAATCAAAAATTTTCATTAAAAAAGAAGATGGTCCTCTTGGCAGATAAAGCAAAGTAATAACATATGATGGTTTACCCAAACACAGTGATAGTCACCCTGCCAAACGTTAAACATGTCCAACAATGGGTTCCATCACCACTGACACCAACTGGACACACTGACATATATCCAGAACAGTGCTATGCAGCAGCATTTATACTTTCATTAAGCAGCACTCTGTTCTTCCAAAGTGTATCTCTACACAGGATTTCCAAGTGCTTTTCAGCCATTAACCAATTAAGCTCTACAATACTCTCCTGGGAAAAGTATTGCATTATTTATACCCATTAGTGCAGCAGCTCCCAAGTCAAAAGCACTGTACTTGAATATCTTGCCTTTTTCTTTTTTCCCAAATTGTTTTGATTATATTGCCATTTTTCTCCATGTTCAGAATTTTTTTGTTGTTTGCAATAACATTTTATCAACAGTTTAACAAATATAATGGCTACTGTGAATAGACTCAGAATGTTTTGAAAGCAGCTTGCCAAGACTGTCTTAGGAACCACGCCCAGTAGTTCAGAAATAGAGTTATTACCATTGAAACAACCTTCCCCCTGAATGTGCACATGTTTAAGGCTCAAACCTACATACCCTTGAGCAAGAATTAGAGTCATTGCTCTATCTGTATTGTGGCTCAGACTTCAACAACATTTTAATTACACTTACTCACTTAGCATGACCAGGAAGGATCAGCTGGAGAGGCAGAAGACATTTAGGGAAGATACATGAATTTAGGGAATGTATATAAAATAAACATAATGCAGGCAAAGAGGGATATGAAAGAAGAAAGGAACAAACTGGGTGAAGTGGCTTGGGACAGACCATTGCTGCTGTACCTGCAAACCACCATGGCATTCACAAATTGTCTTCTCCTAAACAGGGTTTCACCTCCGGTCACCACATTTACCAGAACCAGAGACTACACTTACTTCGATGAAGAAATTTAAATCACAGAATCACAGAATGGGTAGGGTTGGAAGAGACTACTGGAAGTGACCTAGTCCAACTTTCCTACAAAGGCAGGATCACCTAAAGCAGGTTGTATGGAATTCATACAAAATATATAATGAGATCCAAGGTAGACAATAAAGATAAAGGCCTTTTAGTCATATTTACCAGTGAAAACCTGGCCAAAAGCCACAGAACACCACCAGCCTTATGATTTGGCTCACCTGGTGCTGGCCTGGCACAGCAAGTCAGCATATGCTGAAGAGTTTTACAGAACTGAGGTCCAAGCGCTCAGCAGAGCTCACACACAGCCCATGAACACTTCAGATTAAAGAAGAAAGAAAGCAAACGTAATCATCATGAAACAGCAAAGAGGCCTTCTACATCATGTGTAGCTACCACTGTAGGGGCCATTGAGGAAAGGCAGACTGGAGATGAAACATTAAGACACAGAACCTAGAAAGGAAAATTGTCATGCCTGGTGCCACCAGCAATCAGAAATGTGAGGTCAGTAGTGACAGATAACACATAATAGTGCTAAATAATCCTGTATTATAATCTTTACCATGAGTAGCAGGCACACTAAAAGCAAATCCACAGTGCAACTTGAAAGCATTATAATCTGCTTTGAAACCAAATCATTATTGAACAGAGATGCAGGACTCAAATGTGCAATAAGGCAGGAGAGAGTGACTTGCTGACGCCAGAATCAGCTACAGAGGATGGAGATGATGACCTGAGGAGGTCACAGTGAGTTTAAGGTAACAGGCATGGCCACAACCCATTTCCCTTCAAAGGAGGGATCAAAGGTCTACTGCTGTAATGGGATGCAGGTAAGGGCAGTGGTGATGGCAATCAGGTCTCAGTCAGCCAAGAAAAACATCAACAGCACCTACACAACACCTAACTCAGATAGCCACAGATTTATGATGTGTACTAACATTTTTTCATTACAAACCTTTTATATTAAATTCCTGGAGTTCCAGGGACCAGTGCCCAAAGCTACTAAATAAAAATGATTGTTCAGGCTTGTTTGATTTTCTGTACCTGCTAGTTCAAAGGTTCAATTTCCCTAGTACAGGCTATCATGTAACCAACATAGGGATTGACTTTTATTATATTTCGGGGGTGTTTTTCTCTGTAGTTATTCCCTAACTGAGTCTTTAAAAATACTAATTTTATTTTCATGCTGCTACTCTCTGTATACTCAAAGAACCAAAATAATTACAGGAAATTTTCCCAGCTTGCTATTTGATATAATAAAATTTGGCCTAGCACAGCACACCATCTCATTTTCTAGACAACATTAAAATATGAATATTAGACTTTACTTTTGAGACTGAGTAGACAAAAATCATATTCATTGTTTCTGATTAATCTGACTTATCTACAAATCCACTGAATGCCCAAATGTGAACTTTCAATTGAGCCCAAAAGTAAAAACTCGCAATGTGATCAAAACTTCAAGGATTTCTATGCATAATTGTAAAAATCCAACTTCTGTGCCTCTAAAATAAACCTGCATGTTGCAATTCAATATTTGTAAATTACAGCTATTATTTCAGTGAATAACATAAGGTCTGAAAATCATTCCCTAAACTGCGAGATCCTTTATCATTCAGCTTAAATTGTTTGGCATTGGGTTTTTGTTGTTTGGGGTCTGGGACAGGGGGAAGGGTGTTGGTGAATGTTGTTTGGGGCTTTTTAATAACAATTAACCCACCATAAAACCCTGCATGCCCCATTGCTGCCTTTGACATTTACTTAGACATGGTAGAACAACTGAACTTTGTCGAGAAAACATTTTTTTCCATAAAATCCATCAGGTAACTAAGCCAAAGATGAAAAGTCTCAGGATTAAGTTTTTTATAATTCTGAAAGTTAGAGCTGCTATCCTGGACCTTCATGGCATTTAATTTTCTCCCATTCCAATGCAGTCATTGGTGTCTGGGCTGAAAACTCTCCTTTTCCAATTCTTCTCTCTGTCACCAGCTGGGAGACAGAGTAGAATAATTAGATTGACTCAAACAGTTGCTGATTACATTCAGTGTGTAGTTCACTCTTTGACACCACACAGAGAAGTCTTGATAAATAAGGATCAATAGACTGGATAGGAATGTTTAAATTTTCTTCAAAGCTGCAGAGCAATGCCACAAAAAAAAGAACATTTGTTTCAAGGCAAGTTATTTGGAAAAAAAAAAAAAAATTGAGTGAGTTTACTGCCCAGCAAAGTTTACCAAAGAGATGTGAAGACCAGAATTTAAGCAGAATGAAACTCAAGTCTGTGTTTTCAATTCACATTTACTTCTTAGTACAGACCTACCAAGAAACACGGCTCAAAGGAAAGGAAAGCAATCAAGGTATGATGTTAACATTTCAACATCAGTTAAAGAAGAATTACATCCAGTGAAGGGGCCTTCAATCACAGACCACTGCAAACCCGTGTATAAAATACACCATTACAATCAGCACCTCTGTACATAATTACAGCAGAAGATCCAATACTGGGTACAGGGAGACAGAATAAAATAAAAAAGAATAAAAAACTACAACCTCTTGCTTCCAGACTGATGCTACTTAATTAGGACAGAAGCAGGGGAAAGCTAGTTTTCTTCATTATCATTACTGTCATAGACCTGTTGGGGGCATTCAGTCTTCTTTAGCACAACATGAATTTAAAATAAAATAACTATAAAGCACTCAATTAGACTTTTTTTCCTTCAAGTCTTAAAGCCAGCTCCTTCTCACTGCAAAGCAGCAAACTAGGGAAAGCTCTTTCACTGCCTTATACTTTCAAATTACTTCTCTGCTATTATGTTTAATTCGATACCATGTGAAATGGGTAAAGTAAAATATTTCACCAGAAGAAGAACAGCTACATGTCAGTGGACTTTCCACCTGATGCACTTCTTGTTCCACCTTTTCTAAGTTTGCTGTAAATTGAGAAATAAATGATAGAAAGGTGTCTTCTGGTGTGTCCCAGGATGACACATAAGGCTGAAATTCACCACTTTGCAGAAGGGTGGCACCCAACTCATTACCAGGTAAGCCCTATAAAGATAAATATAAAACCATGTACAGTTCTGATGCCTGAATCCTGCACTAGATGTGCCCCACACAGCAGGCATTTGCAGCTTGAGGTCTGAACTCAAATCTGTTTACTGAGAACTTAGGAACACAACCTTCTGACACACCAGGTACACTCAAAAATATTTTGTGTAAATAACATTATATGTCCATATGAATGCCTTGCATTCAACTGTTCAAATAATTGCTCCATCCTAATGGTATCCACATTTTACTCAGTTTCACAAGCATCAAACTGAGTGTAGTCAGTACAACTGCCATGCTAACTTCTACTATTTCACTCAAAAATGTCGAGTTGATTCATAGCAACCAATGGGCAATTAGGGTAAATATTAGCAGACTTGG
>JAWWEV010000083.1:64765782-64780957 GCA_035583235.1 Hafferia zeledoni
CTCTCTTGTGACAACAAATGCAACAGAGGATGGATTCTCAATTGTTCTTCATTCTTTTAATATCTCAACAAAAAAAACCACTAAGAGAACACTTATATTAATCACCAAAGTGGGAAGACAGTTCACTAAGAGCAAGCATAATTCAGTGTTGTATGGATTACTTCAAAAGGACAGGCTGGGGAAAATAAAATTTGCAAGGTGGCTGGAGAAAAGATGACAAAAGGAAGACATCCTTGAGTCCAATACTCAGCAAACCTACAAAGACTTTGCATCCAGCCACTACTGGAGACCCCTCGGTGACTTTAGAAAAGAGAACAACCAAAAAAAACAGAAGCAAAAAAATCCAGCAGATGGCCCTAAATGAAGAGAACAGAGACAGGTGACCAACTAGCCTGAGAGAAATAAAAATAAAATGGGAGCAGTGCCACAGTGTTATCATTTTTGTAGAGCCACCTGGAGAGGTAGCAGACTTATCAATGAATGCCAAAAATTAGTAGTACCCATCTGCTCACCCTAATAAATAACCCTTACTACAAAAAACACTAAGAATGTCATTCCCTCAGCACTACTCACATGTTTTCCACAGACCAATTTGTTCAAAATATTTATTTAGGTGTCTTACATGGCTTAACAACTACTTGCCATGAGCACAATAATGCTTTAAGATGACCTTTGGAAGCATGGGGCAAGTCAGTAGCTGTAAGAATTCCTGAAAACAGAAGGCTCCATAACTTCCTTTCAAATAAATGAAAGCTCGGCAACCATCACTGCTTTCAAAATGCCTTTAGAAAAATATCTCTGACCAAACAATCCAACTGATGGCAAAACCTTACATGAGAGGGGCAGTTCAAAATTTGAGAAGTAAGTGCTACTCTGGAGATAAGAGCAGTGGAAAACATCTCCATTCAAAGAGAAGCATAAGAACCACGGTACGAGCTCCATGTACCTCCTCTCCTGACCTCCCCAAACGGCAGTGACCAACCATCCTGCTGATTGTAAGAGTGGATTGAGAAGGGAGGGCAGAGCTGGCAGGAAGTAAAATGAGGAATGCTCAGGTCTCTCAAAGTACCACTACAAAGAGAAGTGGCATGGAAGAGTTTTTTAAAACTAAGGCAGACAGAAGGGCTTGTCTTCCTGAGGGTGAAAGCAAAATGCCTCTTCTTTAGCACTAACCTTTAACAGCTCCAACCATTCCTTATGCAGTGAATGAAGGCACAAGAGTATGGAAGAGCAATCTGAACTTGCTAAAACTGAGATACTTTCAAGCTGGACTTTAAATTCAGCAGTATATTTATTTTCCATAAACCACATGCACAGCTGGAAAATACCCTGTTCTGTTTAACATCAACTATTCTACCACCTCAAGATAAGCAACTGAATCACATAAAACTGTCCAGATTCACACAAAGTTATCTAGAAAAGGACAGGCCTGTCTACAGTCATGACTATCTTTGCAAATACAGTGTTGTCATAGCACTTGTGCATAAATGTTTTTACACTAAATACAACTTTCATATGGCAAAATTACCACGGAACTAAACTTAAGATGTGCATATATAAGCATGTACGAAGGAAAAGAACAGCAAAAAGCACTTTTGAGAAGACACAAACCACAAAATGTGATCAAACATGTAACCACAGAGGCCAGGGTTCTGTAAACACACACACTGGGCCAGAATTCCTTCACAGTTACTACGACAGATTTTTAAAAAGTCCCAAACAGCAATTTACCAAAATGAAGCAAACAGATACAGCACAAAAAATATGTGCCACTGAAATATTTTTTCTTCTGTTTAATTCTATACTAAGGAAAATAATGTCTTCAAAAATAAAGTTATTTTGATTGTGTACATTCTTTTAAATTTGGTGATGTTCAAAATTTTGTATCTCAACAAAAGCTGCAAAAATCTGACCAGCTACTCCTGGGTGAGAAGTGAGACCCTTGGCTCCTGTAGTCTCAAGCATCTTTACCAAGCACCAGTTGGAAAACGTGGCTCTTCCAGCTGAAGCACAAAACAGAACACTATAGCATAGCCATGCACATTATTTCCACTGCTTTGAATTTCCTGCATTAGCTGGAACCCACAGTCAACTAATAAAAAGCAGCTAACATGATTTTGTTCACCTGTGAACTAGCCCACACTTTTTGAAATAATGTGGATTAAGAGTGGGAACTCTCAGATACAACACCAAACAAAAGGCTCTGTTTAAACCCAAATAAAAAAAACCTTCCACCACAGACAATAAATTTTTGAGGTCAAGTTACAGGACTTTACCTGTAGTATTTTTTACATGACATCCCCTTTCTAGTCCAACAACAACAGCTGTTTAGGTTTTTTTTAAAAAATATTTTTATGAAACACTTGAGGCAAACCCTGCATCACTGAAAACTTGAATGCGAAACAGACATCCTTAAGTTTTCATTCCCATTATAAACACGAATCAGGATAAAATGCAAAGCTTCTACAAATCATCCAAAGTTAGTAGCAAAACGTTCCTTTAGTCCCTCCTTTAGCTGACTGCATCCTATCATAAAACATTCATGTTTCAGTATGACATAAGGTCCATTGCCAAGGCAGACAGATCCTGCCTGTGCTCCAAGAATGAACAAAGACAGCCAGTGCCACAGATAATTTCTTAAAGACTTTGGATATGGCTTTGTACCCACTGCTGAAGGCTTCTCCTGATACCTCTGAGGTACAACCCCAAAATTATTTAAAGATACAACACATATTCTCATTATCAAGCATTAAATGGCTCTCATTAAGGAAAAAGCATGCCTGTAAGTGGTAACACTGATCTACACTTACACAGCCCACTGAGAACATCCCACATCCTTTTCATAAAGGTCTTGTGGGGACAGGATTCCTCCCAAAGCAGGGTATCCTGCCTCCAGCATGCATAACATTCAATTTATTTAAGAAGAAACTGTAATCACCTAAGCAGATATATTCCTATATTTTAACTTTTGAAAATATTTCATTTTGCTAAAAATCTAATGAAAAATATGCACAACCAAGACTTATTTTCTTTATCAGATGTGCAACCCAGGAATAAAACTTGATTCAATTTTATTTACTGCATTTTACTTTTCTAATTTGTCTTGCATTCATGTTTGATTAAATAGTTAGTAACAACTACTCTACCCAGACCAGAAAATACTTCAGCATTTCCTTCCTTCCTTTCTTCCTCCCTCTCAGCATAAACAAGTTCACGTTTGGATCTCTTATGATTCCTCTCTGAGACGAAATTTTACCACATGTGCAACCAAAAATTGTTACAGCTTTGTTCAACAGGTCTTTTTGTTTTGAACGTATCCAGAACTATTTGACATCTGCTCATCCCAGTGCAACAACTGAGCTTTCCCTCCCTTACCTTTCCATGCAGGCTACCAGACTGAATAATGGTCAGTGGCAGACTGACTGAAAACAAAACTTGGTAACCAGTCCACCCATAACAATCACATCCCCAGAAACCATAATTTATAGAAGTACAACCAGTAAGAGTAAGCATTCCAATTTAATTATCTGACGCAGAGCCTGAAGAGCCGGGAGTTTGGAAAAGGTCTTACTTTCCCATAAACAGAGCAACCAATGGGTAATCAATGACACAGAAAGCACAAAATCTCAGTTCTGTCATGTACCACTGAATCTCTTTAATAAACTCACTTTGGCTACTGACAAACACAGGTATTTGGGGGAAATGGCTTTAAAAGTATGACATTTACCTATTCTAAAAGATTCCTTCCTATAGAGAAGTGCATATATGAGATGGAATTACATTAGTCAAACTGGAGAACAAATCAAACACATGAAATCTTTGCTGTTGGCACCAGGGTATTTCAGCTCCCAATCTACCTCAGGAACATCAGAGTTTTTCTAGGACAACAGTCCTAATGCTGGGAAAGTCCAAGCAGCATCAGAGAGATGAACTTTGTTCTTTGTCCTACTGTACCAGAAAACAACTTGTGTCTGCTGAATGGGGGCACTTTGTCTCTCTTTGTAAGACGTCTGTGTATCTACTCTAAGGAAATGAATCTAATTATTTGACCTTATTCTAGTGCAATGGCAAAGTTTTCCTTAAATAATTATGGTGTTTTTCCTGGCTGACTTGGAAAATTAAGAAACTTCTGTGAGCAAAGAAAACAAATGCACAAAACAAACGAGATGCTCTTGGTGCACAATAGACGGAAGTTTTCAGCTACCCAGACATCCTTAATTATTTTCAGCAAATAAGTCACCTGAGTAAAGTTGCTTTCTGTAGTAAAGATTTTGCATTCCTCTGCTGAGTTAATCTCATCTTGAAGTGCTCAGCATTTCAGGGACAAAATAAACAAAACCTTTTTTTCTTGCAGCTATTAAAAAGAGAGTAAAGTAATGAAGTGAAGCCAACAACATCTTTTTCTGTAGCATTTAGAGAAGATAAGAAAAGGAGGTTTTCAGGTTTTTCATACCACTTCTAAGACATTCTGTTGCTACTGAGCAATGGCAGGGGCTGCCTTGTTGCAATGGTCAGCCCAGAGCCTTTATCCCTAAATATTGGTGAATCAGCTTTTTAAAAGTCCTTGTATTATTTATTATGACTTGAAGACACAAAGACCATTTGCATCACAGAGCAGTCATACAATGGTGCAAATTCATTCCCCAGGCTGGGGTATATTTGTATTTAGGATTTTAGGGTTCAGAATGAACAGAGAACTCTCAAGAATTACCATAAACAGCTTTCTACAGAAAAAAAAAATGGTTCACATCTCACTCTGCATATGCTCTGGCTTCCTATGAGGGGAAAGCCCAGTTCAAATACAAATCACAGATTATAAATACCTAAAGGTGGTAGATGTGTCATCAGGAGGGAACCTCTATCAGCAACCATCAGTAGGAAATATAACCACAGTTTTCTCAGAATTCTGTGTTCACACCTGGTGATGAGATCTTTAAATAATATGATCAGTGACACTCTGAACAGGTACACTTTGACAGGTGCAAATCTTTGGTTCTGTGTGATACTACATTTAAAGAGTGATGTATAACACATGATTTCACAATGGAAATGTATTACCTAATATATATTTTGCAGACCAGCCTCTAAAAACTGTTTACTTTTTATACAGCACCTCATATTTCATGGAATGGAAAGCCATTCAATGTGAAATCACCAGCATTCTTTTTAAAACCAAATTACTTTGAATATTTCCAGTAACAGAGTAAGGTCATCTAAGCCCAGATTCTGGACAGACCATGCACACCTGAGGCATGATCTCCAAAAGGCAGATGGTTTGGCTGCAATAGGGGGGTGTGTGGGGAGTTTTCTGCATATGTGTACATGGGGAATGTGGACTGCAAAAATACATCCCCCTTGGTTAAACCAGTTCAATTTGCACAGAGGATTTTTCCATGTACTACAGTGCTCCAGTAATTAAATTCTCATCAGATGGCTCACTGTACTAATTGTTGAAGCATAGATTGGGATAATTCTGATTTAGTCTACCCAAGAAAGAAGTGAGACCTCAGAAAAAACAACACTTTCCTGATACAAAGAACCCAATGATTCAACAACTGGAATTTTCCTCCACATCCCAGATGTTCACAACATGCACACCCTTGTCTAAAATCTCAGTTACAAGTCCTCCACAGAATTAATGCATCAGTTAAGGTGAAGGTTTATCTCCCACTAACTTCTCATGATGAATACAATCTACTGAGGAGCAAAACTGCCCACAAGGAAAACAAAGCCTAACAACAGTAAGAGATGCACAGTCCCAGAGCTGGGCTTAGGGATGACAGGACTTTTAAAGATAACTCTAGGACCAGCCTCCTGTAGAAATTTCTGTATTTGACAAAACCACAGGCTCACAGAATACTTTAGATTCAAAGAGAGAACTGGAGATGGTCTAGCTCCACACCTTGTTCAAAGCAGGTCACTCAGGGGCTTGTCTAGTTGGATCTGAATGTCTCCAGCAACAGTTTCCACAACTTCTCTGGGCAAACTAATTATAGATAATTTGGATTTAGTGCTCTCCCCAACATGAGTTCCTCAGAGAGATCCACACAATACATTTGATTGCTAACACAAGAAAGAAAAACTATAGTTGAGCTAATATCCCTTTTGATGCTTTCAAAAAGGGAAAATGGGTAGAGACTACACAAGCAAACCTTGGGAAGGATTCAAAGGTTCACAAGTATCCTGACAAGTCACACAAAGAGAAATCTCACACTTACACATCTAATTCTCAGGTCTTAAAAACCCCAGTTACTACCTTGTCTACACCTGACCTGTAGTACACAATGTACTACAAATGCTACACCTTTTCTTTTCTTTCTGCATCCAGCTACCAACACAACATACTAATGGAATTTGAAATTCTACTGCACAGCTGCTTATCCACAGCACTGAAAAAAACCCCAAAACATGCTGGAAGATTTCTGTGATCTCTACAGTGAGGCAAACAACCAGATTTTAAATACCTAAATAAATATGTAAACAAATTAATAGTAATTGATTTCTTGGACTCTATTTTGCAAAATTATTTTTTTCTCAGTTATGGATTTATATTCCAAACATCTACATTTTTTCTACTTCAGAATTTATTTGTGAGAAGGAGGTTGTTATGCCAATAAGAACAGTTTTCATTTAAAAATAATTCATTTCAGATCTCACTCATCATCAACAGAGACGGCCATTTAAGCAGAAAAGCTGATAGGTTTATGACAAGCTATTGTGTACTTGTCCAGATGATGGCAACACACTGACAGCTTTAAAGAAGATGTGTTACTGTAATGTTTATTATCTAAGCAGCCTTCTCCATCTGCAGCAATCTAAGAACTTGCATTTACAGTTGATTATAACTTTTGTTCAGTTCCAACATTTGCTAATCATCTCAGAGACTACGAAAAATGGCATCATCTGTCTCAAGCCCTCTCCTGTAGACACACTATTCTTCTGAAAGTCTGAAAGAACAACACATGCCAATTCTTTCTCCTAAAGCACCCATTCTCAGTTCTTTTAAAATATTTCAGACAGCACTATTCTATTCTCTTCTTCTGTAAGATGTGTCAGCCAGTGGAACATAATTCATCCTCAGGCTAAGGAGTTTACAGTAAGCTTTCTTTTGCAAGCAGCAGAAGCAGCAAAACTTTATTTCCTCTCTGTTTGGAGGCAAAGCTTGTTTGCAGATTCCGTGGTAAGGGACAAATTCATCCTGCTACCTCTCCTTTAGCTGAGGAATTAATGGGATCTCTCTCCTTCATTAAGCCTGTTTTTCTCACACACCACCTGTAACTTGCTGTCTCTGGAGATCCAGACATTCCTTGTGAAACGTACCTGAGGTGGAAAAAAGGGGGCTTACAGCAGACACAAAAATACCATCTTGCAGTCATCATTTCCTCAGGAATCCCTGCTTAAAAACTGGAATTTTTAAGAGTAAGTATCAAACTCAACCCAACAGTCAAAAACTGATGGCAAAACATTGCATCTAGCAACAGCTTACATAAAAGTAGGGTGGTACTTTTTTTTAATGTATTTCAAAATTAGACATACAATAAAGTTACAAATTGCTCGCTTTTACAGCATAAAAATATTTTCAATTACATAGAAGCAGATCTGGTTTATGTGTAATGCAGATGATCAGATTTGATGTTATAATTAGTAAGAAAGAAAAAGAGGATTAGCATAAAATGTCTACCTTTAAAATGGAGGCCCACTTCTAAGAAAGTCAATTGTGGGTACTTCTGCACATGCCACAGCATAGACATACAAATATATTGGTTTATGTGATTACCATCTCAGTAGGTAACAAACTAGAAAAGCCAACACACCAGCATTTCCCAAGCTTGCCACTAATTAAATCATATGCATACAGGTTCAATCCAAGGATGATCAAAGTTAATGAAAAATATTCCAGTGTAATGCAATGAACCATGGATCAGTTCCAGACAGCTTGCTGCTACTCCATCCTCTTTCTTCTTCATCAAAAAGCACTCCAGCAGTGTGAAAGTGAAGAGGACTCCATATGAGTCTACAGATTTTGAATTTCCCCTCAGATCTGAATTTTAAATTAACAAGTTGTCAGTTGACTACATTACATACAATTAAGTAACCTTTTCCACAAAGGTGTATTAGAGGCTACTCCAGATTCTGAAGGAAAATAGACTACTACCGTTATTGTTGCACCAACAGCTTTAAAGGATTTCAACTATTTTTGTCATACACACGTTTATCCTTATTAAAATTTATTTGTGTCACACTGTTCACACCTGCAACAATGTATTGTCATATCTGAGCATGGAAAATGTCAGTCCAATGCACTGGAAATAGGGCATTAAATTTATAAAGCTTCCAAAGATTAACAGAAAGATAAACTAATGTCATCTGAAGTCAAAAGAAATAAAGAATGAGTGCTCAGACCAAATATCTATTTCTAATTACATCTGAATTGCTGTCAAACAACTTCAGTAAACTGGACATTACATTTATGAAACCGATCTGAACAGCTTTTGATTCAATTCTTGTTATCAGTGTTTTTTCACATCCTCTTTTGCAATAAATGCTTGTATTAAAAATGAGAATTTAATTTTAGCACCTGAAAACTCATCTCCCAGTGCTGTACAGATGCTTTGCAGTCATGGTTTCAGCAGATGCCATTTCAGATCAGCCTAAAGGCTTTCATTCATTTAAGGCAGAGCTGGGCAGGAGTTGCTCTAAAATCTTTATTTGGGAATCCAATATATGCATCAATGCTAATAGCCACTGCATAATATCTCAAATGCAATGAGCATCACAAAGGAAATGAAATAATAAAAAACAATCTTTTCTGTTCAAGAATCAAGTGTCAGTTAAATGAAAACTCAAGTTGTCAGCTTTCAACAAGAGGAATAGTGTCCACACTTAAAACTTCACATTCCACCCATACTGGGACACAAGCTCAAATGAAAAATAGTGTTTAGACATAGTTTCAATAAAACTGTGTCAAGAAATGCTGCCTAGTCAGACACCTTACATCGTTCCTATTCTAAGACAGATTTCAAGCATTTCTTGTTGGAAAAAGCACTGGGTTTTTTTTAAATACATCCAAGTTCAAGAAGTTTTGCAGATATAACCAAAGAGATTTATTCTTAGCACCTCCTTCTACTTCATGTTAGAGAAACATACTAAAAACAATGGAAAGGGAATGGTATCACCACAACTTGTGTTATCACACCTCAGGTCTCCTTTGCTGCAGCTACTCAGAAGCCCTGGACAGCTGTGTCTTTGTGACCAGGGAGTCAGAGCTGCAGGGTTTTATTCTCATGCAATGTAAAAACATCCCTCATGGAGCCCTAAAATCCTGAGTTGGAATGGGAAATGATCACCCAGGCTGCTTGCCCCTTCTCACTCCTTCCCTGTCTGACAGTAAAGAGACAGATGTCAGAAAATGATGACTGAAATCCCTGTCATCTTTCTTCTCCTTCACTTTGCCATCCAATTAAAAACAATACTAGTAGGGCTTTTTAACTGGGTCCATAGATGTAAGAAATGGTTCTAAACTCAGCTCTTGACTGAGCAGAGGCATAGCCACAGGATAACATGGACTATTATAGTTTAAGATGCAGTGAGTAAAAAGTGAGTCCTATAAATTTCCTCAGGCACTAATACTACTCTTGAAAGAAAAAAAGAGACTTTCTTCTACTTTAAAACACAACTGTCAGCTCACTCTCCTTAATAAGAGCCTACTATCTCTGAAATGTGCAAATGGAACTTACAACTTGTACTAAGAAGTAAATTCTATTTACTATAACACTTTTTTTTAGACAATGCAAAAATCTCTATTTTTTTTTTATGATTCTCTATCTCTGAAGCTCTTTCCTGTTGACTGAGTGAAACAGAAATCAACAACCAGGTTCTTTTTATTCTTCCATTTATTTGCTAGTTATTTAGGCTGTTGTGTTCCTTTACAGTTAACAGGGTCTAGAAACAGAAGACTCCTTCATCTCTCAAGAACTATTAATCCAAAGTCTTAGGCTGGAATTACAAATATATACTATTTTACAGCAAACAAAATCTGTTTAGAAACTCTGTATCATCATTTACACTCGATCCCAAATCACATGGGTTGCAAACACAAATAAAGCATGAAAAAAACCCAAAAACAAAAGTATAGGGGAAAGCAGTTAGACTACATAGAGTGTGGTATTGACTTGCATGCTGAAAAAAAAAACCTCACCACATCAGTTTCTAAATGGAACCGTTCATTCCAGCCCATTTATCCTACACAAAATGCTGGACCTACATGAACAGCACAATTTGCAAACAATACAGACAGCTCTGCCAGCAAGTCTCACACAATCACAGTATCTGCCTCAATACAGTTGGTCTCACAGCAATACAAATTTCAGAAGACAAAACAAAAATGAAGTAACGTCACACTGCTAAACATTTTCAGTTTGGTTTCCTTTACTCTCGTCTTTTTAGCAAACTTATTTACCATAATTACATATTTTTTAGACACTCTGTTATTTCCTTGATTCCAGCACTAAAATTTACCACAGGTGAATGGATAATGTATTTCTTCTTCTAAATCCCACACGACTTTATCAAGCCTCTGTGCTGCCTCCTCAGTCTGCCAACACACTGCTGAGCTGCAAGATGAAAGACTTCCTTTGCTCTTTTAAGGACAAGTGTACCCAAGAAGACACCCAAGAATTAACTGCCTAAGGAACCTCCATTAACAAGCTTGAAAATTTTACTTTGCATATTCTACAGTTACAAGTCTATATGGGTTACCAAAAGACAGAAAACCTGATGTGCAAATATTCTACTTATATTATGAAACATTTTCTGTAACTGTAGCTAAATAAATGCATTAATTATGTTTAAAGCCCAAGGGTAAAAAAAATAGTGTTTCCCCTTAAAAACACTTCAACAACTGACACTGAATTATAAACAATGCTGCTGATAAATATTCAGGATAAATTTTATAATAAAAGCCCTCAATTTAAAGTTCTGCCCATTCAAATAAATACAAGTCAAATTTCAAAATGCATTTGCTTAATCCTGCTCTAATTTCCTAATACAACTGTTCTCTGGTTCTGATAAAGATTTACAGCCAGGATTAATTCACACGTGTTTGGGAACACTTACCTTGTAACACTGTATTTGATTACACCTGAACAGGACTGGCTTTACAGCCTTCAAGAGGTGCTGATGTCTGTAACTTGTTAAAGAACTTCCTTCAAAATATCCTCTTCAAGAAAAGCAAGGTAAGCATGACTTAAAACATAGATTTAAATTGTCCTGCTACCATCAGATAAAAAAAATTCTGAAAGTGTTACTCTAAAAAGAACAAGACTAGTATAACTACCTTCTTTCTTTGTCATTAAAGCTAGAAAATAGGATATCTTTGGGTCCATGGCTCAGCACCCAAGGGTAATGGGCTCCCAAGCAGCTTCATGTTTTAACATCTTTAATGTTACCACACAACATCTCCTGTAAGGCTTGCTTATTGATAGGCATAGAATGTTGATTTACCAGACAAAGCCCAGCACAAGGAACAAATGAAAACCTTTGTCTGAAAGTCCTTGAGAAAGCCATGTCTTTTGTTTTTGTCAGAGAACCTTCCTATGACACCAGACACTTGCAAGTGGCACTTCCCTCCAGAGCAAACCTACGACAGAGCTCAGGATACACAGCTCAGACTATGGCACATAGAAGGATTTCTCCATCCAGTGTTCAGCCAACAAAGGCAACATCCCCTCACCTTGCATTTTAAGCAAAGATCTACTTTGACTAATTGAAAGAAGCCATACAAGCCAGGGAAGAAAACAAAATAACAACATGAAAGAATCAACTCTTTATTATTCATTAAGATGTTATTATAGCTCAAGGTCACATATGACAAAACAATCTTCAGTTAATGCCACATTACATACTGAGAGAATCAAAATTCAAACATAATAATTGTTATCATCTTTTTCTTTAAAACCATCTGTAGAATTGCAATTTGCCACATGCTGAAAGATCATGTTCCACATAGGCCCAGCAGGCTCTGCCACTCAGGGTTTGGAATGAGAGCAGTCAAGGGACACTGGGGTCAACTGAACTCCTAATATTAGGTGAGAAAATAGGATTTGGTAGAACCTGCAAGAGCTCTGAAGTTTATTTTAAAAGGAGTAATTTAAATAATAACACAGGGAGTTTGAGAAAAGTAACTAGAATAAATGTGGTGTTCCCAAATACTTCATTCAAGTACAGCAGAGATTCTGTTTGTAGAGTAAATACTATATAAACAATATAACTACCACAAGTAAACAATGAAAAAATGGCATCATTAGAATAAGATATGTTGTGAGTGGAAGTGGTGGAATGAGAACCACAAACTGTGCAGGGAGGAGGAGAGAGACAGAGGGAAAAACAGAGACAGTTAACCTTTATCAGGCAACATCTCTCTGTTTAAAACATTTTACTTTTGTAAAACCTGACAAATTTAGTGAGGCAACATAAAAAGCAAGAGGCTTTTCTAAGTTCAGCAAACCTATATAGAGCAAATATCTCAATACTTCTTCAATATCTGATAATTTTAAATGTGCAATGCCATATCTGACAATTTTACAGTATTAACTTTCCACTGGAAGAACTGGTGCAATGCACTGTGCTATTTTCACAGAGAGAGTGTAATAGAATGAAAGTTAAATGTTGAGCAAAAAGTTACATTCACAGACAAAGAAAGCAATGAAAAAAATAAGCTAACAGTCTAAAAGAACACCCTTAACAAAGGTCTTCAACACTTTCTTTAAAGTGAAACCAATTTTGAAATCACATAAAAAAAAAATTAGAAGAAGCACCATTAAGTCTCTGTGAGGATCTGATAATTTCATAGAATCATAGAATCGATTGGGTTGGAAAAGACCTCCAAGATCATCAAGTCCAACCCTTGGTCCAACTCCAGTCCCTTTACCAGATCATGGCACTCAGTGCCACATCCAATCTCAGTATAAAAACCTCCATGGATGGTGAATCCACCACCACTCTGGGCAGGCCATTCCAATGCCTGATTACTCTCTCGGTAAAGAATTTTTTTCTGATCTCCAACTTAAATTTCCCCTGCTCTGTTTATCTGTTTTTCTCCATTTCAGATGCAGCACACATACTTCAGCAGGAATCATTTTCAAAAAAAGGAAAAAGTTAAACAATAATGAAATGCACCCACGTAAAAATTAATTAAAAGAAACAAAGCAAGTACAGTGCCAGGAAAAACACACACACAAAAAAACCCCCCAAAAACAAAAAAACAAAAAAAACCCACAACCTGATCTTGAGCAAAACCAGTCCCAGGCTACAAAGCATACCTGAAAAGGCCAAGCACAGAAACTGCAGAACAGGGAGATGTTTAATTGAGGTCTCCAGACAGAGACCTGAGCTCTCACAAACGTTCCTAGAATGGTATTCAGTATTTTGAACTATTTCTTCCCTGTTTCCTCTCTCCCACCTTTCAGGAGAATGTAAACCCATTCTAACAGGAAAGTTGGCAGCTCCACTTCCTAGGCCTGCATCCCCATCTAAATAGACACTCACTCCCAGTTTGAAGTAAGACACAAACCTTTATGAAGAGACAGACCCATATTGCCTTTACCTTATCCTGCCACGGGCCCAGGTGTGTGACAGACTGGGTTGACAGAGGGATTTGTAAAGTCATAGCTAGTGCCTCTCCCAAGAGCTCCCTCCCCATTCAGCAGAGCATCCCATGCTGAATTCTAACCTGCATCAATTATAAGTGGTTTGTAAAGAAAGGAGAACCTAATTCTGCCACCTCCTCACACACTGAGCAGCAACTTATTGTCTACGTAGTTCAGCAGATTTCAAAGGGATTATATTCAGACATATAGACAAACTCCAATACAGAGAGGACAAACCTTCTCCTTGTGAATTTCTTCTTCAGAAGATTATCATCTTCAACCTATCTGTCTATTAATATTATTGGTATCTGTCTATATCTGTGTCTCAAGCCCCATAATTTTATTTGCTTTTGTGTTAGAAGTAAAGAAAAGCATGAATTCTATATGGAAAGTAAACTTAGACACTTAATTTACGTGTCTAGTAGCTGGTAAAGATGAAGAAATATTTCTAATTATTAAATACATTAAAATTCAATTATTAATTAAAATGGAGAAGGACTGAAAGCTTGAAAACTAAAAAGGCTGCTTGTGTCAGAGAGATTCAGGAAGCTAAATTTATTTTTAATTATTTACCTGCAAGTAGAGATAATCTTTCCTCACTTCTGCTTCTTTTGCCTGTTAGCTTTAGCCAGTGCTTTGTTTCTTCTCTTCAGGGACTGGCTGAAAGACAAATTTTGGTACAGTCATTCCAGATATAAAAGACAGAAACAGAAATAAAAGAAATTCTATGTAGAAGTGTGAAGACATGTAAGGAAATATTGACAATTCAGCTGATCTTACAAACCATCTTGGAAATTATCTTCCCAATATATACATATATATGTGATTGATATATATATATATGATATATATAGCAGTATGTCCCTAAAGCACTATTACACACAGCCAGAGTTCTGAGGACATAAAACTGATGGTGGCAGAAAATGAAAGATAAAAATCTCAAGGATCATGCAAAAGTAAATGTTTTAAACTCTATTATTACCATAGTTGCAAACATGGCTATATTGTTTTGCTCATTTCAATTAAAACATTACTCCATAGTTTTCTCTTGTCTCCAGAAATAATTTGCTTCAGCTTCCTATGCAAAAATGTTGGTTTTTAGCTAGACTAAAAGTCCAAGCAACCAGAACAAAAAGTCATATGGATGCATACGTTCATACAAAATGAAAAGGTGTTACAAGTGGAAAATCATATTCCCTGTCCCCACATTCCACAGTCAGAAAACAAAAAGCCTACTTACAACACACTCAATTCTTGATGATTTACACATCCATTGTAAACCACAATTTTGCTTTTCTTTCCCTAAAAGAAATTCAAAACATGAGTTTCTTCCACATGTCCCATTATCAGAGGTCACACCTTTCCCCAGTTTCACCTTTTCAACACATTATACAAGAACTTTCTACTTTTACTTTACCTTGTATGACATCTTTTCTTACATCAGCTCCAGACTGTTTTATAGCAGCATGATACTTCTACACCTACTGATACTTTGATCTAGGAATTGCTCCCAGCAAATAACCACACAA
>JAWWEV010000083.1:64794669-64815803 GCA_035583235.1 Hafferia zeledoni
CAGGCACTCAGCAATAGGACAAGGGGGCACGGGCTTAAGCTCTGCCAGGGGAAATTGAAGTTGGATATCAGAAAAAATTTTTTTCCAGAGAGAGTGCTCAGGCATTGGAATGGCCTGCCCAGAGAGGTGGTGGATTCACCATCCCTGGATGTTTTTAAACTGAGACTGGACGTGGCACTGAGTGCCATGATCTAGTAAATGGACTGGAGGTGGCCCAAGGGTTGGACTTGATGATCTCGGAGGTCTTTTCCAATCCAATCGATTCTATGATTTCTCAAGGGGGCATAAAGCTGTTAATATTCTGCTGAAGTCTCTTTTGACAATGTAATTCACACCAAGTAAATTTAAAAAAAAAAAAACAACATTCTTTTTTAAATATAGTTTCTTCCTTCTCCCAACATACCTTATTTTGTCACTTTAATTGAAAAATCTCCCTTTGCATTCAGTTCTTGGTCTGTAGAATCCTGTCACTGTTTCTTTTGGCACTTTTATCATTCAGGTATTTTAACAGCCGTGTTTAAATTTTACATGTGACAGTTATCCAAGCTGAATAAGCCTTTTTCTTGCTGGGTCTCCTAATGAAGTTTGTGATTGACAAGATCTGCCAGCAGATTGTTTATATTTCTCTGTGTTAGGATGGAAAAAAAGACTAAATGGTGATTACAAAGGAAAAAAATCAAGACAAAAATGAGGAGAGGTGTACCATGTTATAGAAAGTACTGTGTTCTGTCCAAAGTGGTAGTTTGTAGCTGAGATAAAAAATGCAGGAAGAAAATAAAATTGTCAGTGTTGTCCTGCAGAGATGTTTGACTTCTTTGAAGGAATAAGGTGGAAAAATTGCAGCTTTGCAATATGTGTTTTAATTTGGCTGTGCAAAGAAGGCAGAGAAGTTATTTTTCCTTCTATGTAATTGCTGGCTGCATTCTGAGTGCTAATAAACTTTGGGAGTCTTTGCCATTATGCTATTTAATACTCTTTTATGTATATTGCCTTATTTTGTCAGAATCATGTATGCTTGAATAGAGATGTCAGCATTCTAAGAGCTCTGGATGCTCCCTAATCTGCTGATCAGGATGGGAACTGTGAAAAGGACTGAGATGATACACTGAATTGTAGCAAAAGATGGAAATGTATGCAGTTTGAGGGAAAATCTAGAGGTATAAGAACATGATTTTGGATTGGGATCTGACAGTACAGAAGTATTTGCATTTAACTTCAGTATTGTATATGATTAAAATATTTTTGAAAGGCAACTAAAGCATTCTCTTCCAAAAATGTCAAAACATAACCATTAGATACCATCAGAACATATTTCTCTGAGAAGAAATTTTAAACCAAATGGAAGCAGCTTGGCCAAATATTTTGATTTCTTGATAGTAACTTTTCCCAACTGAAAATCACTGCATCAAAGTTCTGTTGATCATATTCATTAGAAGTTGCTATCTTGGATGTAAATGTTCAATAGGGATTGTAATTTTCCAAATTCATTCACTTTAGCTTTGTGAAATTATACTCTTCCTAATCAATAAATGGTATCTATGTGTTGTTTTTGATGTAATTTTCTTGACTTTTTTTTTTTTTTTGGCAGAGGAGAATTTTGAATAGTAATAACTTGGAGGTAGAGTGTGGAGCACATACATGGTATGCAGAGTTCTGGCAAAACTGAAATTTTATATTTGGGAGACAAATGAGTGGGGTCTTCCTCAAGAGACTGATTTTCTGGTTTAGTTGTTTTGTTATTTTAGTAAAGACACCCAAATTCAATAAATCTGCTGTGGCCATTTATTATTCTTTGTACAGCAGAGTAGAGCAGGGCTGTATTTCTTCTTATGTAATATTTAATTACCATTAGTATTTGTTTGAGAACTAATGAGAGTAATAGAAGAATTACTGCCCCTGGCAGTGATTCATGCCCATAGACATATGAATATGATTTCTTGTAAATGAAAAACACTTTGTAATGGACTTATGGTTTATAAGTGTTCAAATGCTGTCCTGGCTAACCTCCTCCTTCCCTTACTCTTGGATGTGGATTTAACATTTAGTTCCTCAGCATATCCATGTGTTGCAGCCCATGATGAAAAGTTCTGATCTCATGACATTGAGATGGTTCAAGATATCATAGACACAAGCTATTATTTCAAGTGTTCTTTACAATATCAGCATTCTGGATTAAAAAAAAAAAAGATAACACAAAGTAATTTGTAAAAAAAAGAAACTGCAGATGATCAGGCAATGCTCAGAACCACTTGCTACAGTGAAGGATAGGGAGGATGCTGTCTAAGCTACCTCTTTGATAAAGTTCTTCTCTTGTGTTTTTGGGTTTGCTGAGCAGCAAAGGAGAGTCCCTGGTTGTCTTCTTTTTCAAAAAAAGTGGGCATGAAAAGAAACTTTTTTCCTTATTTTCTTGTGCGTGTGAATACTTGAGCCAACTGCTCCATGACTGCTTTGCACAGAACTCAGTACAGAGGATGTCCTTAGTGAGGAATATTCTTGGGGATGTATAGATATATAGAGAAGATATATGGTTATATCTTCTTGATATAGTTCTTTCTCAAGAGTGAAGATGCCACAAATCATCCAGACTGTATTCTAACTAAAGTGGCGTTATGGAATGTGACCTTCTTCCCTCACGTTTTTTCTGCTTTCTGTTCTATTCTATTGAGTTCTTTTCATTTTGACCCGATCTCTGTATGAAATTCTGACATTATTCTCAGGATGCAATGCACAACTGAACATTTAATATAGTAATAGTGAATGAATTCAGTTGAGTTGAGATGCTTTCTTCCGTGACAGAATGTGTGTGAAATAAAATCTTTAAAGTATTCTTCAGGTTGAAGGTCCTGTGCTGGGAATAGTTAAATGCCAGGCTTGGATGGTTTTCAGAGACTCAGGACTCAGTCCAATACTTTCAACTAGACTTTCTTCAGCATCATGTTTGTTACAAAGTTTTGGGAAAAGCTGTTCTTAGATACGATTTGTTGTGGAGTTTTTTGGTAACTTTTTTAAATAAATAGCAATTGCTTATATCTCATTATGCTTTCTAAAGAAAAGAAGCCTATGCACAAAGTAAATACCTTGTGTGTCTATGCATATATGAATGTATTGGTATCAAGAGGTCAGGAATTCATTTCTACTAAATCCCAGTAATCCTTTTGCAAAATCCCTGTTTAAAGCAAGCTGTGAATCCATTATGGAAACAAGTATGAGAGGTGTGTTAGTCTTACTACAAATGAATCTACATTGATAGGTCTTGACAGTCCTTTTGAGTCTGCTTGCCTGGTATATCCTGGTCTGGAACCATTAAAGACCTGTCTCTACATCATTAGCGTGTTTAAAAATTAGATTCTCATTTTAACTGCCAGAGAAAGTGTGTGTAATTTAAATTAATTTAAGCTATTTCCCTGAGACTGTAATTCATTCTAATACATTGTTAATAATCACTAACCCTTTATGGTATTGAAGCTTGTGTAATTAAACTTAGTTCTGTGACTATGAAAAGAATTTATTGTATCCTGTGAGGTCAGTCTTTACAGAGTTGTCTCCATCTTTCTCTTGCACAGCATGTGATTTCTGGTAACTAGTATTTGCTTGCAGGGTAGGTGGAGTTTTGTTTTGGTAGCATTTATTTATTATATATTTCCTCAACAAACATACAGATTATCACAGTACTCGGTTGCTTTCGCAGACAGATGTAAACATCTGTTTATTGTTTGTACAAGCAGGAGAAATGTGGGCACAGGTTTCCTCAGAGCATTGGTGTTGGAGAAAATCAGTTAATCTTGTGATGGTTACACATTGTGTGAATGTTAGATTTCTGCAGACTGTGTTAGAATAGCAATGAAAGAGCCAAATGTGGCTGGGGTGGGTGTTTGGGGGAGTGTGTGGTTCAGAGCCATCATTTATTTGCATTGTTAATCACAGTTAAGAACAGGAGAACTAAGAGTGCAAAGGGCCAGGTACAAGCCATCACATTTCATGAAGTTTTGGATTGAAACACTAATGGAATGCTTTGTGAAACAATAATTCATTCCTTCATCCAAATGTATTCAGTGATTTTATTTATTTAAATAACATCAGACTGCCTCCTTCTCAGGAAAATGTTTTAAAGTCAGTACAGCTCAAATAAAATACATAAGGTGGTCCTCGAAGTTTATAGCTTGAATTATGTTCACCATGTCAAATAGAGCTGCGTTGTGTTGCTTTGAAACTAACCTGCTCCTAAGTTTCAGGAAACAGCTTTGACCCACCTGAAATAACACAGCATTTTTCTAGTCCAGTAAGTTAGCAAATAGGTTTTCAAATTAATGGTCTTCGTATGCAAACTAGTGTTGAAGGGAGGAACATTGACTGATTGATTTGAGCAGTTTTATCACTGGCCAAAGTAAATTAGATGTTTCACTCATAATGTTTTTTCCCTGATCTGACTAATTTACAGTATGAAAATAAATGTTGAAGTGGTTTGTTTGCAAAACAATAATAAGCAGTTCATATAGACTTCTAAATATGTTTCCTGATTTCCAGAGCTATTGACCACGTTTTTTACTAAATTTAATTTATTATTTTCAGTTCATAATTCATATCCAAAATTGCTGCCTATTATTTGTGGATTTTGCATGGAAATATGAGTATTTATCAAAGTGGTGGTGACACCCTCACAGTCTCTTCCAAAAGCAATAACAACATAGGGTGAATATGGTCCTGTTCTCTATGGTGATACAGTGGGGCAGAAAAGTATCCTATACATATATCTACAGAACTCCTTGTTCTGTGAAGTAATGGCAGTGCTTAGTAACCTATATGGATTTTGAGGCTTGATTCTGGGGTTTTATTTCTCAACAGTTTGTTGGAACCCTTGAAGGAGAAATTCTGTATCAGTGCAAGTTATTGTTACCATTATGTGCGGACCTGCAGCTTCAGTGGGTAATTTGTTCCAAGATTGGAAACCTTTCCTGCTCCCCCGGGGAATGGAAGGTCATGTCACATGTCGCAGGGAAGGTGATCTGGGTATAAAATGTGATACTGAAAACATTGTTATGATAAATAGACCATTCCTCATACCTCTTTTCCTCCTAATATCTCAGGTGGTAACCTTGGACAGTGCTCATCTGAGTTACTGGGTTTTAAGCCTGACATTAATTCTACATTTAGAGAAAATGTTATCTGAGAAGACCTTGCAGCCAGGAGCCATGTGATTATGGCAGGAAAAGGAGCTGGTGTTTGCTATATGATTTCTTTTTCCTTCCTTGCAAATAGAGGACAAAAAGTGCTACCATCACTCATATGAGTGGATATTTTCCTGTGACTTTTAATTAGCTATTAAGTACTACATGGGCTTTTTATAACACACTTTTGGCTTGAAATGCAGAACCTTTTGTGATATATATATATATATATATATATATATACTGTTCTGAACTCAGTCTTTTTAAATACAGTGTGTATAAATATAGAAATAGAATAAGGTGATTTTATTTTTTCTTCATAGTGTAGGACTCTAAGAGAGAGTGTTAAAAGGTCACTGGAAGACTCCTTAAAAATTACTGACTATAGCCTATCTTCACCTTTAAATTTTACCATCTATACTTAATGTACTTAGGCTTGACAAGATTAAAAGACGTTTGTCAATGTTTCTCTTCTTGAAGAAGGAAAATTGATCCCTCTCTTTGTCTTCCTGAATATTTCTGATCTCCATTTTTGTTACAGTGATTAAACTGTTCAAGTGCACAGATCTGTCAGCAGGTTTATTGGATGACTTCTGTTCACTGGACTAGAATAGCTTGAGTTTCAAATTTAATCTTAAGATTTCTGTTTCAAAGTATATATCGTCTGGTCAAATCAAAGTATTGCATTGTATGTATGCTGAGATCTGTATTTTGGAGAGTTATAGTGTATGCATGAGTTTTAGAGATGGAGTCCATACATAGCCCAAAAGAAACATTTTGGCTGGGAGATGTTCTTTGCTTCATATTTGACAGATAGGTCATCCATCCTACATTTTTATTTTAGTGTAACTGTAGGGAAAATAGCAGGAAAATGTGTGTAGCCCTTTTTTTCTTTATTTCAAGAATGTTCACTTAGGTTTTAGTAGTACTTTGATTACTGTATTACTTCTGGACTTCAGAAGAATACACAGGTTGTCTGTAGGTCCTGAGAAGCAGAATTTCTTTTACTGGAGCTGGCAGAGGTCTCGGATATGTCTTAGCTGATCATCATTACACCCCAAAGATAAGGAGCTGTGGACGTATTGTTTGACTCTGAGATTAGCTCAGTTGGTTAAAACTTGGTTGCAATAATGCCAAGGTCATGAGTTCAATCCCCTATGTGGGCCACTGACTTAAGAGTTGGACTCGATGATCCTTGTGGGTCCCTTCCAACTCAGAACAGTCTGTGTGTGTGATAACAAGCCTGCAAAGGGTCTGTTTTTTTCCAGTGCTCACAGTAACACCTGGGAGGGTCAAGGAGTGGAGAGCCAGGCTGTGTGGAAAGGCTTGGTGGGCAGTTCTGGCACACAGAGGTTATTTATGTGGATGAAAATCAGCTGAGCCTGCCTCAAACCCTCAAATCTGGCTCTCTGACATGGTGAATCAGTCAGTCAGCTTTGCTGAGCAGAATATTCCTTTCCCTTCAAACCTTGCCTCTCTTCACCCATGGGTCCTCCTGCTCTTTCTTCGTGTAAGAAGCTGCCTCTGATTCCTGTGGGGGTGAAGTGACACCCAGAGTTTGTACCCATTGCATTTCTGGGTTACTCTTCCACTCTTGGTTCAGGACCAGGTTTTCAGCCTCCCTTTCTTTAGTGCTAGTGTAATCATCTGCAGAGATTGTGAAGACTTCCTTATCCTGTAATTAATTAAATAGAAAAAATACAGAAAGAAATATCTAGCTCACTTGACTTTCTCTGCCTTAGGTAATGTTCACAGTTTACAAAATAACCTGCATTTCTTTTTTTCTGAGCCTTTGGTAACATAATTAGAGTAGTTTGTATCTGAGCTTCCTGAAACATTACATGCATTGTCCAAAGGCATATATTTACAATCCCAAATGTCTAAAAGTAATATTCAGTACTCAGTATGCACAAAGTAGGGCAGTGATTTTATTACAAATTCCAAATTGATTTTTTTTTAGGCTCTAGATTTGACTAATAGGCTTTGCATATATTAGAATTTTCTATGCTGCTAAGTATTACATTGTAATTTCAAATATCCATCACTGTTGTCAGAATTGATGTTGCAGATTTGCTAAACTAAACATGCAGTGCTTTGCTATAAATGAGGGAAGGTCATCGAGCCATATGGTGATAGGAGGTCCAGTGGGGAATGTTTTTGTTGTTACTGACTGAGTTACAGGGAACAAAGATTTTTGGATAAGCTGTAAAGCTGATGGAAATGGATGAGAGAATAAATTTTGTAGAATAACTTCAATATTCTAAATCCTGTAACTTCTACTGTGTTGCATACAAGCAATCAAAACAGGTAGTATGTTAATTCAGCTGGATTGTTTAATAACTTATATTTGTGGTTTATTGTTGTCTTTGTCATGAGATGACTGGACTATATCTAATATCAGCACAATTTCTTTTACTGGACTCATTTTGGACCTACGATGCTTAAATCCCTCCATCTCAAAAAGCACAAGTTTACTTGAGCAAAAACCAGGAGGCAAAATTAATCATCTTTATTGCTAGAATCCAAGGATCACTTTTTCAAAGTAAAACTTCATTAGGAGCCTGTTTGACACATTCAAAATTACTACTCTGTCACAAAGACCAACAAAGCTTCACCTCAGATGACCTTCAGAGAACTGGTTTTTAAGTCTTTCATAAGTCAAAATATCCCATTTATTTTAAAACTATATGCTATCAACACATTTCTGGTACTTGATCCCTTTTCTCTTCTAAGGAATTGGCATTTTTGTGGTTTCCATATTAAAAGAATAATATGGGTACTGTAACCAGATATTTACTATATCTGACTCTCTACTTTCAGAAATAATGCTGTGCTTCAGAAATGTCCTATCAAAATGTCATCATCATCCTGACCAACCACACTGCAGTCCAAGAAGTTAGAATATCCTGAGGGGTTTTGCCTTGCTGCTTAATTAAAAGTAAGCACTACAAGTTCATCAAAGGCAAATCATTTCCCACTGTCAAGTAGGAAATACTTGGCCTCCAGCAAGGCTGCTTAGCACCCAGTGGGTTTCTAAATGAACAGTTACAATCACCAAGAGGAGCTATATGTTTAGCCCCCCCTAAGGGTACCCAAATCACAAGCTAAACTCTTCTGAAAGTGGAAGGGAAACTTCCAGCCATGCTCAAGAGAGAAATGCTGGCCACACCATTGGACTAAAACTCTAATCTTTCCAGGAAAATATAGTGGAATTTGTAATGGCAATACACAGCAGGCCAGGCCTTTTTAAGAAGTGTTCAGAAACAGCAGCACAGCAAATGGAATCGTCTATATCTGTCTCAAAAGAAAGAAGAGAGAAATGAGCTTTGTCAGTGTTTGAGCTTGTAGTCTCATGGCATTGCCCACCTGGAGATTGGACTGTGGAGCTCCCTGGGGAGCAGTTGGCAGGGGCTTGGCAGTGAAAGCTCAGCAGAGAGCTATTACTCATTTCAGGCCATCAGGACACTTTTCATCTGTAGCAAATTCTGGTTCTTGTTCCTGCAGCACATCCTTGCCTGGTGCCTCGTTAACTGAACAACTTGTTCAGTCGGGTCCTTCACTGCTAACCCTCTTTTTTAACCTTTCCTGCAATATAACATTGCAATTGCAACTCCAATTAAGATGAAAAGAATGCTTTCATTTGGACATCTTTACCTTTTTCTTTTAACCTTGACCTTCTGAAAAAGCTCTCCCTTCTGCAAAGGTACTTTGCACTTAGAATTAAGCCAATAACTGTTTTTATTTTTAGAAATATAGCAAGAAAAACGTATGTTTCAGTGAATGGCAAAAATAATCATAGTTAGCTGTCAATACCACTGATAGTATTCTGGGACAACGAAAAAGAAAGTCTTTGGGAACTGAGCTGTGTGCTCTGGCAGAAAGGAAAACTAAGAGCATCCTGTGATGAATCAAGAGTTGCTCAGCCAGTAGATTGATGGGAGTGATTATCCCTCTCTACGCAGTGCTTGGTAGATCACATCTGGAGTACTCTGTCCACTCTTGCCTCCTTCAGCCCCCATACAGGAAAAGCAGGGACAACCTGAAGCCAGCTCGGCAGAATCCACCAGTGGGGCTGAAACACCCTGTGAGAAAAGGCTGAGGGAGCTGCTCTGGCTCAGCCTGGAGAAGAAACATCACTGAGGGAACATAAAAGCAGCCAGTACCTCAAAGTATCCTCAGGTGCCTGACTGGAGAAAAAGTGACAGCAGATTTAAAGTGCAAGGAAGGAAGGTTTTTCAGACTGGCTCAAAGGAAAAGCTTTTCCCCCACAAAGACAACCAAGCAATTGAGGATGTTTCCCAGCTAGGTGTGTTCTGACCAACATCCTGGTTTTCAAGACTTGGCTGGACAAAGCCACGAGTAATCTGATCTGATGCCGTCACTGACTCTACTTTCGGCAGGGAGTTTAGGAGGAGAGACCTAAACTTCTTTCCTGTTGATCAGGTGGTCATCCATTCCCTCTGCTTTGACATGGGTACAGACACAAACTGAGGAAAAGATACAATCAGAAAAAGATAAAAGCAGCCACAAGTCTTTCTCTCTAAAAATCTGAGGAGCCATTTTGGGGGTTTAGATTTATTAAAGAAAATCAAAGGGAACTCCCAGAGAAGGTTGAAGTTGTTACTACATGTTTTGAGATTGGGGATGCAAAGTATTTGCTTTAGAAATAAGCTACAAATCCTAAGCTACATGTATCATATGCACGGAGTCACAGTCACCACCTCCCACGTGTGTTTTCTGAACTTCATCAATCTTTGTTCTTTGGGGGGACTCCTCTCTCATAAAGTATCTCTAGTGCTGTTCTATTCCAAACATATTCCTTAGCAATTTCATTGGAACTCATATTTTGTGTATTAGCAGAGAAACCAAGGAGTGGCTTGTGGGTTTCTTTCTTTAGGCTTTTTGTGAAGACTGTTCAGTGACTCTGCTTCATTAGAAAATTAAAGGAAATAATACTGAGTTAACCAACAGTCTAATTTTTTTTCTTTCTTCTTCTTTCCTCCTCTCCCAGCTTGTAGCCACTTACCTGACTTCCCCAAGCAAACCCTGGTTCCAGGAATAGGCTTTGCTTTGATTTTTAGAAAACAGGCAGGTGTTGTTGTGCTGTAGCTTGAGGTGGGCAGTGCTCAAAATGTGTTTAGTGATGGAGTTTGAGGAACACCTTGCTGATAAAACGTTGCATCCACACCCCTCTGTTGGTTTTGTGTTTAACTGGACAAATCAAAACTACTTCCCTATGAAGCACTTACCTCTCAGTCTCAAACACACATCTGTTGTCAAGTGTTTCTTTTTTTAGAATGAAATGGTAATTAGATGCAGCTTTTTCTTTGTCTTTAATGTGTTTTTAATGAGACCTTTGTAGAGAAAAAAAAGATTGTAAATGCATACATATATATGGAAATATGTAGGTGTACACATATATTTATATAAATAATCATTCCCTCTGAGGTAATTCTGTACATGGAGACATCTTTGCCAGTGCTAATAAAACTTGAAGGTAAGACAAAATTATTTTTCTGCAGATGTTTTTTTATTATAAAAATTTTCCATTTTTAAATGACATGTAATTCTGAAAATGTAGTTAGATCTCATCTGGTGCACATTTTGCTAGTAATGATGGGAAATTCTGAAAATTCGTGCTGTTCCTACCCTAAGTTAATAGATGTTAATTGGAAGGCAGCAGTGGTAAGAAAATATAGTTGAGTGAAAGAAAGCTGACCTTTTATAAAAAGGATCCCTCACTTGATATAATAAATAGTACTTTTGCACATTGTGTCCTTAAATGAAAGCATAATACACTTAATAATTCCAGAATTATTAACCCCAGTGGGCTTCCTAGAGGTCAGCTATGGCTCCTTTGCCTTAATTTAATAAGTACGACTCAAGCTAATAAGGAAAAATGCATTT
Source organism: Hafferia zeledoni (assembly GCA_035583235.1). Taxonomy (NCBI): domain Eukaryota; kingdom Metazoa; phylum Chordata; class Aves; order Passeriformes; family Thamnophilidae; genus Hafferia; species Hafferia zeledoni. Next base: position 64,805,742 of record JAWWEV010000083.1, read on the forward strand.
TGCTCCAGACCTTTTTTGGAAGTCTTGACTATTCTAACGTGCTGGTCTCTGTTTTGCTTGCACAGGGTGTGCACCACAATCCTCTTCTGTCTTTGTGCTCTCAATGACTCACAACTTGTAACAGCCATTGTGTTTCACAGCGTGTTGCCTGTAACTGTGATCTATTAAGACATTGTATTTGTTGACAATGACAAAGATAAGATGTCAACATGTTTGTAAACATACCTTGGGAAGAAGACTTAAGCCTTTAGTGTGTTGTGATACTGGTAAATGCAAAGTGGTGCTGAGAAAGGCTTTGCTTGGCCAGGTTTGTTTTGAAAGCTTGGTACTGTGTATTTAAAAAGCGAGTGTATTTGTGTGTTGTTTCACCTTCTTTTCTGACCCTCTGGCTTAGAAAAGCAGAAAGTTTTTTGTTGTTTTTTTTTTAGTCAGGCCTGACATAAGTAAACATTTTGAAATAAAAATACCTAAATCCCCAAGAAGATATTATTTTCTGAAGTACCTCAGTTGCGATTTCATTTTTCTTTAATAGTCGTTGCTTGAGAGTTTGCTTTTTACAGGCTTCATTTTTATAAGGACACATGTTAGGTTTGTGATTGTGCTTCAGAGAATTAAAAAAGGAACTCTTTGAAGGTAGACTATTAGGACAAAGACTGTTTTATCTGTGATTTTACTATTATTTGGAGGCATTGCTGTCTCTTAACATTGGCAGGTAGTGCCTGTTGTCTGTGGGTTTGTGCACATGTTTTGTCCCTGGCATTGTTCTGGCATTAACCCCGAACCCCTCTTCTATTTTCTGCTGATGTGCATCTGTCACCTTGTGTGGCCACCCACCTGTGGTGGCTTTGGTTTGGAGCCATCACTCCAAGTCTGTTACCCAGTGAGTACATTCTTTTGGTTTAATTGGGAACTAATTGTGTGACAGATGCACATAAGTAGGGATCACAAAAAGTGTTTTGAGTGTGCATAGCTGAGTGAATATATTCAGCTGTACACTCTTGCTTGGATCCTGCTGTCACCAGCTCGCTGGAAAGTCTTTGTAGAAGGTAAAATCAGTGGTGTTCTTTGTTCAAATTTCAGTGCACTTGGAGGACAAAAGCAAAATGCCTCGCTCAGCCATTTTTCAGTATTTGTTTTCAAAGAATGGTGAAGAAAATAGTGCATTGTGAAATGTAGTTTGAGTTTTCATTTAAATTATGTTTCTTAATGAATGCTACTGCATTAGACCTTTTCCAAAGGTCTGTAGGAGCTCTTTGAGTGTACTGTATCCAAAATTGCTTTCCCATTCTGTTTCTCTGGAGAGCTTGCTTGGTACCTTCTCACTAAAGAGTCTCCTTGTTTGTGTGACTTGCTTGGCCTTTCTGAAAAGCAAACTGTATCCATCAAAATCTGTACTGCTGTATTCCCTCCTTCTCAGTGCTGGTACTCACCCAGTTCCATGCAGAGCCTATGAAACTCTAATCTGGAAACTGAAAGAACAAAGCAAGATAAAAATCAAGTGAATTCTTGTAGTACATGGTCAGGTTACCAAGTCTGGCTCACCTGGGGCCAAATCAGAGTGACTGTGCTGTCTGAAGGAGGCAGAGGGAGGGTTTGTGCCTACCAGGCAGGGTGACAAAATTGCAGCAGCTCCTCTTCACTCACATGGGGTTAAACTTGTTGCAGTGCTGTGTGCCCTCTGTCCCTTAGTGCCCCCTTGGATCATCCATAAGGTACAGCCACCAGTTCACTTGCCAGTCTGCCTTCCATTTGTCACTCTGTCTTCAGATAGTGCTTATTTCCGGTTAGTGTTACAAAGTTTTATCAAGATAACCACATATTCACTGCCACGGGCATTTTGAGCTGTGCCTTTAAATAGTACATGATTGGTTTTAGTATTTTTGCTTATTGAACTGAAATTACACACCATTAGAGTATCTGGTCAGCTGGCCACTCTGTTCTTCAGCCAGATCATCTTTGGAGCAGTGCTCTTTAAAAAAAAACCCAACAGATCCGTGTCTGAATGAACAAGTTCTGTTCACAGCATGTGTGTGTTTGCCACATGTGGCTTACACACACTGCTGTACTTTTGGTTTTTCATACACGTGAAGCAATATCACAGCTTTTAGGGTAGTTCTTGCTTTTAGTGCATACTCAGTTCAGAAAGTCTTGAAGTGTAGAGAGTGTTGAGATTTAGATTTGACACTACTCACAGCTGACCAATTTTTATGTGTTGTTGCATATAAAAAGCTGTTGTATAAAAGGAAAGAAAACACACCAAAAAAAAAACCCCACACCAAACCTAGTGGTTTGTTTATATCTTGATTTAACATTTTTTATATCATTTTAAAGAATTTGAATATTGGTAAAATGTTCCCCTGGCACCTCTCAATGGGGAAAAAAGGATGTTTTACAGTCATTATAGTATTGGGTTTGATCTTTGAGTTGAGCTCATCCTTATTTTAAGTGGTATATTGAATCTCAGCGTAACCTTGGTAAAGAGTAGTGTCAGGACATAGAGCTAGTCTTTAAAGTGTGTTTAGAGAATACTGGAAATACATTGATTTAGCTGTAGAATTGTGTTAAAATCTACGTAAAATAACTTCCTTTGGATGTTAATGTTCATAAAGTTGTAAAGAAATTGTGAAAGGTAAAAACAGTGCAGCTTTCTGATTATGGATAAAAATTGGTCTGTTTTCTAAGTGTGTATTTTTTCTTTCTCAACAACTATTGGGTGTAATGAGAGGAAGAGAGACAAAATGTGACAATTAATGCACCATATGTACAAAACAAAAAATAAAACCCACCGTCTGTAGGTGTTAGACTGAACAAGAAGTTGCTTTTGTCCCATCTCTTTTTCTGTAGATAGCACTTACTCATTTGTATTGCATTGTGAAAGACTTGCACCCACTAATGAATACTTGTTGTTTTTTCTTTTAAGCTAAAAATGTACATATTAGTCTTTATATCTCTTGGAAACCTGTCCTTTCAGAAAATATTATGTTTCTGCACAGTTAACCCTACATATGTATGTGGAGTGATTTGAAATCAATCCATTATCAACACTACACCTTAATGATTTGGGGTTGTTTCTTTTCTAGGAGAAATAATCAACGTCCCCTTCAAATCTTGCTAGGACAGCAGCTGCAGATGAGAATGAGCTTCCATATTTAATACCTTCTATTAACTTCACACATCCAAACACACACACACTCACTCCCTCACACACCCCAGTGTCACATTAGAGGTGAGCAGACCCTAATTAAAAGCACACACCATCTGCCGGTGTGCGGCAGCAGCGTGGCACTCCATACCCATCCTGCTTCCTGGGATTGAGATGTATTATTTATGAGCTCAAAGAGAAAATACTCTGCTTGGCTGGTGAAAGCTGCATTAGGAGCTGGAGAGCACCATCTAATGGAACACAGTGCTGCTGGCTATTCATCATCCCTCGTCTTCCTTTCCTCTGTCCAGTCTCCTCCTCCCAAAATTTTATTTTTCAACATCTTTTTCATATTTTTTTTTAATCATAGTGTTTTAGACAATTTTGTCTGTCAAGTTCCACTGTTACACAAGATTGAAAAGGGTTGTTGAAATATTAAACTGTTTGTGGTGTTTGCAGCAGCCTTTTGTTTCCTTCCATTGCCACATGTAGGGTTTTACTTTCTGGGGGTAAAAGTGATGTGGTGGTACAGAATTGGGACAGTATTGTGATAGCTGAGCAGGTTCACTTTACTGCCATTTCTCCTGCCCCTCCCAAGGACCCAGGTAATGAAAGTATCTACTGCTCAATCTGGAAATTTAATTTAATATGGAAATTGGCCCTATTTTGTATTGAGCAGTATGCTACAGACTGCAGCTGGAAACAAAGACAAGATTTGCAGAAAGCTGCAGCTTTGGATGTTCCTCTGGAAGAAGAGATCATGCCCTGTTGTTGCTTCTGGGTGGGGAAATGGTTGAGGAGGTGTTGGACTGAGGCAACAAGAAGCTGACAGGGAAGGAGCCCTTTTTGTTGTGGCTGGTCCATCACTCTGCCTTTGTTCTCTGCTAGTTTACAACGCCAGATTGAGTAAAAATGTATGATGTATTTAGTGACTGGCTCAATGTCCTTTAGCATATATGGGTTGAGAATAATTATGCTGATTCAAAATAATCTGGGGAATGACTTTCTGGTTCTTAAGGCTTTTTGTTATGTTGCAGTATCCATGCCAGGCATCCAACAGTATTGTTACAGCACTAAGGAATGGACTGATATGTGAGATATGAAATGTTTCTACAATAACTTCCAATAAACCCACTTTTTCTTAATTAAAGGATCTGGTCACTTTTTCCAGTGGCAAGACAAGACCCTGAATAAAAATATATATTTCTAAAACTGGGCAAAACATGTATGTAATATGTATGCATTTTTTTTCTTTATATCAGCATGTTTTAAGGAATGTTGAAATGTCATAAATTGTGGCAAATCTATGAATACACATCTTCTATTGTTTGTGTTTAGAACATACGCCATCAGAAGGATAAGAGATGCCTTCAGAGAAAACAAGAATATAAAGGATTCTGAAAAAATAGAAGAACTAGTGAATAAAGCCAAAGCAAACCTAGAGGTCATTCGTCGGCAGGTATGTTTATTTTCCTCATTGTATCTAAGAGTTGTACCCTCCTCAGTTAACTATCTAATGCCACTAGAGATGGAAAAAATAGATCCTTGCTCAAAACATCTCTGGATGAGCTTTGGTTTTTGTATGTCTGAGGTTGAAATGGTGGGAAACATCTGTTTATGCACAGTTGTTGCAATAAGGGGATTTAGTGTTGTTTGTTCCATTAACTGGAACAGGCATTGCTATCAAAAGTTTATATGCTCTTGTTACCTTTTCTGCTGTTTGTTTTGCTGTCTCTTCACTCTGTTTCTCTGTTTCTCTGCCCTAATTTTCCCTTGAATGTGTTTCCTCTAGCTCAAGTGTATTAGATTCCTTTCCTCAACCTGTCCTCCTCACATCACAGATTTAGAAGGGTGACTGTGACACTCACTCCACAGTCTTGTCTTCTCCTGTATTTGTTTTTTCCTATGTCCTGATACAGAATTAGAATGAGAAAATCCTGAAGTGAATTTACTTGTAAATGCTGATTAATGTGTTAAAACAGCATGATACATTTTTCTTTGGAAAATTTGAGTCAGTGGCTCTATTTTTCTTGTCTGAGTATCATTTATAAAATCTCTGTTCCTACCACTAGGAACCATCTTATTTAGACACAAAGGAGAGTTCAGATACTTTCTACCTGTTCATAAATACCCACTGTCTGTCTACAGTGACCACTGGAAATTGGAAGAAAGCAAGTTTCTATGCCTGAACTCTAAGGGCAGCTGCAATGCTTAAGCAGTTCCTCCTTCCAAAATCTGCACTTGCTGACACCAGTCAGAACTCAGTAATACTTTTATTAAACTTTGAATGAATATGTGCCCCTGTTCCTCCATGGTTTGTTTCAAGATGCATCTTTAGACAACCCACAGGTCAGTGAGATGGATTCTTATGTCAGTAGGAAGCCAGGCCCTTTGATTTGGCAACTAAGTATGGTGCAAGTTAAATTATTTCTTTGGTATTTCTTCTTCCAGGAACAGGTGTTGTTTTGTGCTACCATAGTTTTGCTATCTTTTTTTAACCCAAACACTGCTATTTTTGTATTTTAAGTGTTTCTCAAAGAAACAATTCAGATTGGGTTGTTACAATGCATTTATGTTTAAATGTTGAGGTGTTTTTTCTTATATCTGTAGGTGATAATTAGTATTTTCAGCTCTTATTTTTGAAGTTTTATCTCAAAGAGCCTTGATATCAAATATTCTCCAGGAAGAAGAAAATGAAGGAAGGGGTGTCACAGGAGAAGAGTCAGGTATCACTTGTACAAATCTGACCTATTATTATTGAGTTCTAATCAGCAAATTTATGTTTGTAAAATAATTATTACAGATAGATTGGAGGTCAATACTCCACTTCATAGTACACTTAAAGCCAAAACAGTTTTTTTGAGGGTTTGGTGCTGAGTTCTCGCCAATAGCATCATGCAACAAGATTAATTTAGTTTAGACCTTCTTGCTGGGCACCTGCCTGGACCCAGGTTCAGTTAGTTCAAACATCTGTCCAGGGGGTGGCAAAAGAGAAGAATGCACAGGGTCAAATTCTGCCACTTAGAGAAATATGCATCAAAGAAATAACAACCTGTGGATGTGGGATTTCCCACAGCAAAAGCTGCAGGAAAATTCTTCTAGATTATGGCTGAGATAAATTCCTGTCAGCATGTCAGAAAATGCTATTATAGTTGTAAGTAAGAATGGAAACATTATCTTTGATAGATTAGGAAAACATTAAATTACACCACCACAGTAACTGTTTTGCCATGAAATGGATGACTGAAGTGTACTAAGTTTATTTTGTTATAAAATGTCTTAACAAGGACCTACTTGGCACAACTCTTGTAATAGCAAGCACTTCCTTCCTCTGAAAAGAATTTCACTGCAAAGCATGAAATCACCTGAAATAGATGTGAAATGTTGTTCCCACTTTATAGGTGTGTATCTGGAGTGCTGAAATGAGGATGCTGATTTGTAGTACCTTAATATTTGGGGTAACCTGACTTGGTGTGGGTGGAATTTGGCTCTCACTGGTTCTGTAAGCCAAAATTTTAAAAGTTATAACTCAGATGTTGAGTAATTCTTGCTAAGATAAAGTCTTAATAAAATAAAAACTTTCCAAATTTTCTTTCAACAAAATATGGTTCTCCTGATCTGAGTCCTGATAGGTCTGGGACAGATTTTAAAGTGAATCTTCTCACCTCTCTAAGTCCTGTGTAATCCCAGATGACCTTGTTTCTGTAGACCCTAAAAAAGTTGCCATTGTTCTAAAACAGACCTTGACAGTCTGGACTTTTTTCTTTCTAGTATGGGGGTCTCTCATTGGTATACCCTCTCACTGTCCTTTGTAAAGGAGTAGTAGGGCTTCAGAATATTTTGCATTCTTTGGTTGCTGGGAACATTTTGATCATAGATAAACATATAAATGTCCCTGTATGTACACAGGTATCTCTAACAAGCTGCACATCACCAGCCTGTAACTGTTTCATGTACCAGCCTGTATTTTCTACATGTGAAAATGTTGTGCATTTAGTTCTTCATTTGAGCAAACAACAGCAATGAGAGGTTAGACAGGATTTGGTATATTCTCTTAGCATGGATTCTGCTTTTCAGCCAGGAAGATGTTAAAAAAAACAAAAAGGTTCTAATTCAGTGGAATAGCACCACTTGAATTTTTAGGACTCAAAAATCTCTCCATGTATGTTTTTAGTTTTGCAAATGTAGAAAACTAATGAGGTTTAGGTTGGATATTAGAAAAAGGTTCTTCCCCCAGGGGGTGGTTGGGCACTGAACAGGCTCCCCAGGGCAGTGGGCACAGCACAGAGCCTGACAGAGCTCAAGGAGCTTTTGGACAGTGCTCTCAGGTACATGGTGTGTCTCTTGGGGATGGTCCTGTGCTGGGCCAGGAGCTGGACTAGATAATCCTTGTGGGTCCTTTTCAACTCAGCAGATTCTGTGATCTTAAATATGTTATAATGAGGCTATTTTCAAGCAAATGTCATTAAGTACCCATCTTTTTGTTAAGCACTTGTTCCTGCATCACTGGGACCTACCAGAGTAATTCAGAATGGCCTCAGTTATTGCTAAATCTGCATGTTTGTTCCAAACCTCAGCTATCTAAGGTTTCTTCAACATGCAAAACAAAACTGCTAAAGTTAAAGTAGTTTTAAATTGGATCACATTTTATTATCATTCCATGTAAGAATTTCAGGAAAAAATATACTTGGTTAGCCAGGAATATTAAAGACACTGATACAACTTCCTATTTTTGATGCTGCTAAGACAGTGAAACTTATGTTGAAATATCTCTTAAATGTCACTCTTTCTAAGTTTTCCAGACAAAGTATAAGTGTTTATCTTACAAAGTATGAGGGTTTATCCTACATGTTTGCAGGAGTAACAGGCAGTAACACACACAGTAGCATAATACACAATGGAACTTTTTAACAAAAAATAATCTGATAGAATAAAGTTATTTTATCAAGATAATTTTTTTTTACACAAATCCCTGCAAGACTTGATGTTTGTGTAAGAAAGATTTTATTGTTTTGCAAAAAGTTGAGAACTTTTGTGCTTTGCAGGACTTCTGATATGTCTCAGTGTCATCTTCCTTTCAGCTGTAAAGCAAGAGAGAAATATTGAAAAAATAGCAACACTGTCTTTAAAGCCACTTTTTTCATCAGGACTATTAAAAACCTTAGTATCTAAATTCATATTAATATTTACTTGCTGTCAAGTTTCATCATGCTCTGTGGAAAAAAATTCATTCTTCCTCCCTGTTTAATTGAAGATCTAAGTAATGAAGTCATTTGATATTATTAAGTCTTTATATTTAAAACTAACCAAGCATAACACAAAGTCCTTTTATTTTTTTAATGTAGAAGCACTGAAGCAAACATGAGATCTAGTGTACAGTTTTTTGCTAAGTTTGGAGTTTATTATGATGTAGATCATCTCGGTATTGCTGACTTTTTCATAATATGTCGGTAGAAATTAAATAATATCCCTCTTTGCTGACAATTTGTTGTTACTCTAAAATCAAATTTGTATTCATTTTACATTCTAATTTATGGTTTAGTCATCAAAGTGACCATTGGAGTATAAGGTTCATAAATAACTATTTGAATCAGCCTAGTGGAAAATGTGAAATAGTGACAGATTACTGTCATTTTGTTCATGTCAGTCACTGCACAATTTGCTTCAGTGTTAGAAAAGTAGCTTTATAATGTGAAAAGCGTGGAGGAACATTAATCTCTGCCTTAGTCCTCTGCTTATTATTGGTTTTGATTTTAAAAATAGCCTGGCTACAGGAAGGAACAACTGTGATTGTTTTTCAGCACTGTGGAGATTTTGTGTGTGTGTGTTTGTTGCACAAACAACACAATTTGGGGTGTCTTTCCTGTAAAGAAAGGCATGAGAAACTCATCAGCACAAGTAAGTTTGGAACAGAAAGTTTTAAAAAGTTGTGAGGCAAAGTCTTGAGGTCTTCTGAGGATTTTCCTAACAGCCATTCCCCAGCTGTGCTAATACAACTTCATTGCTGAGTTTCCATTACTACTGGAGTCTGTTAGCAGGAGAATTTGCACTGAAATGTACTGCTGCTACTGCTGGAATTTAAGATTTATAGAAGCCACTTTGAAGACAGGCTAATACTGAGTGTTTTGAAGTAGTTTTCTTTGTAGCATGCTGTCTCTTAAGTTTTGAAATGAAAATATAAATGTGAAATTCAAAACTTATAAGAGACCTGTGTGCTCAGATTAAAGCTTTGTTTTAATTTATAGATCTCATTCTTACATATTCCTCCATAGTACTTTCTTCTCAGTTTTATATTGTAGCTAGAAACCACCAGTCATCTTGTTGGATTATTTTATTTTTCCTGGCAGCTCTAAAGACTTTATTATCAATTTTACTGGTTTTGACATCACAGAACTATAATACCCTTCAATAAAACAGTTTTGACATTTCACAGCTTTTGTTTGTCTTTTTAAATAGTCCAGACTGATGAGATGCATGGTTTGCACAAACCTGGAGCAAGGAGACAAGAAATATTCTGTGAGCAGTTAGACAGTCAGGACATGTGGATCTGGATCTGCTTCCTTTGCAGCTGCCTGGTCATCAGTGCTTTTTTAAGGGAACAGATGAACTTCTGGTTTGAGTTTAAGTTGTTTTTCTTCAGGCTTGCCCTCTCTTACTGTTCCCTTCAGATGTGTAGCAGAATGAAAGAACGTGTCTTTGAAGCATGAGAACTCTATTAGAAAGATTCTACTGATAGTGATAAGCTCTTGAGTTCATGCAGCATTTTGCATGTTTGCAGCATGTTGTAAAGCAGGTTTTAATCCTTGAAATATTCATTGCTTGTAGTAATAGAGTCATAGAATCGACTGGGTTGGAAAAGACCTCTGAGATCATCAAGTCCAACCCTTGGGCCAACTCCAGTCCCTTTACCAGATCATGGC
>JAWWEV010000083.1:64815903-64838752 GCA_035583235.1 Hafferia zeledoni
ACAGTGCTGAGGTCACCTCTGAGCCTCCTCTTCTCCAGGCTAAACACCCCCAGCTCCCTCAGCCTCTCCCCACAGGAGAGCATTTAATGAAATGCTTCATGTCTATGCCTTGGTAAAAGCCTTTGCCATACTTAGTGTGAGATTTTGGTCTCATATTCTTATATTTGTTCATATTCAAAATCACTAGTATGGTCTTGTTTTGAAATTTGTGCAAAATGAGAACAATTCTTCTGGATCTTTCTTTTTTTTTCTTTTTTAGCAAGCCAGGTTGCCAGTGCAGCTGTGTGTAGCCAAGCTGTGTGCCTTCTTGAGGAGTTTATTAGCAGGATCATATCTTGGCAATATCATAAATTTGAATAGCAGTTGAATGCAAATGGCAATTATACTGAATGAATGGACTAATGCAGCACTCATATTATGAACTGTTGATAATATAGTCATAGCATAACGAAACTTTCTGTTAATCCAAATAAATATTAAAGCATATTTAATAAATATTATCATGACAAGCAATTTCAATTATAGTTACTCTAAAACCCAAAAGCTAAAAGTACTCTTAGTTCACTGTACCTCCTTTGGGTTGATTGCTCATCCTTTGAGCAGGAAATACTGTTTTCCATAGTTCAGTTCCAATAATCCTGTGTTTGATTTGCAGCAACAGTAGCTAAATTAGTATGTCAAGATGTGTGTATTTCTGGACTGAAAGCATTTTGTTGAATATGTAGGGGACTGGTACCATTTTCCACAGTTGTGAGTGACACTGGAATTGACTGTGTCTTATCAAACTTTAAGAAATATTCTCTATATCTGAACATAGTTGTGTTTATCCTGCAGAGCACTGTAGGCTGGATGCCCTTTGCAGGAGAAGGTTCATTATCAAAAGTCTTGTTAGTAGTTTTAGTTTCAGGCTACAAGTCATATTTCTGTCTAATTTTTATGAATATGTAAGAAAGCTGAAAAATACTGTGTAACGTATTTCATTGTGTTGGGAGCAATTTTGAAGCCAAGAGGAAAGAACAGCTGGAAAAGCTCCTTGAGCACACGGGGCAGCACCCCCACTACTCTTCAGGAATGTGTATGGTATTGGCAAGCCATGTTTTCCTGCTGGCAGACAATTATGTTGGAGCTCCAATATGATTTCCTCTTATCAACTTTCTCACTGCAAGGAGTTTTTAAAATCACAGATTAATTTACTGCTTTTCTTGAGAAGCTCCTTGAATTTTATCTTTTTTTTTTTCAGCTTCATCATGGCAAATACCCATTTTTCTACAAAAAAATTATAGACTCACAGCTCTTATATAAGAGGAGTGTCCTTGGAAGTTCGCTGAGGTTTTTATTTGTGTCATATATTTCTATTTATTGCAGTTAGACCTCCTGTCCCAACCAGGATAGAGCCAACATTAAGCAAAAAGAACTTTTCTTACCTCTCGAGCCGTTTAGGTAGTCAAAGCGAGTGCAAAGTAAAGTTTGCAAATACTTCACTCACAGCAGAAGTGCAGGAAGTGAGGCACAATCAAACAATAGACAAAGAGCCTATTAAAACAGTTTTATCAACTCAGTACACTGTATCAGTGCATTACCTATACACTTCTAAGCCCTTGGAATGGCATCTAGAATTTAGCAAATGGTTGGCATGATCCCCTTGCACTTCTCTGGCTCCTAACCTGCTGCAGCACTGGTAGTCAGTTTTTAATTGCTTTAACAGATCAGGAATTCTCACTTGATCAGTTCCTTACATGCATTTTTACCAAAATTATACTGGAAACTTATGGAAAAACCATGAACTGAGTTTAAATCAGCTGACTTACAATTTAGAAGCCGGAGCGTGGGGGGGGGGGGATTTTTCTGTGTTTGTTAGGGTTTTTTATCAAATTTCAAAGCTCTTTGGGGCGATATTTTTAGATATTTTCTCTTCCTTAAGGTCATTTAAATGTTCAAGTTGCACTTATTTTACATACAGTTTGAAAACTTCTTTACAACAGTCACTTACCAGGAAGAATATGATTAAGAAAACAACAGAAATCTTTAGCATATATTAAGTTTCAGTTCTCTTTACTTGGAAAGAGACACAGATTCAGGTGGAGGGGTGTATAATATAGGATGGATAATACCTGTCTTTTGGTAAAGAAGAGAAAGCTTGAAATTGAAATTGGGAAGCAGTAAATTCAGAGGTATTCTGGTTTTGTATTCCACTAGGAGAGTAAATGCATTTTATGTACAGTTAATATCCATATGGTTTTGGTGGTTAAAAGGGAGGAGGAACAAAGAAAAAGGTGTCATAGAAGGCACTTTGAAAAAGGTTTGGTAAATTGAAACAGTCACCCAGGTGATTTGGGACTTGTCCCTTCACAGGACTTGTTAGCAGTGAGGTCTGCTTTGGCCAGCCCTTCCAGATACCTTTTTCATCTTGGCATGTAGGGTGGCTTTGGAGATGTGGAATGCTGCAATAGATGCCAAAAGCCCAGAACTGTCATACCAGCTTAATTTCTGGCATCTGAGGGTGCAGGGAATGTGCTGGACGCTTTACTTGTCTTCAGGTGGCTCTTCAGGTTACACCTGTGTGAGCCTCCAGAACAGTGTTACTCTTTAGGCTTTCATTTAACTCTCCTGATGGAGAACAAGATTATGTGTTCACAAATGATTTGCTGCTGTTTGCTCTGCTGACTAAACTACAAGTGGCAGGTTCTGTCTGCAATATTAAATACCAAAGTAGACCCTGCATTAAAAGTAATCTTTAGGTCACCAGCAGAGGTGATTTCAGGTAGAATAAAGCTTTGTCTTTCTGATCTTAACTCAGGGTAAAACACAGCATTTGATGTATGCAGTAACCTTTCTTAAAAAACAAATAAATATATAAAGGCTGTTGAGTGTTGGCAGCTGCTTTTAAAATAATTATCTGTCATAAAGAACTGTCATTATTTTTGTTACGTGTATTTAATGGCTAATTCAGTGAGGTCAGAGCCTTATCATAAATAGTAACAGTAGTTACATAATGCATCCAGAGAGCTGAGCATCTGATGTTATGCACAGAGGAGGGCTGTCTGAAGGACAGGAGAAGGACTTACTTTCTTGTGAGCAATTTGGTGTGGCAGGATGTCACATCTAATGAAACTTCCACTTGGAAAAAAGTAAACTTTATCAGCCTGGCTGGTCAGTAGCTCCTTGAAACAGTTAGCAGCACTAACCATTCTGTGCTGAAGAAAGCTCCAGCAAGGAGAGCTCACCTTTTCAGAGAGATGTGTTCATCTGCCATTCCTTCCTTTCTGCTTCCTGCTCTCCTGTGTCTGGTGTCTCAAGAGCTTCACTCCAGTGTGTAACTCAATATGGTTGGGGTGGCTGTTGAAACAAAACATCAAGGGGGCTTCTTCCAGATGAGGTAACAGCAAGTGCATGTGTATCTTAGTACAAATTAAAAATAGTGTCAAGAGTGGGGAAGTAGAAGTAAGTGTTGAAGTTCTGATCACAGCTCCAATTACTTCTGCTGTGTTACTAATCCAACCGTGTGATCTTGTTTTGGTGGTGCCTGTCAGTCTGGTTTGCAGTGGTGCCCATTGAGGGAGGGTTTGAAGACTGAGTTTCTTGCATTAAAGTAGGGTAACTTTTTTTGTCTTTCTTGCTCTGTGATGTCTGCTGCAGTGGATCTCTTTATTATTGAACAGTAAAAGAGGTATGGCAATTTTCTGTGTTATTTATGGAATGTGTAACCTTGTAACAGCCTTGTGTATGTATTGTGACTTATGTTCTCATCAGAACATTGATTTCTCAACGAGCATCCCTTTTCAGGGGTAAAACCAGGTTTATGTACAGCCAGACCTTGAGGAAATTACAGGGATTGCTCTTTTGAGTACTTCTGAAAACAGTAAGAGAAACAACAGTCCTGTTATTACAGCAGTGATCTCTTGATCTCCCACTATTTTTTGGTTGCTTTTTAATCTGCTGTTGTTTTATTTCTTTTTCCTTGCTCAGAACACTTTCCTTACTGGTTTTGTGCTGCTCATTGAAAGGAGACAGTGTCCTGTTCAATGGCACAGCAACTGAGCAGGCACACTTCCCTTCAGGAGCAGCTTTGGCACATTTGTCTGGTGCCTCTGATGCCCAGACTGTGTTCTGCTGCCCTTGAACTTCAGTGTGTAATCCAGGGTGACGATGTTGATGCCCTCACTATCCAACAAGTCACCTAGTCCAGTAGCTGAGGTACAGTGGGGTTTTTTAATGACTTTCTCTATCCCTCCATGCTCAGTCATCAGTCTCTCAGTATATTACATCACAGTTTTTCCCTGTACAACTAAGAAAAGGAAGAGGAGGCATTTTAGCTCCTCTTTAAACTACTTGCATCCTTTCCTGGCCTTTCAGATGCTTCTCAGCACACTGAAAATGTGCTGTAAAATCTTCACCCACCACTCTAAATCAAGTGCCTTTTTTTTGTTTCTTTCACAGATAGTTTGTCAAGTCCAAAGAATTTATTCTCTTCTTTATTCTCAACATGAGGACAGCCTGCAAAGAGCTCTATTTGTCCTATTTGCTCCAAGAATCTGGTTTCATGAGTGCTTTACATATCCCCATCTTACTGTCTTCATACTTCTTCTGTTGGTTCAGTCACCAAAACTCTTCCATTATTACAGTTGCAAGGGTGAAGCTTGTTTTCTTACTTTAAAAAAGCTTGTCACAATGAAAGCTGTTTATAAAATCCACTGATGTTAGCTGTCATTTAGTAAAAATCTGAAAAATACAGTTACTTAAAAAAAAAAGGGAAGCTTTCTTCACTGTCTGGTGTGTCTGCATATATTGGAATCTTCTGGGGGTCCATTGAATACCCCTGTGGTTTATCATAGCACCAAACATGGTGTCTGTCACTACTACCATTTGACTGAATCTGCAGCCAGCTAAAGGCACAGTGATCAGATTTTATTTTGACAATAAACCTGTGTGGCCCTCACATAAAAGCTCTTTCAAACATAAAAGCTCTTTCAAACAATGCAGCTCCATCTTTGATGTATATGTTTCAATATTATCTTTTTTGCAGTAATTCAGATTCTATCTGGTGTCTGCGTAGTAAGGTGCTTGTATTTGAGGGAAATGTGTTTGATCCATGAAGTTGTTATGAATGCCAGGTTTTGAGGGAGGAAGTTGCTGGACTCCAATATCAGCATGTCTCATCCAGCCCTTGGAAGTTTAGGCAGGGAAAGCTGTAGAAAGAGCGTAGAGAGAAGTTTGATGAGTGTTTACGCAGTCTCCTTGGTGCTTGGTGCATTGCTGCTGTCTTTGGCTCTGTGCTTTCTGAGGTGAGCCTGGGGTTTTTTTGGCCATTAAAAGCTAGAGCTGCAGTGCCCTTCATCTTGGTGACAGGCATTGTGCCAGTACATTAATTCTGAAAGCAAGGAAAAAGAAGAAGAAAGGAGCCTAAACTCTTCCAGTCACATTTAAATCACAACTTGACTGATTCCTGTTGTTATTCTCTCTGGGGTATGTCAGATCTGTTTCCCCCCTTCGAGGTATGGGCTGCCTGGTCTTTCCTAGACTGTTTGCTTTGCAGGAAGTGAACCATTACTAAGCAGAGTTTCAAGCTCACCTTTGTAATTTGGTCATCCATAGAAAGTACATGGTTTGAAACAAAGATCTGCTGTTTATGCTATAAGAATGAGATCCTGCCCCTCACCAGGGCAGTTACAAATATTGCAGTGTAGTGACTAAATAATGCATTCATGATTTTTCTCCTGTGAACATAATTCACTTGCTGAGCAGTTGCTTTGGTAATTTTTAGCCATATTTTTGTCCAAATGTGTCGTTAATGAGAGCATTATGTGACTTAATCACTTAGCCTTTTTACATTAACACAGATCTTGTTTGTAATGCTGTTGATTCTGTTGTTGACCCGATGCTTTGGTTCTGTGTTCCAATTATCTTAATTTTAGTTGAAACTACTTCTTGTCTCTCTGAAGTCTGATTTCTACACGCATTTGTCAGTAGTGAATACTTACTGGGAGTGATTACTCTCTGTTTGCACCAGTATACCTCTGGGAGGTTCATCAATCTTGTGCTTTTTAATTGACATCAATAATGTGTTTACATTTATCAATATTTCTTAATTGTCAAGTTATAACAGTGGAACTTCAATAATAAATCATGCCAATGGTTAACTTCATACATTACATTTTTAAGAGTCTCCTTAAGCAGTTTGACATGTTGTAAATTGCTTTTAAAATGATGTATGCATGCTCGTGGGGGAAGAGG
This sequence comes from Hafferia zeledoni, assembly GCA_035583235.1. NCBI lineage: Eukaryota > Metazoa > Chordata > Aves > Passeriformes > Thamnophilidae > Hafferia > Hafferia zeledoni. Next base: position 64,822,135 of record JAWWEV010000083.1, read on the forward strand.
GGAAAAAATTGGTATTCAAAGTTGTGCTGTAGAACAACACTGAAGAACTACCCATTGACAGCAACATACCTTAGCCACATGTATGGTTTGCTCTATGGGTAAAAAAAAAGGAAGAAAGTCTTTTCAAAGTGCTTGTTTTATTACTAATAATTTTGTGAGCATGACAGCACTCATACATTTCTTGTGCAATCCCCAGGGACTTGTCAGAGCTGGGACTTCTTCCATTCTCTCAGCTGTACAGGCAAGGCAGAGGGCAGGGAGAATTACTGGTACTGCTGCTCCTTTATATAAGTACCCCAATTTTAACTGTGCATTTCACCAATGTCTGTAAGATATTGAGGTGGAAATTAAGCAAGCTACTCTGTTTAACCATGTATTTAAAGACCTGGGCTCATAGGGAACTAAATTATTTGCCCAAAATATGCTTAAAGCAGGAATGAATGCATTATATTCCTAGTCTTACACCACCATCTATCTCAGAAGACATACCTTGATCATCTACCTCACTGTCTTCTCTGTCCCATTTGAACCCAAGCACCAGTATTCTGGAGGAAGAGATCTGCCTATACAGAAAGCTGGCAGGATGCTGATCACATTGTGTCAGTCTGACCATGTTTTATGAGCTACATTGAAGACAATACCAAATTAGAAACCTTGCCTAAGAAACAGAGAAGAAAGACAGTAGTTAATGCTGTTATTTTCTAGGGAAGTGAGAGTCAGTGTGAACACCAGGATAGGAAAAGACAGAAGTAGAGAAGCGGCTGTTTGTAGTTCTTGCACCCTCACTTGCTTTGTAACTGAGATCCTAAAGATGAACTGCAGATTTTCAAGTAAACATATTTATATATATTTATAGGTATATATATATACACACACACACACAAAAAGAATTCAGATATTGTTGTTAATCTCAAATATTATACAAAATTAATTATTTTAATATCTTACTGTGTATAGCCTAATTTTACAATGCTACTTGTAGGAGGAAATGTTAACTAAATAAGTTATTATCCAGAATGCTGTAGAATTAAATGGTGCTTTACATAGATAAAAATACACTATTTGTATTACAGATACACCATTTGCCTAAGTTGAAACTGAGTTGAGAAAAATAAATGCTTATATTGGGAAAGTGCAAGTGAGGAGTTGAAAGAGCAGCAGAATGAATGTGACTAACCTCTTTAATCAGTTGAAACAGTAGTAAAAGAATATATACCTGAGGATAACAGATCCTATTTATCAAGGGGGGAGTAAAAATTTCACCAGGCTCTCAGTCCTAGCAAACAAAAGGTCTAATTTAAACATCCAAATCTTGATGCAGTTAGCAAAATTTCCTGTCATTAGAGCAATTCAAGATCAGATATCTCTGCATTCCTATTCTTCTTGTCTTTCTTGTTCTCTATCCTGGCTCCATGCTCACATAATAGTCTAGCTTAGTACTCTAAAATACTGTATTTCTCTGTATTTCATATAAGATACTGTTAGTTGAAAGCTGTTATTATAGATTAATAGTTATTGCTTCACTTCTTTGAACTTGTTTAAGAGGGAAATGGCTGGCAAGCAGATGAGTTAAACACTAGTATGCAGTTCGATGTCATCCTACTTGGTGTTGTTACTGAGATTTTTTATTTCTGCAATTCCTGTCTCTTCTTACTGACTAAAATCACTTGTTGCCCAAGTCCTCAAAGAAAATCAAACCCAAAGATTTTGTCAGTGTACAAAACTAAGATGTCTACACTCTTGCAAATGTTGTAAGTAAGAAATTAAGCCTCTCCTTCCTTTTCTGAATGAGACAAGACTGATAAGGCATAGCTATCTAATGAACAAAATTGCAGTAGTTACCAAATCAAATCACATTAAAGCAGGTGTGTGCAATCAATCTCTTTGTGAAGGGTAATGCTGCACAGGTTCTGAGCTAGAGGTCATTCACATCCATGTCTAGAAGGGTAAGCTGGAGTTGGCATATGAATGTGTGAACACAAAGTCTTTAAGAAGTGTTGACCTTTCAACGGCATTCAAATTGTATTTGCACTTTTGATTTCAAACTTGCCAAGGTACCTGAGGTGTATATGAAACTAAATTTAGTTTGGCTGTGTGGTGGGCTGACCCTGACTGGACACCAAGTGCCTACCAAAGCTGCTTATCTGCTCAGCTGGACAGTGGAGAGAAGGTTCAGTGAAAGGGTTGAGATAAAGGCAAGGAGAGATCACTCACCAATTACCCTCACAGGCTCTTGAGGAAATCAGTATAATTTGTTACCAATAAAATCAGAGAAGGGTAATGAGGAACAAAAGCCAATTTTAAGAACACCTTCCTTCCACTTCTCGCTTCTTCTCATGCTTAAATTTCCTCCTGATTTTCTCTACCACCTCCCCTGCAAGCAGCACAGAGGACAGGAAACTTGGGCTGTGGTCAGTTTATGACATGGTGCCTCTGCTGCTCCCTCCTCTTCCGGGGGTACTCCTCACACTCTTCCTTTGCTCCAGCATGGAGTCCCTCCCTTGGGAGACAGTCCTCATGAACTTGTCCAACATGAGTCATTCCCAGGAGGTGCCGTCCTTCAGGGTCACAAGTACTGCCAACAAACTTGCTCCGAGTGTGGGCTCCTCTCTGTGGTTCCACAGGTCCTGCCAGGAGCTGCTCCAGCACTTCCTATGGAGTTCCAGCCTCCTTTGGGCATTCCTCTTCTCCTCTGATGGGTCCCCCATGGGCTGCAGGTAGATCTCTACTCCCCCATGGGCTGCAGGGGGACGTCCTGCCTCACCATGCTCTGCACCTCAGGCTGCAGGGGAATTTCTGCTCCAGCACCTGGAGCACCTCCTGTCCTTTCCTCTTCACTGTCCTGGGTGTCTGCAGGGCTGTTTCCCTCACATATTCTCACTCCTCTCTCCAGCTGCAATAGGACAGGGTTCCTTTTTTTCCCCCTTCTTGAATATTCTGCAGGCACTACCATTGTTGCTGATGGGCTTGTCCTTGACCAGTGGCAGGTCTGTCTAAGGAGCCATCTGGCATTGGCTCTCAGACACTGCAGGAAGTTTCTGGCACCTTCTCACAGAAGCCACTCCTGCAGTCCCCCCACTCCCAAAACCTTGCCACAGGTTGTTAGCATGAAGAGTGTAAAATCTTGTGTGAGTTAAGTTCAGAAAAAATAATTATGCACTGCCCTCCATACACACATTTAATGCCAGCATAACCTGAACTGCTGGTAAAACTGGTTCAGTTGTCAAATTTTCCAGTACTTTGGAGGAAGACTGAAATTGGGGCTGCCAAGTCGTCAGGTGGGATGTAGTTTCAAATGTAAGTGGGCCTGGCACAGGAAACTTGTGTTTCAACCTTCTTCCTTTCCTCAGACATCCTGCATTGAGTAAATCCTGGGACTATGAGAAAGTAAGGGATGTAATAAATACCCATAATGTATATTCTCATAGGCTGAGAAGTGAGGATGACTCCTTTTTTCAGAGAGTATCTGAGGAGATTGAAAGCAAGGATCCAAATTTGTGTTCACACGTTTACACTGACTAATATGGGCACTTGGGAGCTCAAGGTACTCTGCAAGTCATTAGAATGTAAGCTACAAAATTACATAAGGATTCAAGAACATGAAGTTTTTCCTTCTAATACAGTTTCATATTTGAAAAACATGAATATAGTGTAAAAGTAGAACTTGTGGTCTTTTTAATCTTTTAGTAAAGTACAGGCTGGCTGTTTCTGTTTCTTTCCTAAATCTTCAGCTAAAAGAAGAGTAACTTCAGGTACCTATGCTGCAAATCTGTAGGGAATTCTTCCTTCAGGAAAGCCAAGGACCACGGTGGAGCTACACAGTGCACTCTGTATTTTTCACAGATGCTTAGTGTAAGTATTTCCTGTAGTAAAGCTGAAAGCTTTGTGTAGGAGAACGATGGGGCTTAATAAGTACCCAGTGACCATTGCCACCGTTGTGCTTGCTGACATACAAACAAGGAGCCTGACACAGAATCACAGGATGCTTTGGGTTGGAAGAGACTTCAAAAATCATCTAATTCCAATCTCCCTGCCATGGTCTGGGACACCTCCCTTTAGACCAGTGAAGCTCAGCTGATCAAATTTCACTGATGGTACTTCCAATTTCAAATGTTTGTAACAATCTAGAATTAAGAACTTGTGTTTTTAAAACACTGCACAGTTTTTACTATTCTGTGCAGGTCAGTGGTCAGTTCACACCTGACTCTCCTGTCAGGATGAGAGTTCATCTGGAAGGAGAGGCAGATAATTCAGGTAAGATCAGATCAGATGTTTGTATATCCCCCTAAAGTGGTAAACTCCAGCTGCACAGCACATTAGTTTCATCAGTGCTGCTTGATTTTGGTTTTCATTTACAACTTTTTTTAAAAGGTAAGATTGGAGTTCTTTATTTGACTTGCCAACTAAGGCTTTTTAAAATGTAAATAGCAGTCTTGTACCTCTAATACAGATTGCTGTGTAGCTGAGGGAAGGAGAGTCCGACCTACTCTTAGAAAAGAAAACAAAACTGAGAAAGGGTGGAACACAGGAACAGAGAGATCCAAGGTTTGCCACCATATAGTAATGGATATGACCTTTAATATTGAGGCCTTTGGATCAAATTTAGGTTGGCATTAAAATTTTCTAATAAATTCCCTGCTGAATCTCAGAGGTTTTTTGCCTCAGATTTAATTCAATAAGGTCACAATAAAGCAAGTACTGTCTGTGCTATTGTAATTGCTCTCAGCAGGCTGATAATGTTATTGCAGAGAAGTGCCAGCTACTGTGCTTTTATTCCTTCCTTCAAGCACTCTCCTTCCTACATATTTGCTCCTCTTGCTCTCAAGTCTACCCTAAGTAGGAAATGAAGCTGTTTTAAATGCCATTTCCTTCTCATTTTAATGTTTTTATAGTAATGCTTTCCTGAGTCACAGAATGATTGGAGGCTTTTGTTTCCTTTCCTTAATTTTTATCCAACTGTGCATTAAATTCAGCCTTTTACATTCTTAAAAACTGATATTCCTTAACACATAGTGCTCATTTTAACACTCATTAACACACATCGTTCATTTTAGCTTAGTGCTTTTAGGGTTGTGCAATAGATGTACAGCTAAACAAGTTTCTCTTAGGCACATGGGGAGAAACACTGAATACCCACTGTCCCATGCTTGGTAAATAAAAATGACAAATGGCAGCTCATCACAGAGAGGTATATATATTTGGGGGGAATGTTGGTGTAGTGGTGGAGCTGTGCACATCATGGCTGGTCCTTGATTTAACAGAAATGAAGAGGTATCTTCAAACTTTGTAACTAGATGACACGATTACAGTGTTCTAGGGCCACGATGGACCAGTGTTTTAGGTGTGGAGCTAGATACGTTTTTCTTGATTGTGGACACAAAGTAATAGTTAATGTTCCTTTACCTGAGCGTAACTGATAGCTCAGGCCTTTGCAGTTTCAAAGGACCAACTTGGACACAGCTGAATGCTCCTGCCTTTACCACACTCCAACTGGCTTCAGACTTGCCCATCTCCACCCTCTTGGTCCATTATCTTCCTGCTCAGTCTTTCCCAGGGGCACAGAATTTCTGACCTCAAGTGTCATGCAGACATGGGTGCCTATCTCCAGTGGCATGCAGGCATTTACAGTTCTATGCCCATGGCATTCGTTGCTGCCAAACATGCCAGTCGCTGTACAGAGGAAAATTACTGGCATGGATATTCTGCTGCTTATGAGCATGATCTGCAAACATGTACAGTGGGATATGTCGTATTGCCCACGTGTGATTGGTTGGAAATGAGGAGCAACAAAAGATGTTTTACAAAGGCAATTCCAGTTATAAAATGGGAGCAGCTGTGTTCTGCCCACCTTCAACCTCCATGGCAAGCAGAATTGATCAGAATGTGGACAGATTTGATAGTCCATGTTGCTGCTTGCATAACTGTGCTAAGTCTGCTTCAATAATTAAAAACAACAGATGATGAGCTTCAGTCATAACATTTCACCCACTTTGTTATTGCTCATCATTTCTTCTTTTTTTTTTTTTAATTGCTCCTGATGTCTGCTCTTAGCCATGCATCATATGGTGCTAGCAGGATGATACTGCAGTACCAGCATGTTTGATGAACTTCAGTGATAAAAACTCATCACTTCTGCAGTGTGTGGAGTTTCTCCCAGTTAATGTGCAGGCATGTGAATGAGGTCACTCCTGATCAATAACTGCCCACTGCATTTTAGGACATACACATTTTAATTTATATTTCCTTCAGCCACAGGGAAATAACTTTCAGCACCAGAGATGCAACACAGCCACTTTAAAGCAGAATGGTCCTCAGTTGAAATGATGTTACTGACCTGAAACACTTCAAAAAACTGATTCTGAAGCCTGCTGTAGTTTGAGCTTGAAGTTTCTGAGATAGGTTAACACTACCCTGAGTCATTGTGAGACATGATCAGACTGTTGTTTTGTAAATTAAATAATGAAACGTTTATGTGAGAGTTCCTACTATAGTTGGTAATTAGTCTGTGCTTTGAAAAGATGAGAATCTACATCACATGATGGTAGGATCTGGAATTTTTTTTTTAAACTTGACTTTTAGTCATAGAGGCATGAACTCTTCCAAAATCCAGGTTTGATTGACAATCCTTTGTGTATTAACAGTAGAAACATGAGTTAATAATCAGATAGTCCTTTGGGTTTTTTCCAATTAAACTAATAATCTGGCTTGAGTTATCTAAATAAAAACTCCTGTGTTGAGATAAACTTTCCCTTGTTTTTTTCCTGTAGATCTCAGCTGTGAAGTAGTGATTTCTTTGAAGGGTTTTGGTAAAGCAGCAAAAATGAAACCTGACATCTTTAACTCTTGGCAATTTGCATGTATGAATTGCCATTGCCCAGGGGCTTCTGAAGTGCTCTATGAATTGTAATAGCATTTATGAATCAGTCTGCTTTCAGATGTCAAATAGCATCTATTTAATACTCATTAGCCTAGATATAACATTTTAAAATCCTGCCACTCTTGCAAAAATTTCAATTCCACATTCCAGTTTTACCCCAGCTGTTACAATCATCCACCAAACTGCACAATGTGGGATGTGGGATATCCCGACAGGGACTATGGATTCAGTGATTAAGAAAACTCACTGCAGTCAAAATCTAGGGGGTTTTGGATTTCAGAGACAGAAATTCAGCAGTTTTTAAAATTTTGGGACAGAATGTCCTGCATTGTAGTAAGTAATAGAAAGTTTCATCTCTCTGCCTTGCACAGAAAGTAGGAGTCGAGTAGACTTCACTATGGTATTAGGAAGACTTGGCATTTTTACCTGAATTTTAGCTGTGATATTACTACATTTATTTATGAATGAGTCTTTACAACTCTCAGTCTCTTAAGAGTGGTGTTCACAGCTTACTACTGTGAACCCATGAGGTCAGAATTTGTAATAAAAACCATTAAGTAGTTCCCAGTCCCACTGAAAATTTTTCAGAGAACTGAGAACTTAATCTCCTGATTTAAAACAAAGAATCTTTCAGTGCCATTTCTCTGGAGTGGTAATAGAAGCAATTCAGATTTCTGTTTGTTTTCTTTTTTTATACTGTTGGATAAATAAGGCAGTTGTAGAAATCCCATTGAGGGGGACAATGTAAATCCTGTGTTACTGAGATCCATTTAAGCAGTACCTGTTCAGGAAATATTCCTATACTGAAAGAATCAAGTGCACATTTTTCTGATTATGCTTCTTGCATTAATGTTTCTGCTCTTTATTATCCCATTCCAGGAAAGTGTGACTCAAAGGATGTTGAAATGCTGTTTCCAACATCCCGTTGAGATAAAATCACACCCTTAGTAAAAATTTGTGCTGTGCTGTATTGATGTACCAGGCCACTTTTAGAAACATGTATTTTGCCAAAATTTTTCAATTGTGTTTTTGCTGAAATTCAGATTTTGAAGGTATTAGCCTGTTTGGAAATTCACTATCATTGTTCATCTGATTGTGAAAGAAACAGGAAATTTTGGGATGGCAGGAATGGAAATACCACTTTCCAATTTGTTTGGATTGTGAAATTATATACTTAGAACAAAGCATTTCACTGCTACTGCAGTAAGTTCAAAAATGCTCCAAACTGGTGGTTCCTAGGAATATTTAGTCTGTTCTTGTTAGCAGTTACCTCCTGTGCCATAGGTATCAACACAGTTATTTTTTGGCTTGTTTCTACCATTTATTACTGAGCTAAAATGCAAGAAGGTTACAGTGATGTGTCAGAAGGTAAGACCACCAAGGTGGGCAGCAAACCAATTCCAGCTGTGTGTGACACTGGATGATGCCAAATGTACAAAGCAGAGACTCTACACAACTCAGGGCACTTAAGGCAACAAACAGGTACTGTTGCAACACAATTCTTAATAAACACTTTGAGGGGTTTTTACTCGTGGTGCAAATAGTTGGTGTAGTCTTTTCATCTGAAAGATTGAAACTCACATGTAAAGATCAGGCTTCTGTGACACAACTTCAGATTAATTCTAGATATTTTTACAGTAATCTGTACAAAATGGTAGCCACCATGTAGTGAAAAAAAGAAGATGCATGGAGAGCAATGCCATGGCTAAAGAACAAATGTAAAGAACATGACACTGGAAAAAATTCTCTCCTGAGATGAAAGAAAATGTTTAAGGAATATTAATGAAACTTTGCAGGGGTAAAAAAGGAATGCCCTATAACTGAGGGGGAAAGCAGTGTATATTTATGCTTGGTTTTTGGACATCTAAGAAGCTTGCAAAGGTTGTGAGATAGTCAAGGAAAAGAATTTTTGAAAAATCACCTTTTAATTCTGGTCCTGCCACAAACTTCCGTCGCGTAGAACATCATTTATACATTTGATCTTTATCTGTTGTCTTGGATTCTCTCTTTTTAAAACAGATAATTCTTCAGTTGTGTGTATAACAAAGTTGGTTTATGGCTTGCTTCATATGAAAACACTTCTTGGTGTTGGGTGCATGAATGTATTTTTCTTCCAGGAAATACCTTTTAGATTTCCAGCTTTGCTTTGGTATGCTCTTGTGAATTTAGAATTTGTTCTCAAGGATCCCAAAGAGTTTGTTTTAGTTCCTGTGTAATCTGTGGAGAAATTCAAGTTTCCTTTGTCCTTCCTCAGTTTTGAACCTTAATAAGCAGTAGACACTGAGAAAATTATTGTTAAAACTTATGAGCATTAGTAATACATTTCTTGATTATCATTGCAAGGTACCAAATGCTCAAAGATTTTGGCCAGACATTACAGAGGAACAATGGAGGTTTTCTGGTTGTTTAATACTGGCATTTTATTATTAATTCTGCTCTGAGTTTGTGTAGAACTGACTATAAACCAAAAGTTTGTTATTTCACTGACACATATCTTTGCAGAACTGAACTTCAAGCAGGAGTCAAGAAATGTTAACTAGAACACTGTGTAATGTCACAGGAAATATATTCCTATAGTCTACCCCAGAAAACCAACACAGTTTTACATCAGAGAGGTTGGTTTAATTGAATTGGAGATACTGTGAATAAGAAGGAAGTTAAAGCATGGTAAATCACACTCCTGCAAGAATCAATGGTATCTTAAAATCATCACTGCACAGGTAGTGTCAGGCTAGAAATGTTACTCATTTTCCTTTTGATCTCACATGTAAAGCTGGTTTTCAATTGACCTCAGTCAGAAGGGGGCTGAATTTTGCCTCCATGTAATGTTCTGTACCTGATGTCTCTGTGCTCCTTATCAAAGGATGCTCTCCTCTTGGGCATAGCCTGATTATTGAGTGCTAGTAAAATATACCTTTGCAGAAAATCGAGCCTCCTTTTTTCCCACCAATTCAGCTTTCATTGCACTGAGAGGATCTTAGACTACTCACTGTAATTTTATATATCAATATTTCAGTATATCTCTTTGTACTGTGTGTGTATGTAAAGGGTAAGTAATTCTTTTTGGTAACCAAAATTTGATTTATAAATTTTATTGGTGGCACACTGCAACAGTAATCCAGTAATCCAGAATTTGTACGATTTTTTGATATTGTCTATTTTTGGTAGGGTTGAGTTGTTTGGTTTTGGGTTTTTTGTCCTGCCCTTTATAAGTCATGTTTTGATTAATTTTACTTATTGTGCTGTGTTAAGACACCTGCAGGACTGATGCATTCTCAAAATACAGGGATTTTTTATTCTTACTATTTGAGCTTGATTGAACACTTAAACAGTGTTCAAAAGCTGCAGTATATTTTCTGTAGTTTTAGAAACAATTATTTTGGTTATTCACAGCAATGTTCTGTGTCTGGCTGTGAAATTCCTCCAACTTTGTTACACTCTCCTGCCCCTGAACATGGTTTACATAGTTAGAAAGAGGTGTATCTATTGGAGGTATCTTTATTTATCAACAGAGAAATCACATTTAGGAAAAACACTTAGGAAAGTTAGTAAAGGAATATAGAAATGGTATGTGGAGTGGCAGGAGCACCTGTGAAATGTTCCCAGAAAGTGGCAGAAACGCTTTCTGTTTCATTGGAAGGAAAGCCCAAAGGATTGGCTGAACAGCAAAAAATTAATATAGTTGTTTTTTCTTGTAGAGAAGCAAAAACCCTTTGTAATTTTTTTTTAGGCTACATGACATTCTTCGCTGTCAAAAGACTGACTCTTTGCTCTCCTATGACATCCTGATATTTAGCATACTAGTGAGGCTCTGAATTCTTGTAGACCCAATTATGGAAAGTCAGGTAAGTGGCATTTTTCTTTATTATATTGCACAGCTTTTAAGTTCTACACCGTTGGCACACAGATACACCCTAAACTTAATTAGGAGAAATGCGCAATATAATAATATTAAAAAGCCACTTACCTGTTGGTGCAGCCAATTCCATGGCACAGAATTCAGTGTAGGGTGGGCAGGAAACCCCTGTACAGTGCACACAGATCCTTAAGAATTGGGCCAGACTTTTGTGTATCTGATCCACAAAAGGGCAAACACAAAGGGCAGGTGTTACTCAGCCTGTGAGCAGTGAGAGCAAAGTGAGATCCAGTGGTGTTTCACCACTGCTGTTCAAATCTTGATTTCCTTAGCACTGAAGGACAGGAAGGACAGGTGACATAGACTGGAAACCCCTCCAAAGCTGTCCAGATTTGCTAGTGCTAATACCATTTTCTACCACCATATTAACAAGCATCAGCAGTGACTTACTTTAGTTTACAGAACTAAAACAGTAGTGTCTTGAGGACTTTATTATTGTTCTTTCACGTGTGCACAGGGACAAAGAAACTTTACAACAATGATTGCAATGAACTAAGGATAACCATTGTTATGAGCTAGGGAACTTGAGCAGTAATAATGTTGCACACTTTTATTGTTATATAAACAACTTCCTAATGCCAGTATTGTTTAAAAAGCAAATTCTGTATCTGGAAATGACACAGAGCAGAAAAACAATGATTAATTTGGTAGTGGTATATGCTTGTCAAAGCTGTAATTTCCATTGTCCTCTCTTAAGAGCAATTATATAACTGCTCTCTGATACACGTGCTGCAGATTGTTTTTCATGGAGAAAGTGACATTTAAGTACTACTTAGGGGAGATTTCTAAACAAATCAGCTTTCAGATTTTAAGGAAGTTTGTTTTAGCTTTCTTTCTTAAGACCAATGTATCTAAAATCTTATTTAAATCAAAAGGTGTTTTAATTTATTGGTCTTCACTATATCCTCTATTGGATCTAGGAAGAATCTTGCTCGTACTTCATGGGAGAAAATATTGCCTTGGGAATAGATAAATACTGGAATTTTGATCAACATCATGAATTTTTCTGAAAACTTTTGCTGGGTAAGAATGGAAATTTGACTCAAACAACTCCTCAGTCTTCACTGTTGTAGCATCACCACTTGCCATAAGAAATGAAAAATAAAGTTATGGGCATAAAACAGCAGTGGACCCATAAGGTTACACCTGAAGCAAAAGTAATTCCTGAGTTGTTTCTACAAAATTCTGCCCTTTTTTTGTTCCCCTAATGGAAGTAGAAGCTATGGGGCACTTCTGAACTTCAATCTATGGAAAACCATGCATGTTTCATCCCAGTTGCAGGGACAGCTTTGACAAGGCAAGAAAAGTGTTTTAATATCACCTTCAATGCCACCCTTGCCTGTCATAATGAGAAAGATGCCTGTTTGGTGACTGCTTTTTCCCAGCTCTAGCCAGCTGCCTCCAGCTAGACCTTTCTTTGGGAAGATCAATCACCAAATTGCATATATATCTCTTGGGAAATTCAGAGTGTGTGAGCAGTAAGCACAAACACCAGTGGAAATACCCTATTTCAAATTTTTCTCTGACTTTGAAAGATCTCCTAGTCATCCTGTGAATATTTAACAACCATAAATAAAGAGCACTCTTTATAACTTAAATAAACAGCAAAGCATTTTTATTAATTATTAGGCATGAAAACAAATCCCTTTCTCACATCTAGGATTGGTCCTCCAGATAAGGTTATAAGTATGTTATCCTGACAAGGTAGGTAATTTATGAACAGCCAGAGGTGTAATTGTTCTGTGAATAAAGAAAAGCTTTTAGCTTCCAGGGATACAAAGTATTTTTCATGAATATTAAGTAAACTTTAATGACTGAGGAAAAGAGCAAAGTAGAGGACAGTCATTTATATCCTGTCTAAACTGGCCTACAGCTACATTAATGTTTATAACAGATTCAGAACACAGCTAAAATAACAGTGAGGATTTCCTCCTCTTTTTCCATACCCTTTTCACCACTGTTTAAACATTCATATAGCTAAAAGGGTGAAGGCTATCTGCTTATTTACTGTAATTTACAGGAGACATTAAAGAAAAATGGAAAGTGACTGTGATCAGTGCTGTATGAGAAGTAGTGATAGATGGCAATTGAATGGTCTGAAGCTGTTAATTGCTATGAGATTACACTAGTTGAGATACCTCTGATATCAGGTGCTTGAAATATTACTTATTTCAAAGATAAATTGGATTATAAGTTATTAGTAAATCTGTATGGAGGTGATAAAACCCACTTGTAAACTAGCAAACTTGGGTGTATTTCAAGTTGTAACTCAGTCATTTGTATACTGGAAAAGGAGTTAAGAGGTAAATTGAGGGGTTATATGGAAATATGTGGAGTAACTAAGTTACTTTTGAGACTGGGCATTTTCTGTGCTTTCTACTTTCTGAGTGAATTTTTGTTCAGCCTGAAAGTTTCCCTAGACCACCACTAGTCTTTTCACCTGACTCCAAGATGCTCTGCAGAGGAAGGAAGATGCTTCTCTAAGGCAGACTTGCTTTCTTAACCACATGGGGGAGATAAAAAGCAGCAGATCTGTGAAGCCTTCACACAGGTCACAAATACAGTAATGACATCCTCGAATTTCCACTCCAGGGTCTGCTATTGCTTGACTGTTCTCAGTAAAGCAACATTTTTTTCCAGTAGGACAGAGAAAATATATTGCACTGCATGGGTCTTCTTGGTAATACCATCCCATGTCATTCTTCTTGTCATTAATCAAATGTTGCTTATTGAAGCAGGTAGAGAATTGCTTAATGGTTTGGTATTGGATTTATTGAATTTTAAGGAATGATAGATTGAAACAGCAGAAGCTGAGGAATAGTTCAGTAGTTTAAAAAAATTCCTATTAACTTGTTTGTGTAGCTACTGAATTTTACCATGTTTGCACATTCTCACATGCACATATAAACATTTAAATGATTCCAGTCCCCTGCACAAAATAATTTAAAAAACCTGAAAGGCCTAACAAAGTGTACATCCAAAGCAGTGAAAACAAGAGGACATCTTTGTCCATTTATTTTCTCCCATCAGTGTTGTTTCATTCCAAGCTCGAGGCTTTCTCATTGCTGTGTTGTATGTGGCATGTGGATATTTGTAGGAGAATGTGAGCAGAGTAACAGGCATTTTGGATTACTATTTTTCACTCTTCATTTTTTTACATGAAAGGTTTGGTTGGGTCATTATAAAACTTGCCATTCTAGATGTTCTATGTACTATTTAAAGTGCAATCATCCATGAGAAAGATTCCCAAAAAATGTTGTTTTGTAACTATAACAGTAAATAGATGTAGCTTATACAAAGTGATGCCTCTATTATGGGCATCATAATTCCTCTTCAGTGTCTTAGGCTGGAACTAGCAAACTTCTGCAGGTTCTGTGTATCTACAAACTCCAAGATCCCCCTCCCATATAAGCTACTTCCTCAGTTTGCCCATTGCAAATGCATGTAGGGCAAGTTATTGAAAAGAGAAAGATTCTTTATCAGTCTTTGATGTTTATAGAGATATGATATGTGTAAAAAACTTCAAGGCCCACCCTCATTCCTGTTCACTAGAGAACCTGTACCTTACATTTCAGTCATCACAAAATGAGTAACCTCTTAAAGGATTAAACTTTCCCCTTATTTCAGATAGTTCTCTCAACAAAGAAAATAAATATTAGCTCTATGAAGTGTTGTTATTTATAAATGCTTTTAAATACAAAGAGATTATTTATAGTAGATGTAACTAAAATAATGTTACATCTCTTAACCCAGAAAGTCAAGTAATACACATTTCACATAATGTGTGAATATTATTTTCAGACATTTTTGAGAGGTGATTTGTTTCACAATACGACTGTAGTAAAATTAACAGAATGCTGTGCCCATAGGATTTGCTGTGAGGTTAGTTTTGGGTTGGCTTTTAAACTTCATAAATCCCCATATGAGTGCACTTGTCAAGTATTTTTGCATTTTTAAAAATACTCTGTTACCCCCCAACCCAGGAGGTGACAAAATGAAAACTCCCCAGTATGTATTTAACATCCTCAGGCTTGTTTTGGCTTCTAATTCCTTGCATGGTTTTGTTTTCTTCTTTCTTATTTAGATCTTCAGTTTCCCACTCAAATGTTTTTTGGCTTTTATTACTGTCTGAGATTAAAGCATAAAATACCACACTGCTAATTCTGATGACAGTAGGTGTTAGAGCTGGCAAGGTGACCCTTTGTCCTTCAGTGACATTCTGTGCAGGACTTCAGCTACCTTATACTGTGTAGGAGAGGTAGAAATAGAGAATATAGACTATTAAATACAGACTGTTTAATTTCCTGATTCCACTGTAGCTCTGGATACCTGTAGCAGAGCTGATTATGATGGGAGTTAAAAAAGAACAAAATAACATACTCTACCTTCAGTCAGTTGCACTCCCTTGCCTGCCTCCAGAGGATGCACCTGGTTGTTGCCTCTCTTTGCCAGAGGGACTTACAGCATTTTATGTCACTTTTCCTTGCATCATCACAGACACCTCTGCCTGCAGCCTCACTCCAGAATCTTTTAAGCTGATGAGGAAGAATCAATCACCATTCATACCTTTACAATGTGGTGTTGAAGTGGAAGCACCATATCCCTGGAAGTGGCAGCATTTTGCCAGTGTTCAGCTCAGGAAGAAGTGTCAGAACTTCATCCTTTCTTTTTTAACCTTGCTCACATTGTCCTTAATGCTGTACAAAAGTTTCTCTCACTCATTAGGCTCAGTTATTATGTGTGTAGTATAGTTGACATCTCAGTTGGGGAAGGACATGTTGGAGCATTGATTCAAGTGAGTAATGATTGATTCAAATGAGTAGTAACACTATTTATTATTTGAATGCCTTTTCTTGTGGGTGAAGGAAGAGCTTCCAGCTTTTTAATGTCTTATCTTTTAAATTAGAGCAAAAGCTAATTCCCAAAGCCATGACAAGAATTATAACAGAGGTTTGCTGCTCCCCTGCTGTGTGTCTCACATGGCCATCTACCTACCCCTGTTTAACGTGGGTGTAACAGGCTGTCTCCCTGCAGGTGCAGAGTTCTGAGTCAGCAACAGACTGCGGGCACTTTATGCTTGCTCAAGACTCAGCGATGGAAGGTGTGGTTGGAAATACAGCCCAGCAGGGAAGGGCAAAGCTGGCTGAGAATTTTGAGCTGAACATAAAGCTCCTTTCCCCATAGCACACAGTTTGTCATTTAGGAAGCAGTTAAAGGCTAAACTGGGAATGAAAAGTCGTATTCCAAAACAAACACTTACAGGGCAAAGTGAAGACAAGTGTATGTTATTCTTGCCATGTGAGGAAAGTAACCACAGCCATGCTTTTGTTTTCTAAAAATGTGTTTGAAGGCACATTAGACAATTCCCTGAATGATCATTTTTAATCTATTTTTGCATGTCTGCAAAGAAGCAGACATATATGACATACATACATAACATACATATATATACATATATAACTGCTTCATTACACAAGGTTAGCTACCTGTTCAGAAAGCTTTAATGTAGAATAAGGAAGATAGCACAGTTATTTGTAGTTCTTCAGGTGAATCCTGATAAGTGCTTTGCTGACATTGTGTTGATGCATGTGTAAGTGAAATTTGTTGTATTTGTTGTCTCCTGTGCAGTGACTGTCACATGGGTGACATCCACACAGGCCAGGTATTCCTGTCGATGCCCATCACTTTTTGGGTGGCAGCTGCTTTGAAGAATGGGGAGAACTGTGTGTTCCTTCCCCCAACCTCCCATTCCTTGCTGTTACATGGCATCCATGAAAACCATTGCCATCACTGAGCTGTTAGCTGAGTGGCACCCACGTTTTTAA
>JAWWEV010000083.1:64838852-64856394 GCA_035583235.1 Hafferia zeledoni
TTCCTTGCTGTTACATGGCATCCATGAAAACCATTGCCATCACTGAGCTGTTAGCTGAGTGGCACCCACGTTTTTAACAGGTGTGCAAGCCACCTGTAGTTATTGTACCACAGGGATTGGTGTTGCTTTACCTGCTGCTTCCACCCTGTGTATGTCCAGTGACTCTTACAGAAATAGAGTCACTTTCTCCTCAAAAATATTTGTGTCTTTGGCAGTTTGTTATTGTTTCTATGTGCATTAGGTTTTGTAGAACTGCAAGAAGTTTTGTGTTTCACTCATACATTTATATTCACACATATAAACATATCTACTGTGTTTAGATCTTAGTTTTGCTCTACATGTAATAACGGTGCTATACAGAGTGTGCCTAGAAGTGCCTTCCACAAAATACAGAGTGTGCCTAGAAGTAAACAGCAGTTTTCAGTGAAAACTTTTAGTCTAGCCCATTCTCTTTATTATATGAATAACATTTGAATGCATCAAAGCCCAATTAATACATACATATTGTTTTAAGTCAGCTTTTTTTTTTGCAATAGAGTTGTAGTAACCTTTGATATCCGAGAAAACACCTGATGTTGGAGCTGTAATGTGAAGCAATATTTGCTTCTAGATTTGAATGGGAACAAGTTCAAAGATCTGGTGTGGCATTATAAGTTGCCTACAGTGAAACCTGTGATTGTTTCTGATTGTAAATTGATGGAGGATTCTTCACAGTAATCACCCTCATGTTGGCATAGCAGCACTGCCGTGGCAGCGAACTGTGGTTTTTAAGAAGCATGCTGTTACATCCAGGGGATCATTACAGCTGAGCAATCCAACCCAAACACCCTGAACAATGAAACTGCTTGTTTAGCAGCAAGCTGCCAGTCAGTGCTGTGTAACTAACTACTTCATGGTTTCAGTCTGGAAGAGCATCCCTGAGGACTGAGGAATCGGGGAGAGCAGTAGCATGAGAGACTCAGTCTAGTAGTTGCTGCATAATGTGGGTAATATAGAACCCAACCTGATGCAGTTCTGTTTTCTGCATGACAACAAATTACTTTGACATCACTGTTATGTAAAGCAAGAAACCAGTAAAATTTAATTGTTGGGATTGTACTTGTACTCAGTAATTAGCTGTACTTTTTAAAAAATCCACAAGCACAGCAATCTTTTTTCTTAAATGCTCTTGATTATCTTTAGTATGAGATTACTTTGTATTAGTTGATGTTGCATTGATGATAGCAAAAGTATTAGGTTGAAAACTAGAATTTAAAAAGGAGGTACCACCTGTAAGTATGGTGCTACACTTTGCTCATGATGGTGAACTACTTCAGTCACTGCAAAATTATTTAATAAAGTATAAGTATATAGTTGCCTTCTGATTCATATTCACTTTCTATAATCTTTTAGGTCACTTCTGGCTTTCTTTTAAATTAAGCAACAAAAAAAGGCTGGACAGGATACTGTCTTTTCAAACACATAGGTGAACAACAGAAATAGCTAAATACCTGTTGCAGTGGATTCATTTTTCTTTAATCCTCTGAAAGCACATTGTGAACTTGCCCTTCGTGCCTCCCTTGGTCCTTTTTGGTTAAAGTATTCAGTGGTGCCCACAGGTCTCACTTATTTAATCTTCATTAATCTTTGGGGGAAACTATGATGTGTTGAAGCTCCTGTCATAGCATCTTCATGCTGGGCTGTAAGATGATGAATTGAACATACAGAAGAAGGAAAAATGGAGGAAATCTTCCTTATGCAAATATTTGGACATTATCACATTTCTGTAATTTTCTCCTGCAAACCATTTTGAAGGAGTTGGGGAGGGAAAGTAGCCAGACCATACAGTTACCAGGCAGTATGAATAGCAGAAATCTGTATTCATATCTTGTTTTGCAGGCAGAGCTTCCCTGGATGTTAACAGGGAACAAGGGGTCTCGTACAAAGACAGAACATGGCAGAAAATTCTGTGTAGAATGCAGAACAAGTTGGGGGAAATACTCTGATATATTTCATTCTTACTGTAATTAAATGGTCTTTCAGAGCAATGATTAATGTGGAATCCAGAGGTCCACTGTGGGAACTGTTTCTTTCACATTTATACAGAAGTGATTGATTGGAACTAAATTGTATTTGTATGACAGAAGGTCTAAAAGTACAAAATATGCTGTAAACCCTGGATAATTCAGCATATAAATGTCAAGTCATCTTTTGTGGCTTTGGTTTTGCATTTTTAACGTGGTTGTAACATGTTGGCATTATGTATTTTATTCTGTAGGGGAAAAAAGAAAAGAGGTACTTTCTGGTTTTGTGAATTAGATACTGCTAGAATCAGAAATCTCTCCTGAATCTGACTTTCCATAACAGGATAGAGTAGGAGTCTCTCTGATCTCTTGGGGCTTCTAATTATTATTGTTTTAAGTCTACTGAACTAGTATTTGAGGCAGTACAGAATTTAGAAGTGCAGCCCATCAGCAGTTTGCTGGATTGTACTTTCTGTGTGCAGAATATTAAGGAAGTATGAATGAAGTTTACTAAAAATACATCAAGGCACTCTGCAGCTATATATTGCTGCCACAAAAATATTACAGGTATTTTGTAGAAAATAAGAGAGTATCATCCAGTTAAAGCAAAATAAATTCTGTCTTAAAATTCATTAAAAAAGTCTAAATATGAATGCGAATACGTGAAATTAAAGGAAGGAAGTAGGATGCAGTTTTTTAGTGCATCCTTTCTAGTGATCTTGCCTTACAGAAACTACAAAGGGAGAAGCAGCATTAGAAGATACAAGGCAGAGTCTCCCCTGGCTCTGCTTTGTTCTCCAGCACTTCTCCAAGGCTCTTGCATGTTCTGCTGAGACAGACTGGTGTGTGTGTGCCCTCTCTGTGGAGGAAGTTCGTGTGGGAAATGAGACGTTAAAAGGAAGTCGTTCACAGCTGCTGCTTGTGCAGAGGAGGAAGCCCTGCTAATGGGAGGAGAGATGAAAGGAAGGGAACACTTAAGGGCACAAGGGGAAAGGGTGAATTAATGGATAAAATGAAGCAGAATGGGAAAGGAAAAATAGTTGTTGCTGCATTCCACCAATTCTTTAAGATTTTCAGCTCCCTGGTATTATTTATGTGGGTTTGACCACCACTGCATAGAAATAAAATCAGAGAAATGCAAGTCTTCACCAATTAGTCTCTGCCTAAGAAATAACCTGCTTTTTAATTATGTCTCTATTTCTTCTGGGCTGCTGTCCTGAATCTGCCAGCTTTTACTACCTCCTTTATAAGTTATATGCCCTGATGTCAGGCAAAAAAGTTTACCCTGTTTTATAGTTGACGATTTGATATAAATACAAAATCACACCAGTGTTACAGAGACAGTTTTCAACCTGTAGTAGTTGCACCTATTGTGCCCATCCTACCATTGTACCAGACATGTTAAATCAGAGCAGGTTCTTTAAGATAAACACTTTTGTGTTTCTACTTGAATATGTAGTTGGTCTGGTACATAAGTAAAACAGAAAAGAAAGACTCCACCAGGATGTTCTGTGCTTTCCCCTGGTGTAATTAAGGTCTTGTGTTGATTTCACAGTTCTGCATATTGGTGTTGGTCAATGGCAGTAACTCTCTTAGAAACCAAGGGAAATTGCTATTTTTTTATTTTTTTATAAATGAAATTGCTTGGCTGAAGTATCCAATTAGCACCAATCCAATTACAAGATACCCTGGTGAAGGAAAGCAGGAAGCAATACATCTTGCTTCCCAAGTAGAAACTTCATTTTATTTTTAATCAGTGCTATTAAGGCAGACTTCCTTGGGAGAAGGCTTCACTGAGGGTTTGTTCATTATCAGCTCAAGGTGAAGCCAACGGGAGCATTTCTTATTTCATACCAGAATTGATTTTTTAAAAAAATAATAACAAGTTCATGCACAGGGGGTTGATGCATGTATTAAAAAGTGGAGTTGCCACTGGTAACACAGCTGATTTCTTTTGTTGGAGAGTCATTGTTCATTACCTACCTGAAGTGAAAGGTTAATGGCCTGCAGTGATCTGAAGAAACCCCCACAAAAATGCACAGCAAGGATCTAATGTGGTTATACAATGGTGCTTTCCACATGCTTTTCCTCAGGTAAGATGGACACAGACCATAGCTGTTGCTATTCTAATATATCTGATGAACAGCAGTGCCCAGTGTACTGGCAAATGAAAAGGCCCCTGCTGCTGTCCAACAGGCACCTGTCACCAAGGGCACAAATCTTGCTTTTTTATTAGTGTTAGCCATACATGTTGGTTATACTTGCTATAGAAGTGCAGAACTTCTTTTCCTTAAAAAGCATCTTAGGTGTAGTTGAAGTAACTTATTTTGTAGTGTGGCTGTTGCTTTAATTGTTTTCTTGATAGCTTAAAACTTTGGCACACTTTTTTGTTCTCGCAGTTCAAACGCAAATAAAAATGAGATCTTGTTTAGTGTGTTTGAGATTGAGGTATTCTGAAGGATTTTGTTGGCTCTTGAGCACAAACTTGAACACTTCAGGGAGATCAGTTGGGTGCCTCACTGGGAGTGCCTGTGATGTGGGATTAAGCCAAGTCACTCAAAGCTAAGGGAAGAAAATGCAGCATATGTGTTTCAACCCAAAGAACTGAATGGGTATAGACTGCAGCCATCACTCTGTCCTTGAAGAAAAGCCTTCAGCTGGCACTGCCTCTGGGAATGGCAGTGCTGCCTGGGCCCTTATGTGCGTGTAAGTAGCTGGTGTGGTACTTGGGAAAGGGGATCAGGCAGGTGCCAGAGTGTTGGTGGATAGCCTGGCCACTTTCCCCGTCACTTCTCCAAAAAACTTTACAGATTTTGGTGTCAGCCGTAGCAGAGAAAATGAAGGAAGGGGCATGACTGCTTTTTGAGTGACAGTGACAGCCAGTAACAGGATAAAATGTGCATCAAATGACAGCTGTTGATTTTTAAAAGCTGTGGAATGTCATCCCTCATGTTCTAAAACATGCAGCTAGAACTTAATCAAAGGTATATAAAGAGCACCTTTCAGCAGTAGTGTACTGGTGTAAGCATTTAGAGAAATGTGAGGTTGGTTTCCCTGTGAAGGCATCTAGACAGCCATCAGATGGAGGATCAATCACTTACAAAGGGCTCATGGCAGAGATGCAAGTGGCAAAGGGGAGCCCCCGGTGCACTGCAGGGCTGCAGAGAGAAATGCCAACCAAAACAGGTGAGTGGGGACATCCTCGGGGCCCTGACTTCTTAGGATATAAAGATAACAGCAAGAAAGTGGTCCCCAGTGCTTCTGAATCAGAATTCTGCCCAGAATAACTTGAAATAAGTGAAGCCACTTATTCAATCATTAGAATTTTTCTTGCAGCACTTGGATTTTCATCTCATGCTGACCATTCTCCTCTGGGCCATAGCTTGGAGAGGAGTTAACAATGTGTATTAAATATGTATCAGCAGCTTCAATTTATTTAGTGCCAGGTGCTGCCAAAATGTCTTTTTGTCAATGATACTAGCATAGATATTGGAATATTGTGTGAAATTACTTTTTAATCTGCCCGTACAAGCCAATAGCTGTGTTACCATAGATCACAGTCTGCTGAATCTAAAATTATTGCTTTAGTCTAACTTTTTCGTATCGAGTAAAAAGTTCTAGGAAGCACAGATCTTTACCTTGATTTTCTCAAGTAATATTTGATGAACTTAACTTTTTGAACGTATCACATAATAGACACACGTTTTCCTGCCGTAATTGAAAATTTTTGAACCCAGTTGTTTCCCAGCTTTTTTGCGCATGCCTTCCTCCCCGTCATCTTCCTTCCCCAGCATGCTCATTTCACTTACTGTTAATTGTTCCTTTCTTCCTGTTTGGTAGTTATAGCTTAGTTGCAAAATGCACTCTACAAATTTTTAAACTTTGTTGCTGTAACTGAATGAGAGGTGGGGCTGGACAGAGCTTTGAGAGCACAGACAAAGGAGAGCAGCTGGGTTTGGTAATACAGAACCTTCTGGTGACAAGTTGCTACCTCGGCTGAGGTGCAGCAACCAGCTATGGGTACATCCCCATCCTGCTGTAGTGCAAATAAAACCCACTGGGCCTGAGTAAGCCTCCTGCATTTTGCGTCATGTGCAGCCAGTTGCTCACCTCAGCTGAAAGCTCAGAACTCCTTATGTCACTGTTATATGTGCTTGAAGCTGTCAGGCTGTGCCATGTGCTAGAAATGCTCCTTGGAAATGGAGGAGAGGGGAACCACCTTGGAGATTAGCTGTGGGAAAAGGTTATGTCATCAAACTGATTGCCCTAAGGCAGGAAAAAAATACACTTCTTATCCAGGGAACTGTGAGGAAAACTGCAGGCTTGCTCAGCACCATCACAGCTCACAAATGCATCTTTATCATAGCAATGACGTACATAATTTCTGTCTGATAGTTGCATTGTACAGAATGACCCTCCTGCTGTATATAATGTATGTATTAGTACTGGGTTTAGCTGCCATTCTTTAAAGGAAGAGCATAAAAGGGTAGAACAAATTATTTTCCATCCATAAGTCTTTTCCTTCTACATAATCCTTTTCTACTTCAATGAATAGTCTGTCAGTCCCATTGCTGCCACCTGTGAGTTAGCCTTCTTTTGACTTGTCAGTTTGCAGCAGCCTTTCATAATGATATATGCAAATAAATTTGGGTTCACTCCCTCACATGGTACTGCTTGTCTGCATAAATATGTTTGCTTTCTAATTTTTCCTTTATTTGTTTCACATGATATTCATTTTACTCAACTGGTGAGGAATGTAGGGAAGGGAGGAAAACCAGTAGTATATCACCAAGTTAAACAAGAGTTGATAGCAGATTCCATATTAATAGAAAATAATAAATTTCAAGAACAAGGTTCCAAAGAGAAACCTCTATGAGTTTTTGTGAATCTTTCTGAAATCATTCCTGGTTCAAACTATTATTTTTCATTCTGAATTTGCAGGTTGTATTTTGTGTCCCGGCTTTTTGGCCTAGTAATTACAATAGTCTCTACTGTGAATATATGAAATATTGTAAATATTATAAATGTAAATTTCCTATTTGTTTTGAAAGGTTTTGCGACACTTTTATGTCTGTGCTTCACGATGTAGTTTGGTTAATATGTTTTCAGTGTCAAAAAGAGCAGCTTCTCCCCTTTTTTGTGATACTGTCTCAATTTGTGAAGCCAAAACAGTGATCCAGATCAACAAAGCTGATCCAGCTGAAAAGTAACACATTTTTCGGTTGTAGTAGAAGTGTCATTCATTCTCCAATTTATTTTTCAGTGTTAGTTGCAAAGTCAGCTTCTCACCTCCTAGCCATGAAAGTATACATTGTAATAATCAAGGAATGATTACAAATAATAGTTGCAAAAGGAACTGCTGGGCTTGGTACAAGCAGCAGAGCAAATAGGTATAGGCTCCAACATCACCACCCACCCCTAAAAGATACAGTCTATCTCAGGAGCTGAAGGAGATGAAGGGTAAGCAGTCAGGTATTGAGCAGATCTTATCAGGAAAGCAAAATACTTTGTGTCAAGAACCTGATGTCTGCACTGTGCATGCTTTGTGCTTTGGTTTTTACAGTCCACTAACTCTTGTCTAGCCTTGATGGCTTCGTGCTCACTGGAACACACTTGGCGTGGTTCTGGAGGTCTCCCAGGAGGTTCAGCTGGAGCAGAATCCAGCCCAGGCACTCCAAGATGCTGGGCCACAGTGTGGAACAAAGCATGGAGAACTAAGGAATTAACTTTACAAGTGCACTCTTGTGTACAAAGTAAAACCTCAGTGTAGGTGCTTGACTAACTTGTGCGTGGTGACAAAAGCATGTGGTGAAACCACGAATTAGCGATGGCCTTCCCTGTCCTACCATCATGTTACAACTTCCAGGCAAGCTTGCTTCTGAATTCCCTTTATTAAAGAGAAACCTTAAATTAGGAGGATGGCTTAATAATTACCAGGCTCTAGCTTTATACTCAGCTGAATTGTGATTCTGCCAGAGGGGGAGTTCAGCAGTTGTTACCTGTGACACCAGTGCTGTGTTTAATTGGTCTGTTGATACTCAGAAACACATGGTGGTGTAAAGCACAGGGACTTGTGTTACAAGTTTGGCAAACTTGAGCTGAAAGAGAAAAGCAGCACAGATGGCTGAAAATAGCAGTAAAATACTCAGTTTCATGTCTGCAGAAATCATTGGACAGTGGTTAAAGGGTTGTTATTACTGCATCAGATTCACTTGAGGAGTTACTTTTCTGTAATGTCTGCTAAAACAATGACTCTTCTATTTTTAAGTGGGGCTCTTGCCAAGTGCAGACGTGTTTCTCTGCAGCCATGAAATGGATTTGTGAACAGTACAGAAGATGCAGATTCTCTCAGTGGCTTCTGTTTTACTTCTGCCAGCTCAGCACAGTGAGCAAGCAGTAGAATGGCTGTCGTTTGTTGTCCACCAATGCCAAACTTCAGCCTTATCACTCTAATGGAGTTATCACAAAAGCACCATGTTGGTTTCATGGTGTCAGTAAACAAAGATGACAATTTTTAAATTGGGCTTAAGATCTGCCAGGGGAGGTTTAGGTTGGATATCAGGAAGAAATTCTTTACAGAGAGAGTGATCAGGCATTGGAATGGCCTGCCCAGGGAGGTGGTGGATTCTCCGACCCTGGAGGTTTCTAAGGTGAGACTGGACGTGGCACTGAGTGCCATGATCTGGTAATCAAAGTGGGGTTGGATCAAGGGTTGGACTTGATGACCTTGGAGGTCTCTTCCAACCCAACTGATTCTATGATTCTATGCTTCTAAATGGTAAATCAGAAGATCAAAATATGACCTACTTATCATGGCACATTGCAACACTCAAGCAGCTTAAATGCAACACTTGGTACTGAGTGAACCTTTGAAACCTTTTGCTGAAGTTAGGAGGGCATTGGACTGTCCAACACTTTAATGAGAGTTTTTAGAGTACAGTGTGTAGGATTAGCCAGTGTTTCATCGTGGGTGCTGAACATTTCTTACATTACTACAAGAAACAAAGATCTCTCAACTTTTTTTTGCTGCAGAGTTAAAAATCTTGCCTTTGTTGCATTGTGTGATAACGTTCCATGGCACCAATTGGCCCTGTAATCACATCATCTCTGGAATGCTAGTGGAATCCTTTACTGGGCTATTACAGGGGCATTTATTATCTTTATTGTCCATGAAGAACCACAGTCTTATTGATTCATCTACCATTTACAAGTTCTCTGTCTTGCTTATAAAACCGTTTTTTATTGGTACAATTTGGTAGTTTCTGTTTGGTTTATAGTTGTATTTCCTCATTCTTCAGTGGCAGAGGAGTAAACAGATGTGAATAGGTAAATATATAAATCTGAAACTTTCCATGTGAATTCAGTCTCTCCAGTCAAATTTTCTCTATATAGGGATATTTTTGAACTTGCTGATGTAACCAGTTTGTCTTGATCTGAAGCAGCTTCTGTGTTTCTAGAAAACCTAAGAACAGTTTGAATTATCTCTTTTTAGAATTCTTTTATCTCTCAAATTTAATCAAAAAATCATGCAACCAATTAAAAATAAAAATCCTCCAAAGTTTTATCCCACCTTAAGCACATGGGAATTTAGCAAATGGATCCAGCAAAAGCACCATTTAACTTCCACCATTTCCTCCACTAAGTTTGTAGTACAAGTAAGTCTCTTCCTGAAAAGTACATCCTTTAAAATAATAAATATACTGATCCACGAATACAGGGTTTAGTAGGGCTAACCCACCACTGTTAAGTGTTCTCATTTGTCCTATAAAATGTTGTCTCCCCACATGCTTTTCCTGCTAAGCTGTGCTGCTGTTATTTTGGCCCCTGATGGGAGCTTGGCCATGCACCCACAGCACCATTTATGTATTATATAATATATATATTATATCTGGCAGGTTTCAGCTGCAGGGGCTGGGATGAGACCTCAGTAAGTGGGAATAAACTGAGCTAATGCTGCACCTTGTACCTCCCAGCACAGAAATGCTGTGGGTTTGCTGAGTTTCAATGAATGCATTGTGTGTCTTGTTTTATGAAGAGCATGTTAAGAGAAAGAAAAATAAGAGCTCCTGGAAAGATTTGTATGTTAGTGTCTCTGTATAGACCTTGTGTAAAATATGTCCTGAGTTTCAGTCAACAGCTTCCTTGGACTGGGTGTGAGTTTCAGTCTGTTTCTAATGGTGCAAATATGAGTAGGCAGTTTTCTCAAGCAGTTTCAGGAGTTTCAGAGGGGTGTTTAAAGTGCTATTAAAGGCAAACTGCACCTGAAACTCAATATTTTAATTTTTGCTTTGCTCAAAAGGACACTTGCATATTGATTCCTAGGAATTCTAAATAAGCAATGTATTGATAGATGAACATTTCAAAATGATTGTACCTTAAATCTATATCTCTGATTTATTGTCATTTATCTTAGCAGGTGGCAAACTTACAGTATCTTTAGATGTTTACAAAAATATTGTCACCAGTTTGGCCTGGATGCCTCACAGGCAGTTTGAAAAGCATCAGCATCACTGTTGAGAAATGCACTTTATTAAAGCAAGACTGTTTTACATTTACCCATTCTTCAGAAATGTGTATGTTCATCCTCTGGGATAAAGTAACTTTTTGCTATACTTATGTTGCTCTTTGAAAAAATACATGTGTTCAAATCATCCTAACCAGTACAAACTTAATTTTTTCCCCATAATTAAAACAACTGTGTTGCATTTGCCAATCAGTGGCTCTCAGTCTTTTTGAAGGGCAGATCCACCAGAGATGCTTCAATGTTTCGTTTAAGTTGCTGCCTTTTGTGCAGCACTGACGCTGATGCTTCACAGGTACAGTCTGGCAATCAGAATCTGCAACGTTGCTGTTCTGAGAGGGTCAAATTCTAGCAGATTCTGTGCATTATTGTCCAGCAACTCTTTTTACTTGAATTGGTTGTGGATAAGGGATTTACATTGTAAGTGAAGAGCTTAAAAGGGTAGTTGTGTTTTTAATATTGATTCACTTGTCAGTTTGCCAAGTACCTTCCTCTTTACTACCCTCTCCTCAGTATCTGCTTTTCAATGTTCACAAGTGAAAGCTTTATACATATGTCTACTTGTAAATAAATAATTTATCATTTCATTTTGCTAGCAGTGTCTACA
Source organism: Hafferia zeledoni (assembly GCA_035583235.1). Taxonomy (NCBI): domain Eukaryota; kingdom Metazoa; phylum Chordata; class Aves; order Passeriformes; family Thamnophilidae; genus Hafferia; species Hafferia zeledoni. Next base: position 64,849,984 of record JAWWEV010000083.1, read on the forward strand.
TTTTATAGTTATTGAAAACAAAAAAACACGTTGTGCAGCCAATTCCCCCTGTAAACACTCTAGACTAAGCTTTGGAGGAGCAGAGGTGGAGAATCTTTTTGAACTCCACAGCACTTGCAAGCAGTCCAGGCATAACTCATGTCATACAACCAGCAGCATGTTTTGTCAAAACTAGTGATGCTGGGTGGGTCAATAAACCCCCAGGACTTGGGAAGCTTCTTCAGGGATGCAGTGGAACTCCCAGCTTTGGCCCTGTCTTTGCTCTGTTCAGCCCAGTGTGCAGCGTGTGCATCTACCAGCTCCTTAGCTGGAGTTTTGTAGGACTGAGCACACTGACTGCCACTCCTGTACCAAGTATATCCAGCTTTCTCAGGCTGCTGGGATTCCAGCAAACTCAGTGTCTTCATCACAGCTGGAGAGATGTGTGAGCAAAAATATAAGCAGTCAGGGATAATTGATAACAGATAATCTGATAATTCCAGATAATCTGATGATTCTCTGTACTTATTTCACTTTTTCTGTGCACACACTTCTGACTTTTCACAGTTCAGAAGTGGATATTCACATAATTAAGGGGGAAATTTCCAGTGGATGCTTACAAAATATTTCAAGTGACATAGAAATGGTAAACAAAAACCAACTAACCAACCTGTTTCTTTCCCCCTTCACACCCAAAAAATCACTTCTTAAAGATGAAGTAATTAGTATCATCAGATGGCTTAGACACAATATGACAGTTCCCACAGTATTTCTTTCTGGTAATGGTAGATATTATGTCAGTACATTTTTCTACTCCCATTGTTTTAGTTTCATCTTTCTAAGTGTCTTCTGCTAGTTTACAGCTGTCAAAACAGTCTAATGTGAAGGTGTGTTCTGCATATTGTACATCTGATCCAGCCTGTATCACCTACTCCTCCTTTTCTAGTGCTCACCTGATCAATTCCCAGCTATTATTGAGTTTCTAATTTCCACTGTGAAACACAAAAATGGACAAACTGTTTCTGTGCTTTATTTACAGAAGTTTACAGAAGTTGGCTGGTAGAAAAGTACAGTAGTGAATTCCTTTTTCCTCCAGGACACTTTCAGTCCAAAGGGCAGTAAAAGTCACTCTGAAGAGCATTTACAGGTTTCCAGTCTGATGGTTGGATCCCACCATAAAAGAAGGTGAAAAGCGAAGTAGGGAATGGGTGTCACTGGGGACTGGTTTCCTGGTTAGTGGTTTTGGGGGTTTATGGAAGAGCTTGTCAAACTAAATGTGACCTCATACTCCATTGAATCATTTTTTAAAAGGTAAAGTACTTGATCTTTCTGACTTTAACATTTCTTCTTTTGAAGTGTTAAGTTGCTACTTGTAATTCCTGGTCAGAAATATCAAGTGTTCAGAAATGTGATCCTTTCAAGGACAAGAGTGACATTCACAGCACACATATCCGTCAAGTATGGCTGAAATTCAGTGTCAATAAAGTAAAGCAACAACAGTCATTACAAGTTCAGTTCATTTCAGAAAGGTATTTCTTGCTTCAATAAATATCATTGACCATCACATCTTGTGAAACTGCATGATAATTATTCTTGGTTCAGTCATAAAAAAGTTCCCTGTTCCTTCTACTTAACAGAACAGTTAGCCACAGAGTCAGAGCAGAACTTGATGAATCTAAAAGAATCATAACTTATGCAAGAACAATCTTTTTTCCAAGCTGGCCAGGTATTCCAAAGTAGTGAGACCTGGAAATGTAATGGTATTATTATATAAGCTGTCTGACATCAGACCACAACAAAAGGTCCTTTTCCACACTAACATTTCTATTATTTAGTGGTTGGTAGATATATATCCTGATTTTTGATGGTGCAGATAGAAAGGTGTAGTCAGAAAGAAAAGTGCAGACAGAACCACGACTTATGTCCTAATATGCCCTTTATTTTCTCATAAGAAAATACTTTATAATGCTTCTAATTCCTGCTATAGAGTGGAATGTAGCACAGTGTGCATCCAAACACGTTTGAAATCAAGTGTGGTAATTTTAGTCAGTGATGGCTCAAAAGGTCAAATCTTAGTAATAATGTAGAGAAGTGCACCCACTCACCCCCACCTCCTCTTCTCCCACACGAAAACCTGTTTTGGATGAGGTTCTGTTGGGCTGTTTAGTACACAGAGTGGAGTTCACGGTTTGAATATGTACGGAATTAGAGTTTGTTTTCATGGATTGCAAATGTTTTTAATAAATATTACAAGTTTGATATTGCTGGAGAGTGTTTTTACCATACACTTTATGTTGGGAAGTTGCCTAGCAAGGTCAATGAAATGAAAATATTTGCTCTGGCATGGAAACAAGTTCTAAAAGGGCTTAGGCAATATTTCTGCTGCAGAAAATGTCGATTTAGACCTGCCCAACTTCTGCTCTAACTTATGAATTTGATTTTTCCAAAATAAAATAAGGAAAGATTGCTTGGTTATTCCTTGTTTCTCCTTTCATGCTGAATTGTTTTATCAGATATGCTGCGTGGTTCTGTGTTTCATTGTTTTGTTGTCTGTTGGTGGAAGGGATTTTTATTTATTTCAAGGCCATTTTATGCTGTCTCAGAAATTACAGCAGGAAAAAAACCCAGGGAATTTGAGCTATGTGTTAAAAGTCATCTATTAAATGCAGCCTGCTTTAAGTTACTTGATTAATTAACATATACAAGAAGTAGATTGGTGATTCTGCTTTGTCTCTTAGTTTATGGGAGCAGAAAAGAACCTGTACAGATATTTGCACTTTCTGCAGTCACTTTCTCATGGCCATTGAGGAAGGTCATTAAGGTGAGGGGACCTAATTGAGTCAGAACCCCTGCATTTCTTTTACAAATATGAAGAAGATGAGTGTATTTATCAATATGTTACTATTCTTAATGTATTTGGCATGAAATATTAGTATTTTACAGGGTGAATTTTGTTTAGTTGTTCATAATAAAATCCTGCTGGATTTCAGGGCACCAACATTCATCATGCATTTGACACACAATATAGAATTTAATATATTAAGTTATGCCTTGCTGAAGAGAGAGAGATTGGATATTGTTCATTGAACAGAGGTGGAATGAGTGAGTATGATCCCAGCATGAACCAGCTGTGAAAACTAAAGTGCTTTGTCAGGAAGGGAGGACATGGACAGTTTGGAAACCTCTCTGCCATCCTGTAAGGAAAGGAAAAGGTGAGATGAAGGAGGAAGAGAGAGATATTTTGGGTGTAACCTACCTCAGTGGAGATACTTGTGTTTTCTCTTTATTTTCCACACCTTTGTCTTTAATAAATGTTTGCATGTTGTCAGTTTGGAATCTTATGATTTAATAACTTGTCTTTAATAAATGTTTGCATGTTGTCCGTTTGGAATTTTATGATTTAATACCTTATATCCACTTTATTGTAATTTGAATTCATGCTGGATAACAGCAAAGCATAAAGTGAGTCTGTAGACCAGGAGCACAGAACACTTCAGATATCTTTGTCCTCCAGCATATTTTTCATGATACATGAAAATTAACAACAGGGATCCATTTGAGCTGCTTGAGCCATGCAGTGAGTTGGCAGTCCTGTAAAAAATTAAGAACTGGCTGAGGCAGCAGTTTCTTCTACCACCTGTTGGGTACATTCCTGACATGGATCAACCTATCAAAACTGTGGGAAAAGTAACACTGTAAAAGTGTATTCACATTTTTAACTCTCACAGCCTGAGAGATTTCTGTAAGGTTGTACCAATGCATTATAACTGAGAGAAATCGATTTTGGTTTTTACAACAAGTAACGGGAGTAGTTCCACTTGGCTCACAGTTGTGGTTTTGAACTATCAGTCTCATGCCTAAAAACTTGAGCTTGCAAGAAAATCTAGTCATTTATCTGCCTGCTCACCTGGAATAATACCATATGGAACAGTGCATGCTTGGAGAGGCCCGAGATTTCTAGTAAAAAATGCAGTAATTTCCGTGTTTTCTTTCCACAATATATCATCCTTTAATAGCTGCAATTTGTAGAAATTGGTGAAGTGTGTAGTCTCCTCATACATTCACAGCTTCTGGCATTATTCATCTACAACCTCATCTACTAGTACTGGAAGTTTTCAAAATTCAGGAATCCTTAGATGCCCATGCAGATGTGACACTCAGCAGCCATGCCTGAAGTATTGAGACACATCTGGAGAGGTTAGTTGTGTTTTGCATCTTTTAAGTTCTTTTGTGGTCAGAAGAGGAGATCTGACAGGATTGTGTGCCTGGAAGATCCACATCTGCTGTTTCCTTCCTTTAGACACCACCAATCAATTTTTACATGATGCTGCTTTTGCAAGTGCCTTTGTGTTCACCTCGTTGCAGTCCTGGTTGTACTACAAGGAATGTTTCCACGTTGCTCTGCAGCTGCAAGAAAATACTGTTTAGGAAGCTTCTTGCTGGCATTCTTAAAAGGTTTCCTAAGTATATCCATCTTAAAATGTTCAGTAGCAGGACAGTAACAATGGAGTAGTGCCCTTACCACAGCACTGTCTTCAATTGTTCAGTCCTACATCATCATCCATATTAGAAATTATCAACCTCTGCCTTGTTCTTTTGCTGTCTTTCGATCAGGAACTTAAGTGAACAGAAAAAAAAAGCGAGGGCAAACGTTGTGATTGGTAATGAATATTTTTTTTAAAAAAATAGTAATATTTCACCTTCCTTCATGTGCTGCTGCGTCCTCTGACTCATTTTTCTGAAATGTTATCAGTTTACCTTGTGTGTCCTGCCTCAGAGACAGCAGCATGGATCTTATTGGCAGGAACAGAGAGTAGCTTGGTAGTGCTGACGACATTCCCCTCCATGCCAAGTGGACCTGGTGGCTGAAAAATCATTTTTTGTTTACATGCAAATACGCAAATTTTCTACCAGAAAGTTTAACCAGATAGGGGTTATAAAAGTTGATATCATTGCATTGCATCACAATAAACTTGTGAAATTAACTGATGCACTTGGCAAAAGGTTTTGAATTACCTATGACAAAATGTGCTGTCACAGAACCGAATGTGTTTTTTCCACATTACCAATTTAAGAAAGAGGTTTGCAGTGCTTAAAACACTACGCAAGGTTTAGTACAAAACACTGAAAAAGTCAGAATTGGAAGCTGTAATAACAGGTAAAAATCAGTACCCAGTCCATTTCAGTTGTTGCAATTGCACGGATTATGGCCTGAAAACTGCTTTCTCTATAGGAATCTATTTACCTAATTATTTTTAAGTAGATAATATTTTATTTCTGTTTGCATTATTTGCTACCTTATTAATTAAGTCCATGCATCTCCCTGTCCTGTGTATTAATTTCTCACTAAATTTTGCTAATTAAGGAACATAAGTCAAGGTTTTTCTGGTAAAGATCAGTACAAGCAGCATGCAGCATTTAGGAGTTTTGTTAGGAGCCTTAAGGACCATTGCCAACTCTTAGGTGAACTTTGGAGGTGCCATTCACATACAGAAACAAGTTCTGTTACAGATCTGGTTTTCATCAGTAATTGCCTCAATAAAGTCAATGAAAGGAAAACAAAAACACACCTAAAGCTAAAACAGAAGGAAAACTTACAAAATGTTGAAAACCTGAGTTGCTACAACATTGCTTTCTTGCAACCCAGCACTGCCCACCAGGGAGGACTTGTAGGTGTGTGCCTAGTCTAGCTTAGACCAATCACCCAGAAACTCCCCAAATCAGCTGCCCTGTGGCTGCCATTCTCCCAGCTGGCTGTTCTTGAGATCAGGGAAAGATTCTGTGTGGCAGCTCTTGACTGATGCTGACAGTCCATACATCTCTTCATTAAATGTCTTTCAGGGCAGGTCTGCTCAGGGTTGTGCTTATACTGCCAGTGCATCCAGTTTTCCTTTTGCACTGGACTTAGAACAGCTGACACTGGTGGGACTGAAGGGCATGGACAGCCCTAAGAAAATGTCCTTTGGCCACCTCCTGTGCATGTACATTCATGGGAGGGTTCTGACACCTTCCATGCCCTGCCCCATTTTGACTGTGTTTGTGATTCATTTTTCTGTAGAAGCAAAGGAGTCATGACTGATGTCTTGGTTCGTACAAGTGGGAAGCAAATGTGCCAGTGTCCATTCTGCCTGAGGTGCCATGTGAGAGTCTGGCTGTGCTGCCTTGTGTATATGACTCATAACAACCTTATGGATGAGTCAGTCTGCTGGCAGCACCATCTGATACCCCTTAGCCTTGGGGAGCAGCAGTGCCCAGGCCCCACGGCTGCTCCTCTCCAGCCACATGCTCTGGCACCCAACACTCAGAACTGCCTAAACACCAGCAGGGCCAAAAATAGAAGAAAGAAAAAGAAAAGAGAAGAAAGAAAAGAAAAGAAAAGAAAAGAAAAGAAAAGAAAAGAAAAGAAAAGAAAAGAAAAGAAAAGAAAAGAAA
>JAWWEV010000083.1:64865979-64896056 GCA_035583235.1 Hafferia zeledoni
GTGCCATGATCTGGTAAAGGGACTGGAGTTGGACCAAGGGTTGGACTTGATGATCTCGGAGATCTTTTCCAACCCAATCAATTCTATGATTCTGTGAACTCATCAGCAGCTCGAGCTTCCCAGGCCTTGCTAAACAAGCCACCCACAAGCCTTGTGGTAGCTCTGCCAAGGGGAAAGCCCTCAGTGATGTGTCCATCCCTGTGCTGCCTGGGCTTGGCGAGGGTGTTCTGGTTGAGGAATGCTCTGCTCCATCCTGTGCAGAGGGACAGACGTTGCTCCCTGCCTGTGTTTGGAGTGATGCCTAAGGGGTTTTTGATTTTTTGATTTTTCCATTTGTATAGATTTTAAAAGTACTTGTAACTGTAGTAAAATGCAAATTTAGTGTGCTAATATTTCTAACAGTTTAAGTTCAATGTTTATACATGTCAACCTTTGCCATTTATCAGTAGCTCAAATTCATTTAGTTGTTTAGACTCTCTTCAAGGTAGAAAACTGAAGTCTATCAGAAAGGCCTGCAGAATGAGGCATAAACATGAGCCATCAACCTTGGGTCTAAGAACACTGGAAAACCTCCAAGCCCTATATGTACTGAGGAAGAGGAAAATGATGGAGAGAGATCCCTGAGGAGGTGTGACCAGAGGCAGAATGGGGCTGAACTGAGAGATGTGTGAACTGGGGATTGGGTAGACCATATTATAAAAACCATAGAAACCAGTGTTTGGGGTGTGCATCAATATGTATTCCTGGGGGCCTTAAGCCTGGTATTAAAGGACTTTCACCTTTTATCTTATCCCACACTAACTTGGCTCAGAGTCCTGCTTTGTTGGGGTCTCTCACGGCATCAGGAGTAAGGGCTAACCTCCCACTCCTAATTGTTATATGTGCTGGGAAATACCAGGGCAAGCCTCCATTTAATGTGCCATCAAATAAGGGAGGACTGGCACAACCAGAAGAGCAAACAGGATTATTTTATACCACATCTTTTGTTACAATCTCTTGGGGTTTTTTTTCCTTGTGCAAACTGTCCTGTTCTATTGCAGAGAACGAAGAACTAATTAAGCCAGTTGCTGAAAGTGTTTTGCCACCCACACTACTGGAAAGAACTCTTTGTACAGAATTAGCTCTTAGCAGCTGTGCTAAACCCAGTAATTTATCTTTGCCAAAAAGAAAAGGAAAAAAATGCTGCTTTAGTTTAGTCCAATTAAGCAAGTTAATGTAAGCTATACCCTATATCCATACAAACACAGATATCTCCTGCTCGAAAGCTGGAGGGTTTGCAAATAATTATTTTCTCCCTCATTAATTCTTCTTAGTGTTTGTAAAAAGGACTGGGCTGAGGAGCACTGGGAAGTTAACTCATTTGTGTATGGAACTGGCTGAGTGTGAGCTGTCCTGCTGAAGGACAGTTTGACTGAAATTCAGCAAATCCATCCCCACTCCTAAAACATCAGTGTCCTTTCTTCTCATCAGCTCCATACTCGAGTTTTTGAAGAATATAGACAGTCCAGGCAATGATTTTTTTTTTTTTTTGTATGGCTTTCACTGGAATTATTCCAAAAGAGGGACAAAAAAGAAAAATTCTCTTTGAAGTTTGAGTCGCTTTCACATTTGAGGATACTAAACTGAGAATGATGGCTGAGCAAGAAAAAAACCTCTTTGGATATCCTCCATCAGAGAAAGCAAGATAAATAAGGAAATTATCTTTGTGATTATGTCGGGAATATCTGACTGTAGTTCAGTAATCTGTAAGAAATTTGCCAAAAAAAAAGTCTTTTTAACACAGAAAAATAAAAATTTATTCCTGTCCTGACATACTCTCAGCATGTATTTGCCAGATGTGTTGCTGCTTTCTGCAGGAAGATGCAGATTGAATCAAAAACATCCAAAACAAAATTTATCTTTGTAAATACAGCTGTATTTTCTAAAGATAAATTCGGTTTGTTATTCCTGCTCTTTCAAATTTGATTTTCTGATTTGAATGGGCACAGAGGAAAGCTCAGCCTGTAATCACATCTGAGGTGTGTGTAAGGTAACATCAGTGCAGACAAAGAGACACACTGGAACCTGAAAGTAAATTATTCTCATGTAAAATTGAGTTTAATCCTTGGTTATAGCCTTCTTGAAAGACAGGGAAAAATGAAATTTCTCTGTCTCTTATGACTTTCAAAATTGTGTATGTTCCACAATTGACTTTTTTTTTCCCAAAGCACAAAAGGCCTTGTTGCTTTAAAATGGTAATAAAGCACCTGTCAGTTGTACAAAATGCAATGTACCTGGTGCCATCCTGTAACCAGCACTAGGAATTTTGATAAGGACAATTTGGAGTCTTGAAACTACACAATAATTAAACTGGCTAACATCCATTCAAATCCAAAATTCAGCAGCTCACTATGTCTTTCACTTCCCAAAATACAGATTCAGTAGCAGATTAAAAGGCATTTTTAAAAACATCCTTGAGGCTCAAAGGACATTAACAAAACAGAAAATTTATATTGCTAAGCCAAACATTATTACATTTCTGAGTCACCTGAACTTTTCCCCTTTATATTTGGTGTTTTGGATAAGATCAGAATAAATAAACAAACCAAATCCAAGTTTATTTAGTTAAACACTGTATTGCCTTACCAGATGTACACAAGTATGTTCTGCTTGAAGGGAAAAATACTTGATGCATCTTTCTGTACTAGGTGATTATGCCAACCTGTTTTAATTATGCAGGTTTCCTACTAATTACTTTTGTTTAAGCGAATAATCTAAGATCTGAGCTCTGAAAGGACAGCAGGAACTCACACTGGCATTGATGAAGTGCCTCTCTGTACTTCTGCATACACTTTCTGTAAAATATTAGGGAGGATTCTGCGTGGAGCAGTGTCTCAACTCCCACTGGAGAGCCCTCAAGCATAATTCCTGTTGTGCACTTGTTCTCCATTTGTCTCAGGGAGTTATTAATGCAGGTGTTCAGGCAGCCTCAGGATGTCTCAGCTTCTCACGTTCAGCCTTTCCCAGTGCAGGTACTTTGAGGACTTGCACTTACTTTCTCCACTGTTCACTTCAAACTATGGTGAAGATAAAGCATGCAAGCTCTTCAAGGCTTTGGGCAATCATCATTAAAACAGGAAAACCTCAGTTAAAAACTCAGAAAGTCCATGTGCCATTCAGTGTCTCTGGAACTTTCTCTGAGTTCCAGTGGTCTGGGACAAAATCAGAAATATTGCAGAAACTTTATGGAACTGGGAGGGAGGATAAATGTAGAAGATGATGTGCTGTATTAAAGAAATTTTCTGAAAGATACTAACCTACAAATATGCCTAACATCTTTGTATAGCTGTTCTGCAGCTTTCCCCAGCAGCCAAGTTCCCCAGTTTACATGGGAAATAAGGCTAAAGTTGATTCTTTCAGTACATTGCATTTCTGGCATCTGACTTCAAATACAGATGTTGTAAAAAGTGTGTTTTAAATTATGATGGTTGTTATAATGTTGTGGCCACTCAGTTCTGCAGTAGTTCAGAGTATGAAAGCCTGTTAGTGCTACAGAATTACTTGATCATAGTACTGTACATTTATTATCTGCTTATACCTTTTCATAATGACTAAATTTTCTTCAGTGCTTCATTCCAAAAGTCTCTGATAATTAGTGATCAAAGAAGACACTGAAGAGCAAAATATTTTCCTTTTATAATGACTTTTTGTATGTATTGTGGAGTTGGTGTATCTGCAATACAGAAACATTACAGTATTTTCGTGGACATAGTGCAGAATGTGTGTTTTGTGACAGTGGCTGTTGTATTATACTACTGACAAAAGTAAGGCAGGCACACTGGCATTGATGAATTCTGCTTATGTAGTTGCTACAAAACATAGGGTCCCCCTGTGAATGGTTTGGGCATTTACATACCAAATGTCTCAGCATTACCAGAGTACCTGTTATACCACACTCAGCACAATGTTATCCAGGTCTTTGTCTCTGTATTTTTCAAGTACTAATGTTGTATATTCCTTTCCTTGCCACACTCAGAATCTTAACTGAGTGATTTTTCTCTTCTGCATGCTACACTGAGAAGAGATCAGCCTATATTAAGTTTTTCCTCTTTACTCAAATGGGACTGACTTTTTACAAGACCTGCTGCTTCCCCGTTTGGCTTTTTGAAGAGTTTGAGCTGCTATTTTAGACCACCATATACAAATACACATGAAGGTATATGCCTGTAGTGTTTTATGTGTGAATCATTTCTGGAATAGATATGGTTCTATTCTTTTTTTTTCTGAAGAGTATCTCTTCAGGGAGGTCCACAGAATAGATTAATAAGAGTGTTAAATAAATGTGTCAACCTGCTTCTGACTAGCCAAATGAAGGTGTACTAAGATAAAGTGCATATGGTTCTAACAAAATTACATAATTTATCATTATTAAGAGAAATAGCCTTAAGATAAATTCTTGCCTATTAGCTGGTTTACTTTACTTCACTACTTAGTGACAGCCAGATAAGTGGTAGCTATAAATTAATTTTTCTTGCCTTTTCAAAAGTTTCATGTAGCAGTGGTTGTAGAAGAAAGAAACAGAGAAAAGAGCATTTGCAAAGCACAGGCAAAAGTAAAGTACACACTAGATCTGACTTCTCAGCTCTGTGCTTTTCTTCCTTTCCTTTCCCATTCTGTGGAAGCAAATGGAATCCATTAAATTAAGGGAAATATCTCCAAAATATTTTTTTTCCACATTGATTCCAGCTCTTAAGAACTGGAATAACCTCTGTGTTTAAGAAGCCAGATGCAGTTTTGCAACATTCTTTCCTGAGTAAAAAGAAATGGGGCTCCTGCTGCAGCATTTAATACCAAAACAAAGATTTGGCAAAGAACTGAAGTTATTGATGAGTTTTTAGTTCCATTTGAGGAGGGTTTTTTTAATTACTGTGTACTAGTGTTCTGTTTATTATTGCAGTATAAGATAATTTCAAAAATTGCAGTCCATATTCATTAAAAACAAGCAAACAAAGAAAAAAAGCATTAAAGTGACCTTAGCTAATATGAAAAATATTTATGATGAAGTGTGCTGTGTTACAGCACATCCAGTTTTGAGTTATCATTATTCTTACACATTTCTGTCCTTGTCAGCATTCACTTAAGATGCATTTTGTAGTCACAGTACAAGAAAATACGAATGGGCAACTTCCTCATGTGGTGTTAGAGGCCCAGATTAGCAGCAGTACCTGGGAGATGACTGAGGTGTCATCAAGGACTTCCCTTCCTACTGAGATTCAGCACAGTGCCTGGGAGATTCCCCTGTCAGCTGTTCATGTGCAACAGCAAAAAACAATATGGTTTAATATTGTGTGTGTGTGGTATGAATATATGAATAAACAGGGCTTTTTCCTTTTTCTCCATTATAAAGAACCCTGAAAGTATATTTATATGTGATCCCTGGCTCTTTCTATTCTTGCCTGCAATTTTGCAGCAAAAGGGAGAGGATGGTTATGTTTATTATCTAGAGATAGTTTATTATGCCTGTTACATATTTATGCCTGTGTATATAACAATCTATACATGTTTTAGATAGTAAATGTGTTTAACATGTAAAACTATCTGTACTGCATCAATTTCAGTTATCATCTGCGTTTCATTAAGAAAAACAGGAAACCATTGTTACTCCTCCAGTGATGACCCTCTTGGGAGATCCCTTTTCAGATGACTGAGAACTAAAGGAATTGCTGTATTACACTGTTTTCATACTGTTATGCTGTGGTATCACTTTTATGTGTTCAGGCCTTGTCTTTACCACTAAGCTGGTTCTGCACAGGGTGAGAGTTGCAGCATCTTCTGCTTTTGTCTGCCATCGAAAAATAAAGTGGCATGAAAAAAACCCTCGGCTGGGTTGGCTTTTGAGGGCAGAAAATTATTCCCTAGAGATTACATCAGCAACTATATTTAAATGAGGGGAAAGTTATTAAATAAACAAACACAGTTTACTGATTTTGTTACTTGTTTTACAAATGGGATGAGGCATAGAAGAAACAGTGGAGGGAAAGTCCTCTGTGTTGTTAAAGGGGTCTGTAGTGGTACTGCATTGATTTACATAAGAACACACCTGACTGCAGTTAGGAAGATGATGTTTTTCTTGATTGGAGACTCAATCAGGATATGTCACCCTCCGTGCAAGGTGCTCAGATGCTTTCAAAGTCTGAGACCTGTGTTGTTGTCCTTCCTTCTTGCACGTCCATCCTGCCAAAAGCTACTGCAAACCAGATGTCTCATCATTTCGACTTTGTTTGCTGAAGCTGTGGACATCCTTCCTCAGATCTACCCATGGACTGTACTTTTCCATGTCCTTGTGGACACTGCCTTCCCTCAGGTCTGCTTCCCAGCTCCTTACCTGAGTAATTTTAGGGCATTCACATGGAAATTTGTCAGTGAGACATCACCCAGGAAGGTAGCCTGTAGTTTGGAGATTGTCAGGTTTGGCAGGAAGATAAGGATGAATAGGTCAGTGACAGTGAAGAAAAGTATATTCATGAGGTCTCAGCGGGATTTGTTAGAGCTCACACGTTACACACCACGCAATTACAAGTCTGTAAAGTACATGGAGAAAAGAGATGCCCGGCCACCTTTACACTGCAGAGCCAACACAACTAATGAGGGGGAAATTTGGTGATTATTGAAGTAGATATCCATGTTCAATTTATACAGAGCTGTCATACTTTTCAGAGCAGAATTATGCACTCTAAAATGAGTGAGGCAAATTAAAATCATTTTTAAAACCTGTTCACTGTACTTTTAGCCTGGCAGAAATAGGAGCAGTCACTTACACCTCGACTCTGAGCTGCAAAGTAAAATCTTCGTATGGATCAAAACCACAAAATGTGTGCCACATACCTTCAAAAGCTGAAGATCCATCAGTGTTTTGCAAGTAGTGGCAATGGGTCCGCAGCATCTGCACAACTGATACTTTGTTATCTGGGGGAAATCCTCTGCAACTTGCTTTCTTCTCTGATGCAATGAAACATTCCATGAAGTGGCTTATCCTGGGATTGCTGCTGGCAGCCAGGACAAAGGGAAAGCACTGTTTCCATATGAACATACAAACACCTAATAACCAGGGAATGGCTGGGTTACAGGATGGACCAGCAACTATTCAGTGATTTCTTTTTCCCCATTTGTAGTCACATCTGCTGATAAATGACATTCTGAAGCCCTGAGCCTTCTCCTGGTATCAGAGGTTTTCAAGTTCACAAGAAACAGCTGATCATGCACACTTGTACTAAATCTTTGAACAAGGACAAGTTGTCAGGTTTTGAGAGTTGGACTTGTCAAACTAAAATCTACATAGTTTTGCAGGCAGAATTTAAACATCCTGTAATTTCAAAAGAGCTGAAAAGCAACTTTTATATTTCTGGGTTTTGTCTTCTGCTGATGAGAAAGTGGTTCTTTATTGCACATTCTTTCCTGCAGAATTTAATTGCAATGTGTTACCCTAAAGAGGGGAAATAAAATTTTGGGTAACAACGTTGCTGAACAAATGGTAGAGCCTTTTCCCCCAAGAGCTTCCTGTGATTAATGACACTACCCTGACACTGACCTCTGCACTGGCTTCCAGCCACCTACCAGAAGAGTAAATGGCATGTGGTGTGTGAGCTACAAACATGCACGATGAGGAAACAACACAATGGGTAGCAACTTAAGTCTCTAATTTGTAACAATGATCCACACGGACATTTTTTTGCTGAAGTGCTTTCTTTAGCCTTGGCCTGGGTGAGGACACTAAGAAAGCTGTTCTGGCTCGGAGGGTTAATGAGTGTCAGTGTGTAAATACTGTGCAGTCCTTCTGCTGAGGCAGTGGATGTTTATAGATGCGAATTTTTCAGCAGCTATAAATGGAAGGTCTGTTTGTTTTGTCTGAAGCACATGGGAAAGGCTTGATCATAACGTGAGAAATTCAAGGCTGATGGCTTTAAAAAAATCCTTACATTTCAAAGTTCAGCTTTCAACGCCATGGCATGGCTTGTGGAAGGGAGGCAGCAGAGCAGGCAGGCTCAGCCCAGCAAAGGCTGACAGCACAGCTCTGGTGCCTCTGTGCTCACTGAAATGCCTGTGGTTTACTAAGCAAGCAGCTCGCACATCAATCTGTGCTTTTATGGCGTGCAAGTCAAGAGGTGCAGCAGTAAATAATGTCACCTGTTGGCACAGGGACAGCAAACAGCAGCTCGTACCTTTCTCCTACAAAGCTGTCTGCCCCAGCGGGGTGTGATGGACTGAGAAGTCACGTACTCAGTCTCATCTATCTCCCCAGTTGGGGGAGAAAAAAAAAAGCAATTCAGGTTTCAGCATTTTTGTAATCCCTCTGAGCCTCCCATTAAATTTGCTCTACTGTGTGGGAAAGGATTAGATTCTCTGGGCTCCAAAACACAGTATACAAAAATGAAGTCCTACAGCATGGTTTGTGGTAAGGCAGCAATAAAGTGTACAGCCTGTCACATAACCCAGAGCAGAGAGTTCTCTGTGACAACTAACACTTGTTGACAGCTTAAAATTTCTGGTGGTAACACATGCCACAGTTGTGTACAGCCGTTGTTTTAAATACTCTGTATGCAACACACCTCATGAGTAGTTTCAAAAATAATCAGAGTTGTTCATTTGCTGTTACTGACTTAGAGTGCCAAAAGAAGGGAATATTTTCTGGCAAAGAGAACTCCTGTTTCTTTAGGAGTTGCTCATAAATGCTCCCTTGTAATAAATATTTCAAGATTAAAATCAATGCATTACAAGTTTCAGACAAGGCTGTTTATCAAGATGAAATAGTTCATTTCCTAAAAGGCAATATTATTCACATTCTGTGTGAGTGTGGGCATAGATGAGAAGTTTCTATTTCAGAGCAGCCAGGATTTTTCCCCCACAAAAATAGTAAATGGAAAATGCCAAAAAAAATTCTCTCCCTAATTTTTTACTACTTTGAGAGCCTGACTTGCTGTCAGGCTTAATTTGAACAGTATTAAATTCTACCAGATATATTGTGCTTAGTGTAATTAAGCATCTAGCTTTTTTTTGTCCTAATCCCATAATTAAATACATGAATTTTTTGTGAAAAGGACACAGAGCTACTGTGTACCCAGGCCTTGGGGAGAAAGTAGGGGCAAGAAAGGGCATAGCAGATATTAAAAATTAGACTCCAGAATTCATACTTTTAAAAATAAATGTTGTCTTTTCCTGCTTTGATTACGTGAAACTTCTTCCTTCCACATCTCAGCTGCAAAGCAAAGAGCTGTGTGTGACACTGCTAACTGCACACCCAACTACAATTTACCCATGGTTTGAGGAGACTAGAAAGTACTAAAGAACAAGAGGAATCAAAGCATCAGTGTTGCCTTTTTGCCATTTTTCATTTCCTTGTTGCAGTAGAAAGCACAAATATAGAAGGACATGAACAGGAGGTGGTTCCAGGTGTAAAATGCTGCTGCTGAACTAACAACTGTTCAACTGTTTTCACTGTATGTAAGGCAAATTAAATTAGGGTTGCAAAGGAACTGAAAAATAATACCATGCCACACCATTCATATCTAGGCTCTTCACCCAAAAAGCATAAGAAATATCTGCTGACTATATCCATGTTTTTATTTTTCCTTATATTTCATTTTTCTAAACATAGAACCAGCTTGCTTTTCCTCTGTAGTAACTTCTAATGTTAATTTTTAACATGAGACTTTGATCAGTATTCCTCAACGTCATTATTTCAAAATTTTATATTGGCAGGTATTTTAGGTGTAGGTTATTTTTCTTAAGGTCTAGACAACAGCATTATTTACAAAAAGAAATGCTTATGGAAAAAGAAATGTAATTATGAAAAAGCTTAATATATGGGCTATGCAGTTCTTGGGGGTTTTTTTAATCTCTTTTGCAAAGCCTAAATTGAAGCCTGTTTGCTTTCTGGTTTTGGCTTTCTGATATTTTGGTTTGCTTTCAGGTGACTATTGGCCAGATGTACTCCACACAGAAGTTGGTTATTGAGAGTCCAGGAAACACATAGCTCTGAGAAGCCTCTGATCCTGAAGCACCACTGGACCATCTTCAGCATCCTACAGTGCCACATCCACAAATGTAAACTCACTGCACATGTCTGAGCTTTTCTGTTCAGCAAAAGAAATGCCTGAGAGACTCAGTTTTTGGCAACCAAAGTACTATTTTCTAGTGGTTCGCACATTCTAAGATACATGGCTGTGATTTGTGATAGCGTGTAAGATAGTCTTGAAATGTGTTTGCTTGTATGTTCCATGTGATGGAATAGTTCCTGCCCTATTTGACAATAAAACTTCATTAAACTACCTGTAACCAGATACATTATTCTGCTGCTGACCTTGTCTCTCAGTGACCACGAAAAATATGTTAGATTTTAAACCCCTCAAGATTTAAACCTCTCACCCAGTAACTAAGTTCTTATGGATCCAGCTGCATTTAGAAATGCACAGCTTATGAATTAAATTACTAAGTATGTATTTTATTTTAAATACTAAAAACAGAGATGAACAGAATTTTCATCTCCTGGACCTTGATACTTACAAATATCACAGGCTGAATTGTGTCGTTTCTTTGAAGAGCATCCTTTGACATTTCAGGAGGTGACACAAAAATTTCACTGTTATTTTTTCTTTAGTTTCCAAGAATTAATAGCCAGCCTTGTCCTGCTTTTAACAAGTAGTTAACTAGGAGAATATGAGACTTGCATTACTGAGGCTTGGGAGCCTGAAAATGTATTTTCACCACCAAGTCCTTTAATTTGTTGAGGTGCAGCTGTTAGCAGAAAGCACCACATCACTTTAATGCAAGGTTTCCCTTTTTCACAAAGCTCCTGAATTTTGCAGAAGAAAAAAGGACCTCAAGTGCTGTAAGTCAGGAATTGGTAACAAGCTTTGCCCAACAAAAATGGAACACTCAGTGTCACAATTTATTGGTTATTGTCAAATCTGTAGAATACTCAACACTTTTAAGATAATATGTTAAAGAAACAAGCAAATTTTTTATAAGGTTCTGCTCAAGTCATTGCTGTGCTTAAGTTTGTTTTCTGTGAGAAATCTGCAGGAGAAACTAAGCAGTGCAAAGCTCTTTTAATGGCATACAGAAAAAAGCTTCCTTTTATTTCAGGGGATTGTTGTGGGGTCTTTTAAGTGAGAAACAGAAACTCAGAACTAGTTCTATGACGCAGTGGCCTTTAAAAACCTTTCCTTACTTTCTTTGCTTCATAGAATTCATCTTTGTTTAGAACTTACATTTTTTGTGTTGTTCATGCTCTGTGATAACACTATTAAAGCAAAGTGTCTAATTTAGAACAAACTCCCATTCCTCACTGCCATTTAAAGTGTATTTTACACTTTTGTACAGTTAGATTGAAATGTATAGTAATGCATTTCATGGACAATAAAGGTACAAAGTAATGTGTACCTGAGACTAAAAATGTAGCCTCCATTCTCACTTTCAGATAAGAGGCAAATACATTAACAATTCTTCTCTTGCTAGGTGTATAAGCATTGCAATGGAAATTGCTCTTAGTGATAATTTAATTAAAATGAATTAAATTATTCTAACAGGTAAAATGCATTACATTCTGCA
Organism: Hafferia zeledoni; assembly: GCA_035583235.1. Taxonomy (NCBI): domain Eukaryota; kingdom Metazoa; phylum Chordata; class Aves; order Passeriformes; family Thamnophilidae; genus Hafferia; species Hafferia zeledoni. Next base: position 64,877,566 of record JAWWEV010000083.1, read on the forward strand.
TTTTAAATCTCTACATTCAGAACTGGATAATTAAGTGCATTTAAGTTAATGGTGAAAGTGCAAGGGAAAAAGGTTTGATTGCTATGTAAGCTTTCAATGAGCTCAGAGAAATGTAGTAACATCTTATAGTCTTAGATGGCACAGGCTTGGAAGGGCTGCCAGAAACCTGGTCCCTAAACCAGTACATGCAAAATCCTTGTTTAAAACAGCTTAATTACTGGAACAAACACTACATACCATTTCAAGATCTGGGAATGTATGCCAGGAAGCAAAATAAACATCCTTATAAATAGCATAGACATTTATAAAGAGGGACAACTCCATTGGTAACATAATCTGGGTTTTCACCATGTTCACAAAAAAATAAGCATTTAGTTTCAAATGGAGGCCCTTTCAATACATAATCAGTTCTTCCAAAATATCAGAACCTTTCCAGTGAAGTTCTTTATCAAAAATACAGCTGTACATGGTACGTGCTGTCATATAGGCATGCAGCCATTGCAATGTTAAAAGTCTTGTTAATTCCCTCAGAAGTAAGAAGGAAATTACCTCTCCTTTAATGCCTGAAAATTCTATTGTTAACTTTTGGTGGTGGATAGAACACTGCTGTCCCAGTTCATGCTGTCTGCTCCTACTTCATTTTCAAGGTTACCACTCAGATTCTCTTATCTATTTATACCTGCAAAGGAGCAGTAGTAACCCTCAGGATACATTCTACAAGGAGGACTATCAGGAAAAATACACCAAAAAAAAGGAAAGTAAAGTAATCAAGCTCTGTAACTTCCCTCTCTCCCCAGTCAGTACCTCAGAGGTTAAGACAGCTCACTTTCTCAATCAAGGAAAAATCATTTCTTACTCGAAATCAAAAATCAGCTTATCATACAGTATTTATACATTACTTATTAGAAGCAATGCAAGAACTCTTCTGCTGCTACAGTCCAAAAGTCTATCTAACTTGTTAACAGAAGTGCCAAGCCAGCAAAGGTATTAGCATTTACTACTTAAACCCAATGGTCATGGCATTTTAGATGCTTGTTCCCTATTTTGGACAGACCTTTCCTTGTAACATACATGTAAGTGCATGCTCAGCTAGTGTTAGTTATCTGTATATCAGTTGTACATGATTGGAAGACACCTAAAAATATTTTTAATTTGCCTGATGTCTTCTTTTAAGGAATTTTGTCATAACATGCCCCATTCTGTGTAAAAGCATAACTTGCCAAATACTTGATCATGGGAAATCCAAAAACTGTGGAGGGAAACTTTGCTAACCACGTCTGTCGTAGGAAGTGCAGCACAGAAATAATAGTTGCAGGCTGGGATGACTTTAGCATTGTGTTTGTACCCACTTGTCCTGTTCTTAGTGTTGGCTGGGCATGTACTCATTGTCAGTGCTGGAGACACGAACTGGAGGGCTGGCACTGCTGCAGCCTCGGAGCTGCTCTGCCCTTACAGCTGCACCTTCTGTGCTTCACCAGTTCCGTTTACGTTGCAATACTCATTAAGTCTCTCTTGGCACGCTGTCAGAAGCTTTGTTGGATTTTGTCAAAGCAGTGTAAACAACAGGAATAGTTAAAACACAAAGGAATGATCCCATGACTTATGTGCAATGTCCACTATTATAAAAAGTGTATCTTTTTTCCTTAGAATAGAAGGGAGCTCAATAAATATCTTTACTAAAGCTGCAATGTCTTAGCAAAACAAGTTGGCTTTTGTATTATATTAAAAACGTTTGCCTTTTCCTGATCTTGACATTTTAGCAAACTATTGACCTCAGCAGTATGAGCCAAAATTTGAATGTTTGCATATACTGAAGTCTGTCATTACTTTTACAGTATAAACTTGGAAACAGTACTCTGAAAGAAAAAAAAAAGAACCATTAATTTGATTAATGTTAGTCACTGCTGAAAGGATAGGCATTTCTGCTGTGTGTTACAGCTTCTCAACAAATTTTACTCAAGTAGAAAGCACAGTTTCAAAATGCCCAGATATATCAGAGGTGCAGCTGTCCAGGAGGAGAGCAACCCAAGAGAGAAGCACATGAACACTTTACATACAATGCTGAAATAGGCTAAGAAGGATTTGAACTTAGTACTCCCTTTTCTCGAAAGATATTTCTATATAAAAAACTTGACCACATTTCCAGACTTTTACCCTCTAAGGTCAGCAGGTGGAATAATTTTCTGGAGAAGCATCAGCCCCCCAACTTTGTTCCTGTGATGCAACAGCAACGCGTCTCTGCAGACCCCCAGCTCAGACCATACGTGGTGTAAGCAGAGCCATGAAAGGGCTGAGCACCCACTGCTTTCCTGAGTTTTCCATAATGCTCTGCAGTGAAACGCTGCCATTATTCAAGGCAGGGCTATACTGATCGCTTTGTTCCACCGTTCTTAACACAGGCACAAATATTTCATACTCTTAGGAATATTTAGCTGTATAAAAAAAAGAAGCGAGATGTGCAGCTCTTTAGCTGAGTGTTTACATTCCTACTTTTTTCAGTATTTTAGAATGGAAGAATAGTGCATGAGCCCTTAATGTGGAAGCAGGAAACAAATAACAACAACAACAACCAGGGAAGCCAATAATTCTTCCCAAACTCTGTATTTTCTATAACTGTAAAAGGAAAAAATTGGGAACTCTCAAACCTGTTTCACAAATATATCCACCTTTAAAAAGATTCTGCAGCTTACGGAGGAAATTAAATGTGTTTTGCAAGAGATGCTTCTTTCTAAACTACTTACCTTTTCTACTGTTAAACTCAGTATCTGCTGAAGCTTTGCAAGAGAGGGAAATGATGGTAAGTAGTGCATTCAAATAGCTACTCTTCTAAGTTCAGAGAAAAAGAACTATGGAGACCTGTGAAGAATGTACAGGCTTTCTATTGAAAGAGTACACCCCATAAATATTTATAACAGTCTTTGGCAATATGCTAATCCAAGGCAAGTAATTTTCCCTCTCTTAAAAAGAATCATGAAAAAACAATTAAGGTGATTTAATTACTGCCATGCATAGACAGCAGATTTTGAACTCCTGACAGATGAACATTCATCACAGTGCCATGTTATCCTAACCCCATAACACAAGACTCTGAACAGAATAGACAATTAAACCTAGATCATTTCCCCTACCTTCCTGCAGTACTTTGGGCTGGATCCAAATCCCAGGGAAGCCAATGGGAGCAGAAGCCAGACTTTCCAAATACTGACTGAAAGCCCAAACTTTAAATAAAACAAGTAATTTTCACTCAAGTTTGCAGATCTTCATGACACCAAAGTAAATTTAGCTTTGCAGTCCTTTTCTGAATCATTTAAATCTGGATTTAAAAGCAATTGTACGTGGCAAAAAAATTGCTTAAGGAAGATTTAACTTTGATGTCCTTCACAGTTACCCCTATAGAGTTTCAAATATATTAATTTTTTTCTGTTTATGTATACCTATAAAACCATTTGACAGCTATTTCTCCCCTAAGCCCTTAATTCATGGCAGGGGTACAGAAATCTGCTTAAAATGAAAAGCTTTGGAGCTGGAGTTTTTCCAAAAGGGCAATAAATCTTTATCATTTCTTATTTAAGTTAGGGGAAGAAGCATGTTTATGAGAACATCCTCCAAAAGTTATGCTTTGAATCTTTATAAAACACATTAACAGTAATGCAAACAAACACGAAGAGTGCCTCACTTAACATTTTACTCTACTGGCCTTCAGATTCTACAGAATTATAACTAATTCATTTTGAATATACTTCTTTGAGGATAATATTGCAATTATGCCACTTATCTCAGCCTATGACCATGAGCAACAGCCTTATGTTTGGTAAAGCCTTGCATTTCCATAGCTTTCAGTAAAGACAGCTATGAAAACACAGACTAACTGTGTATAGGCTGTCTTTGAAACTTGCTTTGGAAATCTGTATTTCTATAAAATCTTAAAAGCACAAAAATGTAGTGTCTATTAAGAGTGAGTGTGTTTAATTCTTGTCTGAGAGAGGTTCCCCCCTTTCCTGCACAAAAAGTAATTATTTATAACAAATAAAAGCACTTTACATGTTATCAAAGCACAAAAATGTTGTGCTTTAATTAAAACAACTTGATTTTAGATTGCCAGTGATTTTCTGAAGCACTCAAAAGACATCACTGTTTAGCCTCAGCAAGCACTTTCTTGCATTTCAAATTTCAAACCATGTGTCTGAAGAGCACACAGTGATGTTACCTGTTCTTGATGTCGATGTTTCACACCCCTTGCCGTTAGTTCACAGAGTATCTGAGTATGTTTCTAGCCCTGTATCACTACGCACAGAAAGCTGGAACTCTTCAAGGTGCCACCTCTGCCCAAACTCAGCCACCAGCACATGGCTACTCCTTTAAATTCTGTTTGATGACAGATCCCTCCCCTCCTTTTTTTGGCTTCTCTGAAGCAATTAGTAAAGAAAGCACAGAACAAGGAATGGGCTCCAGAAATCCCAAGTATTGTACTTAAATGAAGGATCAATCTTGACACTCTTAGCATCACACATCAGCTTAGGAGCACACTGTTTCATTGATGCAACAATCTGAAGCCAGGCTAATTCATACCAGATTATCCCATGTAACATCCTGTAATCCTGTAATGCATGATAGATTTAAAACAAACTTGTGTGGGACCTAGCAGAGTTTGTCATTCTCCCTTAAAACCTTTTATGGTTTTGGTGAGAGTTTACATGTTACTTGGAAAACAATGATATGATCTTCTGTTTACACAGAGCTGTTGTCAAAGCAACTGGTACAGTGTGACAGCAGGATGGTTTCTGAAGGAATTAAAACACCTCCTTGTCTCTGGCTGTATTCTCACACAGTGGTTTATGTGTGGGGGTTTTAGGGAGCAGGGAGGACAGGCTGTTTAGCAAAACTACAGGACCTGTAGTCTGAAGCTCTCTCTGCTTCAAGTCTTTACCCCAGTAGACTCCCTGCTAGCTCTGGGTCTGTTCCAGCTATCTCAAAAGGCAGGTTATCTATAGGCTGGAAAATATTTTCAAGGATGGGGAATTTTATAAAGAAGCTATTTTTTCTAATGTTTTCATAATGGCCTTTAAGTTGTTTTACATCTTCAGAGAAAATGAAGACCTGAGAAATCTCAGTTTTAAAACAAAAAAAAAAATATTCCAGAGTCTTACTGAAGAACGTCATCTATGTCAGGATGTTTTCTACATTCTGACAGTGTCTTATGAAAGATCATTAAAAACATTAACCCATATTTTGAGATATTGTATCAAAAGAAAACAATTAGAGTCAAAGAGTCTGCAGAAGAGCCAGAACAAAACTCGACTGAGACCCACCTATTTTCCACCCGTGCCAGTGAAACTTCCTCACATCACAGCTCTGCACAAGATAACCTGTCACAAGTGGCTGTCACGGACTTCCAGGGCAATTTTCCTCATGGCTCTGGCAGGACAACAGTCATTTCCAGCTACAGCCCCAAATGCTGCTTATGGAGAGGACGTGGGGCACACCAACAGCCTGATCCCCCTGGCACTGCACACGTTAGGGCAGGGGCACAACCAGGTTGCAAAGCTAAGAAGTATCCTGTTAAGTTTTCCTATACAGAAAATCAAAAAGATGTGTAATGGTGAGCTGTTTAACTTTTTTTTAAAACTTTCTTTTATTCTTACAAACCCATTTGCATTGGTACTTTTTTTGCTTAATTTCAGGACTTGGGACACCAGCAGTAGTCGACCTCTAGGCTTGCAGTGCAAGAGTGAAGACGGTAAAATCATTTCAAGTGTCCAGTGCTATAAAGTCCAGCTGTGTGCACAACAAAGTCCTTTCCCAGCAACATACAAAAACAGAAAAATACGTAGCAAAATAAGCTGAATAAATTATAAATACTTGAGAAATGTGGTGCAAAATGTAACATAAGGAGAGCTGAACTAAGGCACTTGTTTTCATTCGTTACTGAGGACGCCCTCTCTGTTATCGCATTGTCACTGCTCGGTGAGAAGGTCATCCAAATCAGCATCTGCTCCCCAAACCTGAAAATACAGAACCATGTATGAAACAGACACCATCTTTTACTTCACAGTGCATGACTCGAAGGTGTTACCAAAGTTCTCCTGATAAGCGCAGCATCAGCAAATATTTTAACTCCTCCTTCGTCCCGGTTTTAGACTTGTCAGTTGTGTGAAAAGAAGCCACCAGTCTATTTTAAGCAACAAATCTTTGCAGAAGTCCCTGTTGGCTGCTATTAGCCAGATAGGATCTACATGTGAGCCTGGAGAGCAGGGAGCGGTATCAAAGTGTGCTGAATGACAGAAACCAGAGCAGCCCAGTCCAGCCCCAGAACTGACTGCCCGCAAAGGTGGGACGGGCACACAAGCCTGTCACGAGTTTGACAGGTGCTCACAACAGTGAATCGTATTGTTATGGAGTCCACTGAGCTAAAAAAAATAATAATAATAAAAAAGGACAAAGCGCACCGTTGCTATCACAGTACTGTGTCTTTGAGATGGATGTGAGAACGAGAAAACTGGTATCCTAAGTTAAATTGTAGCGAACACGCCACCAAGTTTTCACACGAGTGCTCTTGAGCATCTCTGACTAATCAGGTAAGTGGAGTCAAGCCGAAATCAAGACCTCAAAAATTCACTTCAAGAGGGAAAAAGCAAAGCCCACGCTACTCATTCTCCTCGTTCCCTCCAACAAAACAAAACAAAAAAGAGAACGATTCCACAAGCCACAGCAATGCGAGGCTACGCACATCCATGTTTCGCAGCCCAAACTGAAGTGCCTGCTTAAAAACCACCAGCCTTGGGGCAGTCTCCGGGACGGGGGGGCCCTCGGCACTCTGGTTATCTCCCTCCCGAGACGGGCCTCACGCGGGGAGCGGGTCCTGTCGGCTCCCCTCGCCCGGCCGGCATCAGTAGCGGGGCGCGGCTGGCGGTGCGGGGGCGGCGGCGGGCGATGCGGGGCCGCCCCCGGGGCACCCGCAGCACCGCAGGGTGTAGTTGCGGCCGCCGTTGTTGTCCCAGAACTCTCCCTGCGCGCTGCGGTAGCGGATGGCGAAGTGCAGGGCAGAGCCCTCCCGCAGGCTCGGCGGCACGCACAGGGTGAAGCCGAAGCGCTCGGCCGGCGGCTCGGGGGGCAGCGGCGCGGCCGGGACGTCCACGAAGGAGAGCCACTCGTTGAAGGTGTAGCGCACCGTCACCTCCTTGGGGCCGGGGCCGCCCAGCACCCGCACCGTGCCCCGCACGTCGGTGGGCGCCGCGGGCCGCCCCAGCCGCTCCAGGCAGACGCGCTGCCGCCGCAGCCGCTCCGCGCCGGGGTCGCCGCCGTCGGGGAAGTCGGGCACCAGCAGCAGGGCGGGCGGTGCGGGGTCCCCCCCGGGCAGCGGCGGGTCCCGCTCCTCGCCGGGCGGGCTCTGCAGGTGGGACAGCGCGGCGGGCGGCACCTGCGGCTCCTCGGCGTCGCTGAAGTGCTTCACGCTGGCGAGGCTCAGCCCCAGAGAGTCGGCGAACTGCACCCGCTTCTTGCACTTGCCGCAGCAGTCTTCGCCCGCCGCCGCCGCCGCATCCCCCTCCTCTTCTGCCTCCTCCTCCCCCTCCTCCTGCCGCTCGCCGGGGCCGGGGGCCGGGGGCCGCCCGCAGCGCCGCAGCTCCAGCAGCACCAGCCGCGGCTCCGCCGCCGTTTCCCGCTTGGCGTCGCGGGGCCCCGTCGGGGCCGCCCCGCGGAGCCGCCGTTCCTCCGCCGCCAGCTCCGGCCGTGCGGGGCTCGCCATGGCCGGGGGCCCGTCCCGGCCGCCCCTGTGCCGGCAGGCGGGCGGGCCGGCACCGCTTTATCCGCAGCCCCCGCCGCAAGGCCCCGGGCCGGGGGGCGAGTCCCCCCCGCCGGCCCCGGAGCCTCCCCGGCCGCGGGCGGGGGCGGGACCGCCCTGGACGGGCAACGCGGAAACAGCCGCGACGGGCGGCCCCGCACGTCCTCCCGTTACCAGGGCGCGGAGCGGCGAGCAGCGAGCAACGCGGCCGTGCGGGACTGCGGGAGGCAGCGGCGGCGAGCAGAGGCCCGCCGGGGTCCCCGCTCCGCCCTGAACGGTCAGGAGGGGCAAAACGCGGGGCTGTGAGCTGCCGGAGCAGGCTTGGTTATTACTATTATCATCATCAGCGTAATTTGGGCTTCCACCCGTCGGAGATGCCCCGAAGAAAGAGCCCGGAGGGGTTGGGATTTTAAGCAGGAGCTCCCGAGCCCTCCGCTGGCATCACCGAGGACCTCCAGCCGTGCCCTCGGGACCGCGGCTCAGCCTCCCCTCCCCGCCGGCCCGGGCGTCCTGCCCGTGAGCCCTGGGAGCTTGTGAGACCCCTGGCTTTTGTGTTTAGTTGGGTTTACACCTATCATATCTACAGAGAAAAGCTTTGAGACCAGACAGAGGTCGTGGACAAAACCCGAAAGGTAAAACAAACTCCAAAGGCATTGACTTTAAAAAGTATGATATGTTTTGTAATAAAATCTCTCTCTCTCTCTCTCTTTTTTTTTTTTTTTTTATTTATTTTTTTTTTTACCCACACTTGGTACTAACTGTACTCGGGAAACCGAGTCCAAAGGCTCAGGAGGCACACACGTGTGCACACACGCCCTTTGAGAAGGTCGGACTATCTTCAAAGTTGCCAACTGAAAAATCAAAGAGGAAAATCAAAACACAGGCATTACCTTTTAAACAAATAAAGAGAAGTAGAATCCCTCTCAGTTTTATTTTCTAGGCATGGTGCACAGTAAACAGCATCCTCCTGACAAGATGCTTTTATTAGTATGGTGAGATCTGTATCCGAGAAGTTTCCAAACTTGGTTCTGTACTTTGTGTGTGCCACAGCTATTGTCTGGGGGCGATTTGCATGGATGATTGCAAAAATACTACTTTACTAAACTTCCCTCCATTCTTTTTCTCATGGAAAAGACACTAAAAAGCATATGCAAATAACACAGTGCTTTCTGAAGCAACGAACTCCCACTATGGATTTAGCAAGGAGGTTTTTTGTTTGTTTTGCATAGTTGGTTTTATTTTTAGCATCAATCTAGTTGCCAAAAAGCAGCCTCCCAATGTGAGTGAGCACAGTGCAGTTCAACTGAGTGTGCAGTCTGGGTCTCTCAGAGGAATGAATGTCAAAGCAGCAGAAACACCACCAAAGAGTTTTCTAAGCAGATAGTGCTGTGAGGATGTTCTTACTACACCTTGACAGAAGAGCTGAACAGCCAACTGTTACTTAGAAGTGCCAGATAATCTGACTACTCGACATTTGTTAGTAGTTTGGTTTAGACCATTGTAAGAGGAAGGAAGGGCAAACATCCTGGCTGGCACCTGCTGTGCTGATGGAAAACATGACGAACACCAGTTTGCCACCAACTGCTCCTCACCAGCACTCTGCTGGGAGCTGCCACCTCCAGCAGGCTGTTGGCTAAACCCTTCACAGGAGCATTTCTTTGCCTGGTCACCTCCAATTGAGCTGCTCTGCTGCCATTTCAGCTCTTTGGACTAACCAGCCTCTACTTTATGGTACTAAACCCCAGGCCATGGTCCTGAGTCACTCAGCTGAGCTCTGTGATGCAGCACAAGAAGGAGGAACACAAGTGTCTTCTTTCTGCACGTGACTGCTGGCAGGGAAGGTGCTGGTGTCACCTGCTTTCACCATCACTCCCGACCTGCCAGTGGCTGCAACGGAGCAGGGGACGAAAATTTTAGGCTACTCTCCTGTTATGAAAACAGGTTGAAGTGCAGGTGCTTTCTCACCTGTGCCTGGAAGTGAAACCTCATGGCTCACCTATCTGAGGCTTGTGGCACCTCAAAATTAACAAGCTGCAAAGAAGAAAAATTAATAGATGATGTTTAGATAAGGGTGCTTAGTATTTATAGTATATTTTAGATCCTTTGCATAAAATACAACACCACTACTTTACTTTGTTGAAGTGTTATCTATTTCATGGTGAGGAAAACAGAAATGAAGAAATCAGACCTTACTTCCTCATGTGGAAGCTTTCCCAGCCTGCCAAATCATTAACAAATGTTTTAAGTGGTGAAGGGAAGAAAATGTGCCATTTGCTCATAAGGCAAAACCATTTGGACTACTAGAAATTACAGAGTAGTGTGAAAAGCTTAAGCAAAATAAGGGACAGGAAAAGGAGAAATGAACTGTAAATATTGATAAAAGTTAAGTAATATGGTAGCAATTAAATACACATTTCTTATATGTTCCTTAACTCTGGGAGACAGGCCTGCAAAAAGAACAGAAATTAAGCAAAAGCAGTTAAGGCAACATGAGTGCATATTGCAGGAAAATAATTAAAACCAGGCAATTAAAGGCATACAAAGTTGGACTTCCAGTTGGAATCAGTTGCTATCATTTTGAAAGGGGTAATTTAAAATCAGATAAACCTGTGGAACAGATGTTCAGCTATGCAACAAACCATGCCAGAGGACATTAGTTAAGGAGGCATTTAGTGACTCTTACGGGTTTCTTAAGAGAATGGGACAACCAGGATCTCAGGCTTTTAAACACTATTTTCTACATTTATTATTAAAGAACATGCTGAGATAAAAACAGAAGGGTTTCCTAGTAAAAGAGAGACAGCATATTTGCAGTCAGGAGGCATTTTGCATTCCCTAATCCTGGACTGGATATGTTTAAGGTCATAAACTACACACAGGATCAACACTGCACCTTCTTCTTTCATTTCCCCCCTTCTTGTTTCCCAGTTGCCCACCTTGGTCCCCTCCTGCATTCAGCATACACAACTTGTAGGAGTATTTGCATCCTAAGATGACTACTGAAAATGAAATTTTTTTTAAAAGAATGCAAAAATCACTGGTAAGCAATTCATGGTACTGTTTTTCAATTCTCACCATGACTGTGTGGGAATGTATTTCTCAGGACTCATTAAATCAGAGATTTTGGGTTGGAGCTCTATTTGCTATGCAGATTAATAAATTGGTCAAGCTGCTTGGATCAATAGTTGTCATCACTTGGATACAAAATGAACACGAAAATACTTGTTTCCAGACCCCCAGAATCAGGTAACTAGAGGATTCTGTGGATTCAACTCAACCCCACAATGTAATGCTGAAGTCCATTCAAATACTGTTCAATCCTGTCTTTTAATGCACTTTAGTATGAGCTTCAACCTTCAAATGCAAAACCAGTAGATTTCCCAGTAAGTCCAAGGGGAAAGCATTCCACTTTTGGATTTGACTACTTCAAATACACCAGATCCCTCCAATTTCCTACTTAAGCCTTTTCTAGGAAAGTCTCCCATGACAATAAGAAAATGTGAATGAGTCATAACTCCCAAGCACTATGAACCAATTTACAGGGATTTAGAAATATGCAGGGATTATCACAGTTCACACACAAAATTAATACCATCTTTTCCCAAATTCTAGCAGCATTCCTACTTGCTTCACTTCGAAAATTATGTAGTTCTTCATCCCAGTTTTAACAGTCACATTTCTGTTACAAAAATGGCAGTGAGGATATTAATAGTCTCCTCGATTATTTTTAACAAAAAGTAAAATGCTCCCTATCCCATTGGAAATTCTGGGTTCTCTGTGTTTCTGGTAAGGATGGGATTTCAGTTTATTGTGTTTATGAGGATTGTCAAACAGTGAATGAAAATCTCAGTGGGTACAATTTGAACAGAAATTATTCAGAGGATAGATTATTAGACCTGATTTTCTTCTTTATGCAGGAAAACCAAGGATTGTATTTCAAAAAGGCATGAATTAATGAGAAAAGTACTCAAATGGAAACAAATAGATGGAAGTGATCGCTTTAGTTTACAAATGTTAAATACAAAGATTTAAATGGAATTTCTTCAGGATGCTCAGTAAGTAAAAACATTTAGAGCTTTGAGTCTCTCAGACAATCTCAGACTTTTAGAGGTCATTGCTGTATATTTTTTTCTTGTGTCTTAGCAGACTTTCCTCTGATGTTCCTTACGGGACGTAGAGATTACTTGAAATACATGGAAATGTGCTTGTTCAGTTTTCTGGAGCTATAATGATGTTGAATATCTTTTTCAAATACTGAGTATTTGGCAGGAAGACAAAGAATGTCCCTTCATTTGGGTGAAATGCCATCTCCTCAAAGCTGGAGTTTTGTGATTGATTTCAGTAGGTTCAAGATTTCCCTGCATCTGATATAAAATCCAGGCCATTCTTCATGACAAATAAATATATAGCAATGGTATAAATGATTCTAAACTCAGGCTGGAGTTGGCATGAACTCTGACATAACCATGTTGCACAAAACCTTTTCATTCAATAACTGTGCCTTTTGAAGGTGTCAAGATTTGTTTTAATACCTTTGATATTTATAAGGTGTTTATCTAAACTTTTTATATTCATGTGGGACACTGAAAATCTGAAGTAATTTATCAATCAGTAAATTATATGATGATAAACCCCCCTCCCACGTACAAGCTGCCATCCTGCCTTCCTGATAGACTTACTGTTGCATTTCAACAATTTAACCCAAATAAACAGTCTTTGAAAAGGAAAAGCTCAGATTATCAGTGAGAAAAAATGGTTTCAGCTTCCAAAATGTATTCACAGCATAGGAGTTGAAAAGGGTTTTGTTTTAGGGGTTTTGTTTGGTTTAATGTGGATCTCCAGAAAGTTGCAGAACCGCATCTCTTTCAAAAGTTTCTGATGAACACTGGGATCCAGGTTCTCACATGTAAAACCTCTATGGGGTTTTTTGTTTGGGTTTGTTTTCGCTTGGTTGGGGTTTTTTGGCTTTGTTTTGCTATCTAGGAAGAATATAATTTGGATCAAAATCTTGCCCTACATTATGCTAGTGCGTTGCTTCGGAATTCCGTGAGAAAAAAGCTCCATCTTACCAGAGTAGGTTGATATGAAAGGCATTCTACCCCCAGAACTATTGCTAGGCTGTTAAAATAATTAATTTTTTTCTTGCTGTCTCTCTTAAATTGCTGGATTTTGCTCCTGCTCTGCCACCTAGCAGTCTACCTTCAGAAAACAAAAAACAATGTCCTTTTAAAACTCTGTAAAGAAACTTTTTCAGACAGAAGATACATGTACCTCTTGTCTAAGGACACTCCAAAATTCCAAATGTTTGACATACCCTCCAAAATTAACTCCTAGAAACTACATAAAACATGACAAAACAACACATCTCTAAACCACCTGAGTTGTTAGCATATGAATATTAGATGCCTGAGGCATTAAATTTCCCCTCCTTTTCTTCCACCTCTAAGGCATTAGATTTTTTTACTCATTGGAAATCAGAAGTGAAAATGGAAAACAACATGAACTTGTACCCACATAAATTCTGTTTTGTACTCCTGTGTTTGTCTTTGTCATAAGCAAGAAGGTGTGTGGCTCCCTCAAAATCAATAATGACATGAACTCATCGGGTTTCTCCCAGGACAGCAGAATCTGCCAGCTGGTCAGAAGGACCTTGGTGACGTCGGCTGGCAGAACCTTGCTGGTCTGTAGAGTTGTGTTTGACGTGGCACAATGGAATGCCAACCTGACCTCATCAGCTCAGCTACCTCCCTGTCCTCTGGGAACACAGACTTGTGCAATGCAGCCTGTTCTAATGACTCCTGGCAAATGCAGGCCAACATTTCAGTCCAGCAGTCACAGCCAGGTGAGTTGTACAGCAGCCCCATTGCTTTCACTTGGGTTAAAAGAGAGGAATAGGCTTTCCAAGTCATCTTGCTGTATGAACTCTACATTAAAAATTGCTTGCTTGAATGTGTCTTCTTTCAGACTGTCAGAAAAGGAGTAAATTCAACTCTGTCTGTGCCTCACTTACAGCCTGTTCTCAATTAACAGCAGAGAGCAGAGCAGGTATCTGGTAGAGTATATCCTGTAAGAGAGACAGTAATTTCTATCGATTCTCAGGACTTATGAACATCAGAACTTCACCTGATGTATGTATACCAGTGACTAGGTACCTGCAACTTCTGAAAGCACAAAAGGAGACTTCAGAGTTGAATTTCAGTGAATAAAATATATTATGTAGTGCATTGAATAAAGAGCGATTTGCTTTTCTAAAGAATGTTAATAGTTTTTACAGTAGGAAAGGAAAAAGGGTAAAAATACATGCTGCTTTAATACCAGTGTCCCATTCTAAAAACCAAGCCTGTACTTGAAAACTCTCAAGTGCAGGAACAAGAAATAATACATGTGTATAATACAGTCCAATACTGCAAAAGTAAGGACTGACACAAGAGCTGTCATTAACAGAATACAAATAGAGATCGCTGGAATAGCCACCTGTGAATGCAGAGATGCTCAGTCCTGCATCACCAGAAGTAAAAATAAAAAGAGAGTTTTCTATTTCATTGACTATAAATACAGCTGAAGTCCCCCAGTCCCAGTGAGTTCAGTCCCAGAGTTCAGAACCTTCAGTGGAAAGGCAGAAAAGCTCCATCTGGTGGTGTGGTTGATTGCAATTGCTTTTCCATTTCATCTCATTGTAAATACATTCCTCTTCAGCAACAAAATTAAAAAGGGAAGGAACATATCAAAGATCACCTGTCCTGCAAATGGAACCTGCATTGCCCAACACTTGAAAATCAGAAAACACTCTAAAATCAGGATCTTCCATTTGAAGCAGATCAGTTGAAGCCTTTCAATACAAGGCACACATGATCCTGTTGGGGTGCTAACGTAGGACAGAAAGAGTTCACCACCCAAAAATGAAAGGGTGCATTAGCACAGCTCCAGAGGGACCTGCTGCAGCCTGGTGGGGAAAAGAGAAGGCAAGAATCGCTGGTTAAAGGATGAAGGAGGAGGAGATGTGCCAATGTGAAGTCAGGGTTGCTGCTGAACCTGCCACATAAAAGTTTATGGAACATTTACAGAGGTATTAAAACCAATATTGCCATGTCTCTTAATAAGGAAATAAACGATTCTTCAGTTGGTTATTTTTAATGAGAAATTACCTTTTCTTCAATGACCAAACAGCAATTTTGTTGGAAAAGATTCTACTTCGTGTCTTGGAAAAAATATCTTGAACTGTTCTTGCTGTAACAGATTTGCAACATCTTGGTATGAAAACAAACCTGATGCTTGAATCAATTTTTTTATGTAAGAAAAATGACTAAATTTTAGGGAGCTGTTTTCTTCTTCCCTGCCTCCACTATACTCTTATTGCCTGAGCTGTGAAAATTGTAGACATGGACAAAAGCAATAAAAGAACCTGGATGCACAGAATAAAAATAAAAGGTCAGGTTTACCAACACCTGTACTGGCTGTTTGCAAAGAATTGCTGACCAAACTGCAGCAATGCTGGTGGTCAGGTGAAATAATTTGACCTAAGCTTACAAATAATTTTAACAAGTATTAAATTGCAAATATCTGTGTCTATGCAACATCTGAGTAATTTCAGCAAAGTCACTGCTTTGTGGGTTTGGGAGACATGTTACCCTAAGCTGATGTTATAAAATGTTATAAGAATTGTAAAATATATAACTAATTGGGTAAAATGATGCTAGATGTAGCCAATGAGGTCCTATGCCTAACTTCACATACAAAGTCATGTCTGCTACTGCTCCTTCAAGAACCCATGGCAATTTCCCTCAAGACAGTATCCTAGTCCAAGTCTGTGCTAAAACCCAGCAATCTTAAACATAGATACACATAAACCTTGTTCTGCAAACTCACAAAAAAAATACACTTTGTATATTCTTTTGTATTGCCCACATTTGAATGGACAATATGCTGTTTTTCATCCAATCAATGCATCATTACTTTTATTCTAAAGAGCAGGACAGATCTTAGGATTAATTACCCACCAAAAAAAAATCCATGTTAAAAGAATGATGGGAATACAGATTCAAGCACCAATACACTAAAAATGGCCTGAAGTCACATCACCTTTATAACCTTAATGCAGCCCATTTTATTTTTTTGAGTAGATCATTTAGGTTACAGCCTTTAATTATGCATTTTAGGCTGTTTTTCTCTCAGGACTGTTTCATTAAACACTGCTCAATGGTGTTGTCACTGCTTTTCTCTACAGTGCTCAAAGTGTAGCTCTAGGCCTTACTTATTGACCAGTATTTCAGTCCTGCTCTAGAGATGGGATCGGATTTCCTCACGGGATCTTCAAATGCCTCAGACACAGCAGACTACTATGACATGAAGTATTCCTGATTTTGCCATTAGAGAGCTGAGCTGAGGAAAACTCAAGGTAAAAAGTGTCTGTTTATTGTAAGTGCTCATTTTGGAAACATGCAACTCGACTTGTGAAATTGTTTGTGAGTACAGAAGGTTTTTCATGGACTCAGAACATCAGCCACAGCTCTGAGCGCTCAGTTCCTCTGAAATCTGACTGCTTGGGCTATCAGAATAGAAAGTCAGCAACACGCAACAGGTAGCCAAGGTAGTTTAAGCAATTTGCATAGCAATGTCAGATGCTTAATGTCAGGAGCAGCACTAAAATTTAATCCCTTTAGGGCTAGAAAATCACTTGCCTCCATGGCAGGACATTCCTTTCCTTTCTTGCATTCTCTGTAATTTGAAGAAAATGCAGTCCAAGTCCTCCAGCCATGGAAGTAGTATGTGATCATGGCATTAAAATCTTGTCAAAGAATGCTATCATGATTCATATCATCATGAACTGGAATTGCAGCCTTAATAAAGTTCTTTTAGACTCTTTCTTCCTAGTACTTGGCATAATTCAGGGCAGTTCCTTGTTCCAAGCCATCTGCACATAATGTATAGTTCACATTTTTATACAGTAACTATTTAAGAATAAGTTTAGCTAAATATGTTTCCTTTGCTGGTGTCTGGATACTAATCTGCTGCAACTCTGCTTCTGTCTCCATTTTCATTTCCAACTAAAACAAAAAGACAAATCCCACATGTCTCCTATTTCTTTTCACTCCCAAACTGAGGAGACATTTAAAGGCTGCTGCTTCCATGTTTCAGTGCATCATTTCTAATGTCTCTGTACTATGATAGCCTGTGAATGCAACCTAATGGTGCCAAAACTGAGCTGTTTATCTTTTCACTCCTGAAGCAGAAGGACTCCACTCACTCCAGTTTGAAAATACTTCAAGAAGCCGTGCTGTGAGGAGTTCAAAAACAATTCATTTGAAAGAAGACACTTTGTTTTCAAAATAAAGGTGTTCTTGAAGAAGTGGTGCCATTCACACCTTTCTCTGTCTCCCATCTTATTGGCTGTTTTCTACTTATCCTGCCAAGTGAAGAAAAAATGGCATTTCTAACTTCTCCCACAAGAAGGATGCATTCATTTTTCAGAAGTCACTTCCTTCTCTCTCCAAGAACAAAAGGTTCATCTTGGCCAAAGGCAGAGCATTTTTATTTAACTGTGAAGTTTGTGTCACATTCAAATTTGAAGATTAATGACTCTGTGTAAAATTCTAAAAAGAAAGCAGAGTAGAACAGTCTGTTCACATAACATTTTAACTGTGCACACCTTCTTGGAAAGGTGCTTGGGAGACTTCCAGTTTTAAAAATCATGGGGACAGGAAGAAGAAGATAATGTCATGTCTGCAATTATGGGCTTCAACCCATAGATAGATAGATAGATAGATAGATAGATAGATAGATAGATAGATAGATAGATAGATAGATAGATACACATACATGTATGTTTACACTCTTGTCTATGCTCCTGTGCCTCTCTCATGTGTTCTTATGTGTTTATAGTCATATACATGTGTGTATTTACACTAGTTTGATAGTTACCCTTCACAGTCTTTTCAATACTTCCTGAACCAAACTTGCTTCCTTTGAGCCTCTGAGCCAGTTCCACTTGGCCTGCTGTCAAACATGGTTGGAGGGTGGGGGCAGGGATCATTTTTTTAGTGCTTCTGTACTAAAACTTTGAATCTTGCTCAAATGAATGAAATGTACAATTCTACTTTTAAACTTAAAGTGCTTCACTTCTGATAGTGCCACATGGTCCCTAAACATTTTAGATCCCGCTGAAAACACTGCTCTTACCTAGGAACATGTTTTTGGGTTGGTTGGGTTTTTAAATCTTGGGTTGTTTTAAATTATTCTGCAGTTTATGTTCCTTGATTTCATACATAAGTGCTCCAGTAACTGCTTTGTGGTGCTCTGTGTGCAGATGGGATGGCTAAGACAAGCTCTCCATCCAGCCACAAGAACAGAGGCTTCCAGCTGGCAGAGAGAACAGTTCCTCTCCCTGGGGTTTTCTGCCTCTGCTGGCAACAACTCCAGCTTCTCTGTGCTTGAAACCAGCGGCCACAGGACTCAGAGGCTGCACTGCAAAAGGGGGATTGAAGTTTTGCTGCTCTAAACTTGTGGGGCCACACTTTTCTGCCCATCCTCAATGGAAACACCCACAGGCAGCCCCACACGAGGCTGTGGGATGTGCAGCACAGGAGCTTTTATAGAATCATAGAATCGATTGGGTTGGAAAAGACCTCTGAGATCAGCAAGTCCAACCCTTGGTCCAAATCCAGTCCCTTTACCAGATCATGGCACTCAGTGCCACGGCCAATCTCAGTTTAAA